>CM024637.1:10147787-11347787 GCA_014182715.1 Eucalyptus cloeziana
TGTCTCTCGCCTGGAGCACGTTTCTTCGGTCTACTTGGTTTCAAGCAGAAGGACCAATCGCCGAGAGATTATTGACCCAGGTTCAGTAAGATACCCTCTCATTTCCTCCCTAGTTCATGCCTTCGACGGTGTTGCTGGACGGTTCCGCCAAGCGTGAGTTTGGCCTGGGCAAATCGAGCGCTGGTGTGTACGTCTTCTTCCCTCTGTGCTGGCCTGGTCGCTGCTGGCAATTACTTGCTGGTGACACCGTATGTTTAACCTTTTTTTCCGCCATGCCGGTCTAATTGCTGCTGTTTATTATCTGCTGGTGGCACAGAACGATAAGCATAGGCTGGTTGATTTTTTCATTCCTGGCAGCATGAACCTGCACGGAAGTTATCCTAAGATGGAAGGGAAAACTGAGAACGCACAAGAAGCCTAAAACGACGCCGTTCAACAAGAAAAATCAATTTCTTGCTGACGACCGACAGAAAGGGGATGCAGAGGGGGGAAAATGGGGGTGCAGCAAGAGAGCGAAAGGGAATTTCTCTCTAGCTACTTGTTTGGGCAATTCATCAAAACCACCTCAAAGTCCGCCGTCAACAAAGTGGATTCGTTGAAAAACAAAGCCAAAAACGGGTAGCTCAGTCGGATCCATTCTCGGCCACACATGGTGAGGAGTTCAAGTCGCGATTGGTGTAGCCTCCTTCGCCAGCCAAGTCCCTGAAGGCGGTTTTTGGAGCTGTTTTTTTTTCCCGTCTACCCAGCAATCGCGTTCGACAACTTTCCCTTCACAAGGTATGCCCAAGCTCCTCTATTCCCCTGTTTTGTCCAATCGGCGGATTAGGGCTCGCTACCCTCAGTTGGAGCATGTTCCGGGCCTAGTCATACCTTTTGTTATGTACCATTAGTGTCGTTTTATGGTCATGGTTGGTTCTAGTCTGAGTTTGCGCCCCAAATGCTTTCCGATTCTCTCCTCGACTGTTGTACCTTAGGTGTTCAATGAAATGTCTAAGTGAGGTTCGCACACCTGTTTGTCGGTTTCTGTGGGCATTCATCAACTGCTAGATGTGCTTCGTGGCTTTCTAATTTGATGAAACCAAGCGATCTCGATTGAACAACGGTCTTCTCACAGATTTGAACCATGTCGTTTCTCACCCTCTCTCTTGAACCCGTCAAAGAATTCAACATCCTCTTCAAGACCCGTGAGTGGTTCTCGCCTACTGGCGCCCTCGTCACTCTCTCCACCTCCCGCCACACCCGCTTCTCCTACGCCCAAGCCCTCCGCCACTTCATCCTCCTCCGATCCTAACTGCTCTTCCACCTCCGACTACATCAATGACGATCACCTCGCCCCCTCCGGCAGCCTTGGGACAACCATAAAAGCCTTGGTTTCCCCTAAAATCGCCCTTGGTGAGAAGGAGGTGGCGTGACGTTATTTGCTGAGGTTGTGGCTCAGCGCGTAGGTCTGGGTGGTGATGGGTGAAGCTGTGGCCGAGTAGTCCGTGTACGATGTGAAGCAGTCGGGGCGCAAAAGGGGTAAAGGAGAAGAAAAAATGACGTGGAGGGAGAGGAGGAGAAATGTATCCCATGGAAATGCCACGTGGACTTTTTTTGTTTAAAATGCCAACTCATATTAAAATTTTAACTATAAATTCCAAGTACTTATTTTTATCAAAATTTTTCCCGAAGGTACTTTAATGATCATTTTTCTTAGATTTGGCATTTAAGTACTTTTGATACTAAAGCAAGCCTCGTACTCAACTTTTGGCACTTCATACTTCTCTCATATCGTGGTAACTTTTACTTTAGGATGAAAACACTACAAATGTCAAGCCATAACTTTTTTTTTTTTTTTCAATTAGTTGAGGGCTAGAACTTCTAGAAAATAATCACTTGAGTGCCAAAACTTTTTAAAAACTTTCACCAAAGTGTTGGAATCTGAGTGGCATAATAGTTTTGAATGTTTTAAAAAAGTTATGGCATTCAAATGATTGATTAAAAAGTCATATGACACTTAAATTATTGGAAAAAAATAATGTTATGGCCCTCGAGTAAGAGTCATACATAAGTTATGTCATTCAAGTAATCAGAAAAAAAAAATAGTATCAAGTGAGCGTCATATGAATGTTATGACATTTATGGTATCATTTTCCCCTTTTACTTTACTCATCACATTAATATGCCATTTGCATTTTTATTCATTATTACCAGTAACGAAAATATGAATTAAAATGCTCAATATAAAGAAGGGATTTGAGCAGGAATTGAAGTGGATAGAATATAGATTTTACCTTTGTATTTCATTGCTTGGAGATTACTTAATTGTATTGTTAATGAGATCTTTTACATGCTATCACGGTGATTAGTTTGGGATTAAGACTTGGTTTGCAAACTAACGGGTTATATGTTCAATTCATAGCCTATCCTTACTTTTAGAACACCTTGATTAGTTTGCAAATGATAGGTCTAGGATGAGATGTATCGTTGATTTTAGGCTCCCATTTGCATCGTGGTGGAACTGCAGTGATGGCCTCACTGAGTGGACGGTTGATGTTTCGTTGGTGCCTTAAACTGAGCATTTCAACAACAAGGGAAGTAGGTCTCAACTCAATATAAACATTTTCTTGCATTAAAAAAACAAGGAGATATATGTAGGACTTGAAGTTCATGAGAAAATAAAAATATGCACATCAAACTAGCGAATTCAATACTCCCTAAACATATACACGGTGAGATTTGTCAAGAATCACCTCAGAGGACGAGGAATCTGCACACCTCCAGGAACTAGGGTTGCGAGGACTGGGATGTGGCAATTTTGATGTTTAATTCGGTTCAAGGAATATATACACACCAAAAAATTGAGGACTTAAAATGGTAAGGAAATTTCAATAGTTGCAAACGAAGCATATAAAGAACCGTATTTTCCTTGAGTGAGTTAAAACCATGGACATTATTCACATTTATATTTTATTAATTTGGGTTAATACCACAAAAATCCTAAAATGGTACATCCGTGCCATATTTATCTTAAATTAATTTTTGCGTCACAAAAACTTCCGAATAGGTACACTTTTGCCATATTTAACCCAAATTGGTGCACCAATGCCACATTTACGCAACTAAAGTTTACGTCACAAAAACTCACAAATTAATACACTCATGTCACATTTACTCCCAAAATTAGTGCACTCGTGCCACATTAACCCCTAAATATCCCAAATTTACCACAAGTTAGGGTAAATGTGACATGAATATATTAGTTTGGGGTAAATGAGGGATTGATGTACCAATTTGAAGTTTTTTGTGACACAAAAATTAATTTAGGATAAATGTGGTATGGGTGTACCACCTAAGGTATCATTCTCATTGATATGGAAACAGTGAATGCATTAAGGCTACATTTGGTCATCCGGATTTCTAATCGGGACAGGATTGGATAGATAGGATATGAAATCCTACGTTTTTTTTTATGTCATGTCTATTGTTTGGTGAATCGTAGTATTAAAGTTGGATATATTCACATCATATCATGTACGTTTTTTTTTTTTTTTTTTTTTATTTTTTTATATATAAACGGCATACCATTATAAATGAACCTAAATGTTCATAAACGGAGATGGTTAAAATATCTCGTAACACTATTTCTTAATTTATTTTTATTTTATTTTTCCTCTTTTTTATATTATTTTCATTATTATTTCTTTTTTCCCTTTCATCATTCTTTAATAAAATTTTATCAAATAGTAAATTGTACTAACATACCTAAAATACAAAAATACCTAAAATATATAATAAATATAAATATTTAATCTATAGATTGAATGTTTATTATAAGATAGAATTAAAGTTGAATATATAAATTAAAATAAGATTATTTATTTTTTTATTTATTTTTAATTTTTTTAAATTAGAATTCAAATATTATTTATATTGAAATATAATTTCAATTTTGTTAATTTAATAAGTTTGTTATCCAAGAAAAATAACTTTCCTGTTATGGACATTAGAAATCCTACTCACTTTTATCTCACATCCCTCATGGAATAATTTTATCCTATCTATATCCCCATTATATCGACTTTATCATGTTTTGAGCGAGCACCAAACGTAGGATAGATAGGATATGATTTATCCTATCCCGAATTTTATCCCGACTGCCAAACGCAGCATAAGTGCTCGCACTCAGTCAAGATTTTAAATCAATCCTTATGGTGGAACTAATTTCATCCGTTGAAAGGACAATATGATCCTTCATTTATCTGAATTTTGTATCTTTTACATCTTGATTCCCAACTTATGATTACATTTAAATGCTCCTGATTACATCTACTTTTGCTTAATAGGCTAGCACCCTCACACGCCGGATCTTAACAATATGACATATAACTAACCAACCAATTAGACGTCATTATTAAAAAAGGTGTGCAGAATTTATACGAATATCAAACTACAAAGGAATGCAAGAACATAGAATTGACCATTTCGGGAATAAAAAAAGAAAACTAGTTACCAAAGCTCAAGAAAAGACAAGTAGAACACTAATAAGAGTACATCTAGGCTGCGTTTGGTCGTCCGGATTTCTAAACGAGATAGACTGGATAGGATAGGATAAGAAATCCATGGATTTCTTCATATCCCCATCAACTGTTTGGTGAACTACGGATTTAAAGTCGGATATCCTCATATCCTATCCAATAAACTGTTTGGTGAACTACAGATTTAAATTCGGATATTTTAAAAACAATAACATTAGGCAAGTACAAATTTGTAGGTTTAATATTCACAAAATCATCCAAAACAATATATCTTTTTCAAATTAATAGATTCTCATCAAATTTCATGATTACGTATCGTAATAATATTTTCCGTTCCTTTGAAATAATCTTTTGGATACCCCTCAACATCAAATGTTTTTAGAATTACCTCAATTTCAATATATTCTTTACCCAAAAAATAATTAACTTTACCCAATATATATGTATGTATACATACATATATATATATATGTATGTATACATACATATATATATATATATGTATGTATCTATACATACATATACATATTCACTTTGAAACATGAATTCTTTTTCTCTCTTACAAGTTTTTCATTTGTTTCCATTTTGTTACAAGTCCAATACCAAATCAAACAAATGCCCAATTAGAACAAAGCATAAAGTCTAAAGTTCATTCGCTTTTTTTTTTCCCAGCTGTCACGAGGATGCAATGACAGTTAATCACGTTAATGAATGATCTCTGAACAATTCGCATTTACAAAGTACATTACATTTGTTGGTGATGGAAGATAACGTGGTAGAGAAAATTTAATGATAGAGACATCATAATACTTCAAATTTAAAATGATAAAGTCATAATTCAAACATTATATAGGAAATATATGTCTCAATAATAAAAAAATCAACACCATATTACACATGTCTAATAGAAATGGAAAAAAAAAAAACATCTTATAACGCAAGTCTTGCAACAATGGAAAACAAATGATTTTTTTAAATAATAAAAAATCATACAACTCCTCCATGTCCTCGACTTGCATTCCACTAATTAAACATTTGTACTGCCAAATTTTACCTCCATGTTTTATGTTTCGGATAAAATAAATCCTATCCGACCTTATCCCACCCCCCCTCGGATTTTTTTATCCGGTCTATATCCGACATTATCCTATCCTAAATAGTTACCAAACACAGGATAGGATAAAACATATCCTATCCCGGTTTTTATCCGGTTGACCAAACGTAGCCCTAGAGCATTGTCTTTGAAGGTCAGAGTCTCCGTAATATGAGATCCACTCCAAATTCAGGCTCTATGACCAAAGTCAGAGCCGGAGAGTGTCTGTACTTGGGCGAGATTTCTAAGGAGAAGTTGGAAATTATGAGGGCAAGGAGGATTTTCAGCTGCATCATCGCGAAGTTCTGCCCTAGACACGAGCGAGGCCCGGCCCCAAAGGGCAAGTACGTGTGCGGGAGCTTACACGCTTTGGGGACACCATTGGCGAACCTCTCTGGGTTGAAGCGGCCAGCGTCGGGCCCCCAGATCTCAGGGTCTTGGTGGAGGGTCACGGTGAGGATCCAAATGTTGACACCTTTTGGGACTTGGATGTTCCTAAACTCCATGTCTTCAAGCGTCTCTCTTGCAAAAAGGGCCACAGGTGGGTAAAGACGTAGTGTCTCATAAATCACCATCGTCAACTGCAATCAATAACATGAAGTCGGACTAATTTGTCAATGGTTGTTGATGATGACAAGATTCTTTTTTTGTTAGGACCATTTGTTTGTTTTGACTATATAAGTTCTCCTCTCACGTATATAACTATAAATCTGTGATTAAATGTACAGCAATTTGTTTTGGATTCTACATTGTGTGCGGAAATTCAAAATTGAGATACGCCATATACCTGAAACTCCAAATTCTAAATGTTGGAATAGTTATATTGTATGTGTTGATATATAAATGTCCTGTTTGAATGAATTCCCTTCTCTTTTCCAATCAAGAAACTCATTCCGCATATGCATTGTGAACAGTTCGTGTTATGTACGTTCTCACTAACCGTTTTCATCTTCCGAAGGGCATCAGCATCGGGATATTGGCCGCCACGCAACACTTGCACGACCTCCTCGCGTACTTTGGCTTGCCATTCCGGGTTCGAGGCCAATAGCATCAGCGTCCATGAGGCTGCGACGGCAGTCGTCTGGTAGCCGGCCAAGTAGAAGATCTTGCAGTTGTCCACGATGAAACGGTCCATCAGGTCGCCACGTCCCAGCTTGCCGCGTTTCTCAGCACCTTCCAGTATCATCTGAAGCAGGTCGTTCTCTGGGGCCATCTCCTTTCGTTCCTTCGCCACCTTTAGGATTATGGACCGAATCTCCCTCTCCAGCTTCCATATTTCCCTATTGCTCTTGGTTGGCAAGTATCTGGAAGGAATTACCAAAATTCAATACTCCCAATATTATATTTCCTTTCAACTTGTGCACAAATAAAAGATCCTTTTCAATCCAATAAAAAAGAGTTTTTTTTTTTTTATTCAGCAATTCATTCCGATAATTTACCTAAACCCAGGGATTGCAAAGAAGAAGGCTGTCTTGGAGATCTCTTCTTCGAGATCTCTAAGCTTCTGAAAAACCTCTTGTCCCTTGGCAAAATTGCTCCCGAAGCATGCCTTTGCGATCACATCCCCAGAAAAGCTCCTCAAGTGGCTGTCAACCTCGATCTCAGCCACTCCTCCTTCCTTCTCGATCTGTTGACTCCATGAATTCACCAAAGTGGTTGAAGACTCCACCATCAAGTTTATCATACCCTACACAAGAGAATAAAGGGAGTCCATGTGCGAATAGAGTGAGAGAGAGAGAGAGAGAGAGAGAGAGAGAGAGAGAGAGAGTATGCGCTTTTGAGATCACCTTAACTCTGTCGACGTATAACTCTGGAGCAAGAATCTTTCTCTGGTGAGCCCAGTGGGCACCATTGGAGCTCGAAATGCCTTGGCCAATCAAAGGACCCGTCACCTTCAGCTGGAGAGAAGACTTGCCAAAGTCCAGCGAGGTGCAAGTGCTCATCTCCCTCACTGCCTCCACGTCGTACACGCACAGAATCTGTATGTTCCCCACCGAGAACGTGAACAGACTCCCTAAATGCCCAAAAAAGATAGACTTAAATAAAATAGAGTAGGAAAACCATGACTTTTTATAGCGTGGAGGAGCAGGAAAGTGTTTCACAAGATATACTTAAATATCAAAATCGGATAAAAATGGAACACTTATATGCTAACGACGAGAAATTCTAGTTAAATTGCTGACGTGGCATTTTTTCTGACAAGACAAGTGTAAAACGACGTTGTTTTGGAGTAAAGTGGCCCCAAAATTGATTTTTAATATAAACATTAATTAAAATAAATTAATATTTAAAAAGAAAAGAAAAGAACGGGGAGTAGGTTTGGCAAGGGCCTCAACCCTCACTACCGCCACCCCACTATCGCCGACCTATGTTGTTGCTAGCGGTGGGCTAGGGTCGTCGACGATTGTCCAGGGGCTAGCAACCCCACCTGACCCTTGCCCCACTGTCAACAACCTTTCCCGACAACGATGGGGCGGCGGTGGCGGCATGGGCTATGCAAGTCCTCGTCGTTGCTTGCTGCAGATCTAACAAGGCCATTCTAGTCACAATTGGCAAATATTTCCAGCCATGAAAGGTGAGTGCAAGATGCATAGTTCGTAATGGATATGCTAATATCTCTTTTGGGTCCACTGTTTGGGATGAAGATGGACGAGTAACGTGAGTATTGAGAGTTACTAGAGTAATATCCAGATAAACCATAACGAAAATGGTATCTTATCAATACTAGATTTACCATCTAAGCGCATGGAACAGATCAAGTTACAAATGAAACCAGGCTCTGATACCAAAGAGGGGATCTATGCTTAGAACTAGGGAAAACTAGGTCAGTTGCAGTAGGTATGCTATCCCACAATAGGCGAACCTCATGTTCAAGCCCTTTGGGGACTACCTTTTGGTTGCAGACTACCTAGAGATCTAGTTTAGAGTATAGAGACACTCAATGATGCAAAGATGATAACATTTCTAACTGATTGAGCTGCATTTCTCAAAGGATCATACCAAGCTAGAGAAGAAGTTTTTAGAGAGAATTTTGGATAAGCACACACTTTACTTCAAGGGACTCTATTAAAAAACATTGTATCCTCCTTACCTTTTATAGGCTCCAAAAGGTCACATAAAACAATGACCATGCTCACAAGTCTTGAGATAAACACGAGCTTTAGGAATCTCGGCTGGCAATTATTTTAAGTGAATATTGACTATGAACAGTGATTTACGTACTGCTATAGCAACTGGTGTTACAGTAACTTTATTACAAGCCTATCTCCATCCGGAGTTATAGTCATAGTTTGAACTATCTGAGCTATGATGTGTAATATGTTCTTCCATTGTCTGGGTTGTGAGCAAACTCTAATTTAATTTTTTTTATTTTAATTGATATTTATATTAAAATTCAATTTTGGGGCAAAATGACTTCGTTTTTGCCAAATCATCACTAAGTTGACTTCCGGTTGACTTCCGGTGTGCCACGTACACCATATATTATTAAAAAATGTCACGTTGGATTTTTAACTACTCTCCCTAGACTAGGCATTGAAATGTCTCACTTTTTAAAAAAAATGATACTTAAATGTACCTTTTGGATTTTTTTGCATTAAAGTATTCATCTATGCCAAGTTTTGGCACTCTTGTTGTGCTTTATCAGGAATGAGACTGAATTACCGTATTTTTGTCTCCAGCAATCTAGGGATGGGAAGAGCTCGGAGGAGCAGTCGTGCGTTAAGGCTTGCTCATCTTCTTGTGATGGTGGTTTTGAGGGTTTGGTGGAATGCGATCGAAGCATCTTTATCTTTATGTCACGGAGGTTCCCTATGAGGAAAGAACCCGGAGGACCGCGTATGCCTTGTTCCCGGAGCTTCGATCGTAGCCTCTGTGGCCTCCATATCATGATGTCGAGAACCCGAATCGCGGCGCCGAGGAACACGACTGTTAAGGCTGTGAAGACGAGCTTCAACAATTGCAGTTCCATCTCTCTCTCTCTCTCTCTCTCTCTCTCTCGAGGGTGATTTAAGTGGGGTGGAGTTTGGATGGCTTTATGTTCGAGCGCGCGGGACCTGAATTTATAACGACCTGATATTTTTTTTAGATATACATAAATTGAAAAGAAAAAGAAAAGACAAAGTTAGTAAATTAGATGGTAAACCAATGATTAGATGTCTGACCAAAGAAATAAATAATGAGCAGACCTTTTCTTTGCGCCCGCCTTTGTTGACCTGAATTAATATAAAGAACTGCTTCTTGGATTCGATTTACAAGTTAAAAATATTATTCAAACAGTGCCAAATTAGAATAAGAGTGACATGAGATGATTGGTAGATCCAATGCAAGTTGTTAACATGAATCGTAAGGAAGTACGTACGGAGTTCGTTTTTCAGACGCACTTCGGACAAGTTTCCAATTTCGATTTTGGTAACTCTCCGATATGGAATATCCCGTGGGATCATCAAACGAATTTTGGACGACATTAGCAAAGCGTGGCCGCGTTTGTTGACCTAAGTTAATGTAAAGACCTGCTTCTTGGGTTCAATTTAAAAGTTAAAAGATTATTAAAATGGTGCCAAATTAGAGTACTGAAAATGTAACTTGAGACGATTGGTTGATAATGTTAAAATATATCTTGAGTTTAAGCACGTAAACGAAAGTCTTGACATGAATCATAGGGAAGTGCAGAGTCAAGTTTTCATTTGCACTTCGGACAAGTTTCGAACTTCAATTTTGATAATTCTCGGATATGGAATATCACATGGGATCATGGAAGGAAAATATAATAGGAAAGTTCATGTATTGACTTTTGAATAAAATTAAAAGATATTCTGGAGCAAATCTAGAGACATAGCTTTCCTTTTACAAGTTGTTTTTGTCGGTTTCCAACATTAGTATGAAGGAATTAGGGGATATTGATTCCATACTCTATATAAATATAATTTTTTTTTGCCTAGAAGGTGAACGTGAAGTAGAAGGCATTGGTGACTGCACATCTATTTGTTTGGATTAAAATTCGTTGAGATTTTCATCTTGGTGCTCCACCTCTTCTTGTCAACGGTCGGTTGAGTGATCATAGGTGGAAACCAAGGTAGCAAGCTACCTATCAGGGCTGTCCCTAGTAATCACCTAATAGGTACCAAGTTGAACTATTTTCCTTATTTTAATGTGTCGATGCCCACACATCTCACACCCCCTAATTAATTGTGAATATTTTTCTTCTCCAATCAAGTAGGGAATACCAACGATTTTACATTAAAAAAGAGCTGAATGTTGGCAACTCTTCACTTCAAATCATTCTCATACCAAATTCCTTCTAGAGGGTCATTGAATATGTTTCATCTTTGCATATGTGAGATAGCCAATTAAATTCTTGCGGTAAGAATTTGTATATAATTCTTTCATGAGATCGATAAATTATTTTGCAAAGAATTGTGGAACTAAACACTGCATGTGTTATTGGGTGTAATTGTGGCTTGGGAAATACTAAAAGTGCTTAAGTGACTTGAACGTGGTTATAATCTCTGTGTATCACTTGATTTATAGTGGAATTTGTTACTGCTCTTCCTGTAGATATAAGTCACTACGATTGAATCACGTAAATCTGGTATTTGATCTATTTTCCTTATTCTGTCTATTTTATAATTCGATCACTCATTTTCCGCAACAGATCCAATCTCACTTTATGTAAGATAACATGTCTTTTGTTTTCTTGTACTCTGAATTTTTCTTGTTGTTGTAACTCAATCTTGTTAATTAGTAATAATCCACAATTTTAGGGTCAACATGAGTGTCTAAATTATGGAATGGTATCGAAGATTAGAACAGATACGGGAACAAAACCAAATTTCCACTAGGAGAAGTCTTGAAGTGAAGCAGGGCCACTTGCCCCACTGAACATGTATTGGCGTCGTCCTTGCATGCTACTGGATACAAATATTTTACAAATGCAAATCTCAAGAAAAGGCATTATTAAAGATACGTGCCGGATCGAGAAATTTAGGTTTGACGGGTGGATCAAAGGATTTGTGATTAAATTTTCTTGTTCAGTTAATGCCTAGAACACTGATGCATTGTACCGAGTCTTACGTGCATAAGCATATCTCTACTTTGGTGCGATCCTTTACTCTTTCGGCACACTTGTCTGCGCCGAAGCACATGACTTTGATATGCATGCATGTCGACGTTGGACCTTATTTGCTAATTCGGTCTTGTTCACTTACCACAAATGATCAGGAGAATATTGATGGGCGACTATTGTAACTCCGACGTGCATATAACATGGTTGTCGCGACCTCTTTTTTTCCGGCACCCGATCGGGGCGGGCGCCTGGCGGAGGCTAATGGCTCGGCTAGATTAGTTAAGCCCGGACTCTCCCAAGTCCACCAATTCACGACTTTAATAGTCTAAGTTTTTAACCTGTAAGTTAATTTTTTAAAACGGAGTCGCCACTAATCAATTTGGGGTGGGTTGATTAGAAACCCATACGAAATATTGGGAGAAATATTCGCTCCCGCGCAAACCGAGAAAATTAGGATCGGGGACTTGATTACACTAGTTAATCACTAATGCCCTTTCGGTACCTAACCTT
The DNA here is from genome assembly GCA_014182715.1 of Eucalyptus cloeziana. Classification (NCBI taxonomy): domain Eukaryota; kingdom Viridiplantae; phylum Streptophyta; class Magnoliopsida; order Myrtales; family Myrtaceae; genus Eucalyptus; species Eucalyptus cloeziana. Next base: position 10,159,972 of record CM024637.1, read on the forward strand.
GTTTAAACCCCGAGGCTTTTGGATGTTTTAGGGATTTTCCACGCATTTTTGGAAAAAAAAATTTTTTTTTTTTTTTTGGGGTCCTTTTCTATTTTTTTGGACATAAAAAGGACTTTTGGATTTTTTTCGGATTTTTTAGAAAATATAAGTCTTTTTGGCTTTTTCTGATTTTTTGGCCTTTTTTGGATTTTTGGCATTTTTTGGAAAATATGAAATATTTTGATTTTTTTTTTTTTTGGAAAATATTTTTTAATATTTTTTTTTTCGGAAAATAAAGTATTTTTTTTTTTTTTTGATTTTTCTCGAAAATAAAATATTTTTTAATATTTTCTATTTTTAATATTTTTTTTTTTTTTTTTTTTGGAAATTAAAATATTTTTTAATATTTTTCGAAATTATATTTTTTTATTTTGATTTTTTTTTTTGGAAATAAATTATTTATTTATTTAAACTATTATTTAGAATAAACAAAATAAAAGCCGAACGCGCGGGCCCAACTCGGATTTTTTTGCCTTTTTTTTTTTTTTTATTTTTTTTTTTTTTTGAAAATGGTGTCGTTTGGGGGAACCGGTGAAACCCTACCCGGTTCCCCCGACCCGGTTCGACCCAACGACCGGGTCGCGACCGAAAGAATCGGGAACCCTAGGGTTCCCGATTCGCGGCGCCGAGGAGAGGGGATTGGGTGAATCGATGCGGCGGCAACGACGGCGGTGGCGGCGACGGTGGTGACAACAAGGGGGAAGGCTACGGCTACGGCGACGGTAGCACTACCTCGTTCGTGGCGACGGCGTCAAGACGGTGGATCGATCACGGCAACGGCTTCGGGGGAACGGCAACGATCTTCCGAGGCAACGACGTCGGGTCTTGATCGAGGCGACGGCGTTGACACAACGTCCAAGAAGCAAGAAACCCCGATCCGAGTCGCAGATTTCGGCCGAACCTTCCACGGCCTCGATTCTCTCTCCCTCGGCCGGATCCGAGCCTCCACCGCCGATCCGACCTTCTCGCTCGCTCACCGCCGGCCTTCCCCGAAGTCTCTCGGTGGAGGGTGGGCTGAGCTCGCGACTCGAGTTCTCCCTTGCGCTCGCCCTTCGATCTTTCCCGATGTCTCTCAGTGAAAGATCTCCGAGCTCGCCCCTCTTCCGACGGTGCTTGCGACAGCCTATTTATAGGCGAAGGAAATCCGGTCGATGGAGGTCCTCGGCCGCCGGCTTCCAGGCTTGCCCACCGGTTCCCTTTTGCCGAACCGGTGTCCCATCGAGCTTTCCAAATGAAGCCCGCTCAAAGCATTAATGGCGTCTGAGACCTCATCCTCTCCGGCCGACGTCGGCCTACCCTCCTCAGCCGTAGGCCGTCCTTCGCGCGTCGGCTTCTTTCGCGCGCGTGAGTTGCAGCGGCAAAGGAGATGAAACGAGGAAGAAGAAGAGAGAAAGGGGCCGGGCCGGGGAGGAGAAGGGAGAGTTGGGCTGGGCTTTTGCTTTTCTTATTTTTGTTTTGCTTTGTTTTCTTGTTTTGTTTTTTTTTTGTTGTTTATTTATTTATTATCTAAAAACTTAATTAATTAATCAAACCTAGATAAAATTAAGGCATCAACAGCTGCCCCTCTTTGAAGGTGAGCTCGCAGAGGTTGCATTCAAAGACAAACTGATGCCTAAATTTTACCTATGCAAAAAAAAAAAAAAGCAATATAACATTACATATACTAAGACAGCTAAGAAGATACCTGTAATTACTTACCGAGAGTGAGTGAGATAGGGTGTGAACCCCGAGTTTGGCAAGTATCAAGGTGTCATCTTACCTGGTGATATGAGGAGGTTGCTTTTCCAGGGCTCGAACCATTCTTCGGTTGCCTGTTAAAACAATCAACGATTTATCTAGGACCCGAACCTTTCTTCGGTCGCCTGTTAGAGCAATTAGTAGTTCGTCTCGAACCCGAACCATTCTTCGGTCGCCTTGATGGGAAATTGCTCCTCCATGACCCGAACCATTCTTCGGTCGCCTGTTAGAACAATTAGTAGTTTGTCTCGGACCCGAATCGTTCTTCGGTCGCCTTGACGGGAGATGCACCGACCTTTCTCAGGGCATCTCATTTGTGGAGGTGTCTGATCTCTATTAAAGACACCTGTTGGAACCCGACCTTTCTCGGGGGATGCACCGGCCTTTCTCGAGAGATGCGCCGACCTTTCTCAGGGCATCTATTTTGTGGAGTGCCTGATCTTAGTCAAAGACACCTGTTGGAACCCGACCTTTCTCGGGAGATGCGCCGACTTTTCTCAGGGCATCGATTTGTGGGGTGCCTGATCTTCGTCAAGGACACCAGTTGGTACCCGACCTTTCTCGGGAGATGCGTCGACCTTTCTCGGGGCATCATATTTGTTAGGGTGTCTTGATCTTGTCAAAGACACCGGTTGGTACCCGACCTTTCTCGGGAGATGCGCCGACATTTCTCAAGGCATCATATTTGTTGGGGTGTCTGACTTCTGTCCAAGACACCGGTTGGTACCCGACCTTTCTCGGGAGATGCGCCGACCTTTCTCAAGGCATCATATTTGTTGGGGTGTCTGACTTCTGTCCAAGACACTGGTTGGTACCCGACCTTTCTCGGGAGATGCGCCGACCTTTCTCAGGGCATCATATTTGTTGGGGTGTCTGATCTTTGTCAAAGACACCGGTAGGAACCCGACCTTTCTCGGGGGATGCACTGATCTTTCTCAGGGCATCGGTTTGTGAGGATACCTGGACATTCACAGGCATTGAAGGAGTACCTGGATATTCACAAGTACAAACCTGGAGGATATTTGGGCCTTTGCAGGCGTTGAATGGGTACTTGGATGATCACAAGTACAAACTCTTGGAGGATACCTAGCTGTTCGTAGATATCGAAGGGGTACCTGTATGATCACAAATACTAGATCTTGGAAAAATACCTGATTGATTGCAAGTGTCAAAAGAGTACTTGGATGTTAACAAGTACTTTGAAGGATGCCTGAACGTTCGCAGGCGTTGAAGAGGTACTCGGATGATCACAAGTAATATCGAATTTCTAAAAATACTCTCACAAATGGAATATCGAGGATGGGTCTCGCATATTCGAAGACGGAGGTCTCTCACCTATTGATAATTGGGGAATATCGAAGGACGTGCCTTGCATATTCATGAAGGTCTCTCACCTCCTAGTTAATGGGAATATCGAAGACGTACCTTGGATATTCATGAAGGTCTCTCACCTCCTCGCATGGTAATTGAGAATATCGAGGGCATGCCTTGCATATTCATGAAGGTCTCTCACCTCCCGTTAATGGGAATATCGAAGACGTATTCGTGAAGGTCTCTCCGAGATATTCGTGAAGGTCTCCCACCTCCTGGCAATTGGGAATATCGAGGACGTACCTGAGATATTCGTGAAGGTCTCTCACCTCCTGGTAGTTGGAAATATGAATGTAGCAAAAGGCTTACCTGGATGGCCACCGGCACACAGGTGTACAAAGTAGAGAAATATTTGGATGAACACAAATATTTAATGATATAATCAGGGACCACTCAACTGGTCCGAGTGTAAGAAAGCATACCTGGGTGATTGCAGGCGCATAATGTGGTGGAATACTTGAGTAGCTGCTAGTATTCAAAGATACAATTTGGAGGACAACTCGGACAAGTCGAGTGTCACGGAAAGGGAGTATCCGCACGATGGTCGGTACTCAAAGTCAAGAGGATACTTGGACAGTCATGAGTATCCAAACTTTAAAGACAACTCGAACAGCTCGAGTGTCAACAAAGGAGTACCTAAGTAATGGCGGGCACTCAAAAGCGGGGGATATCTAGACAGTTGCAAATATTAATACTCTGGGGACAACTCGCGCATGTCGAGCGTCGATAAGAGGGAGTACCCGGCAAATGGTGGGTACTCAAAAGCAAGAGGATACTTAGACCGCTGCAAGCACCCAAACTCAGGGGACGACTCGAATAGGTCGAGTGACAAGAAGAGCGTACCTAGACAGTGGTAGGCACTTTAAGACAGATGGGGATAGGGATATGCTTACCTGGCAATATCTCTGATCACTGAGAGTATGTTTGCTATTTACACAATATGCAGACATGTACACAATGATTGTATATGCTATAAATTCATAAATTCAAATGCGATTTATGCATGACAACTTTGTCGCTTTGTATCATCCGAATTCCACTGGGAAGATTTTGAAAGACAACCCTCATTTAGAATGTAGATGTCTTGAGCATGCCAGATGAGGGACTTTCAGTCTGAAAGGACTTTTCACTCACTCTCATGGAAAGGCTGTTTTATCCTGACCATTGATGTAGGATTTATAAGGATTACACTTCTCACTGTCATCATGTCAGCAGGGGTCCGAGTATTCTCGCAAGTGGTACGACTTTACCGATGTGAGAGGTCTTTGTTGAAATTGTGATGAAGACTTGGTTAGCAGCTCATCGAAGGGGATCATCAAGGTTGAAGTCGATGGATGAAAATGTTGCACGATTCTCTCCGGGTTTACAAGTCGGAACCCCGCGAAAAGAGATAGAGTAATCTTGCTCGTACTTCTTCGAGTGATATTTATGAACATATGAAATCTTACGTTAATTGAAGTGCCCCTAGTTTGAAGAGACTTTTTACAATGGGAATATAACGTAGACTCGACCCACATGTAGAAGGGTGAGAGTTGGTGACTGTCTAGGCATTCGTCACTGGTCTTTCTTCTTATTATCAAATGGAGATTTTACAACCACAACTTTTTCTTGGCTGTATTTTTTTGACTGGGGAGCATTGGCCTTGCTTTTACCAGGCACACTGCTTTTTTATGCCCCTGCTTTTATTCCAGTTCCTCATTTATGGGCATTGACCTTGCTTTTACTAGGTACACTTTGCTTTTTTATGCCCTTTTTTTTCATTTTTGTTGCTTGAGGAACTGGTCTAGGCGAGTTCAATCGAAGCACCATTATTTAGACTTTGAGTCTTCATCTTCGGCCAGCGCTCTAGGCTATGGCAATAACTTCGCTTTGTCTCAACGTGAGGGTAAAATTACAGACTCACTTGGGTCGTACAATGTATACAAATGCATAGAAAAGGAATTGCTCTTCGTCATTCTAAGGCACTTAAATTAACGCGAGTGTTCATATGCAATAAAGACACTCGAAGATTGATGCAAGTGCAAGCAAGAGAATTTCTATCCCTCTTCTCACCTTGTGATGCTGATTTGCCTTGTCTTTGACATGCTCCAATGTGGGGTGATTCTTGATGAGAGAAGCTTCACCAGTGTATGGGGCTCAATAGGGGGTGAGCAATGAAATGCCTCTCACTATTTTGGTTATCGTACCATTCGCGAGAGAACTCTTTACCCTGCGGTCATGGAATTTTCTGCACTCATCTCACAAGTGTATAGATGGGGGACTGTGTGTAGGATATGGCTTGCCTGTCATCATCCTGACGCACCTCATCCAGCATGCTCAACTAATCTTGTATTCTTCACTTAGCTGTCTATTCTAGTAATCCTTAATGGAATCAAGTGATTTAGACAGACAAAATCATCATGCAAAAATCCATTTGGAGAAAGGCATGCAGCATTTTTGAAGTATGAGAGAGTTTGTACTCTCAAAACAAATGAATGATTTTCTACTCAAGAGACCCCATTGACAATTTTAGGGGTGTTTACTTGGTGGAATTGTATTTACAAATGTGCTGAATTTTGAATATCAAAAGAGCTATTCACAAAGGGGTGCCGACGGATTGTCTTCACGAGAGATAATACACGAATGATCGGCTAAGGGTTGGGACGCTGAACGGGCATCTCTCGCTCTTGTCTTGGGTTATGTAAATTGATCTGGATCACTGGATTTGCCACTGTTTAACCATTAAGCTTGGTTCTAGAATCCCAACGCCTCCTGTTAATATGGCAAAGAAAACGAGTTCAAAGAGCGAGCGCTAGGGAACGATATCAAATTAGTTTTTCCCCATCATTTGTATGTGCTGGCCTCCAAGAATATTTGGACGTTGATGACGGTCTCTTTACAGTTCCATGCTTCTTTTGATTGGCATTTTTATTTGTGGCTACGTATGCCGATTGCTGGTTGTCGATTATAGCAACATGTGGATAAAGTCATGTATTTCAAGCTTCTATGGAATCTGAGATGGACAATCAAAACCTCTAGCTTTTGTTAACTATTTCCCGAGAGAACATGCGTCAGGGACAAGAAGTGAGGTTTCCCAGTTCCAAGGTTATCGTCTGGGATAGATGGCTTCTTTTATTTAACCGGACTGGTTCTTGAACGACACGTCTTTTACACCAAGTTAGGTGAATCTGACGTAAGTCACTCCTATGTGCTTGCTTGGGTAGCATCGATTATCCCATCAAGTTTGCTGCCTGATTCTCAACACTCCCTTAAATGCGAGTGATTACCCTTCATTCCTTTTTGCTGAATCTACCAAACACATTTTTATGATGGTGCAAATACATCACTCACAAAAGGCACAGAGGCAATTTCATTTTGATAGAGAAATGCTTGGCAATGCCAAGCAATGAACATCTTTCAAGGGTAGTACTTTTTTACAGATCAGAATTAACCGGTTTGGAGAATTCCCGCCCATCCATTTCAATCGGGATCAAGGCTCCTCCGGGGAGTATCTTTTTTATCACATAAGGACCCTTGTAATTTGGGGCAAACTTGCCACCGGGCTCCGGAAGATCGGCGTGTCTTCCTCAAGACTAGTTCATTTACCTCGAAGTTCCTAGGTCGCACTTTCTGATTGAACGATCGGGCTACCTTCTGTTGATAACACTGACCATGACAGAGGGCTTTTAGTCGTTTTTCATCGATCATATTCAGTTGCTCGAGCCTTTGTTGCGTCCACTCTTCCTCAGACAACCCTACCTGGGATAAAATTCGTAGGGATGGGATTTCTACTTCTATGGGCAAAACCGCTTCCATGCCATAAACCAGGGAAAAAGGGGTTGCCCCAGTGGAGGTTCGAATCGAAGTTCGATATGTTGTTAGTGCGAAAGGTAACCTTTCATGCCAGTCGTGATAGTTTTCAGCTGTCTTGGCTAGGATTCTCTTTATGTTCTTGTTGGCGGCTTCCACGGCTCCATTCATTTGTGGACGATAAGGGGACGAGTTCAGATGTTGGATTTTGAACTCGAGAAATAATTGATCAATCAACTTGTTGTTCAGGTTTGACCCATTGTCGGTGATGATAGCTTCGGCACGCCATATCGGGCGATTATGTCACGTCGATGAACTTCATAACGTTCCGCGCAGTTACGCTTGCATAGGATGTGGCCTCGATCCATTTTGAGAAGTAATCAATTGCAACTAAAATAAACCGATGCCCATTTGATGCCTTCGGATTGATTGGGCCAATTACATCAATGCCCCACATTGAAAATGGCCACGGTTCCGATAATTGATGTAGTTCGGTTGGAGGGACATTTATCTTGTTCCCGTGGATCTGGCAACGATGACAGCTTCGCACATGTCGTGCGCAATCGCCTTCCAAAGGGAGCCAATAATAACCTAATCTCATTATTTTCTTGGCCAACATGCGTCCATTCATGTGAGGGCCACATACTCCCTCATGTATTTCCTGCATTATCCGTGTGGCTTCGCTTGCATCAACACACCTTAGTAGGATTGAATCATATGATCTTTTGTACAGATTTTCACCACCGACGAAGAACCTTGAGGCCATTTTCATTAGGTATTTTCGATCGAGTGAGTGCTTTCTTCGGGAATTCCCGCTTACGGGACGTATTTCATGATATCGTAATACCAGGGTTTTCCGTCGGGTTCTTCGGTTATAGCCATGCAAAGTGGGCTGTCTTGTCGAACTTCGATCTTCAAAGGTTCTACTTCTAACCCTTTCGTTACTTGTAACATAGATGACAACGTTGCTAGTGCATCGTTATTTGATTATGAATTCTAGGAAGGTATTCAAACGAGATGTCTTGAAATTCCCCACCAATTTTTCCAAGTAGTTGTGATAAGGCACAAGTTTGGTATCTCTCGTCTTCCATTCACCCACAATTTGGAGGATGATTAAGGCGGAATCACCGAATACTTTTAGTTTTGTCACTTCCATTTCAATAGCTGCTTGTAAGCCGAGGATGCATGCTTCATATTCGGCTATATTGTTGGTACATGGAAAAATCAATTTTGCAGCCACAGGGATAATGTTGCCCATTAGGGGATATCAAAAGCGCCCCAAAGTGCGAACCCGACAAATTTACAGCTCCATCGAAAAACATAGTCCAAGCGTCTTCTTCTATTGTTGAAATCCGGTCGTCTGGTGTATTATCCTCGTGTACCTCCTTAGGGCCATCTCGCTAACATATCCGCAATTACTCGACCTTTAACTGATTTTCGCGACATAACTTGGATGTCGAATTCTGAGATCAGGATTTGCCATTTGGCCAATTTTCCTACCAAGGCCGAACGACCGAGCAAATACTTGATCGGGTCACTCTCAGTTACGAGGAACGTTTGGTAGTGCAAGGTATATTGCCGGAGCCTATGCAACACCCATACTAATGCAGCGCATGTTTTTTCTGATTTGGAGTAGTTTTGTTCTGATGTGGTGAACTTTTTGCTTAAATAGTAGATGGCTCGCTCCCTCCCGTCATGAGGTCCTTCTTGTGCAAGCATTGCGCCTAAGGATTCACTGTTGATGGTAAGGTAGAGGATCAAAGGGTGCCCCGGGACCGGAGGTACCAGAATCGGGGGCTTCATCAGGTACTGCTTCAGATTTTCGAATGCCAGTTGGCAATCATCATCCCATTTAACTTGTGCACCCTTCTTGAGAAGTTTAAAGAAGGGTTTCGCAGTTTCAGAAAGTTGGGAAATAAACCGCGCAATATAATTTAGTCTTCCCAAGAGGCTTCGGACTTCCTTTACAGTCGAGGGATGAGGCATCTCAAATATTGCCTTGGTTTTTGACGGATCTACTTCTATCCCTTCACAGCTCACAACGAATCCAAGTAATTTACCAGAAGTTGCCCCGAACACACATTTTGCTGGGTTCAAGCGCAACTTGAACTGGCGGAGTTGGTCGAATAATTTCTCTAGGGTCTTCACATGGTCTTCTCCATGTCTGGTTTTGGCGATCATGTCATCAACATATACTTCAATTTTTTTGTGCATCATGTCATGGAAAAGGGTGACCATGGCACGTTGGTAAGTTGCTCTAGCATTTTTCAGGTCAAAAGGCATGACCCTATAGTGAAAAGTTCCCCATGGAGTAATGAACGCTGTTTTTCCTTGTCTTCCTCCTTCATTTTAATTTGGTTGTATCCTGAGAATCCATCCATGAAAGAGAAAAGCTTAAATCCAGCCGTACTATCCACAAGAACGTCTATATGAGGTAGCGGGAAATCATCTTTTGGGCTTGCTTTGTTCAAATCGCGGTAGTCGACACAAACTCGGATTCGACCGTCTTTCTTCTTTACTTGGTACAATGTTTGCTACCCAATTAGGGTATTGCGAGACTTCGAGGAAGCCTACTTCCGGGAGCTTCATCACTTCTTCTTCAATCTTTTTTGACAACTCGGTTTAGTTCTCCTTAGCCGTTGCTTTTGGGGGGTTACATCGGGGTTAGTTGGCAAGCTATGTTCCACAATCATTGGATCGAGGCCTGGCATATCGGCATATGACCATGCGAATACATCTTGATATCTCTTTAGGAGGGTAGTTAGGCTTGCAGCTTCTTCTTTAGGAAGGTTCGCACCGATCTTTATCTCCCTTGGATCTTCTGTGCTGCCTAAATTGACAACGACGGTGTCTTCAGTAGTAGGGGGCCTTGCTTCTTCGTGTTGCTCCCAATTCCGTTGAATTTCGTCGGAATCATCAAGATCTTCATCTGAGTTATCAGAATGGTTTCTTATGATGTTGGTTTGGACCGTTCCCATACCCTCGCCTGCTGCTAGATTATTCTTGTATCATAGAATAGATAGGTTAAGGGGACAAATAAGTTTAACAGTATGTATGCTTCTTTCTTTTGAAAATGGGGATGAATTGTTCTTTTTAAGATGAGGAAGCATGAGGAAACCCGGGCCTCAGATTTCTTCTTTCATTTTGCGGCCGGATATCATCAACGGGCCGGTTTGGTGTATCTCCTCATGCCCTCAAAATGTTTTCAACTTTATTTATTAGTAGACGGATTTACAGAGTGGTTTCAAAAAAGGGTTCCCTAGATGGAATTGAGGTTGAAAACCAAACAAGCCAAACTTAAAAAAATATGTACAGGCTCCCGCGTAGGGGAGTATGCAGAGGAAAATAAAAGGATTCTACTCGAGCGGCTCTGCACCCATTTCCCCTGACGGTCCTTCATTGATAGAGCCCACGAAGAAGTCTTCATACCAATCGCCAGTTTCGTCTCCCTGTGCTTGTGGCTTTGCGGACTTCAAATCATCCATGCCTTCCCACCCATCAGGGACGATGTGGTGATGATGATCATGGAAACTTTGGGGGATTGAATAGTTGACATAGTAGTCAAATTTACCACTTGGTTGGCCCAAAGTGTCCATGATCACTTCTCCTTTACGTGCTTCCTTGACATGAGGGAACATGGTATGAGTGCTGGGTACTACGAGGAGGCGATCTTCGCCAAAACACAGCCATGGGGAGCGAAACGTGAATACCCCAAGTGTCTAAAAGATCCTGAACTTTGTCTCTCAGGATGGTGCAGTCATCTAGCGAGTGTCCCAATTCCCCCGAATGATAATCACATTGCTTGGACGGATCATAACCAAGGAAGTACTCGGGAGTAGGACGACTCAATTCCTTGGTGATCATCTCTAGCTCCAGGAGAATGGGAAAAATAATGGCCATTGATTTAGGAAGAGGCGAATACGGCCGCGTGCTTCTTGAGGACTGGGGTAGCCGAGTCCCTTGCCAGCTTGTGTTAATAAGGTCCTTTTCATTTACTTCGGCTACCAATTCTTCATTGTGACGAGAGAGGAATGTACGGGCAATTTGGGCGAAACTTTCTGTCAAGTGGTGTACCGTTTCGTGTAGCTCATCGACTTGACGTTGAAGCTGGGTAAACGAGGAGTTATCACCTATTTCTTCTAATTGTTCCTCATCAATGGCACCTATGAAAAGGTCTCCAAACATGGTGGTCACGACATCTGGTCCTTCTTCCTTTGTAAGTACGGGCTGAACTGTGCTCTCCTGGATTATGGGTAATTTCGCGCTTCCAGAGTTGAACCATTTTGAAGTATTCACTTCTTCTTCCTCATGCATCATCCTGGCTGGGCTTGGGAAAGTTTCCTCGAGACGGGGATATACAAGGCCGACTTTTTCTTTGCTTTTCTATCCGGGAAAATCCTAAACCGATAGTATAGGGTCTCCTCGGGGCTTTAATAGGCTGACGGATGCCCTGGCCTCTCCTACCAAGCCCTCGTCCTGGAATGAAACCATGTCCAACCATGATTTTTCCTACCATGATTGCAGCACTTGATACCTCGGGGATGAGGGGCAAAGTCCCTCGAGTTTCGTGTATAGTAGACACGAGCTCGAACGATTGATAGCTGGCTTCGCTTTTCTCACTAGGTTCAACATAAGGGATGGCTGTCTCATGGTAGATGCGGTGATCTTCTTCTCCTCGGACCGTGATTAGTTTTCCTCCAACCACGAACTTCACACTTTGGTGGAGGCTTGACGGTCTTGCTCTGCCGCGATGTGGATCCATGGGCGTCCTAAGAGGAAATTGAACGCAGTGGGGATATCCATTACCTGGAACAAAATTTTGAATATAGTTGGGCCTATTTGAACATCAAGTTCAATCTCTCCCACTGTTTCCTTCTTCGTTCCATCGAATGCTCGAACGGAAGTCTTGGGTACCTGGATCCATGATCTCTCTATCTTAAGGCGATAGAGTGTCGCTAGTGGACATATGTTAAGAGCAGATCCATTGTCAATTAGCACTCGAGCGACGTGAGATGCGTTGCACTTGACTGATATGTAGAGGCCCTTGGTGTGTCCTCTACCCTCCTCAGGAATTTCTTCATCAGAGAATGCCATTTGATCTTTTAAAAGGATAGTACTGACAAATTCCTCGAGTTTGTCATGCTCAATTGTTTCAGGGACATGTACCTCACTTAGTACTTTCATGAGGGATTTCTAGGGCTTGACAGATGTCTGAAGCAATTCCAGCAGAGAGATTTGTGCTGGTGATTTTCGTAACTGTTCCACCACGTTATATTCGCTGGCCTTAACTACGGCCAAAAACTCCTTGGCTTCTTCGTCAGTGACGGGCTTAGCAGACTGAGTGTTTGCTTGAGCATAGGTTCGTCCGGATCTTGTGACTAAACCAACATCAAGGTCATAAGACCATGGTACCGCATTGTTGTATTCATATTTGCAAGGCTGGGAATCTCGATGACTATGGCTGTTTCTCTGCGATGCTTGAACAATAGCTTCCTTCCTTTCAAAGACGCTCTCAGGTGAGGTGGAATCCTTCTTCTCCTTTTCCGCATTTAGCGCGGCAAATTCTTCCTCCCAATTGATGAGGACTTGCGATATGGTAGAAACTATACTGGCGTGGCTGGCGTATACGACTATTCCGGCCTCTATCATTCTTAATACCCTTTCCTCCATTATTGCAAGGGGTGGTATCCCATTGCTTGAATAATACCCAGCTTCTATCAGCCCTCGATAGATATCAACAGTAGGTACTTTGGCGTTTCCGATTTGACCGGCCTCTGAATTGAATATTGCATTTACCCTGCTGGCGTGATCAGGGAGCGGATTGCTTTGGACATTTGGTTTTGAAGTTTGGAACGAGAATGCCTTAGTATCCAGCAAGTTCGGATCCGATGCTTAAGGGTGAAACACTCGTCGCCTGAGTGGCCTATTTCTCCCATGTGATAGTCACATTTTTTGGACGGGTCATAGCTGGAGAAGCTTTCAGCATTGGGTCGCTTTGGCTCGGTTGAGAGAAGGTTCTTGTTTCGGAGGATTGCCAGAACTTGTGATGGAGATCCGGGAAGCGGAGTGAACTGTCTCCTATTGTTGTAGCGTTGAGGAGGTTGACGATTGGCGGTCTGTCGTTGTCCTGTGCTTGTCTGAATAGTCGGGAGGTGACTAATGTTTGTAGTGTAGGTTGCATTAACATCAACCATGGGTTCTTTGTCTTTTTCACGTTGAGTCTTCGCCGATGGGTGCGAGGCTCGGTGAACCAGCCATCCCTTAACCCTATCTCAATTTGTTCTCCTCTTGGGATGAGTTGATTGAATGATTCAGCGATCGTAGTTACCATTCGATTGCGGTATTCATAGGGGAGGGTTTTGATGAACATTTTTCTTAGTTCAAAATCAGGTTGGTTCAGGACTGATCTGGGCGGCTAGATTCCTCCATCTAATGGCATATTCTTTGAAAGATTCATGCTTTTTCTTTTCCGTGCGCTCTAGATCCTCACGGGAAGGGGTAATGTCCATTATAAACTTGTACTGCTTGAGAAATGCCTCACTTACTTCACTCCATGCTTCGAGGAGGTTTATATTTTTCGTGATATACCATCTCAGGGCAGGGCCTATTAGACTTGACTGGAACAACTGAATCATCAATGGCGCATTATTAACGTATTGGGTCATCCGAACCAAGTACATTTGCAAGTGAGCTCTCGGGCAAGTCGTGCCATTGTACTTTTCAAACTTGGGTATTTTGAATTTTTCTGGCATTTTGACTTTGGAGTAAATGGAGAGATCTGTCAAAGTAGGATCCTAGAGGCCTTGCAATTGCTTCAGTCTTTCCTCAAGCTTTTCGAGGCGTTTGTCATGCTCGATTTTAGACAAGCCACCTGTCTTAGTTTTCTCAATCACGGTTTGGTGCGGATCATCCTCCAATTCAGGCATGTTATCGTCAGTATCTCTTCCTTGATCACCTCGAATGGATGATTGTGGTAACAGTACTTCGATTGAGGTGGGGGCGAGCCGCAGTTTACCCTGAATGGAATCTATCTGCTTTGAGAGTTGCTGGAGCACATTGAAAACCTGCTTCATTTCATTTTCCATGATCTCGACACGGCTTGGTACGTTTTCTTCAGCCATTCTAACTTTCGAATGCAGTTACGTTGTAATTACCTGTGTTTGCGCAAAATGGAAAGAACATAAGTGAGGGAAACAAATGGAACATTGGCCCATGGCGAGGGTCGAGTCATTTTTATTTATTAACAGGGGAATATATACAATGCCGAAAGGGCTCTTTAAATAAGGCATAAAAGATAGAACGATCCTAACTATTCACATTTAGACATATTCACATCAAAAACCGAACTGCCAAATTTCATATGTGATGGGAAGCTCCGGTCTTGTGAATCCGCTTGCTCTTTCGTGCTGGCTTTGATATGTGTTTCATGCTTGTCTTCAAACTTTTTCAAGCGATTCAATTCGTCTTCGGAGAGTAAGTTTATCAGCTACATCGGGGATTACTGGTTGCAATTCTTCGGGAATTATGTGGTTGAGGATGTAGAACGTGGATGCGTGATGAGCTTTTTCTTGCCCCTTCAGTCTTCTAGGTACGACGATCTTCTCTGTGTGACATCTACTCCATGCATCCTGGATTATACGGATCTCCTCTGAGTAGTTATAACTGGTGTGGGTGAAAAGGATTCGGAACAATCCCGGCTTGAGTGGCGGCGGGATTTCCTGGAGGACCCTGTACTGACGAGCCACCCTATGTGGATAATATGAGGTAGCTCCGGAGAGGCCCAGCAGTGGGATGGGGTCGTAATAATCAAGCGCAAAACGTGCCTCTCCTGTAATGAACCATTTAGCTCGCCATAGGAATGTCTCGGGGACAGGGTTTTTTAACAAGTCAATCCATCGAGAATATTCTTCGCTGGGAGAGTATTCTTCCAAGCTTTGAAATTTTTGAAGTGGATGCTTGAATTTGTTGATTTCGAATATTTGCATGAGGTGCCCAAATCCTTTGATATGAGAAAAGAACCACATTTGTAAAATTTCCGAGGCGGCCCTCATGATTTTTCTTTGTTTTCCTTAAAACGATTAAGGGATAAAAATGTTTCAGCTAAAACCATGTTCACATATCCTGCTCCAAAAGCGACTTGACTTATCACCCCCGCCATTAAAGGATTTATGGCATTCTTCCTATAGGGAAGATAATAAATCCAAAGAACGCTAAGAGGAAGATCTTGCTTTTTTGGTTCATTGATTGTTTTTCAAAACATTCAATTAAAGATGATAGCGGAAATGCATTGTTGTTGGCTTTAACTATTTCTTTTACCGAATGATTTTTTTAAAAACCGTGATAAACTAACCACAGGGTCAATGCGGGTCAGTGGCTTGGCAAGCTCCTTCTCCAGGGGCATTCCTATGGCGAGACTGTATTCCTCCAAGGTCGGAGTCAGTTCAAATTTGCCGAACATGAAGGTGGATGCTTCAGGGCACCAGAAATGTGGTAGTGCTTGCATGACTCCGGAGTGGATATTGATTTGGAGCAATGGAAGGAGATGACCAATGATTGATTTGACATACTCTTGGCCGAGCTGATCTAACTGATTCCACCATCTGAGGAGCTCTTTCTTGGGAGCCGGAATGAACTGGATATCGATTCTTCCCATCACATATGAGAAATGGAGTTACATGACCTGACCCTATGCCATGAGCCAATAAAAAGACTAAGTAAAAGTAAATAAATTACTTTGCTTTTAAAGAAAATGGCAAGCACAAAGACATGCACATGAGATGTGCGGCTCGATTTCTAACGAGAAGGCTTGTTGAAATTAAAAGGGTATCCGCCCATCGCAGTCTCGCGTTAGCAGAATACCCTTCTAACCTCGGCTAGAGAAATTCGGGGAAAAGAAAGGCAACCTCTACATCGCAGTCTCGCGTTCGAGGTCGTATCTTTCTTGACACCATCCTAAATATCCTATGGCGGCCCAGGTCCGGCGGCCGGGTTGTATGTGCCATGTGTAGTGCTAAAACAGTAAAGCATGCATCACAATTCATAATCACAAGACAATCTATTTTAAGCAAAGTTAAAATAAATTTCTAAGCTACTGACCTGCATAAAAAAAAAAAAAAAAAAACTAAGTCAGTAAAGAATTTAAACAAGGCAAAAAAGGCCTAAGTTCTCAAATTCCCCAGCGGAGTCGCCAAGCTGTCGCGACCTCGTTTTTTCCGGCGCCCGATCGGGCGGGCGCCTAAGGAGGCTAATGGCTCGGCTAGGGTTATTAAGCCCAGACTCTCCCAAGTCCACCAATTAAAACGGCACCATTTAGGGGGAGAACCGGTGAAACCCTACCCGGATCCGGCTCGCGACCCGGTTCCCTCGGAACCCTACCCGACCCGGATCCGGGTCGCGATCCGACCTCCGCCGCCCCAAATCGCGAACCCTACCCGAACCTTGGGATCCGGATCCGCCTCGTGACCCGGAAAATCGCAAACCCTAGGGTTTGCGAATTTGCGGCGCGAAGGGCGGGATCCGAGGCGTTGCGACGGCGACGGCGACTATGACGGTGATGGCGACGATGAAGGCAACGGCGGAGGACGGAACCAGCACGGCCATTACCTGTTCGTGGTGTCGGCACGGCGGCTGCGGTCGAGGCAAGTAGCAGCGACGAGGCTCTCCTCACGGATCTTGAGACCCCTCCTCCCTCACGACCTCGGCTACTCGCGGATCCAGGCTTTGCTCGTCTTCGGCCCCCGTTCCGAAGTCTCTCAGAGGGGGGAACCCGAAGATCTGAAGCCAAGATCACTCGCTGCCTCTCTCTCTCTCTCTCTGCTGGTCCGTTTCTCTGTGGTCCGCCTCCCCCTTCGTCGACGGTGGCCCCCCTCTATTTATAGGCGAGGGGGGCGGCGAAGGTCGACCCGCCGGTTAGACCGCCATCCCATCCGCCCTCTGCGCCTCCTCCGGTCACGTCCCGTCGGTGCCTGCTCTCCCTGCTCCACGTGCGTCTCTGCTGCTCGCCTGCTCTCCTGGAGGTGCGCCCTTCGTGCGTGTGCTGCAGAAGCGGTCGGAGGAGGAAGACGACCCGAAGTGGGCCGGGCCGGAGGAAGATGGGCCGCGGGGGCCCATGCGGAGAGGGGGGGCTGCTGCTGCTCTCTTATATTTTCTTTTGCTTTTGTTTTCTTTTGTTGTTTTTTTATTTATTTATTTATCCGAAAAAGATGAAATAAAATAGACTAAAAATAAAATAAAACCTAATTAATTAGAATAAAATTTAGGCGTCAACATGTATGGTCCACGTTGAACGATTATTCAACATCGAAAAGTCTAGACTAAAGAAATGATTTTAATATCACTCGGGCCATGGAGCTAAAATCACTGATTTAGGCCATCTCAGAATTTTGAAATTTAGTTGTCCAACGGGATCGACAAATTAAGGGACACCAGACTCATTTCTATCATGATAAGAGGCTTAAAGCCATGGTGTATCAAAAGGAACCCAAAATTTTGACCCGTATGTTTGGCGCCAATAAACTAGGCTGATCTGTGAAGAACGGCACCATTCTTAATCTCTTGTTTTAGCAGTATTGTTCTTGCACGGTGAATAGCATCACAAGAGAATAGTGCCTGCTCATGCAGTTCACTGCGACAGAAAAACAGGCAAGGTGCCAAGTAGGGGTGAGCGGTTCCAGGTTCCGGTTCGGTTCCGTCCGGAACCTGGAACCTACCCTCGGGTACAGGTTCCTCAAAATGAGGAACCTGGAACCTACCCGTCAGAACCGAGAACCTGGAACCTACCCTGTCACAGGTTCCAGGGTCGGTTCCAAGTTCCAATAAGTTTTTTTTTTGTTATTTTCATATTTGAACTATAACATACGCGCATGTTATCAAAAAAAAAAATAATAAATAAATAACGTACACGCACGTTACCAAAAAAAACTATAACGTACGCGCACGTTACCAAAATATATATATATATATATATATAACGTACACGCATGTTACCAAAAAAAACTATAATGTATGTGCACGTTACCAAAAAAAAAATATAATGTACGCGCACGTTACCAAAAAAAAACTATAACGTACGCGCACGTTACCAAAAAAAAAATATAACATACACGCACATTACCAAAAAAAACTATAACGTACGCGCACGTTACCAAAAAAACCTATAACATACGGGAGGGCGTCTCGGGTCGGGACTCGGGAGTCGGGACTCAAGAGTCAAGAGCAGAGCAATAGATGTGAGGTGAGCAGGGGAGGGGTTCCTTTTGGAACCCTAACCGGTTCCGCGACGGCATCCGACGACGGGGCCTTCGGGGCGAGCGGCGTCCGGCGAGAGTTTCAGAGGGTCGGGACTCGGGAGTTGGGACTCAAGAGTCAAGAGTAGAGCAATAGAAGTGAGGTGAGCAGGGGAGGGGGTTCCAAAACCGGTTCCGCGACTGGTTCCGGTTCCGGTTCCGCGACCGGTTCCATGACCGGTTCCGGTTCCGAGTGGAACCGGAACCGGAACTGGGATCGCCGGTTCCTGGAAAAATGGAACCGGGAACCACGCTCACCCCTAGTGCCAAGGACCTAGCAGTAGCATGTTGACAGTGAACTTCTTGTGCGCTTTTTACGTCAGAATTGAGAGAATCATTTATCCATTTATATGGTTTTTCTCCTTCCACGTGTCATTAAAAGGATTCAATTTTACAACAGTACTTTACAAAACTCTACTTCAGAACATTATAAAAAGAACTTGTCTTCGTGTGTACAAAGCTGCATGATGAAGCATGGCACTTTTAGTGGAGTAGTACCAAACATTAGTACTAGAGTATCCCCCAAAGACACTTCAGTTCATTGTTTAAAATACAGCTATTAGTACAGCTTCACTCTTTCTTTCTTTTCTTTTCTTTATTAAAACAAAAATTCAGGTTTGAGTAACTCAAGTGACAATTAAGTCAAGCTCAAGCTTGATATTAGAGGCACAAAGCTTGCAAACCTATTAGATTAATGGTACTTATTATGTATTCTAACAATGTTTATACATTCACTTAAAGGATATCGACGTCTGTCGCGACCAAATTTTCGGGTGAACCACTTAAAATTAGGTTAATGGATTACTAAGCCTAAACTTAGCTCGGGCTCTTCTAAGCCCATACCAATTCGCAACTTAGGTTCAAGTTCTTAACATGCAAATGATTTTTCAATTAGGAGTCGCCACTAATCTATTTTTGGTGGGTCGATTAGAAACCCAAGTAAAGTAATGGAAGAATTATTTTACTCCTACGAACCAGATATTATGGGTACGAGGATTTGGTTACACTAGATTTCTCTAATGCCCTTTCGGTACCATTTCTTTTTATTTTAAAAAATATTTGGCAAGTAGCTTGAATTGATTTTAATTCACTTCCCTAACATGTGAGGTGTCCATGCGGGTGCACAAACCACCAATTTAACACCCAGATAAAACAATTAAATAAATTGCAAAACTTACCTCAAAGCAATGAAAGCATCTGCAATGTTAAATCAGAATTCACATTAACAATCCTAAATATGATTTCTAATTAATACGCCATCACTCAATTTTTTTTTTTACGAGAATATAGTCCATATGCAACACAATGCAGTGCTTCTACCTAATATGAAATAATATGGCATGGCAAAATGTCTTAAACTATATGAATGAGTAAAAATTTTCATAATTTTTTTCATGAACATGCAATAATTAAATATGCAATCTAAATTAACAAAAATAACCTAATTCTAATGATGAGCAATTTTTGATTAAATGAACTTAGCAATAATCACTAAATGACATGCATTTCATGAACCTAATTCTATATTACGTGTACATGATTTTTTTATTTTCTTAATAAGCATGCAATCTATCTTAATATGAAATGATGTGCAAAGAATACCCTAATTCTAATTTTTCTTTTTCTCTTATGAAATTCGAAATTAAAATTGCCAAATAATTAAATGTACAATTCAAATTTTTAAAAAACACTAACATCTTAAATGAATGCATTTTTTTGATTTTTTATTTAAAAATTCGAAATAAAACTGCAATTTTAAACATGCAAGATAACCCTAAGACTAGAGATATTCTAAAACAAACCTGATCCTAATTCATTTTTTTTTTTGGATTTCTTTTTCCTTTTACGAAAATAAAAATGACTCAAACACCACGACATCAAATCAAGCAAGATAATGTTGATATCCAAAACTTGGCGAACCATATCTCGCGCATGAGATCGGGTTGACCAATTTTAAAATTAAATCGCGAATCGAATCTCAGGCGTGAGTTTGGATTGTTGATTTTTGCAAGAGATCGCGAGTCAGATTTCGGGCGTGAAAGTCGGACTGTCAATCCCTAATCTGAGGAGCTCTTTCATATTGGAATTTCAACCACATATTTAAAGGAACAATTCCACTAAAAAAACAAGATATAAAGGAAAATAAAATATATAAAAAAACAATAAGTGAATAAGTAATTAAAATAACTACCTAATTCCTTTTCTTTTTTTTTTTTCTTTTCTGTTTTTTCTTCTTTTCTAGGCGTGGCTCGTGCTCGTGGGTCTCTAAGGGTAGAGGGTCGATCAGTCCGTCGAGGGGCTCCAACGAGGTGAGCCGGCGGCAGTGGCAGCAGCACAGGGGCGGAGCAGAAGACTCAGGTCCTGTTTTGGCGATCTGCGTGCGTGCTGCGTCCGGAGGCGAACAGGGTGTCACGGGTCCGCCTAGCTTCGATCTGGGTCACTGATCGAAGGTAGAGCAGCTGCTGGGCAACGGCCGGTGCTCGGGCTTGGCTGTAGGAGTGGTGGGTCGCAGTGGCAGCTTGGATCTAGATCCGGTAGGGGCAGAGCTCGGGCGCAGGCGCGGCGTCGTGGCTGTGGTGCGTAGAGATGGCTTCGCAAGCTTCACGGACAGGAGCAGCATCGGTCACTGATGGAGGCTCAGCCAAAGTCGGCACGGCTCGCGAACGGCAGGAGGTCGCGGGTTGCTCGCGGCAGGAGGTCGCGGATTGCTCTCAGATCAGCGCAGGCTCGACGTCTACGAAGGTGGCTGCCGCAGGTCAGGACGGCAGATCTCAGATCGGCGGGGAGCAGTGGTGAACGGAGATGGTGGCGAGAGGTGTCGCGGGCAACGTAGGCATTCACGAACGGAGGCCGGCAATGAGCGGCTTCATGGAGGAGATGAACAGGGCTCCCTCTCTTCTTTTTTATTTTTATTTTTTTACCTTGCCGAATTCCTCATGTCTTCTCTCTGTCCTTTCACTGTTGCTGCTGTCCTTTTTCAGCAGGAAATGTGGGCTTCTGCTGACTTTTCTTTTCTTCTTCAACGGCCTCTTTTCTTTTTTGTTTTTGTATTTTGTTCTTGGAAGAACGTAGAATGAAGAAAAAAAGACAAAAGAGCTTTCCTCTCTTCTTTTCTTGTGTTGATTTTTTTTTTTACCAAAGAGAAAACAAAGAAAAAGCTCTGCTCAATGTGGCTGTATGTATCAATTGTGTGGCCCCCTTTTATATTGCTTAGTAATTGATCTCCTCATATATTCTCGTCCTCAATCTTTCCCTGGTTGACTGATTCCATGCGAATATTTTATTCAATTGTGTGCATTGATATCAGCAAAAGAAATCTTTCCCAAGCGGTGGATGAATTGTTTGAAAACAAGAAATCTAATTTGTGAATAACGTCAAAATCTTCTTTCCTCCTTTTCCATGCTTTGTCCGCATGATTACCAGATCAGTTGAGTCCCCCTTTTTTTTTTTTTGTTTTATTTGCTTATATTTGCTGCACCCTTCCTCTCAAGGCTTAGAATTATAAAGAATATGATCTCTTGATTTCAGAATTCTTTCCAATTTAGATCACCGATTTTCAGCTATGTGGACTTGATGGGCTTGACTGAATTTCGTGCTTGTGGGCTCCATTAAGTTCGAGACCATTCACTTGAGTTTAACCATCACCGGTCCAATACAAATGCAATAATAATAAATAAATGCATCTAAAATTATATGCTATGCAATTAATTTTTTTTAGGCAATAAATAAATGACTGAGTGGCCAAAATTTAGGTGTCAATAGCTGCCCCTCTTTGAGGGTGAGCTCATAGAAGTTGCATTTAAAGACAAATTGAGACCTAAATTTTGATCATGCATGCATTGCATGATTTTTTTTCTTTTCCTTTTTTTTTTTGGAAAATTAATTCCATTTTTTAATGCAATTTATATGATGCATAGAAATGCTAATGCAAATGATAAATGAACCTACCTAGAATAACTTACCTTCAATGAGGGTAGAGTAATTTGAGATAGTTGGTGTTACATGTCCAGGACCCGTACCATTCTACGGTCGCCCAAAATAGTAACATGACTTTATAAAGAAACTGCTTTCTCAGGACCCGTACCATGTTATAGTCGCCCAGTATGACAGCATTTGGTCGTGTCTAGGACTCGTACCATTCTACGGTCGCTTGTTAGAGCAATAATGTTGTTTAAGACCCCTACCATTCTACGGTCGCCTAAACGGAGATTTTGCTTGGTTAGGACCCGAACCATTCTTTGGTCGCCTAGCGTTGCAATACAAATCATCTGACCAGGACCCTAACCGTTCTTCGGTCGCCTTAATCAGACTGAATTTGGAGAGAAATCTTTGAAGACAACTCGATTAAGTGTCGGTGTAAAGGACTCTGGGCTACGAAAGCACGCCAGGTTGATTAAAGAAAACCGGGCTACGGAAGCACGCCGGCTTAATGAAAGAGAACTTGGGCTACGAAAGCACGCTAGATCAATATAAATGAACACTGGGCTACGAAAGCACGCCGGGTTGATAAAGAGGGACTCTGGGCTACAAAAGCACGCCAAGTCAGGAACTCCGGGCTACGGAAGCACGCCGGGTCTATTAAAAGGGACATCGGGCTACGAAAGCTCACCAAGTCAATGAAAATGGACACTAGGCTACGAAAGCACACCAGGTCAATATGAATGAACACCGGGTTACGAAAGCATGCCGGGTCGATAAAGGGACATCGGGCTATGGATGCACGCCGAGTCAATGAAAATGACTCTGGGCTACGAAAGCACGCTAGGTCAGGAATTGGACAACTTGAGCAAGTCAAGTGTTGATGCACTTGAGAGAGAATACCTGCACAATGACAAGTATTTAGAGTATGGGTAGAGATATACTTACCTGGTGATATATCTGATTCTTGGGGATATGTCTTTTGGAATTTAAATATCCTGTGGAGGTCTTTCACCTCATGGTGGAGGTTTCTCATCTCTTAATATCATGAAACATTCTGAAAGGAACTTGAATTACCTGTCAGACATGATTTAGAGCAAAAATTGATATGCATTCATCAAAGAGATAGACAATCTGAGCTACTCTAGAATGCACATTTCAAAATTCAGTGAGGTTTTCATCAATTCAATCGAGGTTCATGCATAATGACATTTGCATCACCCAAATTTCCACCAGAGAGAATCATCGTTCAAGACAATTTTCATGACATGGATTTTCTAATAATACTAAATGAGAGACTTTCAGTTAGAAAGGACTTTCACTCCCTCTCATTCAGAGGCTATTTTATGAGAATCACTCCATCTCACTATCATCATACCAACAAGGGTCCAAGTATTCTCGCAAGTAGTACGACTTTACCAATCTGAGAGGTCTTCAATAGGGAACCTAATGTGGGCTTGGTCAACGGCTTAACAAAGGAGACTCTTTGAGTCAAAGCAATTGAAAGAACAATCATGTGATCATCTCTAGGTTTACAAGTCAAGAACCCTACCATATGAGAAAGAAATAATATTGCTCGCACTTCTTCGAGCAATGCTTATAAACATATGAACTCCTATGTTAATTCAAGTGCCATAATCTGAAGAGACTTTGTAAGGGACGTAATGTAGGCTGGGTTCATGGGTTGAAAAATGAAAAGGATCATTAGGCTCAAAATGTGTGTAAATGGTGAGAGTTGGTGATCATCTTGACAATACCACAAGTTTTCTTTTTCATCATTGGGGATTGTCTTCATGAAGTGCCCCATTGATTATAAAAACTTAGCATTTGAGTTCTTTGAATATTGCTCCATTGAGATTCAATTCTTGCAATTGACAGTCGCCTTATCTTGACTCTTTTTTTTTTTTTTCATTTATGAGCATTGGCCTTACTTTTACCAGGAACACTGTTTTTTCATGCCCCTAGTTCTTATTCATTTTTTTTTCACTTTTTTTTTCATAGGCATTGGCCTTACTTTTACCAGGCACACTGCTTTTTTATGCCCCTTAGTGCTATTTTGAATTGAATGCATGCGTCAAGCAATTACACTTTGAATGACACTGAAACTTTCAAGGGTCTCCATCTGCCTTTTACCTTGCCCCGGATAGGGGATGATTACCAACCGGGTTTAAAGAAATGAAATTGCAGGCTCAAGTGAGCTATGCAAAGGATATAAGTGTATAGGGTAGTGAAAGAAATGCTCTTTGTCATCTTAAGGCACTTAAATTATCACGTGAATTCAATGTAATAGCATGACTAGAAGATTGATGCAAGTGAGAGCAAGAAAATTTCAATCCATTTTCTTCACCTTATGGTGCCGCCTTACCCCTCCAATTTGCCCTAGTGTGGGGTGGTTTTGACAGGGATAATTTGAAAAAAATCTCCATAAGTGTATGGGGCTTAAAGGAATTAAGCAATGGATCACCTGTAGTGTTTGGGATAGAGAAATAAGCTGCCCCTCATCATTTCAGTCATCGTACCTTTTGCGAGAGAACTCTTCGCCTTACGGATATGAAACTTTCCTACACTCATCTCACAAGTGTATAAGTAAGGGATTGTGTATATGATAGGGCTTACCTTTCATCATCCTGACACATCTCATTTAGCATGCTTAACCCATTTCACATCATTCATTGAATTAGTACATCTTGATATTCTTTAGTGAAATTGGTGGACCAAACATATAAGAGTCATCATGCAAAATCTTTTTTAAATGAGCTCAATAGCTTTAAGCATGAAAAATTGCAAACTTCAGAACAAACAGTTTACCACACTAAAAAAAGAAATGCTTTCGTAAGTATGAAAAACATGATTTTGAGCATTCATTCAAGGAATTGTCCCACGAGAGGATTGTCTCAAGATTTGGTGTTTTTGGATTGTCCCTGAAAATCCACTTTTGTCCCTGCACAAGAGAACATGCATGAATAGGATACTATGCAACATCGAAGTAAATTCAAATTGTATATCCATTTTGGCTCAGATCGAGATTTTATCCTAGTTGGGTTGCTACCAAAGTCTGCCATGACCCCAATCTGTCATTTGATGCGCCATTTTCAGATTGGGACAAGAAAGTAATGCTCTGAAACATCAAGTAAATGAGTTAGAAAATTAAATAGGGCTAACCTAATGCATGCTTTTGGAAATGGCTTGAAAAATGATTTTTTTTTTTTTTTGGGAATATTTTGGATGAGGAAGCATGAAGAAGCCCGGTCCTCAGATTTTCTCCATGGATGATATTTTCTTTTCATTATTGGATATCGTCACGGGGTTGGTTTGGTGTACCTCATCATGTCCTCAAAATTGGAAATAAAATTGTAATATCATTGAATAGAATCAAATGAATTATATTATTGGAATGGAAAATGCAAATAAGCCAAACCCTAAAAGCAAAAGCAATAATTGAAATTTCAAAAGCAGGAAATTCTAAACAAAACATGAAATCCTAGAAAATAAGAACTTCACTCAGTGACAACATTTGCGCCTCCATCATGGTTAGGCAAAGGATTTTTCAGATTACTGCTGAAAGAGAACACCTTTGTATCCAAGAGGTCTTGGACTTTATGCTTCAAAACATAACAATCATCAGTGGAGTGACCAACCTCTCCCATGTGATAGTCACACTTTCCAGAGGGATTATATGCAGGATAATGCTCGGGATTTGGTCGCTTCGGCTCAGTGGAGAGTAATCTCTTCTTTTGGAAAACATGCAAAACTTTGGATAGGGGTCTAGGAAGAGGTGTAAACTGTCTCCTAACATTACGTCGTCGACCCGAGAATTGATGTCCTCCACCTTGTTGCTCAGTAGAAATCTTAATTACCGGAGTGCGATTGGATGTATCACGATTCGGTTGAAAGTAGGCCATATTAATCTTAACTTCAGGGTCCTCCTCCTTCTTGGTATAAAATTTCTTGTTAGATGGCTCAGTAAATCACCCTTCTCTTATCCCCATCTCGATCTGTTCACCTACCGGGATAAGTTGGTTGAAGTTCTCAACATATGTGCTGGACATTCGATTACGGAACTCGGACAGGAGAGTGTTGACGAACAACTTCATCAATTCCTTGTTGGTAGGCTCAGGAGTGATTTGAGCTGCCAGATTTTGCCATCTCATGGCATACTCTTTGAATGACTCGCTCATCTTCTTTTCCATCCTCTCAAGATCTTCTCGGGAAGGTGCAATGTTCATGTTGAACTTATATTGCTTGAGGAACGCATCAGCCACTTCATTCCAAGTGTCAAGAAGGTTCACATTCTTCATCACATACCAACTCAGTGCAAGCTCAATCAAACTTGCATGAAATGATTGGATCATGAGGGGCTCGTTCTTGACATATTGGGTCATGCATACGTGATACATTTGCAAATGAGCTTTTGGACAGGAAGTACCATCGTATTTCTCGAACTCCGGCATCTTAAATTTCTTTGGCATATTGACTTTTCATACACAGACAAGTTGAACGGGAGTGAATTCTGTAACTCTTGCAATTGCTTCACTTTTTCCTCCAGCTTTGCGAAGCGTTCATCTTGCCCCGCCTTAGGGACATTATCGGGCTTTGTCTTTTCAGCAGTGACCAACAGTAGGTCATCTTTGAGATAAGGCATGTCGTCATCACCCATTTGAGCCTTATTTGCTTGATTCGGGACTACTATCCTGGGAAGAGCAGGTGCAGGAGTCGAATTCACTCGAAGGGATTGGATTTGAGTTGTCATGGGTTGCATAGAGGTGAGCAACTATTTAAGTCGGTCTTCCATAGTAGACATGTGATCACGCATTTCAGTTTGGTCGGCCATCTTAGCTCTCGATCGTGTAATAATAGGCGAACGTGGAGGATCAATTATCACCTAAATTGAAATAAATGAAAATATGTAAGCACAATGTGTGAATAGAGAGCCAATCCATGACAATGATCTGATCGGTTTTTCATTTTTTCATGAAAAGTTCGTACAAGAAGGGAATTTCTCAAAGAGAGTTAGAAAAATAGACACCCTAGTGAGATAAAATGTCCTAAGCATGAATTACAGACAAATTCTCCAAAATTTTTTGTTATTTTCCAAATGATTCATTGCATGGCAATTTCCTCATTTCATTTCTAATTAACAAATGAATTAAATCAATGATTGACCTAGATTGTCATGGACGGACCAAGAGTATGACAAAATAAGTAAATTGCATTAGTATAGGGATAGAAGACTTACTTCACCAAGACAAATCAACGGCAATCACATAGACATGCGCATGGTAAGTGGTTTGATTTCTAGTCTATAAGGCTTATCAAGGTGGAGCCACAAGGATAATCAGACTAGCCACGAGCTTGTGGACTATGTCGGGTCCTCATGACTCCGGCTTGGTCAAAGAGCCGACCCGGGTCATGGGCATGCAGACCGAGGTGGGTACTCTTGACACCATGAAAGAAACTTCGGGATTGAGATGGGCGACTCGTACCGCGAGCATGCGGTTAGAGTGGTATCCATCTCAACACCATCCTAAATGATCCTATGCAGCCTAGGTCTGGCGGCAAGTTATGTGTGCAAAAGTGTAGTGTAAATGCAAAGCATGCACAACAGTTTATATCAAGCAACACTTCAACATGAAAATAAACCATACATTCCTTCATCTCGCTACAAAACAGAGGTTAGCAAACACTTCCCCTTATACCTCCCAATCTGCAAAAACATTTAACACCTTAAATGTTAGGGACGTACCTGGAATCCTCACTGCCAAACAAAAACATTTTTTCAAAAAAAGAAAATTAGCCTAAGTCCACTAAGAGTTTCAACTCAATTCCCCAGCGGAGTCGCCAAGCTGTCGCGACCAATTTTTCAGGTATAAACCAACTAGGGTTTGGCTAATGGATTGTTAAGCCTAGACTTAGCTCGAGCTCTCCCAAGCCCATACCAACTCGCGATTTAAATTCAAATATCTCGCATGTAAAAGGGAGTCGCTACTACTCAATTTGTGGTAGGTCGATTAGACACCTAAGTAAAATAATGGGAGAACTATTTCACTTCTACGAACCAAAGATTTTGGATACGGGAACTTGGTTACACTAGACTATCCTAGTGCCCTTTCGGTACCTTTCTCTTTTATTTCGAAAAAAATGTTTTGCGGGCAGCTTAAATTGATTTTATTTCACTTTCCTAACATGTGAGGTGATCATGCAGGTGCGCATACCACTAATTTAACACTCAGGAAAGCAATTAAATAATGCAGAACTTACCTCAAAGCAACGAAAGCATCTGCATTGTTAAATCAGAATTCACATCAACAATCTTAGATATGATTTCTAATTAACAAGCAATCACTCAATTTTTGCCTTCACTTTAATGAGAATATAGTCCATAGCAATGCAATGTTTCTAATCTGATATGAAATAATATGGCATGACAAAATGTCCTAAACTATATGAATGAGTATAAAGTTTTTGTGATTTTTTTCTAATGAACATGCAATAATTAAATATGCAATCTAAATTAACCAAAATGACCAAATTCTAATGACAGGCAATTTCTAATTAAATTAACCTAATAATAAATCCTAAATGACGTGCATTTAGTGGGTCTAATTCTATATGACATGCACATGAATTTTCTATTCTAAAAAAAATATTCTAGAAATTGAAACTAATTTACCCTAAGACAATTTTTATGAAATTCGAAATTAAGGAAAATGTAAAACATAATAATCTAGATTAAGATTCTATCTAATTTATATTAAGGATCTTTCTAAACATAATTTAAATTAAGATATTATCTTAACCTAGCAAGTTCTATCCTAAGATGCAAAAATCAATCTAGACTTAAAATAAAACACGTAATCTATTCTAAAATGCCATGACGTGCAAATAATGCCTTAATTCCTAATTTTTTTATGAAATTCGAAATTAAAATTAAACGTGCAAATTCAGATAATAAAAAAAACTAACATCCTAAATGAGTGCACTTTTTCTTTTTCTTTTTCATGATTCAAAATAAAATCCCTAATCTAACCATGCAAGATAATTAAGAAAAAAAAAAAACAAACCTAATCCTAATTCAATTTTTTTTTTAATTTTTCCTTTTACAAAAATATAACTGACTCAAACACCACGACATCAAATCAAACAAGATAAGATTGATATCCAAAAATTGGCGAACCATATCTCGCGCATGAGATCGGGTTGACCAATTTTAAAACTAAATCGCGAATCGAATCTCGGACATGAGATCGGATTGTCGATTTTTGCAAGGAATTGCGAGTCGGATTTCAAGCGCGAAAATCGGACTGTCAATCCTTAATTTGAGGGGCACTTTCATGTTGGAATCTCAACCATTCATTCCAGAATAATTCTAAAAACACAAAGTAAATAAATGAAAATAACATTAAAAAAAAAGGTAAATAAGAAAAGAACAACTACCTAATTGATTTTCCTAAAATCCAATCGGGATGGACTATGGTTGAGATTCGGGGCGGCACGCACTTAAGGGCGGTGGCCGTGGTGGTGGGTCAGATGAGACTCGCGAATCACGATCAAGGCTCAACGTGATGGCACAAGGCTCGGGCTTGGACGGTTGGACTGGATTGCAGCGGTGCCGATGCTCACTTGGTCTCCTTTGAGATCAAACCGAGATGGAGAGTGGGATGTCAGGGACCTCGTGGGAGTTCATGAGATATCAACAAGCCTGGAGCAGCAAAGGGGAGTAGCTTGGTTGACTTTGAAGATTCAAGAATTTGTTGAAGAAGCTGTGGGCAACGCTGCTATAGGACAACAACAGCACACCTGGCGTTCGAGAGTAACCAGAATTGCGGCAATATTGATGTTAAACATCCTTCAATGAACGCAATACCATCATCTCGTTGAGTTTTCAAGTGCACGTGGAGATCAACGACGTCAATAGAGCCCCTTTGAACTACCGAATGTCAAAGGGCAGAACTTTTGTTCGTCGGCAACTTTCCTCGCTATCCGCCCTTTCCTCTCGATTCTCACGTGTGTTTCTCAATTTTTTCGTGTACTCAATTGTGCGGCCCCCTGAAACCCTAAGCGAACAAACCTATTTATAGGCCACCGATTAGGTTTTCAATTTTTTCGAATCGATATCCGCAATATTTTTTCGCAAATTTTTCACCTATTGATAAGGATTCAAGATTTCGATAAGATTATTCTTTAATTCCAAATCCTGGAAAGTCAAATTGCAATATTTTGCCATATCTATCCAAAAATTCATCATATCTCGGAAAAATTTCGAATTTCTAATTTCTCACAAGGTAATTTCTGATTATTTAAAAATAGGCTTGGCCAACTAATTTAAACCCATCCGCCACCGATTCAATAAAAAACAAATATGCAAATAAAAAAAAAATGCAACCTAAATCTATACGCTATGCAATTAATAGAATTAACCCCCTAATTTTCTATGCAATAAAATAAACAAACTAAATTGCCAAAATTTAGGTGTCAACAGCTGCCCCTCTTTGAAGGTGAGCTCATAGAGGTTGCTTTCAAAGATAAATTGAAACCTAAATTTTGACCATGCACATGCACTTAATGATTTGATTTTTGATTTTTTTTTTGAATAATAAATCCTATTTTAAAATGCAATTTATATGATGCATGGAAATGCTAATGCAAATGCATGATGCGAAAGGAAAGAACATACCTACAATTACTTACCAGTCAGTGCGGTAAAGCATTATTGAGGTACCTGATAAATCTCTATTTACTTCACAAGTACCCAACTCTTACTCAGGTTCCTTGAAGAGTCAAATAGGTAATAGATTGAAACATTGAGATCGAGAAGTACATTCACATCAAAAGTGAAATGTTCAACAATGAAAATTAAGACATCCACATGCGAGATCAACTAAAAGAAAGATGTCAAAAGAACCTAAAGGAAACTACCCGAAATATCTTACCTTCAAGGAGGGTAAAATGACTCAAGATAGATTGGTGTTACATGTCCAGGACCCGTACCATTCTACGGTCGCCCAGAATTGTAACACGGCTTTGTAAAGAAACTGCTTTCCTAGGACTCGTACCATTCTACGGTCGCCCAGTATGACAATATTTGATTGTGTCTAGGACCCATACCATTCTACGGTCGCCTAAACGAGGATTCCTTTTCCAGGACCCGTACCATTCTAACGGTCGCCTAAATAGGGAAATAGGTGTTGTTTAGGACCCGTACCATTCTACGATCGCCTAAACGAGGATTCCTTTTCCAGGACCCGTATCATTCTAATGGTCGCCTGAATAGGAAAATAGGTTTAATAAGGAACTACTTTCCTAGGACCCGTACCATTCTACGGTCTCCCAGTATGGCAGAAAGGTTTTGTCTAGGACCCGTACCATTCTACAGTCGCCTTGACGGAAAATTGATTTTTTAGGACCCATACCATTCTACGGTCGCCTGAATAGGAAATTGCTTTTCCAGGACCCGTACCATTCTACGGTCGCCTGTTAGAGCAATAAATGTTGTTTAGGACCCGTACCACTCTATGGTCGCCTAAATAGAGGTTTTGCTTGGCTAGGAACCGAACCATTCTTCGGTCGCCCAGCATTGCAATCTGGAGAAAAATCTTTGGGGACAACTCAATTGAGTGTCAATATATTCAAAAAGGGAATATCTGTGCAACGACAAATATTCAAGGTATGGATAGAGATATACTTACCTAATAACTTCTCTGATCCTCAGGGATTTGTCTCCTGCAAAACATGGTCATAGGAAAGGCAACATGCATTTGTAATCACAAACATGCATTAATTCAAGAGAGGTTCATGCGTGATGATTTATATCAATCTTGCATCACCTAATTTCTATTGGGGAGGATTTCAAAAGAATATTCCAATCTGAACACATGAGTGTCATGGATATGTCAAATGAGAGATCTTTCAGTCTGAAAAGACTTTTCACTCGTCCTCATTAAAAAGGCTATTTCATCCTGACCTTTGATGCAGGATCTTGACAGTCACTCTATCTCATCATCATCATGTCAAACAAGGGTCTGAGCAATCTCGCAAGTGGTACAACCTTACCAATCTGAAAGGTCTTTAATAGGGACTATAATGTGAGCTTGGTCAACGGCTTAGCAAAGGAGACTCTTTGAGTCGAGGCTATTGAAAAAATGAATGATATTCTGCAATCATCTTTGGGTTTACAAATGCAAGAAACATGCGAAATGAGGCAGAAATCGTCTTATTCACACTTCTTCAAGCGATGCTTTCAAACATACAAACTTCTACGTTAATTCAAGTGCCGTAATCTGAAGAGACTTTGCAAGGGACGTAACGTAGCTTGGTTCATGGGTTGAGAAACGAAATGATCATTAGGCTCAAAAAGTGTTTAGGGGGTCAAAGTTGGTGATCATCTTGACATCTCCACCAATTTTCTCCTCCACCATTGAGGATTTTTTTTCATATCACAACTCCATTGATTGCAACATCTCAGCATTTGAGTTTTTTTAGTACCGCCTTGTATGGGATACGACTCATTATATCAAGAGTTTGATTTTTTTTGTCTTTTCTAGACATTGACCTTGCTTTTACCAGGCACACTGCTTTTTCATGCCCCATTTTTTGCACTTACTTTCTTTGGACTCACACAGCCTTCAACTTTTATCAGCATTGTAAACTATGCTACTTGAGTGGTTTGCTTTTCTTGCCTTGCCCCAGTGTGGGGGATGATCACCAACTGGGTTTAATGCGAAATGAATTCATAGGCTCAAGTGGGCTATGCAATGGATAAAGTGTATAGGATAGAGAAAGAACCGCTCTTCGTCGTCCTAAGGCACTTAAATTAACACATAAGTTACACTGCGAAAGCAATACTCGAAGATTGATGCAAGTGTGAGTAAGAAAATCCCTATCATTCATTGCAAATTTGTCCCAATGTGGGATGATCCTTGACAGGGATAATTTAAAAAAGCTCTTCGTGTGTATGGGCTCAAATGGCTAAACAACGGGTATACCTGTAGTTTTTTTTTTTTTTTTTTTTTTTTTGGTAGAGAAAGAAATTGCCTCTCATCACTTCGGTTGATGTACCCTTTACGAGATCACCATTTTCCTTGTGGACATGGAATTTTTCCACACAACTCACTGATGGTTAGTGTATGAAATAGTGTATGGAATAAGGTTCGCCTTTCATCATTTCAAAGCATCCCATTTGACATATTCAATTCATCTCACACAATTCATCAAGGAAAACATGCAAGATTTGCAACAAATATGAACAATTCAACTCATTGAAGCAATTTATTCATCTAAAAAATGTTTGAAATTCAAAACATGACACAACAAATTCTATCATGGGTAATATTTCTTGACAAAGATCGAATTCACTGGAAAAATCACCATCCATTTCTGCCAGGATCAAAACACCTCCAGGAAGTACCTTCTTCACTATATATGGACCACCGTAGTTCAGAGCAAACTTGCCACCAGGATCCGGAAAAATTGGCAACAGCTTCCTTAGAACAAGGTTATTTACCTCAAAATGTCTCAGTCTCACCTTTCGGTTGAAGGATCTAGCCACCCTCCGTTGATAAGTTTGGCCATGGCAAAGAGCCTTCAGTCTTCTTTCATCAATCAAGTTTAACTGTTCAAGTCTTTGTTGCTTCCACTCAGCCTCAGACAACTCTATTTGGGATAAAACTCTTAGAGAAGGAATCTCTACTTCGACAGGCAGAACTGCTTCCATGCCATACACCAAAGCAAAAGGGGTTGCCCCAGTAGAAGTGCGGATCGATGTTCGATACGCCATTAGTGCGAAGGGTAACCTATCATGCCAATCTCGATAATTCTCAGCCATCTTAGCCAGAATCTTCTTAATATTCTTATTGGCTGCCTCAATAGCCCCATTCATCTGAGGGCGGTAAGGAGATGAATTCAAATGCTTGATCTTGAACTCATTGAACAACTCATTGACAATTTTGTTGTTCAAATTTGTCCCGTTGTCAGTGATGATTGCTTCAGGGACACCATAGCGAGCAATTATATCTCGTTTGACGAACTTCACAACATTGCGAGCAGTGACACTTGCAAAAGACATAGCTTCAATCCATTTGGAGAAATAGTCTATCGCCACCAAAATGGATCGATGCCCATTGGAAGCCTTGGGATTGATTGGGCCAATCACATCAATACCCCACATCGAGAAAGGCCATGGCTCGGAAAACTAGTGCAGCTCAGTTGGAGGAACATTTATCCTATCACCATAGATCTGGCAACGATGACAACTTCGAACATGCTGAATACAGTCACCTTCTAGTGTGAGCCAGTAGTAGCCTAATCTCATAATCTTCTTAGCCAACATGTGCCCATTCATATGAGGGCCACATACTCCTTCGTGCACTTCTTGCATGATTTGAGTGGCTTCGGCTGCATCTACACACCGCAACAAGACTGAATCATAAGACTTCTTGTACAAACTTTTACCATTGATGAAGAACTTTGAGGCCATCTTCATGATATACTTCCTGTCAACTGGAGTACTTCCTTTGGGGAATTCTTGTTTCTGAATGTAATTCATGATATCATAATACCATGGCTTTCCATCTGATTCCTCAGTCACGATCATGCAATAAGCTGGCTTCGGTAGAACCTCTATTTTCAAAGGCTCAACCTCTAATCCATCAGTGACTAGCAACATAGAAGCTAAAGTTGCGAGTGCATCTGCAAACTGGTTGTGAGATCTTGATAAGTATTCAAATGAAACTTCATCGAATTCTTTGATTAGATCCTTTAAATACTCATGATACGGGAGCAGCTTGGCATCTTTAGTCTTCCATTCGCCTACAGTCTGTAGTACAATTAGCACGAAATCCCCGAATACTTTTAGCTTGGCCACACCCATCTCAATTGCTGCTTGAAGCCCAAGGATGCAAGCTTCATACTTAGCTACATTGTTAGTGCATGGGAAGATCAACTTCGCAGCTACTGGATGATGTTGTCCATCTGGGGATATCAGAACTGCCCCAGTGCCAGAACCAGACAAATTCACAGCTCCATCAAAGAACATTGTCCATGAGTCTTCATTCACACTCAAAACACGGTCATCTAAGAAACGATCATCTTCATTTGAGACTCTTGAATTCTCGGCCAATAGATCAGCAATTACTCGACCCTTAACCGACTTTTGTGGCATAAATTGCACATCAAATTCGGAAATTAAAATCTGCCATTTAGCCAACTTACCCACCAAAGTTAGCCGATCAAGTAAGTACTTGATGGGGTCGTTCTCAATCACAAGGAATATCTGGTAATGCAATGTATACTGCCGCAATCTATGCAATACTCATACCAAGGCGGCACAAGTTTTTTCACCAACAGGATATTTCAATTTAGATACTGTGAATTTTTTACTCAAATAATAAATGGCTCGTTCTTTTTTATCAACAGGACTTTCCTGAGCCAACATTGCACCCAATGATTCACTATGAATGGTGAGGTAGAGAATCAAAGGATGCCTCGGCAATGGCGGAACAAGCACCGGTGGATTCATCAAGTAATGCTTTATCTTGTCGAACGCTTATCGGCATTCATCGTCCCAGTTGACCCATGCATTCTTCTTTAGGAGCTTGAAGAATGGCTTGGCAGTTTCAAAAAGTTGGGAAATGAATCGAGCTATGTAATTTAATCTTCCCAAAAGGCTCCGGACTTCTTTCACTGTTGACGGAGGTTGCAACTCACATATAGCCTTAGCCTTGGATGGATCGATCTCAATCCCCTTACTGCTCACAATGAATCCGAGTAATTTACCAGATGTTGCTCCAAACACGCATTTAGCAGGGTTTAGACGAAGCTTAAATTCACAGAGTCGATCAAACAACTTCTTCAAGGTCTCGACGTGGCTTTTTCTAGGTCGAGTCTTTGCAATCATATCATCAACATAGACTTCAATCTCTTGATGCATCATATCATGGAATAATGCTACCATGGCTCGCTGGTAAGTTGCTCCCGCGTTCTTAAGTCCAAACGGCATAACCTTATAATGAAAGGTTCCCCACGGGGTGATAAATGCAGTTTTTTCCTTGTCTTCCTCATTCATCTTTATCTGATTGTACCCAGAAAAACCATCCATAAATGAGAATAGTTCAAATCCGGCAGTACTATCAACAAGGACATCTATGTGAGGTAACGGGAAATCATCCTTCGGGCTGACCTTGTTCAAATCCCGATAGTCGATACAAACCCGAACTCTACCGTCCTTCTTCATCACCGGCACGATGTTAGCCACCCATTCAGGATATTGTGAGACTTCAATGAATCCCACTTTCAGAAGCTTCATCACTTCTTCCTCTATCTTCTTTGAGAGCTCGGGTTTAGTTCTCCGCAACCTCTGCTTTTTAGGTGGCATGTCTGGGTTAGTAGGCAAACAGTGCTCCACGATTGACGGATCTAAACCAGGCATATCAGCATAGGTCCATGCGAAGATGTCTTGATATTCATTCAGTAGCTGAACTAGGCGCTCAGCCTCATCTTTGGGAAGACTTGCCCCAATTTTCACCTCCTTGGCTTCTTTAGTGTCACCTAAATTAATAGTGATAGTTTGCTCGGATGTAAGAGCCTTAGCTTTTTCATGTTGCTCCCAGCTACGTTGCACCTCAATGGAATCCTTGATCAAATCTTCTTCATTGGGATCATCATTATCGAAACACAAAAAGACAAACGGGGTAAATCATATTTTATCTTTTTAGAAGATTTTTGAAATGAAAAAAATAAAAAATAAAAAATAAAAAATAAAAAATAAAATAAATTGGAAAACTTTTTTTGAAACATTGGATTGGACCATCTCCACACCTTTGCATGCTATATGATCATCCTCTTGTGGGCTAGGCCCATTTCTTCCAGAAATTCTCCATCAATGGCTCCTATGACAAGGTCATTGAATAGAATTGTGATTCCTTCCAAGGTGTCATCAGAATCCTCGGTCTTTGGAGGCGTCGGATCATCCATGCCATCCCATCCAGTTGGAATTATGGTGTGGGGGTCAATATAAGAGCTAGGAGGAGTCAAATACTTCACCATATAGTCGAATTTTTCACTTGGCTACCCCAAAGTATCCATAACTTCCGCTTCATCTCTCATCATAATTGGAGGACCAGGGAATGTCCTGCGAATGTTTGGAGGTGGTAAATTTTGCCTCCCTCGCCCTTGTTCAGGTGGTGAGTTATGCCTTCCCCATCTAGAACTTCCTCCACCTCTTCCATGGTACCCCAATCCAGCAGATCGGGACCTCTGAGGAGCTTCAATGGGATTTTGAATACCCTGACTTCTTCTTCCAAGACCATGGCCAGGAACAAAACCATTCCCGACCATCACCCTTCCTACCATAAGGGCAGCATTTGAAACTTCAGGAGTGGGCGGTGATGAATCTCGAGAAGCCTGTATAGTGGACACCAATTCAAACGAGTAGTAACTTGATTCGAATTCAACATCTGGCTCCACATAAGGGATGCCCGTCTCATGGTAGATTCGATGATCCTCCTCTCCATAGACAGTGACTAGCTTCTCTTTGATCACGAACTTCACAGCTTGATGCAGACTTGAAGGTACTGCTCCAGCAGTGTGAATCTAGGGATGACCCAAAGAGAAAATTAAATGCGGTAGGGATATCCATTACTTAAAAGGGGATATTGAAAACAACCGGTCCTATTTGCACATTAAGATGAATCCCTCCGAGCACCTCCTTCTTTGTGCCATCAAAAGCTCGCACAAAAGTCTTTGCAGCATGTATCTTGGACGGGTCTACCTTAAGGCGGTGAAGAGTGGCCAACGGACATATATTTAGGGTAGACCCATTATCAATGAGCACTCGGGACACATGAGAAACCTTGTACTTAACTGATATGTAGAGTGCTTTATTATGCCCCCTACCCTCAAGAGGGAATTCCTCATCAGAAAAAGCAATCATGTCCTTGAGAAGGACCGATCCCACAAAATTCTCCAGCTTATCTGCCTCAACCGTTTCAGGTACATGAATTTCACTCAGCACCTTCATGAGCGACTTTTGATGCACAGAGGATGTTTGGAGGAGCTCGAGCAAAGAGATCTGAGCGGGCATCTTTCGCAATTGCTCGACCACATTATACTCACTTGCTTTAATCACAGCCAGAAATTCTTTAGCTTCTTCGTCAGTAACAGGCTTTGTGGATTGATCATTGGCTTGAGCGTAACTGCGACTAGACCTCGTAACAAGGTCAACATTTAGGTCATAGGATCAAGGCACCGCTTTGTTGTCAACATACTCGTATGGTTGGGGTATTTCGATCACAATCTCCTCATCAGATGCATCTTCTAGTGGGGACATATTTGCGAGCGACGGATCTACTTCTTCCTTGCCATCATCGAAAGCAGCCTGTTCCTCCTCCCAATCAATAATGATGTGGAAAATGGCAGAAACTATGCAGTTACGGTCAGCATACATGATGGCACTGTTATCTACCATTTTAGCAACCCTTTCTCTCATCAGTGATAATGGAATGTTCTCATGACGTGGATAGTATCCAGCTCTCACTAACCCATTATAAGCATCTGCCACATGCACCTTCGGGTTCTTGATTCGATTGTCAACATGTTCGAAGATAGCATTCACCCTATTTTCATGCTCGGGTAGAGGATTCTTCTTGACATTCGGTTGGGCAGTGTTGAAGGCAAACGCCATGGTGTCCAGCAAGTTTTGGACCTTATGCTTCAAAGTCATGCATTCATCAGTCAAATGTCCTACTTCCCCCGTATGATACTCGCATTTCTTAGAGGGGTCGTAGTTAAAAAAAATTTCAGCATTAGGTCGCTTTGGCTTGTAAGACAGCAATTCCTTCTTTTGAAGGACCTTTAAGACCTGGGATAGAGAACCAGGAAGAGGAGTGAACTGCCTCTTAAAAAATGGTCGAGGCGCGGTCGGCCGGCCTCCGCCTTGTTGATTCTTAGGGACATGAACAATCGGAGGCTTGTCAGACTGTGTATATGCAGCATTGACTTCCGTGCTAGGTTCTTTGTCTTTCTTCATGGTGAACCTTTTGCCTTGATGGGTTGGTTCAATGAACCATCCATCTCTTAACCCAACTTCGATTTGTTCACCTACCGGGATAAGTTGGTTAAAGTTCTCAACGTACGTGCTAGCCATCCGGTTGCGAAACTCAAACGGGAGAGTCTTAACGAACAACTTCATCAACTCCTTGTCGGCGGGCTCCGAGTGACTTGAGCGGCCAGATTTCACCACCTCACAAAGATACTCCTTGAATGACTCACTCTTCTTCTTCTCCATCCGCTCAAGATCCTCTCGAGAAGGTGTAATATCCATGTTGAACTTATATTGCTTGAGGAATGCATCAGTCACCTCATTCCAAGTGTCAAGGAGGTTTACATTCTTCATTATATACCAGCTCAGTGTAGGCCCAGTCAAACTCGCATGGAATGATTGAATCATGAGTGGCTCATTCTTGACATATTGGGCCATGCATACGTGATACATTTGCAAATGAGCTTTTGGGCAGGAAGTACCATCGTATTTCTCGAACTCTAGCATTTTGAACTTTATTGGCATCTTGACCTTCTCATAGATAGACAAGTCAAACGGGAGTGAGCTTTGTGACTCCTGCAATTGCTTCACTTTCTCCTCGAGTTTTGCAACACGCTCATCTTGCTCCGTCTTAGGGACATTGTCAAGCTTAGCCTTTACGGCTGTGACCAACGGTGGGTCATCTTCTAGCACAGGCATGTCGTCATCAATCATTTGGGCCTTGTTTGTTGGCTTTGAAACTACTATCTCGGGGAGAGCAGGTGCAGGAGTCGGATTCGCTCGGAGAGATTGGAATTGATCCGTCATAAACTATATAGAAGCAAGCACTTGTTGGAGTTGAGTCTCCACAGTGGACATACAATCACGCATTTCAGTTTGGTCGGCCATTCTAGCTCTCAAACGCGTGATTATGGGCGAACGTGAGGGATCCATTATCACCTAATTTGAGAAATGAACAAAAGTAAGTACCCCATATGAAGTATGCCGATCCATGACAAATGTCTAACACTTTTATTCATTAATGAGATTTTTCTAACATTGACAATGTAAAAACTTTGAAGTGTCCTAAACAAATGAACTAGGAAAATAAATGACTCAACTTCCTAAACATTAATCTAGAAACAGCAAGATTGATTCAAGCACTTTATCTAGCTTGATCAATATACACTCGGGACACCATTTGGCGCAATCGCTTGTTCTCCTCCTGAGCTTTTTCAGCAACTCTTTTGAGGCGTTTATTCTCAACACGATTGGTGATCTTCAGCGGCACCTCTGGTATCTTTGGAAGTAGTTCCTCTGGAATCTTGTGTTGTTGAATGTACTTATTCGATGCATAGTATTTCCTTTCTTTACCCTTTAGCTCTTCCTCGGGCCATTTGAGTTTTCGTGGATGGCACATGTCCCACATTGATTTGATAGTGAGAATGGAGTCTTCATGGTCTCTGTTTCCATCAACGAAGTTGACTTTGAGTGGATCTGCTTGTAACGCCGGGGGAAGCTCTTGCACGACTTGATACTGACGAGTCACTCTAGTCGGATAGTATTCCAATGCTCCAGTGAATCCCAATAGAGGGATTGGGCCAACACCTCCACATGTGAGTCTCGCCACACGAACTTGGAACCATTTAGCATGCCATAGGAAACCCTTGGAAGTTGGTTTTTTCATGAAAGCTAGCCATCTAGAATAATGGTAATCCGGTGCATGTTTTTGGTTATTCTCAAATTTTATAATAGGGTATTTAGAATCATTAATATCATGTATATTCATTAAACCACCAAATCCCTTTATATGAGAAAGAAACCAAACTTACAAAAGCTCGGGAGAGGAATGGAAGGTCTTATCACCGCCTCCTTTAAATCGAGTGAGGGAAAGAAAGGTTTCGGCTAGAATGGTGTTTACAAAATTTTTCCCTTCCAACACTTGCTTAAGTAAATGAGCGATCAAAGGGTTAATAGCATTTTTGCAGTAAGGAAAGACTATGAGCCCAAAGAAAGCTAAAAGGAAAACCCTACGCTTTTGAAATGAAGTGCCATTTTCGAAACATTCTTTTAGAAAAGATAATGGACAAGTATGGCGGTGAGCCTTCAAAACTTTTCTTATGTTGTCCTCCTTGATTCTTAAAAAATCAGATAAGGCCACAACGGGATCAATTCCAAT
Source organism: Eucalyptus cloeziana (assembly GCA_014182715.1). NCBI lineage: Eukaryota > Viridiplantae > Streptophyta > Magnoliopsida > Myrtales > Myrtaceae > Eucalyptus > Eucalyptus cloeziana. The sequence continues at coordinate 10,201,301 of CM024637.1, forward strand.
AGGTGGATTAATCAATTCGGCTTTCAAAGATTTTCCCAGGGCAATGCTATATTCTTCCAAGGTGGGAGTGAGCTCATGCTTACCGCCAAAGATAAAGGTGGAAGTCTCGGGGCACCAACAGTGGGCAAGTGCTTGGATGATACCGCCATGGATGTTGATACACAACAGTGGAAGTAGTCGAGCTATATGTGACTCTACAAATTGGTGGCCAGCTTGGTCTAACTTGTCCCACCAAGTGCTAAGCTCATCCTTTGGAGGGAGAATAATTCGAATGTCCGGCATCCCCATTGTATATTGATCAAGACTCAGGACAATCCTAATGCCATGGACCGACAAAATAATGCAATAAAGTAAGTAAATTGCAAAGGTAAAAATTTAGAGAACTTACTTTACCAATAAGGGGCAATCACATAGACATGCGCATGGTAAGTGGTTCGATTTCTAATCTATAAGGCTTAGCAAGGTGAAGCCACAAGGATGATCGGACTAGCCACGGGCTTGTGGACTATGTCGGGTCCTCATGACTCCGGCTTGGTCAAAAAGCCGACCCGGGTCGTGGGCATGCAGACCGAGGTGGCTACTCTTGACACCATGAAAGAAACTTCGGGATTGAGATGGGCGACTCGTACCGCGAGCATGCGGTCAGAGTGGTATCCATCTCAACACCATCCTAAATAATCCTATGCAGCCCAGGTCCGGCAGCAGGTTATGTGTACAAAAGTGTAGTGTAAATGCAAAGCATGCACATCAGTTTATATCAAGCAATACTTCAACATGAAAATAAACCATACATTCCTTCATCTCGCTACAAAACAGAGGTTAGCAAACACTTCCCCTTATACCTCCCAATCTGCAAAAACATTTAACACCTTAAATGTTAGGGACGTACCTGGAATCCTCGCTGCCAAACAAAAACGTTTTTTCAAAAAAAGAAAATTAGCCTAAGTCCACTAAGAGTTTCAACTCAATTCCCCAGCGGAGTCGCCAAGCTGTCGTGACCAATTTTTCGGGTATAAACCAACTAGGGTTTGGCTAATGGATTGTTAAGCCTAGACTTAGCTCGGGCTCTCCCAAGCCCATACCAACTCGCGATTTAAATTCAAATATCTAGCATGTAAAAGGGAGTCGCTACTAATCAATTTGTGGTAGGTCGATTAGACACCTAAGTAAAATAATGGGAGAACTATTTCACTTCTACGAACCAAAGATTTTGGATACAGGGACTTGGTTACACTAGACTATCCTAGTGCCCTTTCGGTACCTTTCTCTTATATTTCGAAAAAAATGTTTTGCAGGCAGCTTAAATTGATTTTATTTCACTTTCCTAACATGTGAGGTGATCATGCATGTGTATACCACCAATTTAACACTCAGGAAAGCAATTAAATAATGTAGGACTTACCTCAAAGCAACGAAAGTATCTGCATTGTTAAATCAAAATTCACATCAACAATCTTAGATATGATTTCTAATTAACAAGCAATCACTCAATTTTTGCCTTCACTTTTTAATGAGAATATAGTCCATATGCAATGCAATGTTTCTAATCTGATATGAAATAATATGGCATGACAAAATGTCCTAAACTATATGAATGAGTAAAAAGTTTTTGTGATTTTTTTCTAATGAACATGCAATAATTAAATATGCAATCTAAATTAACCAAAATGACCAAATTCTAATGACAGGCAATTTCTAATTAAATTAACCTAATAATAAATCCTAAATGACGTGCATTTAGTGGGTCTAATTCTATATGACATGCACATGAATTTTCTATTCTAAAAAAAAATTCTAGAAATTGAAACTAATTTACCCTAAGACAATTTTTATGAAATTCTAAATTAAGGAAAATGTAAAACATAATAATCTAGATTAAGATTCTATCTAATTTATATTAAGGATCTTTCTAAATCCTAATTTAAACTAAGATATTATCTTAACCTAGCAAGTTCTATCCTAAGATGCAAAAATCAATCTAGACTTAAAATAAAACACGTAATCTATTCTAAAATGCCATGACGTGCAAATAATGCCTTAATTCCTAATTTTTTATGAAATTCGAAATTAAAATTAAACGTGCAAATTCAGATAAAAAAAAAACTAACATCCTAAATGAGTGCACTTTTTCTTTTTCTTTTTCATGATTCAAAATAAAATCCCTAATCTAATCATGCAAGATAATTAAAAAAAAAAAACAAACCTAATCCTAATTCAATTTTTTTTTGAATTTTTCCTTTTACGAAAATAAAACTAACTCACCACCCACCCGGGTGGCGCTGCTGGAGCGAGCATTTTCCTTTTACAAAAAAATAAAAATAAAACTAACTCAAACACCACGACATCAAATCAAACAAGATAAGATTGATATCCAAAAATTGGCGAACCATATCTTGCGCATGAGATCGGGTTGACCAATTTTAAAACTAAATCGCGAATCGAATCTCGGACATGAGATTGGATTGTCGATTTTTGCAAGGAATTGCGAGTCGGATTTCAAGCGCGAAAATCGGACTGTCAATCCTTAATTTGAGGGGCACTTTCATGTTGGAATCTCAACCATTCATTCAAGAATAATTCTAAAAACACAAAGTAAATAAATGAAAATAACATTAAAAAAATAAGGTAAATAAGAAAAGAACAACTACCTAATTGTTTTTCCTAAAATCCAATCGGGATGGTCTATGGTTGAGATTCGGGGCGGCACGCACTTAAGGGCGGTGGCCGTGGTGGTGGGTCAGATGAGACTCGCGAATCACGATCAAGGCTCAACGTGATGGTGCAAGGCTCGGCCTTGGACGGTTGGACTGGATTGCAGCAGTGCCGATGCTCACTTGGTCTCCTTTGAGATCAAACCGAGATGGAGAGTGGGATGTCAGGGACCTCGTGGGAGTTCGTGAGATATCAACAAGCCTGGAGCAGCAAAGGGGAGTAGCTTGGTTGACTTTGAAGATTCAAGAATTTGTTGAAGAAGCTGTGGGCAACGCTGCTATAGGACAACAGCAGCACACCTGGCGTTCGAGAGTAACCAGAATTGCGGCAATGTTGATGTTAAACATCCTTCAATGAACGCAATACCATCATCTCGTTGAGTTTTCAAGCGCACGTGGAGATCAACGACGTCAATAGAGCCCCTTTGAACTACCGAATGTCAAAGGGCAGAACTTTTGTTCGTCGGCAACTTTCCTCGCTATCCACCCTTTCCTCTCAATTCTCACGTGTGTTTCTCAATTTTTTCGTGTACTCAATTGTGCGGCCCCCTAAAACCCTAAGCGAACAAACCTATTTATAGGCCACCGATTAGGTTTCAATTTTTTCGAATCGATATCCGCAATATTTTTCGCAAATTTTTCACCTATTGATAACGATTCAAGATTTCGATAAGATTATTCTTTAATTCTAAATCCTGGAAAGTCAAATTGCAATATTTCGCCATATCTATCCAAAAATTCATTATATCTCGGAAAAATTTCGAATTTCTAATTTCTCACAAGATAATTTCTGATTATTTAAAAATAGGCTTGGCCAACTAATTTAAACCCATCCACCACTGATTCAATAAAAAACAAATATGCAAATAAAAATAAATAAATGCAACCTAAATCTATACGCTATGCAATTAATAAAATTAACCCCCTAATTTTCTATGCAATAAAATAAACAAACTAAATTGCCAAAATTTAGGTGTCAACAACTGCCCCTCTTTGAAGGTGAGCTCATAGAGGTTGCTTTCAAAGATAAATTTTCTCGCCATTGTCAGAGCAGATCACACCCACAAGCTTGTCGGATCAGAGCGACAAGAATACCAGTGCGATTGCAATTGTTGGTGTCCATGGTATGGGCAAAACAACTCTTTCTCAGCTTGTGTTCAACGATGGTGCGGTGAAGGAAAATTAAACCGACAAGCTTCGAGCTCTTGGATTCGCTAGGTCCTCGACGAGAAAGCATCGAAGGAAAACATACTTTGATCGTAGAAAACAGAGAAAAGAGAGGAAGGGAAGTTACGAACAAACAAGAGAATGAGTGCCTTTTCTCCGCTGCTAGCTGCGTACGCCTCTAGATTCCAGAAGGGAAAAATAATAGTGGCCCCTCAGAAGTACGCCGTGTTCCTGAGCTTCAAGGGTGGAGATTCTCGCACCTGCTTCACGGATTTCCTCTACAAAAGCCTATCAGCTGCTGGGCTCCAAGTGTTCAGAGATGACGCCGGCAATCAGCAGACTGACCCAGAGGTTCTCCGGGCCATCAGGACTTGTAGGGTCGTGATCCCCATCGTCTCCGAACGCTATGCACAGAGTAAACGGTGTCTCCGAAATCTCACCGAAATTATGGATTGCCGCAGAAAGCATGGCAAATCAGTCTTCCCTGTTTTCTATAACGTGAATGTTGCGGATTTAGGTCGCCAATGCAGCAACTTACGTAACTTTGAAGAGGCTTTATGTGAACATGAGATGCAGTGCAGGCGAGAAGAAGTGCAAGAATGGGTAGAGGCGCTGTGTTCTCTAACGAGGATTAGAGGATGGATGTCACAGGCCATTGCTAATGGGTATTTATGTAATCTGAATTGTAAACCCCGTGCACTTGGATGGAAATGATCTGTACGTCTAACTTTGTTTTATATCCATAATACGTGTGTGCGTGTGCAGGCATGAAGGAAAGCTGGTGTAAATGGTCGTCGCAAAGGTTTCGAGTGAAGTAGAGATGAGCTGGATCAAACGGTCTTCCCTGTTCATAGAATCAGGTACATTCCAGTACCATTCGAGGCATTCTCTAAATATAGAGAAGCCCCCCGCGAACTTGACCGGTTGCTTTGCTTTTTAAAATTACTCCTGATTCGCAGTCATCATCACCTGCAGTAATTCATTATTTTTCAGAGAAAAAAAGTAGAGAAAGTAAATGCCAAGTCTTCTTGAGCTTCCGTGGTGCTGATACTCGTTATAACCTTGCTGCTTTCCTCTACACCAGTCTTGTGGCCGAGGGAATCGAAGTTTTTAATGATGACGATCCATCCCCCATAGGTAAAGATTGTGTTCATGAGATATGCAATATCATCGACCACTGCAAAATATCCATTCTAATTCTCTCAAGCAATTATGCGTCGTCTCCATGGTGTCTCGAGGAGCTAGCTCAAATGGTTGAATGCAAGAGAACAAAGGGGCAAACGATATTGCCCATCTTCTATAAAGTGAACGCGTCACATGTGCAAGATGTATCGCATTTGTTTGGAAAGCACATGCTTCGACATAAGCAGCTGGTTGACGAAATTACTTATGAGCGGTGGGAACGAGCTCTCAAAGAGGTTGGTTGCTCCAGAGGATGGGTATCAGAGAATATTGCGAATGGGTACATTATCATCTTTGCGACCAAAACGTTAACTGGACAGAACTTCTTATACCGCTCAGAGCTTACTTCAATTTTATTTGGCAATTGGAAGGCACGAAGCCGTACTTGTGAAAGAGGTCGTGAAGGAGGTTTCAAGGATGTTGAACAATCCCCAAACACATGATCCCCCGTCCCCATCCACTGAATATTGACTCAATTACAAAAGGATTTTCCTCGACGATAAAAAAGTGTCATCCTTTATTGTTTATAATTTTCATAAATCTTGTTAAGACTCGTGAGGATTTCTTTTGGAGTTAAAGAAGCATATTTCGTACATTATGTTGTGTAATGTGTTTAATTAACATGTCGTTTTTGGATTCAAACGTGACACGATTGATGGATGTCTTGTGTTTGGATTTGGCATGTCGATTCTGTTATAGAGAGTCCAGTCAGCTTAGTTAGCTGTTTGAAGGTGCTAAAAAGAATTCTCTAATTCATGTTCCTTACTATAACTAGTTGCGAGCTCTGCTCGTTCCGATGAGCGTAAAGCAAGTGGAGAAAATGAAAATGGGAAAACAGTCGCAATTTGCATCAACATATCTTGAAATATACTGCAATGTGCTGGGTCACTGGAAGAGAATATCTGTGTTTTTGTTTAGCTTTTTTCGTTTTTTTAAAACAAAAATCTGATCATGCGCACATGGAAAAAGAAGCCATCTTCAGACCTGGCTAACGTTGCTGAGAGGGGCTTTTCAATAGGAACCTTCTCATCGGAAGAGAAAGCAACGATTAGATCTGTTCTGGGATTTAGTATGTGGATCTCAATGTGACTTGTTGCAGAAGTCGTAATCATTTATTGCCATTAATTAGAAGAAACCCAGAAAGAGCCGCCCTGAGGACGTCTGCCTCCTTCACAGCGCCTTCAATCCTCCCTCAGAAGCAGATCTTTCTGGTAAGTTCACCCTTTCTTCTGTTTTCCCTCAATATCTTCATGCCCTTTTACGAATCATACTCTTTGGATTGAGATGGAAGAATTGAGCTCTGTTCACTGTTCAAAATCTGAGTGGAATTAGGAGGGTATTGAATCTATGGAGAAATGGTTAGAAAGTTGGAAACTTTGGGGTAAAAGCAGGATCGAAGATGTGTTTTAGCAGGGAATCCAGAGAGGCTCTTCAATCTCAGATTGATAAATTAGCTGATGTTGTTTCTGTTACTATAGGACCAAGAGGTGTGTGAATTCTTTTATTTCCTCCTCTGAAATTGCTGTTTCTGTTATTTTAATCTCGGAATCATTTGGTCATTTGATTATCTATCTATTTTGGGGGTTGAGCCGGAATTGGATTAATTTGGTGGCCGGTTTGACAGAGTGAGAGATATTGTGTTTTTGCGTAAATTACCAACTCCTTTAAATATCACTATTGCCGCGTGAGAAAACCTTTTATTGATTCAACTAAAATAACGACAAAAAAATTATACAAAACCTCAAAGAACACAATACCAATACCTTCACAAATGACATTAATTACCTGGATATGGCACTCTAAATGTAAGCTAGCTGCTTTCAAGATGCTTCTTTTCTTTATTTCATTAACACCTAATCATAAATGTAACAATTGCAGTATTTTTTTTTTTTTTGGGTAAAAAATTCCATTATAATTGAGGTGGAACTTTTATTATAGTAAATACAAAATGATGAACCTATGCTACGTTTGTCAAAGTGATTTTGTATAATGGGAATATTAGTAGGTAGGTAGCTAAACTAATATTTGATTGTGGGCAGTGGCAGGTAAAAATCCATCCTTAACTTTAGTTAGGGCTAAACCATCATTAAGGGCCACTAACTACCATTAGCCCTAAACTAAACTATCCCTAAACACAATTAACTTCCTAATCAATGAATAGGAATCAACTCACCATTTTTTGGGTGACAACGAGCTTGCGACAACGGTGGCACAATGGCGACGAGAACTCAGGTCTCACGGCTTGAGCAGATACCCTAACAGCGGCGGCTTGAGACTTGAGATCTATAGCTTGGCTAAGGAGGGAGGGGTGTTCGGTGGTGGCTTGCGGCGGTGGTGAGGTCAGTGAGTGGCCATGCAAGGAACGATGACAATGCGGACGAGTGACAACGAAAATGGCGTCGCGGCGGCGACTCCTCAAAACCCACGGCCAAGCTTGGCTTGGCTTGGGCGGTGGTGCACCGGCAATGGAGATGGAGATAGTGGTGAACAGTGGTGCTCGGTGAGGTGGTGAGGATAGCGATTGTCACGCCCCAAACCCCGAGCGCGTACCCATCCCTCTCTGGTCGATAAAATTTTGCGACTTCCCAGGGCTAGTCGCCGACCCTTTTTCTTTATTGCACATGCGGAAGCGAAAAAGAATCCCTTGACAGTAACCATCTCGAGATAGAAAAGTAGAACAATAATTTCACAAACAAACATGCCTTTATAAACATATGTTGAGTCAAGTACAAGAGTCTATGGTCAAAAGATTACAAAAGACTATTCTCCAAAAAGAAGCGGCCCTATCCAACCTATGCTTCAAATCACCTCCTCTCTGCTCCAGGTCCTCCACTCGATGACCCTGAAAGTGGTTATACAATAACCAGTGAGACAATATCTCAACAAGTCTAAGCTCTAAACTTCAGCTAGGAGGGAAAGACGCTAAGAAGCGTCCTAAGTACGCAATCACACAATCAAGGAGACTTACCTCGTCTCAGTTCCACCCTGCAGGTTAGCATAGTTCATATCACAAAACAGAGCATCACTCAAGCTCAATTAATTGGAACATAATACTCAATTTATCATGCGTTCCTAGTTTTGATCTCGGCATATAGCACAGCCTACTCTCTGTTTGGCGGTCTTCTGGCATTGCCAGGCATTGTCTCACCCCATTGAGCATGGCACATCACTACGTCGACGGCTTTCCCGAAGGAGCATAGGGTTTATAATCTACTGCGACCGACTTCCCTTTAACAAGGGGTATCCCAAATAGGGATAACGTCCAGCTCAACAGCCCGGGACGATTTCTCTTTGTCATCACACGATCACTCAAATATGGTTCAGGGCACCGTGCATTGCACTCAAATGCTTCAATTAAAATGGTGAACCTGGCATTTTTCTTCGTATTAGAAATCTGCATGAAAATAGTCGTGTGTGGGTACACAGTCAACTCGACCCAAAAAAATTGACATTCTTCCTTTTTAAAATCTCACTATTTTATATAGTATATAAAACCATTTTCGGTGTTAAAATCCGACACCCGGGATTTTCTGAGTAAATAATGAAAATTCACAATTTTTGGAATTAAATACTAAAAATTCAATAATCACTCAATTTGCATAATTTAACGCTTAATTGCAGAAATTAACCACACCATTGCAATCAGCCTGAAATTCCAATCACCGGCCATCCCGGCCTAATTTCCGGAAAAAAAAAAAATTAATAAATAATTAATTTCGAAAATTAATTAATTAATTCAATTTAATTTCTAAAAATACTAACCTAGGCCAAATTATTAAATTAAATACCAATACAGACCCGGAAAAATTTCCAAACCCTTCTAGATAAATAGCACAATTTAAATAGGCCTTAGCTAAACCATTCTAACCACCTAACATACTCAATTAAATAATTAAATCATTAATTTAATCTAATTAACAACCTAATTCCTAATTAAATAAATCTAAACACCACTTAGCATCAAAGCCTACTAAGAAGAGTTTAGAGTATAAACTCACCGGTGTATTGCGAAAACCGGTTCATCGCAACTGCGGCGCGACGGCGGCCGAAATTTGAATTTTCGGCTGCGTCGGCAAACTCTCGGACCGGGCCTAAAATGGGCCCAACAATTCTCAGCCCAACTGAGATTTGTTTTCAACTCGGGCTGGCTTCACTTGATTCGCGGGCTGAATTTCTTGTGGAACTGACTTGCATGAAGGTTGGGCCGAACCAACTTGTTGGAAATGGGTTGAAGAGCTGCTGATTTCACGGGCTTCAATTGGTGAGCTTCGGTGGGCTAAGCTTTAAATGGGCTTGCGGGCTTCTTGGGCCGCTGACTTGAAATCTCGCTGGGCTGAAACGATCCAGCAAAGCCCACAGTTGGGACTGAACACTTCGGACGTGAAGGCGTGCGATGGTGGGAGTTGAAGATGGTGGTCTTCGGTCTTCGCTGGATTCACGAGCAAGCAGAGGGAAGTAGGTTGGTCTTCGTTGAAAAAAATAACCTAGCGTGCGAAGTGAAGAGAGAGATCACGGGCTGTGGTCTTCGGTGGAGCTGCAGGGGCATGCGAATGCATGTGGGCTTGGGGATGGGTTGATCTGAAGCTGCTTCGCTGGCGTGAAGATGGGGTCAACAAACCTCCTTTGCTGTATGCTGGTGTTGACTCCTTAAGTGGGGTTGGCTCACGGCCAAGTGGCCAAAGATGAAGGGGAGGGGAAACTGTTTCGGCTAAGCAGAAAAAAAAAAAAAAAAAAAATTGAAAGGAACACAAGAGTAGCCGATTTCGATGAAGATTGAGTCCGTGCGAAGAAGAAGGGAAATTAGCAAGCGTGCTCGATAGCTTGGGAGAGAAAAGAAAGCAAATTCAACAACCCTTATCCAATACATTGAATGCTTGGTCCCCTTTTTGGCTTGCATAAATATCCCAATGTCTCCCCCTATTACTTTCTTGTTTAATTTCCACTAATAATCCAAATTGTTGCCAAAATTCAGCCCTCAAACCCTAAATTCGAATTTCCACTCCATTTAGACTTCAATTTCTTCATGAAATTTCCTAAGTCGACGTCCAATTTTACTGTAGAAAAATCTCAAATAATTTTCTATAAGTCCCCAATACCATATAGCTCGGCTTGCAAGTTGAAAATCTCTTCAATTTGGCTTGTACGAATTTATGATAATATTCCGCGGCGTAGTATCGGATTTCCGTAAAAATCTCGGAATCTCCGAAAAATTTTCGGATGATGAGTCGACATTCCTAAAATAGCTTCTGACACCACAGAACTTTCAATTTCTGAAGTCGGGTTCAAATTCACGGTTAATTTCAATCTAGCGCGCTTTTAGCGTGACCTAATCTACCGGGTCACTTTTAGGAATTTTTGGTGCAATTGACCTGTGATCGATTTATCTCGAGTCACATAGTGCATCTTTGACACATTGGCGACTCTCGGCTGTCGCGAAAATCTCAAGGTTTCAAATACGGACACAGGGTACCCAAAACGTCAGAAAATCAATTTAGTGCCGATCGGTGAGAATTTTGAAATCAAGTGGAATCACCCACGTTCTGATCACATATCTTAGCCAAATCGACCTATCTCTGATTTCTGATCGATTCTGATAGTGCCGTAATGACCCTTGAAGACCGACACGGTCGAGCAGTCGATTCCTGTTCGAATTCTCAAGTCCATTGCATTTAGATTCCTTGATTGTTTCCCCAAATAGACCGGTTATCTCGTGAGTGGCCAACTCAAAAAATAGCACTATGACGCGTCGACAAAAAGCCTGATTTATTTAATCGAAAACAAATTATGAAAATTCAGGCTGTCACAGCGATGGTGGCTTGAATGAGCGGCACAGATGTGGCGAGGAGCGGTGTTTGACAGTGGTGGTGATGGTTAACAAGGGAAGAAGAAGAAGAAGAAGAAGAAGAAGATGATGATGATGATGATGATGATGATGATGAAGATGAAGATGAAGGAAATGAAAACAAAATGGATGAGAGAGAAGGAGGAAGGAGGTTTGACTAAGGATAGAAGAAACATGAGAGGGAGAGAGAGAAATTTCCCAAGATTTTCATCATTGCAAATCCAACAAAATTCCTTAAAATCCTCTCCTCCTTTCCTTTATTCATTCTGTCTTCTAGTTCATAAATGTAAATGTATTTTGGACATTTCACACACTTTTTGTCCTAACTTTTCAATTTTGCCCTTGGGTCCTTTTTTTTTTTAATTGGGCTTGGTGGGCTTGCTTGGCCCACTTGGGCCTCCTTGGTTGATCCATATGGGTGTGAGGCCCAATGGCCCTCGCTTGGCCCGGCTTCTTTTCCCGACATCCAATTCTTAATCGATTAACCCATTTTTGAAAATTTCGCTTGCCAATAAATTAAAGGGCGAATGAGGTGACCTTCAAAGGATTAACCTTGAAACCCTTGAAAATTCGATACCCAAAATCAAATTAAATTATATGGTTAATGTTGACGCCTTAATTTTATTTAGGTTTTATTTTATTAATTAAGTTTTCGGATAATAAATAAACGAATAACAAAACAAAACAACAAAAGAACAAAAATAAGACAAAAGCAAGAGCAAAAACCTAGCCTAGCCATTCCTCCCTTCGCGCGGGCCCTAAGCCCAATCTCCTCCTTCTTCACCCCCGGCCCGGCCCCTTACTCTCTTCTTCTTCCTCCTTCCCTCTCCTTCGTCGCTGCAACTCACGCGCGCGAGGGAGGCCGACGCGCGAAGGACAACCTACAGCCGAGGAGAGTAGGCCGACGTCGGCCGGAGAGGATAAGATCTCAGGCGCCATTAATGTTGAGCAGGCTTCGCTGGAAAGCTCGATGGGACACCGGTTCAGCCAAGGGGAACCGGTGGGCAAGCTGGAAGCCGGCGGCCGAGGCCCTCCGTCGACCGGATTTCCTTGGCCTATAAATAGGCGGCCGCACGCACCGTCGAGGGGGCGGCGAGCTCGGAGATCTTTCACCGAGAGACATCGGGAAAGATCAAAGGGCAAGCGCGGGGGAGAACTTGAGTCGCGAGCTCAGCCCATCCTCCACCGAGAGACTTCGGGGAGGCCGAGCGGCGAGCGACTTCGAGAGGGTCAGATCTGGCCAGTGGAGGCTCGGATCTAGCCGGAGTGAGAGAGATCTGGGGTGACCGGGACCCTCCGCGACGCTGGTAGCCTTCGCCGTTGTTGTTCGCCCCTGTCGTTGCCATCGCCCTTGCTGCCGTTGAGCGCCTCCGCCGCTGCTACCTCCGATCTGGCATCATCACCGTCGCCGTCCCCATTCAAGAGAAGGTAAAAAAAAGCGTCGCCGTTACCGTTGCCGCTCATCAGAACCGTTTCCCGTTAACCTAGGCATCATCGCCGCCGTAGTCGCCGTCGCCGCCAATGCCTCGGTACCCATCCTCGGCGCCGTGGATTCGCAAACCCTAGGGTTTGCGATTTTCCGGTCAGGAAGCGGATCCGGACCCGAAAAATCGGGTAGGGTTCGCGATTTAGGGGCGGTCGGAGGACGGGTCGAATGTCGGAGCCGGGTCGGGTAGGGTTTCGCCAGGGGAGCGGGTTGGCGGGTCGGGTTGTCGGGTCGGGCGGATGACTCGGTTCCCCCTAGGGTTTCGCCGGTTCCCCAAACGGCGCCCGTTTCAAAAAAAAAAAAAAAAAGAAAAGAAAAAAAAGATGAAAAATCCAAGTCGGGCCCGTGAATGCGATCGGCTTTTTATTTTATTATTATTATTTTTTTAATATGCTTTAATAAATAAATATTAAGCAAATAATTTATTTTCCAAAAAAAAAAAATCAAAAATCAAAAATAAAAATTCCATATTTTCCAAAAAATGCCAAAAATTCAGAAAAAGCCAAAAAAGACTTGTATTTTTCAAAAATACCAAAAATCCAAAAAAAAAAATCCCTTTTATGTCCAAAAAAATTGGAAAAGGTTCAAAAAATGTTTTTTTTTTCCAAAATATGCGTGGAAAATCCCTAAAACATCCAAAAGCCTCGGGGTTTAAATAAGGTTAGGTACCGAAAGGGCATTAGTGATTAACTAGTGTAATCAAGTCCCCGATCCTAATTTCTCTAGTTGCGCAGGAGCGAATATTTATCCCAATATTTCGCATGGGTTTATAATCAACCCACCCCAAATTGATTAGTGGCGATTCCGTTTTAAAAATTAACTTACAGGTTAAAAACTTAGACTATTAAAGTCATGAATTGGTGGACTTGGGAGAGTCCAGGCTTAATTAACCTAGCCGAGTCATTAGCCTCCGCTAGGCGCCCGCCCCGATCGGGCGCCGGAAAAGAAGAGGTCGTGACAGTTAAAATCAATCAAATGTGATTTTAGTACAACCTAAATTATTGGACGACTTTTAAGGGTTCTCATGCCGTTGACCTGTAGTCAATAGTTTTCGATCCACATTTGTGCCTCTTCAATCATGGACAACCCTTGGTAGTCATGTAATTGTGAGGGTTCAATTATGTACACTAAGTACAAAATCAATAGAAAATCGATTTATCGTCGTTCGACATGAATATTGTAATCTTGCGGAATCACCCGGAACCAATTACATAGTTCTGTGGAATCGATTTATATCAATTCACTAATTGACTTATAGCAACATAGTATTGACCATTGTCAATCCTTATTGTCGAACAGTCAGTTTTTGATTGAATTCTCTAGTCTTTTTCATTTTAACCATTTACAACCTCATCCAATAGATTAGTTAACTTATAAGTGATCAGTTCAGAGTAAATTAATTATCAGTGCACTTATGAATAACTATTTCATATATTTCGAAATGGGTCAAATTTCGAGATATCACATATTGTGTCTTGAGTTTGAGCTCAATATGAGATTGGATGCACATGTAGAGCATTTATTGTTGAAAGTCCTGCACAAATTGACAATAAATAAGCAAAGTATGAACGTCCACTTCACATGTGTATAATTGTGGCAATAGTGGGTATCGTAAAAGAGACTATTTTTTTTTTTTTTGATCAAAGGAACCGTCTCACAGCAAGCGCTCGGCATAAACCCCTAGGGAGCACTGACGCGGGAACCCATCTCTCATGGCGCTTCGCTTAAGTCACGCTAATGTGCACACGGTGACTCGAACCTCCCCCCTTCAGCAATTAGAGGGGCGGTGGGTGGTAAAAGAGACTATTATAAGCTAAAAAATGAAAATTATAAGGGAATTAGAGTTGAGTCTACAGATGATGTTGCAGTTGTAGCTAAGAATAATCTTGATGGTATCGATTATGTCTTATTTGTCACTGAAGATTCGGCATTTAACAGATGGATAATGGATTTTGGTTGTTCAATTCACACTACACCAAATAAGAACTGGTTTATCACTTATCAGTGCATGGATAGTGGTAAAGTCTAGTTCGCAAACAACGCTGAATGTGATGTTGAAGGTATTAGTGAGATTAAAATCATAATACAAGTTGGTATTGTAAGGACATTGATCGGAGTAAGACATGTTCCATAATTGAAAAAGAACTTAATTTCCTTGGGTCCCCTAGATTTAGCCAGTGACAGGTATTCTTCAGAAAGTGGGGTTCTGAAGGTTGTTCGAGGTGCCTTGATAATAATGAGAGGAATTAAGCACGATGGCCTATATGAACTTCAAGGTAAGATAGCGACAAGTTTCGCTCTAGAGACATTGGATGCATTTGTTCAAGAGCCTATTAACTACTCAAGGAAGACCCATGTGTTTATGTTGATGCACAAGTTTGATGCTGTTATTAAGAACATGCGGTCAAGAGCTTTGATTGAGATGGAGACTGGTAAGTCGATCAAGTGTGTGTGGATTGACGGTAGCATGGAATTCTGTTCAAAGTTGGTAAATAAATTCTGCATGAAGGAAGGCATGGTGAAAAACCGCATGAGTGTTGGTAAACCATCACAATTTGCAGAATTGATGAGCACAACATTACTAGAGACGACTTGGAAAATGATCTCTAGTGTTGGTGTTGCTAGGAAAATCCTAGCCAATGTGCTCAGTATAATGAGCTACCTAGTGAATAGATTCCCATCGATTGCTAATGAATGGTGGACTCTCGAAGAAGTGTGGTAAGGTAATATTGCTAGTTGTTCTATTTTTAGAATGTTTGGTTGCCCGTGTAATTTTCGAGTAAGTGATGGTAAGCTCGATAGGAAGGTAAGATGCACATTCCATGGCTATGCACAAGGTGAGCGGAGTGATCAATTATGATACCTAGATATAAATTAACCTATTGACAATAAAGAAGTTACTTTTGACAAGTCTCTAGTACTTCTGATAGGAGTGTTTGTGGTAGAATTAATATGGATATAAACAGTGTTTAGTTCAAGATGAAGTTGTAACCAGAAACTCCTGAAGTAGCGACACTGGTGGAATAATTGACATAGATGATGCTTACCGCAAGGTGGAGCAAATAGAGCTAACTGTTGATATAGCTGCTTAATTTGATAAGGTGCATGTTTGCCCTTTTGTCAAATATGGAAGCAATGATGGTTTTGCTTTATCAATGATAAAGGAGGTTATGTCGGAAAATCCTTGTGAAGTAGCTAATTATGCAGGTGGAGTTAGTGCCTTGATGAGGTCCACGGTTATGGCTAAGTTCAAGCTTGACTTGGACTTGGAAGCACTCTATGGCAGTTGAGCTCATTAGGGCTGTGGGAGAGTAGCAATGAGGTTTCCATGGAAGTGATTATAACTTGGCTCAAATGTCGAGACAAGTTGGATATTAATAAAATTATGTCTCGAGTTTTAGCTCGATATGAGATTCGATGCACACCTAGAGCATTTATTGCTCAAAGTCCCAAGCAAATTGACAATAAAGAAGCAAAGCATGAATGCCCTCCGCCACATGTGTATATTTGTCAAAGATGTGCATGCCTCCTAAATCCATTTTCTCTTCCTCTTTAATTGCATGCACATGGATGTGCATGCATAGCCATAATTGGACATTGAAGACTAAAGGGCAAAGTAAAAGTTGTGGGCTTGTTTTGTCTTGTTTCATTAACTCCTTGTTTCTTTCCTTTGCCATTTCATTCAGCCGAAGCCGACAAAAGGAAAGAAAGGGTAAAACATTAATTGAAGGAGTTGAACGTCATGGACATGATCCTGGAAGACGGCGGCCCAACCCTTCTAATGATTATCTTCAAAGATTATGGGCGCATGTTCTTTTTTTTACCTTGTCATCTCTCGTTTCTTCCGCTCATTAAATGCGTGCCCATGCAAAGTGTGCATGCATGCTCATGAATTTTGGTGGGCATCGGTACTGATTGACAATCTCGTATTTTATTTTCCTAGTGCTTTGTTCTCACCATTATTGTCTCCCATTAGAATCTTCATGGTCTCTGATTATAGTCTACAACATGTTGGGGAGAACTCGGGTACAACAATTTACCATGGCCAAACACAATCCAGGATCAATCTCTCCCCCGATACTAAATCAACCTAAAATCTCTTAACCCCTAGCAACAACCAACAATGTATAGCCTCACAAAATGCAAATATAATGCCAAAATGATAAGTAGACAACGCAAATAATGACACCAAGGATTTAACGTGGAAAACCCGATGCGGGAAAAACCACGGACTGCCTAAAAACATCCACTAATCACCAAGAATAGTAGGATACACAAAGTGTTCTTCTCTAGTCATACACTAGAGGCATTACATCAACATTAAAACCATCTTTCTCTCACCACATAGATAGATAAACAAGTTTGGAGCAAGAAAACCTTAACCGCAACTAGAGAATTCGGAGATGGTTCTCGACGAACAAAAACCATCAACTCGTAGCCCTCGATCTCACGAACAATATATTGAAATTTCAGCCGATTTCGACAATATTTAGCTTTCGAATCGAGGCCGCAAAGTGTAGCCCTCTTTCTTCCTTCTCTTCTCCCCTTGAGCAGTTTTTGCTTTTCTCTCTCCTTCTTTTTCGGACGCCACACCCACGCACGACACTCCACTTCTTTTTGCTTTGTTTTGTTTTGTCTTTTATTTTTTTTATTTAATGCTGGCTGGGCCCCACATGAAGGTGGACCCAGCCAACAAATCTCCCCCTCCATCTCATGTGGGAAGGTTCGTCATGCCCGTTTTTCTTCTACAAGCGTCAAGCTTCACCACGGGCAAGACTTTAGTTATCATGTCAGATTTATTGTTGTCAGTATGAACTTTCTCAAGTAGGAAGAGCTTCTCTTCTAGCTTTTCTCGGATCCAATGATACTTCACATCAACATGCTTCGATCTTGAATGAAACACCGGATTCTTGCTAAGATGGATGGCACTCATGTTATCGCAATATAGAACAAACTTCTCTTGCTTCAAGCCCAACTCTTGTAGGAATTTTTGCATCCACAAAAGTTCTTTACCTTATTCGGTAATAGCAATATACTCCGCTTCAGTTGTAGACAAAGCAGTACATTTTTGCAATCTCGATTGCCATGAAACAGCTCCCCCTGCAAAGATTATTATAAAACCTAATGTGGATTTTCGGGAATCAACATCACCGACATAGTCCACATCCGAGTAGCCACTCAACTCAGGCTTCGCATTTCCATAACACAAGCAAAGTGTAGAAGTGCCTCTAAGATATCTCGGAATCCATTTAACAGCGATCCAATGCTCCTTACTTGGATTATAGAGAAATCTACTCACAACACCAACTGCATAAGCAATATCGAGTCTTGTACAAACCATGGCGTACATCAAACTACACACGGCCGATGAATAAGGAATATTCATCATCTCAACCTTCTCTTTCTCACTTGAAGGACACTCATTACTACTCAACTTGAAATGGCCTACAAGTGGAGTACTCATCAGTTTACATGTGCTCATGTTGAATCTTTCAAGCACCTTTTCAAAATACTTCTCTTGAGATAACCATAGTTTCTTATTCTTCATGTCATGAGTAATTCTCATGCCTAAGATTTACTTAGCCAGGCCTAGGTCTTTCATTGCAAAAACTTTACTCAACTCATTTTTCAAGCTCTTGATTTTCTTGGCATCGTGCCCAACAATCGACATATCATCCACATAAAGTAGGAGAATAAGAAAATCATTATCTAATAATCTTTTCATAAAGACACAAGAATCGGAATTTGTCTTACCGTATCCTTGTTCTTCCATGAATGATTCAAACTTCATATATCATTGCCTCGGCGCTTGCTTGAGACCATATAAGCTTTTCCTCAATCTACATACAAGGTGCTCATTGCCTTTAACTTCAAAACCCTCTAGTTGCTCATATATATCTCTTCTTCTAGATCTCCATGAAGAAAAGCTGTATTTACATCAAGTTGTTCAATTTCTAAATTCAAACTGGTGGCCAACCCAAGAACAACTCGAATAGAAGACATCTTTGCAACTGGTGAAAAAAAATCTTCAAAGTTTATGCCCTTCTTTTGACGAAAACCCTTCACAACAAGTCTAGCCTTGTATCGTGGTTGTAAACTATTTTCTTCCGTCTTCAACTTGTACACCCACTTATTTGTGAGTGTTGTCTTACCCTTAGGCAATTTCACCAATTCAAATGTGTGATTCTCATGCAAGGATTTAAGCTCCTCTTGCATAGCTTCATGCCACTCATTCTTTTGTTCACATGATATAGCCTCTTCATAAGTTTCTAGCTCTTTGGCATCAGTAAGTAACACATACTCATGTGGCAAATATTTTTGAGAAGGCCTACGCTCTCTTTCAGATCTTCTAACTTAAGGTAGGATAGATTGCTCTTGCTCAACTATTTCACCTGTCTTAGCTGAAGAATCAACATTATGTGAGGACTCACCATCTTCATGATTTCCTTGCACTTCTCCCCCATGATTTCTATCAACATTAGAAAGATTTGGGCTGAAACTAACTGAATGTTGAGTTGTATTCTTTGGTCTCTCCGCCTTGTCAATGTTTTCAATAGTTTGATACTCACAAAACACCACATCTTGGCTTCTAATTACTTTCTTTGCAACTGGATCCCATAACCTGTAGCCAAACTCTTCATGTCCATAACCTAAGAACATACACTATTTAGACTTGTCATCAAGCTTGGATCTTTCATCTCTTGGAACATGCACAAAAGCACGACAATCGAACACTTTTAAATGGCTGTAGGAAACATCTTTGCCACTCCAAACTCTTTGCGGAACATCCTCCTTAAGAGGAACTGATGGAGATAGATTTATCAAGTCCGCTACTGTTCTCATCGCTTCACCCCAAAATGACTTAGGCAACTTCGCATGAGAAAGCATACACCGAATTCGATCATTAATTGTCCGGTTCATTCTCTCTGCTACTCTATTATGCTGTGGTGTTTTTGGAACAGTCTTCTCAAGCTTGATACCATAATCCCTGCAATAATGTTCAAATGGGCCTCTATATTCACCACCGTTGTTAGCCTAAACACATTTCAGCTTCTTCCCGGTTTCTCTCTCCACATTGATATGAAATTGCTTGAAAGCCGCAAGTACTTGATCTTTAGATTTCAAAGCAATAGCCCACACGTTTCTAGAACAGTCATCAATAAATGTCACAAAATATAATACACCTCCAAGAGTTCTAGCATCCATGCAATAAACATCAGTGTGAACTAAATCAAGTACATTTGATTTCGTGTGTGGAGAAAAACTATGAAATGAGAACCAATGTTGCTTACCTGTAAGACAATGAGTGCATTCCTTTAGATTTTTCTCCTTCAAAGGTAAAAGGTTCTTTCTAGCAAGAGTTTCAAGTCCTTTTTTACTGAGATGACCCAGCCTCATATGCCATAAATCAACCGAGGGATCCTCCACTACATTTACCTCTTCTTTAATCAAGTGAGCTTGCATGGTGTAGAGAGAGCCTGTCTTCTTACCCTTTGCCACTACCATGGAACCTTTAGTCAACTTCCATTTACCATCAAATAAGGAATTACAATAATCACCATCGTCTAAGGCACCCATAAAGATCAAGTGAAGTTGAATATCCAGAACGTGTCTCACATTTTTCAAGAGCAAATTACATCCAACATCGGTTTCCAAATAAACATCTCCCATGCCAATAACCTTGGAAACATCACTATTTCCCATCCTACTATAACCAAAGTCGCCGATGCGATAAGAAGCAAAGTAATCACGCCGTGAGATGATATGAAAAGAAGCCGTAGAATCAACAACCCACGTAGAATCTTGGCATATAAGATTCACACATCCGTCATCACATACTAACACAATATCAAAATCGGATGCAACCGCCGTTGTAACTTGTTTCTCTTCTTTTATTTGATCTCCATTTCTATCATGGAATCTATCTCTCTTTGGCAACCAACACTCTTTTGCATAATGTCCCATTTTGACGCAAGTATAACACTTGACACTCCTCCTCGGTCTTGATTTCGACCTTCCTCTTGACTTGCCTTGGGTATCATTTCTTTGAAACCTTCTTGATTGACTTCTCGCCCTGTTTTCTATAACAAGAGCATCCGATGTAGAAGCATAATTCAAGCCTTTTCTTCTTGTTTCTTCATTGAACAAACTTTCTTTAACCATGCTCATAGAAAGCACACCAAAAGGAGCCAAGTTGTTTAATGCCACAACCAAGGTGTCCCAACTATCATGAAGAGTACCAAGTAATAAGCATGCTTGCAATTCATCACCAATATCAATCTCAAGATTTGTTGATTGATTTACAACATTTTGAAATTCACTCAAGTGTTCCGCCATATTACTCCCCTCCTTGTATCTCAAATTCACAAGTCGCTTAACTAGAAAAGCTTTATTTTGTGGAGATTTTCTCTCATAGAGATCTTGTATTTTCTTCCACAAAGTGTCCGCCTTCGTTTCTTGAGCAACATGATGAAACACACTATCATCAATCCATTGTCGGATAAACCCAACCATTTTCCGATTCATTCTCTCCCATTCTTTGTCTTCCTTATCTCCTGTGGCTTCATCACCCTCAATAGGATCAAATAAGTCTTTGCAATATAACACATCTTCCATCCGAGGCTTCCAAATAGAATAATTCGAGGCATTTAACTTAAACATGGTGCTACCGGTTTCTTCCATTTAACACTAAAATTTCAACCTTAGCTCTGATACCACTTGTTGGGGAGAACTTGGGTACAACAATTCACCACGGCAAAACACAATCCAGGATCAATCTCTCCCCCGATACTAAATCAACATAAAATCTCTTAACCCCCAGCAACAACTAGCAATTTATAGCCTTACATAATGCAAATATAATGCTGAAACAATAAGTAGACAATGCAAATAATGACACCAAGGATTTAACGTGGAAAACCCGATGCGGGAAAAACCACGGACCGCCCAAAAACATCCACTAATCACCAAGAATAGTAGGATACACAAAGTATTCTTCTCTAGTCACACACTAGAGACTCAACATCAACATTAAAATCATCTTTCTTTCACCACATAGATAGATAAACAAGTTTGGAGCAAGAAAACCTTAACCGCAACTGGAGAATTTGGAGATGGTTCTCGACGAACAAAAACCATCAACTCGTAGCCCTCGGTCTCACGAACAACATACTGAAATTTGAGCCGATTCTGACAATATTTGGCCTTCGAATCGAAGTTGCAAAGTGCAGCCCTCTTTCTTCCTTCTCTTCTCCCCTTGAGCAGTTTTTGCTTTTCTCTCTCCTTCTCTTTTTCGGACGCCACACCCACGCACGACACTGTTTTTTTTTCTCTTTATTTTATTTTATTTTTTTATTTAATGTTGGCTGGGCCCCACATGAAGGTGGACCCAGCCAACACGACATGCAAATAACTGATCGCCAAAGCCAAGAAGAGCATAAGCAACTCATTTATAGCAAAAATAATTTAGCCGCAATTCACTTACATCTTCAAGTTCCTTTGTATAAGCTTCAGCCTTTTCAACATTTTCATCAGTTTTCATGACCAATGGACTTCCAACTTCGGTGACCTCAAATGGACCTCCCACAACGGAGGACGAGAGACGCATAACAAGCACGACGCAAGATTCCAAAGGAACTCCCCATCGGAAAAGTTTACATCTCATAAAATTCACCATCGGAAAACTAAGCACACTCATAAAGTACATCTGTTCAACAACTATGAAATGATCAGCGAACGCCGATGTTGCAGAGGTACGAGTAACAAAGGCACGAAGGAACCCCGAAGAAGCTATAGCCAGAAGAAGAAATCGGATGATCACAAGAGCTCGAGATCGATTCGCACGCGGACATGGAATGAATTGCTAGACCGAGACAAGCAGAGGATCTACAGTACCTCACTATTATATCTGATTCTCCTTATGAAGTAAGCATAGCAAGGAAACTCTGCTAGATCCTTCTTTCATTCATCCCCATATCTTTCTCATTCACATTGAGTTTTATATCTGATTCTCCATATGAAGTAAGCATAGCAAGCAAAACAAAAAATGCCGTGTGCAACACATGATATCATTTGAATGTAATTGTCACAAATACCATAGATAGGGTTTTCATGTACAAAGATGGGTTGTTCCTTCTTCCCACAGTAACAACATGGGATCAATGCCATGTTAGAACATATGGTCCTACCATTGTAAGATGAAATGTGATTATGCAACAGAAGTAGCACAGTCTCCTGAAATCAACTGAGCTAAATGATGCCACATGCGGACCAAGATATTATCTATCCCCCACGATGCTCCCTTTAATGTCCAAACAAAGCTCACACTATGCATGTATTTAGTCACATATTTCGAAATAAAGATCATTTATGTGACCTGACAATTGGAATTTATTAAGACACGGTGTGAAAGTAGGATAACTAGACATTTATGTAGTGATGTTGCGGATCAAGTCCACCAGGACTTGCTCTCATGGAATGGTAACGCTGCTCTTCTCTATGAACAGCTCCTCCTCTCTCCAAAGCAACTCCATTGGCAAACTTATACGACTTTGCCGGTTGTGCAACAATGTTATTCTCCTTGAGAAACTGATGCAGCGGACGAGTCTCGACCCTCGCAGATAGGATCACGATAACAAAGAGGCTCCGCAACATGCACTTCATCCTGTAATCCATGCTACGCGTAGATGACAGAGTATCTGATGAATTTCAGGTTACAGCTTCTCTTCGAGTGCTGGAAATGGTTGTAATCGTTGCCTCTATATATATAGATGAATAAGCAGCTATATATTAAATGAGTTTGGATAAATTCAACGTCATCGTCTTCTTTAGTATGAAGTTGTCTTCTTGCTGAAGAGTGACGGTTTTTCCGGTTGGCCTAACTAACTAGATATAGCTATCTGCCACGTGTTACTCACGGGAATACCTTAAAGCAACCCAATTATCTCCCGAAAAGTGGCACGCATTACCTGTACTTGCATTATCTCAGCTCTTCACAGGCGTTGGAATGCAAACAAAGTCACGTGTGATTGGTCCCTGCCTGGATTTA
Source organism: Eucalyptus cloeziana (assembly GCA_014182715.1). Taxonomy (NCBI): domain Eukaryota; kingdom Viridiplantae; phylum Streptophyta; class Magnoliopsida; order Myrtales; family Myrtaceae; genus Eucalyptus; species Eucalyptus cloeziana. The sequence continues at coordinate 10,224,736 of CM024637.1, forward strand.
ATCGCTACCTTAGAAAGCATCCCTTTTTTTTCTGGTTTTCTTTGGTACATGTCAGGTTTATTGTCTCTTCCTATAATTTTTCTTTAATTTATTATTAACATGATAGATAAAATCAAGCATTTTAGGAAAAATGACACTACAATTGTCATAACTTTCGTAGGTGCTTACTTAACTGCCATAACTTTTTTTTTTTTCAATCACTTGAGTTATATCATTTGAGTGCTATAACTTATGTACAACACACATTTAGTGTCATAACTTTTTTTTTCCAATTATATGAGCGTCATATAACTTTTCAATCGATTACTTAAGTACCATAACCTTTTAAAAATAATTCACCATAAGTGCTATGCCACATCAAATTTCCAGCATGTGGGTGAATGGCTTTAAAAATCTTTTGCGCTTAAGTGATCGATTGAAAAGTTATGGTATTCAAGTAAACGTCATACGAAAGCTCTAACACTTGTGGTGTCCTTATCCCCGATATCTTATGTCAAAGCTCACTTTTTCGAAGCTTCAAGTCACCAAATCATATTACATGGAGTCTTGGAAATTTCTGAGTCTCAAATATCTTGATCTTATAAAAATTTTGGTTCAAAATAGAAGCTTAATGAATTCAGAGAGAATTCTCTTAGAACCAATAAAACTCACTCATTAGGGTGAGACTCATAAATTAAAGGTTTTAGGAATGGATTAAGGTGCATTGTCATTGCCATGCAGAATCCATGAAGGATAATCACCATGCTAGTGAAGGTTGACGAGAAGGCAGCAAATGACCTTTTAAAGAAGGAATTTTTAATAGATAGGGAATGAAGCTAGAGATGCTGAGCTAGCAGGAAGCTTTGAGATAGAGCGTGATGTAGATTTAAATGTATATCTTGTTTAATATTCCTTTCAAGCCTAGGCCTTATTTGATGGACTCCACCGCCAAATGAGATGACACAAGTTAAATCTACTTTTCTTATTGCTGGCATGTCCCTATGTCATCATCAACTATTGAGATATATGCAATGGATTATATACATTGTTGAAATGCAGGTCTGAATTGTATTTAAAAGTCTCACATTAGAGAATTAGTGTGGTGTGAAGTAGTTATTATATCTCAGTTAACTTATAACTAATTGGCTTAAATTTTTAAGTGAATGTAGGTCTAACTAAATATGTTGATAGACTTGAATTTGGACTCGCTCTTGGCAATCTCTCGAGTCTAGGTATCAGGTTGTTACTGTGCACTCTCAATAAATAGTATCAGAGTAAATGGTTGATTGGTGATTTGTGGTCCCAATATATCAGTGTTTGGTGAATATCTCAAGGAAGAAATTTCGTAACCAATGTGGTTTCTAGGCAGGTTTCATGGTTTGCTCTAGTGAAAGAAACCAATGATGACAATGAATGTTGTGGTGTAGCAACATGATTTCGATGGTAGCCTTCATCATTCAGTTTGGAGAAGGAGACCCGAGATGAAGGTGGAGCATTGGAGATTCAAGTTGAGACATGTTTGTGCGGAAATGTATCTAAATTAAGAGGATGTAGACCTTAACTAAACTCATGTGTGAGGAGGAGATTGTTGAAATATACATTTGGGTTGTGTTGAAATAGTCTCACATTGGAGAATCAGTATAGTGTGGAGCAGTTAATATATATACTAATTGGCCCATAACTTTTCTTTGGGTCATATAATTGATTCATAACTTATTGACTTAAAATTTTAATTGTGAATAAGTTGACGAGCTCAAACTTAAGCTCTCTTGCGATTTCCTAGGTGAAGGTATCGGGTTTTTACTACACACTCAACATAAACATATTGAGTACACAATATTAGTAAGATACTTTCATTTTTGAAAAGTCACCAGGAGCTTCATCTTAAACTATTGTAAGTGTCTAGTCGAACCTACCTTTAAATTTAAACGGTGGACGTGGTTATCACTTCTGGGGAATTCTACCTTGTCATTATCTTTTTATTTTTTTCTCCCTATCCGTTTTGGTAGATTTCTATGGTTCGTGAGTGTTCAGGAGAGTGTCGTATGATGTTGGGATTTATTCAATAAGAAAATATATAGAAAAATTTTCATTCTTGGCGATGTGGAGAACCCCACTATTGAGGATAGAGAGGCAAGACGTGATAATCTTGGTTTCTCTTAGCCAAGTCACCAAATTGGTAGGCAGGCAACTCCAGCAATACAGTACACTCTCGATCACTCAAGAAACCAAGGAATCCACGGAAAGAGATAAAGAGAAAATCAAAGAGAAGATAACGACGGAATGGGACGGCATTCTTGAGATTACGCACTATACTATAAAACTTTCTTATCATAAATTGAACTCTTTGGCTTGGCATCGTTGAGTTTTTCACCGAAAAAGGCAATGGAACAGTCTTCTTGACTGAGAATGGCACCAATGAAAACATTAGAAGCATCACATGGAACCTTAAAGATCCATATTGCTAAAACTGGAGTTTTGGTGATATTTCCTGGCAGGCTTCACGATTTGGTGTGGTGAAAGAGGCTAGAGATGAAGGTGGATATTGTAATGTAGCAACATGGTCCCAATAGCAACTTTCATGGTTCGATCCAAAGAAAAAGACATAGGATGAAAGTATGGTGCTAGAGATTCAACTTGAGACATATTAATACAGAAAAATACCTAAATTAATGAGGAGCAGACCTAATACTAAACTCACACTCAATGGGAGCTTGTTGACATGCATGTCTGAGTTATATTAGAAAAGTCACACATTAAAGAATTGTTATGGTGCGAAGCAATTAACATATCCCAATTAACTCCTAACTCATTGGCTTAAGTTTTTTAGTGAAGTTTGGTCCAATCAGATTTGTTGATGGGTTCAAGCTTAAACTCCCTATTAGCGTTCTCACCGAGAAATGTATTGGGCTTTTACTGTGCCTTCAACATAAACACATCGGTTCAACCAAAAAAAAAAGAGTAAACATTTTAGGCGCACAATATGAGTCAAATCTTTTCATTTCCGAAAAGTCGTTCAGAGCTTCGATATGAGCTATTGAAGTATCTAGTTGAACCTACCTTCAAAGCTTAAGTGGTTGATATCATTATTTCTTCTTGGGAATCATGCCATGTCATTATCCCTTTATTTTTCTCTATATCCGTGTTTTGGTAGAGATAGGTGATTAGTGAGTGTTCAAGATAGTGTCGCAGGATGTCGGTATGTATTCAATGAGACGATGAATGAAAAAATTTTCAATCATGGCGAGGTTGAAAACCCCACTACGAAAGATAGAAAGGCGAGACATGATAATCTAGGTTTCTCTTAACCGAACTTCCATATTGGTAGGCAACTCCGTCAGTACAGCACGCTCTTGATCGCTCACGAAACCTAGGAATCCACCGAAAGAGATAAAAAGAAAAACAAAGAGAAGACAACGAGGTAATGGGACGGCATTCTTAGAGAATACGCACTATACCATAAAGCTCCTCATCATAAATTGAACACTTTAGCTTGGCATCGTTGCGTTTTGCACTGAAAAAAGGCAACGGGACGGTCTTCTTGGCTGAGAGTGGCATCAATGACAACATTAGAAGCATCACATTGAGCCTCAAAGATCGAAGGTTCTAAAGCCGGAGCTTCGGTGATAATTTTTTCAAGAGTTCAAAACTCTTTTGCGCCTTTCCATTTCATCGAAACCTCTCCCCTTTTGAGTATTCAGTAATTGGTGCAACAACGAAACTGATATTCCTTACCAATTTCTGGTAGAAAGAAGCGAGGCCATGAAACCTTCGAATCTCTCTTCATGTTCCCCACGTTGGCCATGAAGTGATAGCTTCAATCTTGCTAAGTCCATCTCTATTCGTTTTCACTAGACAACACGGTATCGGAGGAAAGTCAACTTGTCCATAAAGACGCGACATTTCTTGAGATCAACGAAGAACTTTTGCTCGCCCAATGCTTGGAACACTTGTTAATGATGTGCCTAGTGTTCTTCCTTGTCTTTGTTGTATATAAGGATGTCGACGGTATATACGACGCCAAATCTCCCAATGGAAATGGACACGCAAAACGCGTCTCCTCATATGCTTTCATATATCCCAACATGGATCCTAAAAAGCTTTCTTCCTTTTAATGGAGCAAGAGAAATTTTTATTGTAGGAACAATGATACGTTTGGTAACCATTCTGTTTTTAGGAACAATTTCTATTGAGAAATTTTTTTAAAATTCTATTTCTTAGACGAGTTTTTGAACCTTCGAATGTGTTTGGTAGCTACATAATATTTCTATTCCTAAAATAGAAATGCGCTTGGTACAACCCTCAAATTGTTTTAAGACTTAAAACTTCTTTTAATTTTTTTAATATTTTTATTACATTTTTCTATTTTCTTTTCTTTTCTTCTTCTTTTTCTTCATTTAGTTGGTCACCGACCTTGGAGGAGCCTTACTAACCCCCAATGAGGCTCAACCTCGCCCAACGGCTGATAGGTCAACCTTGTCAACCTCGCTAGACTTGGGTGGCCAAGCTCACTATGGGCCGGCGACAACTAGAGGAAGAAGAAGAGGAAGAGAAAAAGAAAGAAAAGAAAATGGTTTGAGCCTGATTGTTGAATTGTTCTTGAGAATAAATAAACAACTTTTTTCTACTTCTTAATTATGTTCCAAATATAATCTCAAGAACAAATTTATTCATGGGAACAAAAATTTTATCAAATGGATTTCTATTTTGTTTTGTTCCAAGGAACAAAAGAACAAAAATAGTTACTATTTGGCTAGTTACCAAATAGGCCATAAATGTTTCTCTACTATTGGGATAGCTTGATGGTTGTATTGCCACAATCTTTGGGAAAAGTACCTTAAGGGCTAATGCTCTATTGGTTTTACAGAAAAAAAAAAAAAAACATTCCAAGAAAATGTTTTCTAAATATTCCGACATTCGCTTTATAGAAAATAAATTAATCAAGGAAATTATTTTCTGCCATTGAAAAAAAACACCATCAAAAGTGCAAAAACATTTTCCCTACTCTTTCTTTCACCACTCATTTTATTTTATTTTTTTATTTTCTTTTCTTTTCTTTTTTAATTCAAAATTTTAATTATTTTTCTTTTTCTTTTTCGTTTTTTACTTCTTCTTATGCTAATCGTTAGCCACTAGTAGGCTTGAGCTCGCCAAATCAACAACGCTCAAGCATCACCAGAGGATGGCAAGGCTCGGACCTCACAAATTGTTGACCCTCAAGCATCGCCAAAGGGCTACAAGGCTCGAGCCTCCCAAATCGGCGACACATGAGCGTTGCTAGAGGCAACGAGGCTTAGGCCTCAATAGATCGATGACACTCAAGCATAACCAAAGGGCAGCGAGGCCCAAGCCTTGCCCTAAGGTGATGCTCCCTGGCCATCGATGTGGCCAGCGGCTCACTAAAGAAAAGAAAATAAGAGGAAAAAAATAAAAAATAAAATGTTCAAATTTTTAAAAAGAAAATCAAAAATAAAAAGAAACTGAAAAATTAACAATTAAAAATTATTGAAAGGAGTGCACAAATAACTGAACGCCAAAAAATATTTTCCACTTCAATTTTTAGTTTTCGGCTGAATACAAGAAAATATTGTTATTTTTCTAGAAAGTATTTTCGAGAAACACGACACTTTTAACAAACAAATGGAGCATAAATTGGCACATATACAATATATTTATGATTAAATTGGCACAAATATAATAAGTTTAGAACTTTTCTCATAACTTTTCTTGACCATCATGGCAAGTTCTTTATCTGCAAATTTATTTCCAGTAGAAAATTGGACTAAAGCGCTTGGAGACTTTAACTTCATTTCCTTTCCTTAGCCACTGAAACTCGTAAGGGTGTTTAGGTTGATCTTTTATCAGCAGCTTCAACTTTCCCATCATTCATGCCGCTACAACATTCTCGCAGCTTCCTCCGTGGATAATGACATTGCATACTTTGCCATGCGACGTGCACTTTGTGTGAAAAATGTTATGGTGCAGCCTTCCTGACTTGTCTATGCAACTACAGAGTTTAGGGTTCATGAATGATCAAGAAAGTGTTGTATTCTTGGAGTGGCCTATAGAGAGAAACAGGAATGTAGAAAGTGGATGAATTGTATGTGTTATAGTCAGTCATGACTTACACACACTTAGAAAGAATGCCAAGTAATAAATATTGACAACAAAATTAATGACCACCGATGGAGATAATGTTTGAATCAATTTTGGATTGCTTATTATGCGGATATTTAGATTCTGCTTCAATTTTGCTGTGAGTTAGAGATAAGTTTGGTTTTGATGCAAGTTGAGACAACTCGTAGCGGGCTAGGTCAACACCTATTAAGGTGGTAATTTAACTAAGAGAGACCTAGACCATCCAATCTCTTCGAATCCTCGGTGCGCCTTAATCCGTTTGTTCTTTTAGCACATCCCGACGTAATTTGGTACCATAGTTATTATTTCATTCGGCTTTTCGTACGTCCTGACGTCAGATAGAGGATCATTTCATGAAGAAACTAATAGTTATGGCAAAAATTCCTCATCATTGACTTTGGACGCTCTATCTTCTTAATTTTTATAATTCTTTAATCTTATGAAATGGAGTGCTGATATCACTCATTCCCATTCTCATTTGCAGATAAACAAGAAGGTTCAAGCACTATCTCTTGATACATCTGCACAAAATTCCAATGATGTCATTGTTCAAAGTAAAGAGATTGGAAGGTTTCAACATCTAAGATTCCTTAAATTATCTGGATTAACCTTTGTTGGCAATGCAGCAAATCATCTTACCAAATTAAGATGGATTTCTTTGAGTTATCCCCTGCAAATCTATAAATGGACCAACATGTACCTAAAGAACGTGATTGTTCTTGAATTCTCAAAGGTTGACTTCTTAGATGATTCAAGATTACAAAACTTAATTAAGGTGTGTAAAATGCCTATTTCTATTCTATTTTCTTGGAAAGTAATTTTGACTGTTCATCTATTGAATATTGCATTCATTTTGACAAATGGCAAGAAAATTGAAAGTTCCTTTTTTGAAAAATTGTGACAGCATAATCAGTACACCAGACTTCTCTGGCTGCCCAAATTTAGAGAGGCTTACTATCAAACAATGTTCCAATTTGAGGAAAATCGCTGGCTATATTGGGAAATTGCGGTTCCTAATTGAAGTGAAGATTAAACATTGCTGTTCTCTTGAACATTTGCCTGAAGAAATCAAGGACCTAGTCAATCTACTATACTTCTTTGTAGATTGTGAAAAAAATGAAGAAACTCCCAGATTCTATATGGAAATTGAAATCGTTACATGAGGTGCACTTTTCCAATAAGTCTTACCAATTTGATTCCACAAATTCATGGGAGTTACCTAGTGCTATTGGAATGCTTCATAATTTAGAAGTGCTTCAAGTCAATAGTGGCAATTTAAAAGGTCAACTTCCTTCTGAAATCGGAAGTTTGCTCTTTCTAAGAATCCTAAATCTATCAAAAACTTTTGTTAGTGAAGTTCGAAAGACCATCAACATGCTTCCTCGCCTGCAAAGAATTGAGTTGATAGGATGTGATGAGATTCAAGAGTTGCCGACCCTCCCAACAAGTTTAACCCATCTAGAAGTGTCATCTGCATTGTTGTGGGAAACCCCAGATTTCTCGAACTTGACTAATTTGGTTGAGCTAGATCTAGATGATTGTGGACGAGTAGAAGATAAACTTTGTACTGGGGAGTTATGGTGGATTGGGAGATTATCTAAACTAACCAAATTGAGCTTCGGACTTCACAATGTCCTTGTGCCTATTGAGATGGCTTCTCTTCCTCTGCTAAACGAACTTGCTTTGTCTGGATTGGACCTACGAACCTTTCCGCAACTTCCCTTATCTCTAGAAAAGTTAAGCCTTGATCATTTCAATTCAATTGAGTCACTCTCTCAGAACTTCAAAATATTGTCATATTTAAAGCTCTCGGTCTTCAATGCAAGAAATACAACTTGATAGGCTTCAACTTCCACATCTAAAGGAGTTGTTTGTGAAGGAATTCATGTCGGCGGAAGACGACTTACCTGATTCCGATGCGCAAACAGCAAATAACCCCGGATCGAACGTTGAATTGCGATTCAATCACGAACAACACTACCTCACGTTGGTCTGGATGCAATCACAAGGAAAACACCCAATTTCCACAGCGTAAATGCCGATCGTTCTTGCAAAATTGAAGATGGAACGCCTTCTTCCTTGATGATGGAAATTGAGAGAGATTTTGGTGCAAATGATCTGACAACAATCCAATGGTTGTGTTTGGGAGGCTTATATACGTCTCCCTTCGTACCTCTCCATTAGTGCCTTTCCATCGTATCGTTTCAACTTGAAACGGTGCGTCCAATTGCACCCCATCATGGATGTGCCAGCTAAAGTACAACATCTCCCACTCGGACATGATGGGTCTGATAGCGCTCTTATCAACAATATAAGGCAAGGCATTCAACATTCATCAACTTTACAGAACAATTCATACTGGCAAGTAAGCCGTGCGACCAGTGAGTACACCTGCACTTGGGAGCTCAAATTATGCACCTGTTAGGGATGACATAACGGCTACAACCCGAAAAGAAAAAAATAAAAAATAAACAATCGATGTCTCACAGTGCCCCAGACATATTTTGTTACATCAATTCAAGTATACCTATCCCTTAAAGGCTATACTTGATTATCCTAAAAAAACACCTTGTATTTACAATTATATCCGCAACCACATAAGGCGATATAATTAGTCGACCAATAAATACATGTGACAAATGTAAAACAACAATAGTCTTCCTTCGCACTCATGTCTCTCTCAATTTTAGAACAACTGCTTTCCTAGACACGTCCCATAGGCCATATCTATTCATGACCGCCCGTAACATGCTAAAGTAGCAACATTGATCTTTCATTTCGAGAACATAGTCGAAGTAACATAGGGCACGAATTGAGGTAAATTATAAATTACCTCAAGGGCTCACACAATGAGTAAATAGGGATAATTTTACTCACCTTCCCTTGTCGGTCGAACAATGCACATGTAATATGAATTACATGCTATAGTGGATTTCTCTTTCTATAAGAGCGTATGTCATTTCTTAAATTTATTCACTATACGGATCTTAGCCTAAACATAGTCACGTGCTTCTCACATACTCATGTTTAACTCGAGTGCTATATTAGCTCGCTTTCTATAGCGCCTAATTAAGTACTCGCATCCGGGATTCTTACAGGCATACATGATTGTGGGACTATCATGTTCGGTCTTATTATAAACAAATCACAGACCTCATCTTGACTCCAATCAAGGCGACATATTTTATATACCAGACTTGCTCTTCAGCATTTATTTGTACATAACGTCTCATCTCAACGTGCTAACTATAGCACTTGAGGCGATTGCTCGTGTGAGTGAGCCAATCATTACCTGCTGACATATTTTCCAATAATATATGTGTGCTTGTGCTAGTCTCATAATGGATTTGTACTTTTTGATAAAACTTCAAGTCATTAATAAACAAACAAGTACAATACATATGTCCATAAATACATGAAACAATTATTCTCTACAATAACACATATCACATTCTACGCAAACCTAGTGACATCCTGTGGGTCAAGAATATGTCTCTGGGAATAGCCTTCATAAATGGATCAGCAACCATTCTACTGGTTGAAATGTATTGTAGAATCACTTCTTTCTGCGCTATAATATCTCTGATGAAGTTATTCTTTATGTCAATGTGCTTCGTCCTTCCATGATACTTGGGATCTTTCACATAGGCAATGGCTGCTTGACTATCGCAATAAACTGTCATCGGTCTTGGAATCTCAATGACAGTGGCTAAATTTTCAAAGAAACGTTTTAGCCATACCGCTTCTTGCACTGCAGCAGAACACGCAATAAATTCAGCCTCCATAGTTGACAAGGCTGTGCATGTCTGTTTCTTGCTATTCCAAGAAATTGCACCTCCATTGAGCAAGAACGTATATCCAGAAGTCAATTTACGCTCATTCAGGTCTCCACCCCAATCAGCATATGAATAACCTAATAGGCGTAAATCATTCCCTTGGTAACAAAGTCGATAGTCCATGGTGCCCTTCAAGTATCTTAGGATCCTCTTCACTGCTTTCCAGTATGCTTGACCGGGATTTGATTGATATCGGCTCACCAATCCCACGGCATAACATATATCGGGTCGAGTACACATCATAGCATACATCAAACTTTCGATCGCACTAGCGTAAGGAACAGTTTCCATCACTTTGATTTCTTCTGGAGTCTTAGGACACATTTCAGTACTTAGGCATTCACCTTGCATGACAGGGGTATCAATGGGATTACAATGCTGCATATTGAAACGCTCAAAAATCTTCATAATATAAGATTCTTGTGATAAAGTAAGGAGTTTCCTTGATCGATCTCTTTCTCTTTCGATCTTAACTCCTAATATATAAGCAGCTTCTCCCATGTCCTTCATTTCAAAATTGGAGAACAACCATTCTTTTATGGTGATTACCATAACCTTGTCATTTCCAGCCAACAGAATATCGTCCACATAAAATGATAAAATCACAAATTTGTCTTCGGACCGCTTGACATATACACAGTGATCTTCTTCGATCATCATGAAACCAAAAGTTGTTATGGTTCGATGAAAACGAAGATACCACTGTCTAGACGATTGCTTAAGGCCATATATTGAGCGATGAAGTTTGCAAACTTTATGCTCTTGACCTTTAGCTATGAAACCTATTGGTTGTTTCATATAAATTTCCTCATCTATTTCTCCATTGAGAAATGTCGTCTTTACATCCATTTGATGTAATTCAAGGTCCAAATGTGCAACAATGGCTAGAATAAGGCGTATTGAGGCAAACCATACAACTAGTGAAAATGTTTCCTCATAGTCTATACCCTCTTGTTGAGTATAACCTTTTACCACAAGGCGAGCTTATACTTTTCAATGGATCCATCCGCCCTTCGCTTAATCTTAAAAACCCATTTGTTTCCAATGGTCTTGCGATTGCGTGGTAGATCAACCAAGTCCCAGACATAATTTGTCTTCATTGACTCCATCTCGTCTTCCAAAGCTTTTCTCCATTCTTCCTTATCAGAGGATGAGAGAGCCTCTTGAACAGTCTTAGGCTTGGCATCGTCCTTTTGAGCAATCATAAATGCTTCCCCTTCAATCTCAAAACGACGACGGGGAATACTTTTACGATTACTTTTACACAATTGAATTTCTCTAGAATTCAACTCATCAGGTGATGCAACACTCCCACTAGGTCTTTCATATTGAGGTAAATCTTCATTTCCCTCCATAACATTAGTGGGTGTATTATTAGGATCTTCCATCTCATATAATTAGAAATCCTTATCAATCTCACCTCTACTAGGAAAATCGTTCTCCAAGAACGTGACATCTCGTGACTCCTTTTCAGTCACACTCCCATCAGCTTGTTCACCTATGAACACATTCCCTTTGGAGTGCTCAGAATATCTTATAAAGATACATTTCTCCCCTCTAGGGCCTAATTTGCCATATTTATGAAAAGATTCATGAACATAAGCTGCACATCCCCATGGACGTAGACTACTTAAGTCTGATTTTCTACTAGTCCATAATTCATAAGGGGTGGAAGTGACCGATTTTGAGGGCACTCGGTTAAGTACATAGGCAGCAGTCAATAATGCATCTCCCGAAAAGGAGATAGGTAAATTTTCTTGCGCCATCATAGACCTAACCATTTTCAATAGGGTTCTATTCCTTCTCTCAGCTACCCTATTTTGTTGTGGAGTATTAGGAATAGTCAATTGTCGTACAATTCCCTTTTCATCACAAAGAGCCTTGAATTGCTCCGATAGATACTCACGTCCACAATCGGTTCTCAATGCCTTTATTGTTTTGTTCAACTGATTCTCTACCATCGTTATATATTGTCTAAAGCATTCTAATGCTTCAGACTTATGGGAGATCAGAAAGACATAACCGAAACGTGTGAAGTCATCTATGAAAGTAATGAAATATGAGGCTCCATGCCTCGCCCTCACATTCAAAGGACCACAAATGTCAGAATGTATGAGTTGCAATGGAAATTCAGCTCTAGTCCCTTTACCGAATGGTTTTCCAATTGCTTTTCCCGCTAGACAATGTTCACATATGAGTAAATCAACATTAGTGAGTGACCCTAAAAGGCCTTTTCTAGCTAATCTTTGCATTCTCTGCAACCCAATGTGACCTAATCTAGCATGCCATGTACTTGCATCAATCTCAACATTACTAGAAGATGCAATTAAAGAAAAACAACCATTAACATTAACATTGTACTGATCATAGTCAATATTTAACACCATAAAACCATTCAATACATGACCTGAACCATAATAAACTGTTCCATACAAAATGTCAACACAATCACCATGGAAATTCAATACATAACCTAAGCTAAGAAGAACAACTACAGAAACCAAGTTTCGTCGAATATCTGGAGCATAAAGGACATCATGCAGGAATAGGTTTCGACCACCACGTAAAACTAATTTACATGTGCCGATACCCTTCACTTCAACTCTTGAGTTATTCCCAACATATATCCATCTTCTTCCAGGCGGTATCCGACGATACTCCACAAATGCTTCTCGGTCTCTAGCTACATGGTATGTTGCTCCCGAGTCTACAAATCCACATTGGATGAGATTCAGCAAGCATCACAGTGCTAGAAACAAAAGCATTACTCAAAGTAATGGAGTAATAGAGTACCTTTTTCGGCTCAGTGCATTCACAAGCAAAATGACCCAGCTTGCCACAATTGTGGCACTCCATCTTGGCCTTGTCCTTCTTCCCACCACGCTTCTTGTGTCGGAAGGTCTTAGCCCTCTTAGGTCCCCGATCAGTCATCTTCCCTTTGTTGTTGAACTGAAGATTTCTCTTGCGCTTGAAGCCCGAAGCTTTGCGCGAACTCGATTCAGCAACATAAGCATGGGTAGAGGATCTCGTAGCCTCTAGGCGCTCATCCTCTAATTCCAAATGACGCGCAATATCATCAAAAGTGACGATGTTCTCATTATGCATCATATTGATCTTCATATGTTCCCAATTATCAGGAAGAGACCTTATAACAGCCTGAACTTACTATTCGTTAGTAAGGGAGTGACTTGCCGACTTCAGCTCTCGGATCATGTTTGACATCTCTCGAAGATGCTGCCTCATCGTTACATTTGGGCGCTTTCGGAATGTGTCAAACTTGATGGTGAGTCTCCTCAGCTTAGTGGCAGATGTACCCCCAAACTTATCCTTCAAGGCAACCCACATAGCTTGAGCTTTATCATAACTTTCAAACTCACACATGAGATCATCTTGCATACAACTCAGCAACGTGATGCGAGCAATGCTATTCTTCTTTTTCCAAGCTTGATAAGCTTCCAAATCTCTCCTCTGTTGAGCTGAAGTTCCATGCTCAGGTTCATCCATGGTATGGTTGAGGGTTTCCAAAACCTCTTGCTCCTCAAGGATGTACTGAACCTTTCGGTGCCAAATATCATAATTGTCACCGTTCAGCTTCTCACTCTTATTGAGGTCAACCAAAATGGTCTTGGAAGCCGATGCCATAATCAATTGCTATAACACATTGACATAATAGACGCAAAATCAATACTAGCACATTTTTCTTCAGAGTAACACACATATTTAATTTGCAGCAAAACCAAACTAAAATAATGATAATTCAACAAAAAAAAACACAGAAACAAAAGTTCACTATGTTCCCAATCAACTTCTATGTACGATTGTTCTATTATCATTAATTAGTTTAATTTGCACAAATTTTGAGTTTTAGGTGAGTACTTTTTCGAATTCTACCAACCTACGAACTCCCACTAGGAAAAAATAACTACATGACCTCATGTAATGTCTACATTTTTCCATTAACACAAAACATAGCATGATGTAAAACAATATACAAATAACAATCATGCAGCAATTCCAGTCAAAACCACAATTCAACATGTAATGGATTTCCTACCATTGTTCGAATTTTCTAGCAACTTGAAAATTGCAAGTATATTAAACTATATACAAGGTATTATCGAACCAAGTTCTACACAGCATATATGACATCATTTGCACACAAGTTAGTTACTATATTTCCTAAACCACAAGAAAATACAAGCTACAAATGAATCAACTATACATTAAACCCTAAAAAATACGCATACAAAGGGTTCCCTACACATTTTCATACATTTATAAAATCCAAAAATGAAAAATTATTATACCACAGTGTAGAGGACATCCATACGAACCCAACGCCACCAACCACGCTCCAATCGGAGCTTCCACGCGCCACCACGCGCCGCCTGAGTGCGCGGCGCGTGTGGCGCACGCACCAGCGAACCAATAAGGCTCCTGGCCGGTCTAACCGGTCCGACCGCTGACCGATCAATGGTCAACGGGTCGGGTCAACGAGTCGGGTCGCTGGTCAGGTCGGGTCAATGGGTCGGGTCGAGTTGCCTGCCGGTGACCCGCCGGCCCTGATGTCATCGATGACGTCATCCCAACGGTTACCGACCGTTGGATGACGTCACGGTGATGTCATCACGCACCGGTTCGCCAACCGGCGTGTGACCGCACCCGCCGGTTCGCTGCCAGCGCGTGTGGCGCACGCGTTGGCCAAGCCAGCGCTTCAGGCGCGTGGAGCCCACGCGCAGCGACTTCTGGCCGCGCATGTGGGCGCGTGCGGCGTCGTACGGTGGCGCTCGACCCACCATTGGACTCGTCTCGACGAGATCTTTCACCCTGTATATTCAAAAAATAATTTTGGCCAAAAAAATATATCAAAAAATGACTAAAACCATTCGGGTGTACGCGACCCCGAGTCCGTTCTTCGCTTCGATTGATTTTCGAGTTTTTCAGATGGCAATTCCAACCATGAGACATCCAAATAGTGTAGGTTTGATACTCTTGATCTCAATATCAAAAGTTAAATGAGAAAATTCAATGAAAAACAAGGCAGAAATCACAACCGGGCTCTGATACCCATGAAGGAATTCATGTCGGCAGAAAACGACTTACCTAATTCCGATGCGCAAACAGCAAATAACCCCAGATCGAACGTTGAATTGCGATTCAATCATGAACAACACTACCTCACGTTGGTCTGGATGCAATCACAAGGAAAACACCCAATTTCCACAGCGTAAATGCCGATCGTTCTTGCAAAATTGAAGATGGAACGCCTTCTTCCTTGATGATGGAAATTGAGAGAGATTTTGGTGCAAATGATCTGACAACAATCCAATGGTTGTGTTCGGGAGACTTATATACGTCTCCCTTCGTACCTCTCCATGAGTGCCTTTCCATCATATCGTTTCAACTTGAAACGGTGCGTCCAATCGCACCCCATCATGGACGTGCCAGCTAAAGTACAACAGTTTGTGCTATCATGTGCATCCCTAGAGAGATTGAGGCTATCAAGGATGAGGAAGCTAAAAGAGGTCAATGTGGAAGGTTGTATTTGGCTAATTGAGATCCAAATTTCTTGGGTGTTCGAATCTTTGGAGGCATTGTCTATTAACCATTGCTTGTCCTTGGAAAAGATAATCTACAAGTCTGCTAATGAGTTAATTAGTTGTGAAGGCAGACTGATTTTTCCATCGAGCATCTTAACTAAGTTCCGCACTCTCAAATTGTGGGGATGCCAAAAGATACTTGACATTCAAGTTGTGGGTACGTCGGAGACGTGGGAGTACTTCCAAGTTTTTGCTTGTCTTCATGTGCAAAGCCTTGGTGGTTTGTCAAACTTGAAGAACTTGAAGACTTTGTCAATCCTGAGCTGCAATCGGCTGCAGATTGTCAAGAGCGTTGATGAGTTGGAGTTCTTGGACCTATTACAACTTTATTATTGCGGATCATTGGAAAGGTTGATTGATATATCCACCACTAAATTGCCAAATGATTGCCACATAAGTATCGCCAGTTGCAGGAAATTACGAGGGATTAAGAAAAGATTCGAAGGCTCAGTCCAGTCCTTAAAGCATGCTAAGGTGAGTCCGAATCATTCGCTCTTTTTATTTATGATTTTTTTTTCTTGATACAACCATCTACAAACACGAATTCAACTTTAAGGTAGATTTGTAATATGGTGAGAAATCAAAATACAATACATCAATTGATATTTGATCTCGCTTATTTTAAAACCACTCGATATGAGTTTGTTTTATCTTCAGCTCGTGTTTTCTCATTTGCTTTTCTTTTTATTGTATACGAAAAAGTTCCATATGTGCAGCAAATATACGGGACAAGGTCAGCTTTTATCAGAAGTAAATGCAAAAACTTTAATTTTTAGAAGAAACATATAAATTAACTCAGAATCTCTTATTAAAATGTTCTATTCATTCTATATGAAATGAATTGTTTAGTTTAGTGAATTCTTTACATAATATACTCCACTTTATTGTCCATCTCTTACTTAAAACTATTCATTATGGAGATGAGTTTGGTGATTTGCAAATTTCTACGGTGATAATAGAACATTAAAAGAATTGCATGACTAAAAAAAATGCTGACGGAGGTGTTTCGAGAACATAACTCACATGGTCCACCGATCCACTATTCAATTGACTTGTCATTGATGGAATTGAGTGTTACGTGAATTTGCATGTGGTTGTGTTCCAAAAGCATCTAATATATATATAAAGAAAATGAGTATATAATTGGTCGATGACGCATCCTTCCCTGTTTTTGACAGTCCGGAAAAAAAGCCACTGCAACGAGAACTACAGCAATTGAACTTACCCGCACGTATTTTTTGGTCGTGAAACATTTCATTTTAAATAGGGTGTGGAGTCGATTTCTGCTACTCACTTAACTATTAATGAGTCTAGATTTTAACTATTACTATAGTTTAGTTGATTGTGTACGTAAAAACTTTTTAATTTAACTAAAATACGAATAAAATCAGTTTTCATCAAAGTTGTGATATACCCGACAAGACGAAGTGAATTTTTGCGTATGGGAATTCACATAGATGAAATTTAATTAACCTGCTTCCATAACTACGCTGGATAGAAAGGGGGGATAAATGAGGGGGATAGATTTTATCTACTTGATTTATAACTAGGGTCGATCATTTTCTGTTAATAACACATTTTCTCTTAGAAGCTTATATCTAAGGCAAATAAATATCTTATTTGTCTCATGGACCATACAAAAAATTAGTCAAGGATGGTTTCGATATAAAAATTGTTTATATCTGCTGATATGTGAAATTGAACTTGTGTGATGTACATAATCCACACACACAATTTCGTTCTGTTATTACTACGCAAATCTCGCATGATTTACAATATTTTTTATGTGATCTTTTTCCATCTTATATATAGATCATTCCTCGTACTTCAATCCCAACAAATGTTGTTAAAAACTATTAAATGACTTTCATCAGTATCTTTTGAGAAATTTAGAACAGCTTCTATCTATTTTCTTGTACATACATCAACAAATTGATCAAACACTGTAGACATTAGTTGATATGCATAACTAATTGATTTGACTGCGTAATCTTAATCAATTCATTCCTTTTTTTGAAAATTTCACGGTAGATTGGTTGTAATTTTAACTTTTCAGGAATCACCTTTTGATTGGCCTTCATGTTGTGGACGCTCGTGAAGTTTTGAAGACAAGAGGCGTGACAATGGTTACCATGCAGAGATGGAACTTGCATATTTCTAAGAATGATTTCAAATAACTGAACATCAAAATTAGGGCCATGAGAAAGGTTCGGACCGAGTTTCGACAAGAGCTCGGCCAATATGTCTGGTCTTACACGGTCAGTCTGAGTCCCTCTGCAACAATCAGCCATTTTTTCTCCCATTCGAGATGCTTGATAGCCCTCAACTTCGGCAATCATCCTCATGTTCTCGACCTCAGAGAGCTGAGCCGACATTTTGATCATTTCCTACGCTGTCAGGCATCCGAGGGCCGATCCACAGTTCCATGCCAATGTATTGCTGCAAAGGATGCGAAATCTTCCTCCACAAGTCGCGTGCCAAAGAACTGCGGCCCCAGAAACAGCATCCCTGGCACCCAGAGCATTCCCTCATCCTCCAGATGGCCCAAACCGGGTCAGCCTTCTGGTGCGATCCGTGCATTGTCGGTTTGGATTTTGGCCGCGCAAGTAAGACTCTACCCAACAAGGGGTATTCCCATTCGAGGCAAGAGTTTCAAGTCTTGAATGCGCATTGACCTTCCATTGGTTGATGATACTGGGTGAGTTTAGCTGCAGCCTGTGGACTGTTATGTCTCTTTGACTGTGATGTCTTTTGGCACAAGAGGTGCGTCGCTGAGATCATTAACCACCCTTTCCATTCCCGTCACCCTCATTGTGGTCGATGGTGATCTCAGAGAAGTGCATTGTAAGGCATGCAGAGATTGTTTGCGGTCTGCAGGACTCTGCTTCATGAGCGTCGTAACCAGGATTATTATCCCGTGGTCAATCATTCCATGCGGAGATGAGGACCTGGATTTCGTGCAGTGCTTGTCGTAAGAGCATTAAATCAGGAGAATTTCACGGTTGCGTCGATTGGTCCTTCTTCTTCCACCGCTCCTGCACCTGAGCGCCTGCGGGGATACAACGCCTTCTCCATCTAGCCCACTCTCTCAAGCTCAGTCCTTATGTGTCAGCTGCCTCCCATTGCGCAAGCTGCTCGGATTTTCCTCAGGTGATCGACGTCGCCAACCCCATATGTGTCAGCTGCTCGGACTCTGTCAAGCGCTTCTATTACTATCGCCAGACGTGCGCCTCTTATCTAGAGCAAGGCTCTCTTCTCAAAATTCTCGTATATCATCAGGTACGTCGATTCCACCTCCCTTGCACCCATGTGAAGTTCCTCTGTTGCATGCCGAGCATGCCTCTTCTCAGCATCGCGAGGATTGTGGTGGGGCTTGCTCAGGTCCAATCTAGTGATACCCTCTGGAAGATTGAAGTTGTCGTGTCTTGTCCACAGATTGTGTGCGGAGCTGCCTAGGAAATGTCACCCGCAACAGCTGCTCTCTACTTCGCTGCGCAACATCAAAAGAAGACTCATGTCGCACTTTCTACTGCTGGGCCAGGGCAATTATGGGCAGGTTCAGATTTTCCTGCACAGAATGTGAATTCATGCAACAGCAGATGGTGAACCCTACTTCCAGGCCTGTATTTTCTATTAGATAATCCAGTCATACGTTTCTAGAGACAAAGATGTCAATATCTTCTTTATAGCATAGTATGATGAATTTAATATAAGCTTTCGTGGCAAATAATAATAGAAGACTTAGACTTGAGATGCGACAACAAGTAAATGATTTCAGCTGAAAAGGTTCTAATTACACCTAGCAACCAAATGATGAGAGAACATCAAAAGATTTTTTTTTACACATATTTACGTGGGTTGATCAAAATAGTAGTATAGAGCAATTAGATGAGTCTCCAATGTCTCAATGGAAACTATCATATACAGTCAAACGAAAATATCTCATTTTACCCTAGATGTCCATTCAATAGCAGAAGAGTGATAACCAGGGCAAATTTTTATGGGAAGGAGGTAAAATCTTTCCTGTTATCCCCTCCAAGGGGAGGGGGTGGCAACGGGAAGAAGATAACTTACACATTATTAACTCGCTGTCAGCTAATGTTAAGTGAAGTACATGGGGAGAAAGAAATCAGTAGAAATTGAACAAAATTGCATTCAGCTCTGAAGTTGCAACTTGATTGGGCACAGATGCCTCGCCCCAGGTTGAGAAGTGTTTTTCACACTGATATGGCTTCCAGTCAAAGGAGATTGACTTTTTGTGTGCTCCCTTGCAAGTGAATTTAGATCAACAAGCGACTTTCCCTCAACTTGAGAATCTTTGGCATTGTCTCCCACCATGTTGACATTGCATAAAACATGTGATGTTAAGCACGCCATGTCCAATAAAAAAAACTGGAATAAAATAGAAAATCTTCTTCCTTTCTCATTTAGATGCACAGAAGCAAGTCTACATGTTTATGTCATAAAATTTATAGTTTTTACCATACGGTATGAAAGTATCACACTAAAATTCAGAGAAATTCACAAGTTGCAAAACTGCATATCAAACAATCATGTTTATGTCACAAAATTTGAGACGAAATATACATAAATCATGTTTTACCAATGTGAACATATCGCGAATATGAATCACATAACATAAAAACTGCCTATGAGCTAAGTCTTTAATTTAAATAAATTCATAATTACATTATGAAGAAACTACCATATTATATACCTTTTTCCTAATCTTTGTGGGTAAATTAAGAAAAATAATTTGATATTTCATCATAATTAATCATATTAATATAATTAATTACAATCAATGTCCAATTCTAAATATGATCCAAAGGCTCTTAATATATAGTTTAATTAATTAAAGATGATGTGGTTATTCTCTAATTAATTAAAAGTATGGATCATTAGACATCTAATTTCATGCATAAAATATTCATAAAAATGCATGAAAGGCAAAATAGTAAATAAATGCACCAAGGGGAAAAATAGTAAATAGATCGGCCAAGGGCACAATTGTAAAATTGCGGAAAGGCAAAAATGGGGGAGAAGTACACTATTGGTGCCAAAAGTTTTCGTCGGATCACTTAAGTGCCAAAAATTTTGAAAAGCGCTCACTTTGGTGCCAACGCCAATCTAATCGACCGGAAATCCGACGTGGCCTTTTTTTATTAATTTTTTATGCTAATGTGACTCGCCGGAGTTTCCATTGGATCATTTAAGCCTTCAAACGACGTCGTTTTAGCATCCTAACACCAAAACGACGATGTTTGGTGTTTCCCCCAATTCAAACCCTAAATCTCTGGCCAATCGCCATCCTCAACGGCCCCCACGCTCAGCGGCCGTGGCTCCGACCCCGACCACGACCTCGACGATGGCCACTCGGTGTCCACAACTCCAACCCCAACCCCGACCGCGACGTGGCAACTCGGCGACCACAGCTCTGACCTCAACCCCGACCTCGACCCCAACCCTGACGATGACCACTCGGCAGCCCAGTCGAAGGCCATGATTTAGTCGGTGCTCGGGGAGGCCGCCGACGAGTGCGCCACCATTAATGTCTCCCTCTCCATCTCCGATCTCCCCCAACGAGTACTCGGCTGAGCGAGCGACGGCGGCCCAGCAACGGCGGAGGCCGAGCGATGATGGCCGAGCGAGCTAGGTCGAAAAATCCCTAAATTAGTTAAACGGCGTCGTTTTTGTGAGGCCATCCATGTAAGATGGCAAAACAACATCGTTTTCTTAAGGAGGACCGAAAACGATGTTTTTTGAAGGCCTTATCAATTTTTTTTTTTTTAAAGCCACGTATTCATTTTGACCGGAATCGTTCGCTGGTGGCACCAAAGTGATCGTGTTTCCCCCAATTCAAACCCTAAATCTCCGGCCAATCGCCGTCCTCGACGGCCCCCACGCTGGGCGGCCGTGGCTCCGACCCCGACCCCGACCCCGACGATGGCCACTCGGCGGCCACAGCTCCAACCCCGACCCCAACCGCGACATGGCAACTCGGCAGCCGCGGCTCCGACCCCGACCCCGACCTCGACCCCAACCCCGACGACAACCACTCGGCGGCCAAGTCGAAGGCCGTGATTTAGCCGGTGCTCAGGGAGGCCGCCAACGAGTGCGCCGCCATTAATGTCTCCCTCTCCATCTCCGATCTCCCCGACGAGTGCTCGGCTGAGTGAGCGACGGCGGCCCAGCAACGGCGGAGGCCAAGCGATGATGGCCGAGCGAGCTAGGTCGGAAAATCCCCAAATTAGTTAAACGGCATCGTTTTTGTGAGGCCATCCATGTAGGATGGCAAAATGATGTTGTTTTCTTAAGGAGGACCGAAAACGACGTCGTTTGAAGGCCTTATCGATTTTTTTTTTTTTTAAAGCCACGTATTCATTTTGACCAGAATCTTTCGTTGGTGGTGGGAATCTTTCGCCGGTGGCACCAAAGTGATCGTTTTTCCTCCAATTTAACACATAAGTGATCCGACAGAAACTTTTGGCACCAAAGTGAGTGGCGTACACAACTTATGGCACTGATAGTGTACTTCTCCCGCAAAATGGAAATTTTAAATGCAATAAAAGGGTACTTGTCCAGAGCGGTTTTGGGGAGAAGCTTGTCACATTGCTGTGTATACTATCAATCACATTATGTCACCTACTCTGGGTAACATATCTCCTTATGAATGTGTGGCACCCCCCCTCGGTATGGCCCCCGATCCGTTAGGGTCACCACAGGTACCTATCACTAATCCTACTACATACCAGTCTAATACCTTTTTAATTAAAGTGGAACCACAGTTCATGGGGGTTGATCAATTGAAAAAAAAAAAAATTTGAAAAGGTCCCAACGCAACGGTACAACAAAAGGCCAAGATTTTTAATTGTACTTGGCTATAACTCAAAAGAGAACTCAACCCTACATCAGACATGTATGCCCCTCCATCAACAAGTGTCGGCTATCCCAAAAAGTGTCAGCTCCCACCAGTCATACGTGCCATCACACCCAACCCGGTGCATCGGGCGACGGCGGCGGCAACATCCCTAGCATCACCCCATTACGTCGAACGTGAATAGACAGAAACTCTTAGACAACAGGACCCCCAGTCAGGCCCACATCATACATGACCAACACACGGACTCGAACAAATTACAAACCAGGAACACTGACACAGATGTGCTCCGCGCACTCAACCTCAACATCAGACGGTAAGCCGTAGAAGGTACCACGCGTGACCGGTGGCAAAGGCATCTTTTAATCTGAAATGTTAATCCCCAAAGGGGTGAGTACAACCACTCAGCAGTAAAGATCCACCAAACTACACAATGCAGCAAGCAAAAACAATCAAGATATCATGTGTAAAGTACATATCATCCATGCTATCGAGCATACATCACCATGCCATCATGCATATACCACCATGCAGTCATGCTTGTGTTTCCATGAGGTTCATTCCATGCTATATGCACATACATAATCATGTGTACATCCCCATGAGATTCATTTAAGCCTTCATGATCACATTTCAATATCATGTAGTATCAATTTACTTTCACAAGCAGATCATGCATCATGCCATATGCATACTCCCATGCACATGATTCGATTTTTAAATTTCAATAGGATCTCATTTCATCTTTCTTCCCATAGATCAATGTTTGCATCCCTCATTTATCGCTCGCACCCAACCTAGCATCGCGAGGAGCCTTCGGCACACACCTCCAAGCATCCGACACACACCTCCGGGCATCTCAAAACTCCCAAGGACATCCGGCAACACCTCCGGGCATCTCGACACTCCCGAGGGCATCGTCGACTTAAGGGTCCGACGGTATCATCATTTTGACATTTTATATTCACATGTGTGCTTCACTTTCAACATGACATTTGATGCAATAATGTCAAAGGTTTAAACCAACTTTTTGATGTTATATGACATGCCAAATTTCACCACATGTGCAGCAAAAGCAACCACTCAAGACATTACACCACATAGAGCAATTCATTTATTTTTGAAAATGCATCAATTTTTAGATAAAACAGAATGCACTCTTTTAGTTAAAACTCTAGGAAAATTAGTAAATGGTCTTAATAAATTCTGAAAATTTGACACGTTATAAACGAGACCTAGAGGCAAATATCTCATGAGGAATACCATACCAAAATTGTTAGGACTAGAATTAGCACCTAGATGGGGGTGAATAGGTGATTAAAGCAATTTAATCTGAATGAATTAAAACCAACAATCGCAGCAAATGAAAGTAATAAAAGATAAAAGGATTAGGGATAGAGAATCAAGACTCCAGATTTATAGTGGTTCGGCTTAGATTAAGCCTACGTCCACTCTCCCGCACGGACAGCCCTTCTGGCTGGATTTCACTAAGAATCAAAAAGAGTGATTACAGTTTCACACTCTTGAGTCCACAGTGTATACACTACACTTCCTCAAGATCTCACACAATATGATCTCTCTTTTGATTACATATAACACTCAACGAATATGATCGCAAAATAGAAAAGGAGATTCAGACTTTGGAATTCTTCTATCCGACACCCTTTAACAACTGGAGCATCTCTCTTATATACTTCTTCATGCCTTCTATACCGTTGGCACCTTCCAAAGAAGTTCTTCCAATCAACCCGTTGGACAGAATCAATTTAGAGAGATCTCAAGCTCTTTTAGGTAAGTGTTGATAGCCCATCAATCCTGCTCGCCCATACAATCAGGATCTTGGTTTCCATAAGTAGATCCTTCCAAATATAAGTTGCGAAATCTTTAGAGAATCTATACAGATTTAAATACAAAAGTAAGATCTTCTAGTGCTGAATCCAGTAGAAAGATATTCTCTAGCCATTAGAATAAATCCATATAATATCGGAATAAAAGTCGATCTGGAGACTGTCCATGAGAGTAGACTTTGTAACATGAGTCTTGCTAGCTTCAGACTTTGATCTTCAGACTTTGTCAGTAGAGTCTGTAAGTCTTCAGACTAGACTGAGGAAAATGTTTTGTCATCTTCAAAATACCTTAAGAGAATTTATCCAACAATCTCCCCCTTTTTGAGGGTGACAAAACTTTTCTGCAGATTTGAATATTATTGCCCTGCAATACAACTTTTAAGCAAGCATTGATATCTCATAAAGATTAGAATAAAAATAGTAGAAGTTATCCTGTACACAAATACCTGTACACAGACTTACCCTGTACACAGACTTACCCTGTACACAGATCTGCATTCACAGAAACTCATTAGTCATGAACAGACAGTACTATCTTTATCTAATTTAATAGCTTAAAGTAATGCAATAATGAGCACACATTCAAAAACTGCACACATTCAAAAACTCAAGATAAAGTCAAAATAACAACTCAAAAATGTTTAAAAAATGAAGATAAGATTTGGTTTGTTTTGAGGATAGAGTCTGAAATTAAAATGTGCTTGAAAATCTGCAAAGTCTTCTCCCCCTTTTTGTCAGCATAAAAAATTAAGGAGCACGAGGAATGCGAACAAGTTGAAAGTCCTCCATAGACTTGATAGTTTCTTCTAGCTTTTTCAAGTCTTCCTGTAGTTGGGTAAGAGCTGTGCCTTTTGCAGTGTCCTGAATCTGACGCTGAACATCTTTGAGCTGATCATGCATGGTGATGAACATTGCATGATTTTCATTCTGCAGAGTCTGAAATTCATACCCCATAGCATAGATTTGGCCTTTGAGTTCCAAGATGATGTCAAGCAACCTTCCAAAATCTCCTGAATTGTCAGTCTGTGTGCTTGCGTCAACTCGGTCTGATGGTGGAGTCAAGCCAGTATGAATATCAGCAGGGAGTTCAGTATGTGCAGATGATGCCTCTTCCTCAGGGAACTGAGCAGCATAAACATCTTCGGCATCAGGAGGTGATCGACTAACACCTGTTTGTGTATCTTCTTCTGTAAAGTCGGTAGAAGAGGAGTATGTTCTTTTGGGAATCTCCCCCTGTTTCCATGTCTTCGGAGGAGAAGGATACTCTTCTTTCGAGAATTTCCTCGGTGACATATCGTTGATCCTCTTTTTCTGCCGGAGAAACTGTTTTTGCCGGTTCGTCTCCTTGTTCTTCTTTCTTTTCTTCCTCTTTCTCTTCTTCTTCTTCTTCTTCTTCTTCTATCTCTTTTTCTATCTCTTCTTCTTTTTCTTCTTCTTTCTCTTCTTCTTTCTCTTTTCTTCTCTCTCTCTCTCTCTCTTCTTCTTCTTCTTCTTCCGTTTTCGCAAAATGTCGTTACGAACAGTGTAGAAAATTGAGATACAAGAGCAGAGATGGGTAAATCATCCTCATCATCATCTTCCAAGATGATTGCCTTTCCCTTCTTGATGAAACTAGACATCGGTTCCTTCCCTTTTCTTTTTGTTGCAGAAGAGTCTAGTCTGATCTTAATAGGAGTCTTCTCCTTGAACTGCTCCAGCTTCTTCTTGCCGAGTTCTTTCGTACGCATTTTTGTTATCATCCTCAATCCGATGATCATTTTATCAATAGTCTTCACCGAGAGAATGTGAGGAGGCTGAATGTTCGGATGTCTGAAAAGTCGAGTTATGAGAGCAAAGATAGGGAGATTTCCCTTATCCTTTGCCATGGACCTATACATGTGAAACATGATAGTGTGTGGCGAGAGAAATTAAGACCTATCTTGATTGCATACATCGGTTTGGCCTCGAGATGGATACATCTGTCTTTGATGTTGATTTAGATCCGAGACAGCTTGATCACTATCTTGTGAAGCAAAGTGTTTGTTGCATTCATCCTGGAGTAGGAGAGACAACCTTCAGCAATTCGGTCTCTTGCAAGTTCTAGAGTCGCATGACTTACAGACACACCAATTAATTGGAAGGCACCTCTTTCCACACCAATTACATCTGCCAGAGTGTCTGTATCAACAACGTATTCTTTATCTCTCACACTAAAAGAGATGTTATTCGCATCCAGGAAACTGAGATTTGAATAAAAATATGCTGTCAATTCAGAGTAAGCCACATCACAATCAGTACAGAACTTATGAAGTTAAAGTTTCTCAAACTTCTCTCTCAGATTGATATTCAATAAGTCCAAAAAATCAAAGTCCACTGTTCGTGGATTCATCACCCCACGCTTCAGCAATTTCTCATACATCTTTCTGTGTCCATCTAAACGAAACAATTCATCCTTCTTTCCTCGAAGGTTTGCAGCCACACCCATCCAAGGTTTAAAATGTATAAACATTTTCTCATCGTCATCTTTGCCCACTGGTTGATTTACACTACTAAACCTAGGGTCACTGGGAAAGTTTGCAAAAGCTTTTGCTGCCGTTCCAGCAGGAACAACGCCTGGTCTTTCCATTATTGTGAGAAAGTGTGTCTCATTCGCATAACCTTTTTCTTTCAGAAATTCATCAATGAAGGTCATTGCAGAACCTCATTCCTTCAATGCAGAATATAGCCTATATACAAAAGCAGGCTTAAGTAATCTTACAGGTTTAATGCCTTCAAGCACTTCTTCTGCATCTTGAGAGTGACGATCAAGAGGTCTATTTGAGGGAGTACGTTGTTGAGATCGTTGAGGAGTCTGTTCTGTTGGAAAGTCACTTTCTTCTGTGAGGTCGAAGTGCGTAGGCCCCTCACTAGATCCCTGTGGTCCCCTGTTTGCAATTCTTGATGATTTCCTTTGGTAAGACATTGTCGCTTTCTTTGGAGAAGCTTTCTCACTTGTGTCGCAAGAAAGTTAAAAGCTTTGAGATGAAGAAGTTTTGGAGAGAAAAAATATAGAGAAGTGAAAAGCTTTTGATCTAGGGTTTCTGGGTAGAGTAAAAACGAAGGAGAATGAGTGTATAAAAGATAATAGATACAGGGGAAATCCAAGCGTCACAAATTTTGGAAATCTTAAGAATTTCCTTTTGAAAATAACTGCCTTAATAAATCGATAACCGCCCTTTTTTTTTTAAATATAACTGCCTTAATAAGCCTAATTAGAGATAGACAGACAATCTTACCTTTTCGAAATGACAGTTTAAGTAAATGAACTTACAGTCTTGTCGATTTGGTATTTTCAGTCTTCAACCTTTGAGTCGATACTGGCCGACTTTAGATTTTGAGTCTGAATTTCAACATTCTTCAAGAGATAAAATGTTGAGTCTTGAGCGAATAGACTCAAACAAGCTTTTCTCCAAAGTGGCTTTGTGAAGATGTCTGCCAATTGATTCTTTGAGTCTATGAATTGTATCAAGACTTCTTTGTTCTGAACATGATCTCTTATAAAATGATGTCGAATCTCAATATATTTTGCTCTTGAATGTAGAATAGAACTCTTTGTAAAATTGATTGCGCCGGTATTGTTACATTTGATCTCTGTGCAGGAATCTTTAATACCAAAGTCTTGTTGTTGTTGTTTTATCCATAATATTTGAGAACAGCAACTTCCAAAGGCTACGTATTCTGCTTCAGCTGTTGAAAGAGCCACAGTACTTTGTTTTCTTGAAAACCAAGATACTACCCTGTTTCCAAGCAATTGACAAGTACCTCAAGTGCTTTTTCTTTCAACTCTACAACCTACAAGATCTGTGTTTGAATAGCCAAGAAGTGTAAAGTCTCCTTCTTTGAGATACCATAGACCGATCTTAGCAGTAGTAGCAATATATTTAATAATGCGTTTAGCAGCATTTAGATGAGATTCCCTAGGATCAAATTGAAACCTACCGCATATGCAAACACTAAATAATATGTCGGTCTGGATGCGTAAGATAAAGAAGTGAACCAATGATACTTCGTATAACTTTTGGTCGATTTTCTTCCCCGCTTCATCTTTGTCTATCTTCAAGGAACTTGACATTGGTATGTCGAGTCTTTTTTGCAATTTTCCAGACCGAACTTTTTAACAAGTTCTTTTGCATATTTCTCTTGATGAATGAATATTCCTTCCTTCAGTTGTTTCACTTGTAGACCAAGGAAAAAGGATAGTTCACCCATCATGCTCATCTCGAATTCATCCCGCATAGTCTTAGAAAATTTCTTGCACAAAGTCTCATTAGATGATCCGAATATAATGTCATCAACATAAATCTGAACAAGTAGAAAATTTTTACCTTCCCTTCGATAAACAAAGTAGTGTCTACTTTTCCTTTAGAAAAGCCATTATGAATTAAGAAATTACTTAGCCTTTCATACCAAGCTCGAGGAGCTTGTTTCAATCCATATAAAACTTTCTTCAGTCTGAACACTGAGTCTGGTTTCTTTGAGTCTTCAAATCCAGGAGGTTGTTCCACGTAGACTTCTTCTTGAATAAATCCATTTAGGAATGCGCTTTTGACATCCATTTGAAATAACCTGAAATTCTTATAGCAAGCAAAAGCAAGTAATAATCTGATTGCTTCTAACCTTGCTACTAGAGCATAAGTCTCATCATAGTCTATCCCTTCTTCTTGCGTGTAGCCTTTAGCCACGAGTCTTGCTTTGTTTCTTGTTACTTTGCCTTTTTCATCAACTTTGTTCCTGAAGACCCATTTAGCTCCAACAACTGATTTACCTTTTGGTTTGGGAGTCAATTCCCATACGTCGTTAATACTGAATTGTCTGAGTTCTTCTTGCATTGCTTCAATCCAGCTTTCATCAGCTAAAGCTTCTTCAATATTTTTGGGTTCTATTTCAGAAATAAAAGCAACAGCACTAGATTCTTCTCGCCTTTTGGATCTTGTTCGAATTCCCTCATTAATGTTCCCAATAATGAGTTCTTCAGGATGACGAGACTTGTGCTTCCAGTTGTTAGTCAGTCTGATAGATTGTTGATCTTCTTCTTGAGTAGATTCTTCATCAGTAGCTTGTTGTACTGATTCTGAATTAGTAACTGCTTCAACAGAGGTAGATCTAGCAGTGTCTGGAACAGATTCTGAATCTTCAGTCTGAATTTGTTGAATTTGTGGAGAGTCTTGAAATTTGACATTCATTGATTCTTCCACAGTCTGAGTCTTCTTGTTGAATACTCTAAAGGCTTTGCTTGTAGTTGAGTAACCAAGAAAGAATCCTTCATCTGATTTTTCTTCAAACTTACCAACACGATCATTTGCATTCTTTAGAATAAAACATTTGCAACCAAATACTTGAAAATAAGAAACTATTGGTTTCTTTCCTTTAAAAATTTCATAAGGGGTTTTCTCAAGAATTGGTCTTAAAAACACTCGGTTTATAATATAGCAAGCAGTTGAGACAGCTTCAGCCCACAACCTTGAAGAAATTTGATTTCCAATTAAAAGTGTTCTTGCCATTTCTTGTAAAGATCTATTATTCCTTTCCACAACCCCATTCTGTTCTGGTGTATATGGAGAGGAGAATTTGTGTTGAAAACCAAATTCATCACAAAGTTTAGTAAAGTCTTGATTTTCAAACTCACCTCCATGGTCTGTACGAATACTTGAGATAGTATGACCTTTCTCATTCTGCACTTTCTTAGCAAACTTTGAAAAGATAGAGAAAGTCTCTGACTTACTTGAAAGAAAGTAGACCCAAGTAAATCGTGAGTAATCATCCACAATTACTAAACAGAACCTTTTTCCACCAATGCTTTGCGTTCTGGTTGGTCCAAACAAATCCATATGCAGAAGCTGCAATACATGATTAGTGGAAACTTTATTTATCGATTTGTAAGAGTTTCTAACCTGTTTACCCAGTACGCATGGTGTACATAGATCAGACTTTGAGTAATTGAGAGTAGGCAATCCTCGAACAAGTTTCTTGGTAGAGATCTTGTTGATTTGCTTCATATTGGTATGGCCTAGCTTTTTGTGCCATAGATTAGCTTCATCTTGAACTGATATTAAGCACTTTGTGATCTTTCTTGATTCACATCCGGAAGATAGATATTTCCATGTCTTCGTCCAAGAAATGATTGAGTAGAGTCTCTACTGATTCCAGAGCACGTTTCTTCTTGGAAGTTGATCTTGAAACCAGTATCACACAACTGACTTATGCTAAGCAAGTCGTATTTTAATCCTTCAACTAAGGAAACATTTTTTATTGATAAACTTCCAATCTTTACTGTTCCTTAACCAGTAATTCTTCCTTTATTGTTACCACCAAAGGAAACTTTTCCTCCGTCTATCTGGACAAGTTTTATGAAGCAACTTGAGTCTCATGTCATATGTCTTGAGCAGCCACTATCAAGATACCATTTAATCTTCTTTTTGATAGTAACCTGCAATTAACACGAATTCAAGCTCTTTTTGGTACCCATACCATCTTGGGTCCAGAGGTGTTAGAACAATAAATAGTCTTAGCCCAGCTCTTTTTAACAGTCTCCAAACCAAAGGACATTCTTTCTCAAAATGTTCTAAGCTTTTACACTTGGAACATCTCAAAGCATTTCTACCAACAGGTTTTACAAAAACTTTCTGGAAATGATTCTTATAAACAATTCTAGCTGGTCTCTGTTTAATTCTTTCTTTTACCTTTGGGAAATCAATTAGTGGAATAGTTTCAGAAGTCATACCAAGACCTAACTTATCAAAGTATGGTCTTTGTATCGAAAGAATCTTATCCAACTTTTCAGAATCATTTGAAAATCTTTTTGATATGTTAGTAATATCATTTTTCAAAAGATTATTTTCATTTGAAATAATGTATGAGTTTTCTTTCACAACAACAAAATCTTTTTCCAACTTTTCAAACTTTTCTTTCATAAGTTTATCCTGTTGCTTCAATGTAGAATTTTCCCTTTTTAATTCGGAGATCCTCTTAAGAGAGGTTTTCAGACTAAGACAAAGTTCATCAATATATTTAGAAACCTTAACAGGAATTTTCAGGTTACCAACCTCGAGTTCACTGCCCGAGTCGTAATGCGTCTGAATCAAGGTATGAGTCTGAGTCTGATTTTTCCATTAAACAGATATTGGCATAATCATCATCACTTTCTTCACATTCAGTGTCACTCCAAGTCTCTGCTTTGAGTGCCTTCCTGTTTTTCTCAATCTTTCCTTTTCTCTTCTTTAACAGAAGACGGTTGGGTCCGATGTGTCCATTTTTCTTGCATTCGAAACAGGTCACTTCTTTGTTAGAATCATCTTCCTCTGTTGACTTGTTTTGAAACCTTTGAGAGCTTTGTTTCTTCCAATTGAACTTCCTTCCTTTTCTGTTCAACTTTCTGAATCTCTTTATCATGAGTGCCAGTTCTTCATCATCTAGATCTTCTTCAGATTCTGTAGCATCAGAATAGTCATTAGACTTTAAGGCAATAGATATTTACCTTTTGAGTCTTCCTCTTCGTTGGTTTGTTCTACTTCATAAGATTGAAGAGTCCCAACCAGTTCATCTACAGAGAGTGGAGCAATTCTCTGCGTCTCTCTTATTGAAGTTTTTATGTAATTCCAGTCTTTAGAGAGTCCTCGTAGGAGTTTGTTGACCTTCATATGTCCTGAGATTGGATGTCTCTGATATTCAAGACCATTCACAATTTCAGTAAAGCGACTAAACATGTCAGTTATTGATTCTCCTAATCTCATCTTAAAGACTTCATATTGTCCCAAAAGTATATTGATCCTCGTTTCTTTCACACGATCAATTCCTTCATAGGTAATGTGGAGCCTATCCCAGACTTCTTTTGCTGTATCACAAGAAGATATTCTGTTATACTCAATAGGAGATAAAGCACAATATAAGGAGTAAATAGCTTTGGCATCAAGAGTCTGTCTCTTGGTGATTTCTTCTTGAGTCAAAAGAGTGGGATCGCGGTTTCTTTTCCTCTCTCTCGAATCGATGTAGCAGCGGGAATGATTCCTTTATCAACCACTTCCCATTCCGGATGATCTTTCGATCTCGGGAAATGTCTTCATCTTATTCTTCCATATGCTGTAATCTTTTCCATCAAAGTATGGAGGTCTGGTATTGCTTTGACCTTCAACCAACCCCGTAGATAACATACTAGCCATAGATCTTTTACTCGAAGTAAAAACACTTCTTATGAACGAGTACACAAGGCTCTGATACCAATTGTTAGGACTAGAATTAGCACCTAGAGGGGGGTGAATAGGTGATTAAAGCAATTTAATTCGAATGAATTAAAACCAACAATCGCAGCAAATGAAAGTAATAAAAGATAAAAGGATTAGGGATAGAAAATCAAGACTCCAGATTTATAGTGGTTCGGCTTAGATTAAGCCTACGTCCAATCTCCCGCACGGACAGCCCTTTTGGCTGGATTTCACTAAGAATCAAAAAGAGTGATTACAGTTTCACACTCTTGAGTCCACAGTGTATACACTACACTTCCTCAAGATCTCACACAATATGATCTCTCTTTTGATTACATATAACACTCAACGAATATGATCGCAAAATAGAAAAGGAGATTCGAGACTTTGGAATTCTTCTATCCGACACCCTTTAACAACTGGAGCATCTCTCTTATATACTTCTTCATGCCTTCTATACCGTTAGCACCTTCCAAAGAAGTTCTTCCAATCAACCCGTTGGACAGAATCAATTTAGAGAGATCTCGAGCTCTTTTAGGTAAGTGTTGATAGCCCATCAATCCTGCTCGCCCATACAATTAGGATCTTGGTTTCCATAAGTAGATCCTTCCAAATATAAGTTGCGAAATCTTTAGAGAATCTATACAGATTTAAATACGAAAGTAAGATCTTCTAGTGCTGAATCCAGTAGAAAGATATTCTCTAGCCATTAGAATAAATCCATATAATATCGGAATAAAAGTCGATCTGGAGACTGTCCATGAGAGTAGACTTTGTAACATGAGTCTTGCTAGCTTCAGACTTTGATCTTCAGAATTTGTCAGTAGAGTCTGTAAGTCTTCAGACTAGACTGAGAAAAATGTTTTGTCATCTTCAAAATACCTGAAGAGAATTTATCCAACAAAAATAACTTCATACAATTCGGTACGGTCCATGCATCACAGCTTTCAAAATTTCAGCACTACAGTTTGCACAGTTTCGGAAATAATTTTGATTAAACATCCAAAAGAACTCTAAAAATTCTGATATTTTGATATGTTATAGAAAATACCTAGAGGTAAATATCTCATGGAGAAATCGAAATCCAATTCGTTCTAGATTAATAGCTACAGACGATTTAATCCCCCTTATTCTTGGTACTGTTTTCCCAGATTAACTCCTTTCAAAGAAAATTTGTTTCACCAACCTACACATGTCCGTTTCTTCTCAATTTTCAGTATGTTATTCCTCAGAATGTCATCTACAACTTTTATTAAGTACACAAGATCAAATTTCAACTGGATAATTTTATAAAAATTCACAGAAAAATGCTAGGTCAATGTAACGTTTTCCCAGATCCAGTTTCTTCAAAGAAAAATGGTTTCACCGACCTGTACTTGTTCATTTCTCTTAATTTTTGATATGTTATACTTCCAGAAGTCCTCTACAACTTTCATTAAGAAGTTAAAGTGAGATTCCAACAAAAAATTTACTTCACAGTCCACGAAATCACTAAAGGTCAGCACAACAAATTCCAGATCTATTTCTTCAAAGGAAAATCATTTCACCAACCAATACTTGCCTGTTTCATCTCAAATTTTAGTATGTTACTCCTCAAGATGTCCTCTACAACTTTCATCAAGAGGTCGAAGTGAGATTCCAACCAAAATGTTGCATGCAGCTCACGAAATCACCAAAGGTCGGACTGATTTTCCAGAAAACAGAATGCTAGACCAAGACACTTCTCCCCAATGCTTCGAAAACCCCTCACCTCTACCACATCCGAAGTTTACCATCCACTACACACACATCACAGTAAGCAAAAGGGTAGATTAATCGACTCTACTTACCTCTAGTCCAAGAAAATTGCAGCAAGCAAACGGTGGGGGCAAGGAGGGCTCGACGGCAACCGGTCTTCTTCCTTCCTTCCTCTCTCGCACGCCCCCCTTTCTCTCTTTCTCTCTTCCTCTCTTTCTCTCCTTCTTCCTTTCTCTTCGTGCGACACCCCTCTCTTTCTCTCCTTCTCCTCGCTTAATCCGCCCCCTCTCTCCTCTCTAATTTTCTTTCCCCTCATCATTAGCTTTGCATGGCATTAGCCACTTGGTTAATCTCCCTAGCCACTTGGCATTTTCCCATGAAATTTGATGGGCTTCACCATCCGCTCCCTCCTCCTTCAGTCGACGGTCTCATGGGCTCCTTTGGGCTTCTTGGGCCGGCTTTGGGCCGCCCTTGGTCGACCCAACAATGGGGAGTGGTGGGCTGGTTTGGGCCTTAAGAAATCAGCCCACCCCTCCTTTAATAATCTACCCTAAATCCCCATTTATAACAAATACCTAATTGTAAATTAATTGGCCATAAAATTTTGTAACACAAATTAATAAAATCCAACTTATAAAACGCACGGCCGAGAATAGAAATTTTCCCATCAAATAATTGTCCATTAGAATGCTTGGCCTTAATTTATTGTGATCCGTTGGTCTAAAGGCCATATATAACCCTATGGTACTTCCATCCCCTTTCCATAGGTTGTAAAGCATCTAGAGGTTGCCATGAAGTTTTTGGGATGCCACAGAATGCTTATATAGCAGCATTCCAAATTACAATCTTCTTCAAGTTTTTGGTAGTGCCTATTTTGTGCATCTACTTCCTAATGAACGCACAAATTTAGAACCTCACGCTCGATTATGTTGCTTTCTTGGGTATCATATTGAGCACAAAGGATATAGATATTGGGTTCCAGTATCTAATCGTCTACGCGTGTCTCATCATGTTACTTATTGGGAACACAAGAGGTTCTTGACTCTTCGTCTTTTTGAATCATCCCCAACCATTAGCTTCTCCACCAATCCTTCGGTGGAACTATTTCTAAAGATGACACACTTGCATCTTCCTCTTCTAATCTTGATGCAAGTACATTTAGCAATCCCATTTCGGTAGTTCCTGACATATCCGTGCCGTCCAAGGATTCTCCACCCTAGAAATACTGACTTCTCCTATTCGTCATTCCACCCGTGTAAGTCAACCTTCTATCTTGCTTCGTGACTTTCATTGTTACTCTACTATTGCTTCTTTCCATTTGCCTCATACATATAGAGAAGCTCATACTAATTCTCTATGGCAAAAAGCAATGGTGGATGAGTTGCAAGAGTTAAATAAATTTCATACTTGGGATTTGGTTGATTTGCCACTTGGAAAGTCTGCTATAGGTTATAAATGGGTGTATGAGATCAAAACAAAGGTAGATGGTACAGTCGGATGCTACAAAGCTTGACTGCTAGCAAAAAGATTTACTCAAGATTACGGCATTGATTATGATGAGATGTTTGCTCTGGCTCCACATCCTACGTTCGTTCGAACCTTCTTGCTATCATCTCTATTAAGTAATGGCCTTTGTTCCAGATGGATGTTAAAAATGCTTTTCTCAATGGTGATCTTACTAAAGAAGTACATATGGAACCTCCTCCTAGATACACTACTTCTAATAAAGTGTGTTGATTATGTTGGGCGTTATATGGACAGAAGCAGGCTCCATGTGCGTGGTACTTTAAGTTCAGCTCTACCATAGAATGCCATGGATTTTGATCCAATCCCCATGACAATGCTTTATTTGTTCAACGAACATCTCAGGGGTATATTCTACTACTTTTATATGTAAACTACTTGGTTATCATTGGTGATGACTATATTGGCATTACAAAGCTCTAGCAGTATCTCAATCAACAGTTTGAAATGAAAGATTTTTGCTAACTCGGTTATTTTCTAGGCTCAAAGGTTACTTAAGATTCCTCTAGGTATTATCTTTCTCAAGCTATATGTGTCACTAATCTTCTTTCTTGAGCAGAACTCACTAATAACAAGACTCCTACAACTCCTATCAAGACTAATGCCAAATTTAATGACAAAGATGGGATTCCTCTTCTAAATCTCACTCTCTATTGATAGCTAGTTGGCAATCTTGTATATCTCACTGTGACTCATCTAGACATAACCTACACCATTCACATTGTTAGTTAGTTCATGACTGCATGGCGAACCACTCCTTTTGTTGCTACTCTTCGCATTTCACTATGTTAAGGGCACCTTATTTCATGGTTTTCACTACTCTACTCAATCGACCTTGGAGTTGAACGCTTACTCTAATGTGGATTGGCGTGGAGACCCTCTTGATTGTCACTCCACCACTAGCTACTACTTCTTTCGAGGTAACTCACTAATCTCATGGTGTAGTAAGAAACGAACTATTGTTGCTCGATCTAGTACAGAAGCAAAATACTGTGCTCTTGCCAATACAACAATAGAATTATTATGGTTGTGATGGTTATTAGAGAAAATGGGCATCTGTCATAATTGCGGAATAGTACTTTATTGTGACAATCAAAGTGCCATCCAAATAGCACATGATGATGTTTTTCATGAACACACCAAGCATATCAAGATATATTTTTGTTTTAAACATTCTCACATGCATCGAGGTACCATTTGTCTTGTCTCCACTTTATTAGTTAATCAAATTGCCGATGTATTTATGAACTCACATCCATCAGGACGTTTTCTAGATATTTTCTCCAAACTTCATTTGACTTCTTCCATATCATTTGAGTTTGAGGGGGATGTTAGAAAAATATTCTGATATTCGTTGATTTTGAGTATTATTCTAAATATCTGTTGGAGTTTAAGTATTATTTTGAGTATCTATTTGATCATAGTATCAGTCGGATTTTGAGTATCTCTCATATCATAATCTCATTATTTTGATCTATTGTAATATTATGTTACTATAGATAACCATTCTGTAAAGCTTTTAAATAGGCTCATGTATAGTTCATTACAATACATTGAAAATTCCACAACTTTATTTTTCACTTTATACTTATCACTCTGCAGTTTCTTCTGTTTTCACCATCACCATTTCCATTTATCTCGCTTGCTTCAGTTCTCTTTGATGTTCTTCTTGAGGGTCTCTCCTTGTTTATGGAATGAGATGAGGTTGGTGATTACTATGGAGCAATGTAGGAGGACACGTCTTTACTCTATCTAGCGCTTGCACAAGGATCATTTGCCATTGCCAAGGCTTGTTGATCCTCAACAACCATTGGCTAGCCATCCCACATCATCGCTGACCCTTTCCGACAGCGACAAAGGCCCTTGATGTTTCCTTTTTTATCATTTAATTTTAGTATTTTTTTTTAGTTTGATCTAAATAAAATTTGTATTAAAAGTCAAATTTAGACTAAAACAATATCATTTTAGCATATATTTCATGTTTTAGCCACGTCATTGCCATTAGAAGAAAGAAAATATCAAAAAAAAAAAAAAGCCAAGTCAATGTTTTCCGTACCTAAGTTAGATGAAATTAGTGGAAAGATTTGATTGCACAAATTTGACAAGTTTTAAAACTTGATTGCACTATTTGTAAGTTTTAAGATTCAATTACACTTTCAAAATAAGTTTTAAGATTTTCAGTACACAAATCTCTAATTTATTTAATACATCATCATGAACTTTAGCTATCACAACCAGATGTTGCAAACTCAAGCAAATGTCGTATGAAAGTTATGGCATTTATAGCATCTTTATCCTCATTATCTTATGTCAAAGCTCACCTTTTCAAAGTTTCAAGTCACTAAATCATATTATATGGAGTTTGGGAAATAACGTTTTCCGAGTCTCAAATATCTTGATCTTATAAAACTTTTGGTTCAAAATATTAGCTTAATTAACTAAGAGAGAATTCTCTTAAAACCAATCAAACTCACTCATTAGGGTGAGACTTAGTTAAATCAAAGGTTTTAGGAATGGATTAAGATGCATTGTCATCGCCATGCAAAATCCATGAGGAATAATCACCATGTTAGTGAAGGTTGACAAGAAGGCCATCACACCCCAAACCCCGGGCACGCGCACATCCCTTGGCGGTCAATCAAATTGCAACGTTCCCAGAATGCGTTGCCGACCCTTTCTTTTTATGCACATGCAAAAGTGAATTAAATAAACAAACCCCAGACAACAATCAACACATGGATAGTAAAACACATCCCAACACCTTTATCACAAACTGTATTTTATAAACACCTCAGGTTAGCCCTACAAGTTTATGTACAGAAGTCTATCCCAAAAGAAAACTACTGGGCCACCTACACTCTGGACCTTTCTGCCTCGGGTTCCAAATCCTCTACGACACCATATGGGATGTTGATGTCCAAAGGATCAACTACCTCTGCTCTGGGCCCTTCAACCCCGGGTCCCGAGTTTTCCATGATATCATTCGGTATATCGATATCCATAGGGTGAAGTACCTCCTCATCCTCGGTTTCGACGGTAGGCTCGTCCAAACCCTCTAAAGGACCCTCCCAGACCCCGTTAGGTTCGTTAATGTACCACGCTTTGAAACGATAAGGTACCAAGTGAGTTAGGCCCTCATCGACCCAAATAGTAGTCACTACGAGCTCAAGGTTCCTAGTGGTCCCTAGAATGGGGAAAAATGTAGACTCAAACTCCACTTCCTGTGGACACCCAAAACAGATGTGACATACCTCCATCTAAGGACCTAAAAAATTTAAACCACGACGGGGTGAGATAAATCTCAGCGAGTCAACACCCTAAACCTCGATTAGGACGAGAATTCACTTAGAGGCAGCTTAAACATGTCTTATATAGGTCTCACCTCGCCTCAGCATCTCCCTGCACATTAGTACATCTCATATATCATATGCATACGGTAAATGTATTCAATAACTGGAACACTTCATATCATTCATCAAATATTCACATGGGTCCTGATTATAAGGCCAAACCATTATGACACGTCACATTCCGTGCCACATAATTTTGTTCCATAATCAAGTGTAGCTATCTCAATCACTCAAGCATCTCCCAGTTATTTACGACCCAACGGCCACGGCCAAC
Organism: Eucalyptus cloeziana; assembly: GCA_014182715.1. Lineage (NCBI taxonomy): Eukaryota > Viridiplantae > Streptophyta > Magnoliopsida > Myrtales > Myrtaceae > Eucalyptus > Eucalyptus cloeziana. The sequence goes on from CM024637.1 coordinate 10,264,117, forward strand.
TCATCAATGGCATAACCAGGCGTCATCCCGCTTCGTCGGGCACGGCAACGTCTACATCTAGACGGCATTGCATAAATGAGCATCGGCCCAACCTCCACTACGACCGGTATCTGTTGTCAAGAGCATTTGAACTTAATCAGGTATCGTCCCACATGAATGTATCAGGACGAGTTCTAATAGTGATCACACGCACATCCATATTTGGCCAAAAACATCGTGCTTTGCACTCAATGACCTCATATTTCAAATAATGGACTTGGCCAATTTTTTTCATATTAAAAATCATCCCAATAAAATAATCATGCGTGATCACGCATTTAAATCGAACCAGTAAGCGTGGCACACTCTCATTTCAAAATTTTACGATTTCATTTACTATATAAAATTTTAGCGTCAAAAACCAATACCCAGTATTTTTCTAATTAAATACTATAAAATCATATTTTTGCAATAATAATAATAATAAATCACCAAGCACTCAATTGCATAATTTAGCAATCAATTTCACAAATCGATTCAACCATGACGATCAGCATAAAATTCCACTAACCAGCTATCCCGGTACAATTTACACTAATTAAAATTTATTAAATAAATTGTAATTAATTAAATGAATTGCAAATTATTTAAACTAATCCACTTAATTAATCTAAATAATCTAACCGAACAAATCTAATTGAACTAACTAAACTAATCTTGCTAGGCTAATTACATTAATCTAATTAAACTAACTAACTAACCTAACTAATCACTTAACCAAACTATTTAATCTAACTAACTATTCTAACTAACTAGTTACACTAACTAAATTACATTAATCCTAATTAACCTTAAACTAATCCCCTTAAGTGCAATTAACTTTCTAATCCAAGATTAGGGCATTAACTCATCGGATTAGCGAGGCGACAGGTCCATGGCGACGGCGGCGCGAAGGTGGTGCAATCCCATGACTACGACGCCACCAACGAAGTTCAGAAGAGGCTGAAATTAGCCTATGAGTCTCACAGCTTGGCTGGTAGATCGGTTATGTTTTGGAGCTGGTCAGGGCTAGTAGTTGAGCTCATGGTGAGCTGAGGTGAGGACGGGCGAAGCTGGACTAGGTGGACGGTGGCGCTGGCGAGCTGCTGGACCAGTAGACGAACGGAGTGCGTGAGGCGGAGAGGCGGATGATTAGGGGCGCGGCTGGGCTGGTGACGCGACAGCAGGCGGATGACCAGGTGAGCAGCGGAACCGGCGAACACACGGAGCTCGGCTGGATTGCTGGTGGCTTGCAGCTTCAAGGGAATGAAAATGGAGAAGAAGAAGTAAGGAAGCTGAAGCTGAAGTAACTAGTCGGCTAGCAGGGAGGGATGCGTACAAGAAGGGAAAGAGGGAGAAGAGAGGGGACAAGAGCCTTGAAAGTCTAAGCAACCTCCAATGAGAGCAAAGCCTAAATATCTTGGCACTCAAGTGCAGTGGCCACCAAAGTCTTCTGCCCACAAAGTCCATAGGCCCTCCAATGGTTGATTTCTTCTTATTTCTTCACAAAATAAAGTCTTTTTGGAGACCAAATAATCCTCTTCAGCTGCCTATACGAATTTCCCTTCAACTTTTCACATAACAATTCAAATTGGTGGCCAAAATTGCCAATAAAGGTGCCCATACGAATTTCCCTTTATTTCCTTCACCAATTAATCCATTTTGAAGGCCAAAAAGTCCCTTAATTTTGCCCATCCGAATTTCTTCCATTTAAATTTGCCAAATTTGATTTTTTTACAAATTTCCGGGCTTGACGGAATTTCTTTAAAAGATGAGACAAGGTCCTAAAAATAAATTGTGACACGCTCGAACGTTCTATTCCCAAAATCAAGTTCAATTTCGTGGTTAAAAATCAACCGAACGCGATTTTAGTGCAACCTAACCTACCATGTAGCTTTTAGGGATTTTAGCGCGTTTGGCACGTGGTCAATAATTTTTTATCCACACTTGTGCATTTTTGACTTGTCAGCAACACTCGGTTGTCGTAAAAATCGCAAGATTTCAATTACGGATACCAAGTACGGAATCGACAGAAAATTGAGTTAGTGCTATTCGACGCGAATTTTGCAATCATGCGAAATCACCCGCAATTCAATTGTATGTTTCCGTCGAATCGACCTATATTTAATCACTAATTGATTATAACAGTGTCATATTGACCATTACCGATTATTACGGTCGAACAGTCGATTTCTGATCGAATTCTCAAGTCTGTCGCGTTTATATCCCTTAACGGCTTCACCTGATAGATTAGTTAACTCGAGAGTGATCAGCTCTGAAAAAAATGACCATAGGTGTGTTGACAAAATGCCCATTTTATATTATCGAGACGAGGTCGAAAATTCAAGATGTCACAAAGGCAGCGGATGACTTTTCAAAGAAGCAATTGTTTATAGATAGGGAATGAAGCCAGAGATGCTGAACTAAGCGAGAAGCTTTGAGATAGAGCACAAATGGAGATCTACATGTGTATCTTGTTTAATACCCCTTTTAAGCTTAGGCTTTATTTGATAGAATCCACCACCGCCAAAATGAGATGACACAACTTAAATTTACTTTTCTCATAATTGGCATGTCCCTATGTCATCATCAATTATCGAGATATATGTAATGGATTATATACATCGTTGAAATGCATGTTTGAGTCATATTTAAAAAGTCTTACATTAGAGAATTAATGTACAATTACTATATTTTATTTGACTCATAATTGATTGGCTTTAAACTTTTAAGTGAATGTGGGTCCAATTGGATATATTGATAGGTTTCAATTTGGGCTTCCTCATGGCAATCTCTCCAATCTAGTTATTAAGCTATTGCTATGTGCTCCCAACAAATAGTATCAAAGCCGATAGTTGATTTGCAGCTCATTCCCAATGTATATTGGTGTTTGATGAATATCTCAAGTTGAGAACAACACATATTCCAGGCAAGTTTCACGGTTTGCTCTAGTGAAAGAAACTAGTGACAACAATGGGCATTACGGCATAAGAACGAGATCTTGATGGTAGCCTTTATGGTTTAGTATGGAGATAGAGACTCGGGATGAAGGTGGAGTGTTGGAGATTTAAGTTGAGACATATTCTTCTAGAAATGTATCTAAAGTAAGAGGGTGTGGACTTAAATTAAGCTGACCATTGAGGAGAAGATTATTGAAATACATATTTGAGTTGTGTTAGAAAAGTTTCACATTGGAGAATTGGTTCATAACTTATTTTTAAAACTTTTGAGTGAATGAGAGGTCAACTGAATAGATTGACAAGTTTAGCCTTGAGTTGATCTCCCAAATAAGATATCGGATTTTTGCTGCGCACTCCCAAGATAAACATATTGAGTGCATAGTATGAGTTAAAAATTTTCATTTTCAAAAAGTCACCAAGAGCTCCATTTTAAACTATTGAAGTATCTAGTCGAGCCAACCTTCAAATTTAAGCCGTTGATTTCTTTATTTCTTGGGAATTCTATCATGTCATCATCTCTTTATTTTTCTCCCCATACGTTTTGGTAGATTTCAATGGTTTGTGAGTGGTCAAGAGAGTGTCGTATGATGTTGGGATATATTCAATGAGAAAATATATAAAAGAATATTCAATCTTGATGAGGTTGAGAACCCCACTACAGAGGATAGAAGGGCGAGATTTGATAATCTAGGTCTCTCTTAGCCGAATCACCACATTGGTAGGCAACTCCAGCAATACAGCACGCTCTTGATTTTTCAAGAAATCAAGGAATCATCCAAAATAGATAAATAGAAAATCAAAGAGAAGATAACGAGGGAGTGGGACGGCATTCTTGAGATTCCGCACTACACCATAGAACTTTCTTATCATAAATTGAACACTTTAGCTTGGCATCGTAGAGTTTTTCACTGAAAAAGGCAATGGGACAGTCTTCTTGGATGAGAATGGTGCCGATGACAGCATTAGAAGCATCACATGGAACCTCAATGATCGACAGTGCTAAAACAGGAGCGTCAGTGATATTTCTGGACAGGCTTCGTGGTTTGCTGTTACGAAAGAGACTAGAGTTGAAGAATATTGTGATGTAGCAACATGGTCCCAATAGCAGCTTTCACGGTTCAGTCCGAAGAAAAAGAATAAGGACGAAAGTATGGTGTTAGAGATTCAAGTAAAAATATGGTGGTGCAGAAAGATATCTAAATTAATGGAGAGCAAAACTACCACTAAACTTCACTCAAGGGGTGAATGTTGAGATTATATTAGAAAAGTCACACATCAAAGAATTATCGTGATGCAGAGCAGTTAATGATCCTAGTTAACTCATAACCCATGGACTTAATATTTTAAATGAAGGTTGATCTAATTAAATATGTTGACAAATTTGAGCTTTTACTACCTCTTAGCAATCTCTCTAGGAAAGGTATTGGACTTCTATTGTGCTTTCACTATAAACAAATTGGTTCAACCAAGAATAAAAAAACATAAGCATATTGGGCGCATAATATGAATCAAATCCTTTCATTTCCGAAAAGTCGCCAAGAGCCACCGTCTGAGCTATTGAAGTTTCCAGTCAAACCTACCTTCGAAGTTTAAGCGGTCAATGTCGTTATTTCTTCTTGGGAATCAGGCCATGTCATTTTCTCTTTATTTTCCTCTCTATCCGTTTTGGTTTATATTTATGGTTCGTAAGTGGTCAAGATGCTGTCGTACGATGTCGGGATGTATCGATGAGACAATGAAAGAAAAAAATTTCAATCATGGCGAGGTTGAAAACCCCACTAAGAAAGATGGAAAGGCGAGACATGATAATCTATGTTTCTCAACCGAATCACCGCATTGACAGGCAACTCCATCAATATAGAACACTCTTGCTCACCCAAGAAACCTAGAATCCACCGAAAGAGACGAAGAGAAAAACAAAGAGAAGACAACGAGGTAATGGGACGGCATTCTTTGAGAATACGCACTATATCATAAAGCTCTTCATCGTAACTTGAACACTTTAGCTTGGCATCGTTGCGCTTTGCACCGAAAAAAGGCAATGGGACGGTCTTCTTGACTGAGAATGGCACCAATGACAATGTTGACACCTAATTTAGGATCAAATTTTTTATAGAAGATAATAAATAAAATAAAGCATTTGGGTTTGTGGAGGGAGATTTCAAAAAAAAAAGAAACGAATTTTGAATAATGAAGCATTTTTATCGTTGAACACATATCTTCATTTCAAAATTTTAAAAAATGACATTAATGAGGGAATTAATGGGATTTGTCTAGCGATATGGAAAGAACGGATACTCACTCGAATATTGGGCGTGAATCTGCATGTTCAGAATATAAATGCTGAGGGATTTATGGCAACAAATCAGGAATTTTCCCCACGATCAAAGGAGCACAGATTCCGACTTTCCAATATTAAATGGAAGTCTTGTACTATAAAAGGGACACGTCTTGGGGAAGCGAACAAAAAAATTTCTGTCGTTTAGGGGGCTCCTTAATTTCACTTGTTGAGAATCGAAGAAATCAAAAAAATTCAGAAGTGTTCGTACACTTTGGTCAAAAGAGGGAACCATTCCCCCCTTTCTTTCTCTGAAATAGTGAAAGAGAGAAGCCATCCGTGCGTGGAGAAGGGAAAAAGCAAAAGAAGAAAAGGGAGGTGAAAAGTAAAAGCAGAAGCAGCAAAGGGGGAAGTGATTGGACATTTACTGTTCATCATCTTCCCCACATTTGCTGCCCCCATTTGCTGCACGATCAAACCGTTGGACTCCACACCACCGAAGACCCGATCCGCATCCACCTCTCCGTGCCGAAGCTCCGCGCGACACCAACACTCGTGCTCCGCCCAGCGACCCGCGACCTGCGCACCAACAACGCCGGAGTCCTCTCGGCGAGTCTCCGATCGACTCATTGGAGCCCACACCACCACTCCGCTTTAGCCGAGAAGCTGCCGCCTCACCACGCGGCGCCTTTAGCCCCGCTCCACCTCCCGAGCGACGCCGAGCTGCCGGTTCTCCGCCTCCGACGTCCCCGCCGTGCCGCCATCTAGCCCTCACCGGAGCTCTGGTCGCCGGCCATCTTCCACTCGGTTGCCCCTTTGTTCCATTGGTTTACCTTAGGTAGTTTTACTTCTTTACTTTTTTTATTACTTGGTAGTTTAGTTTATTTGTTTTATCTTTTATATCATTTGTCTGTTTATTTCATTTGATGACATTGTTAGTTTAATTATTTAAATGTTGGATGTTAATATTTGCAATTTCCATATGCATTATCCGTAGATTTTATCTCAAATTACTATAGTTATTAATTTGATCCGAGAGACATCGGGTCACTTTTTTAATTATACTAATTTTGAGTTTGTTTTGTTGTTAAATCACAATAATTATTTAATTTGGTCCTGTAAGACTTCGGACCAAATTTTTAATTATTTTGATTCCCTCGTTAGTGATTTGTAGAGTTAAAATAATTGTTAACTTAATCCGTGAGACAACGGATTATCTTTTCAATTATTTTAATTCTTATCTTAGTTTTTATGTAAAAATAATTGCTTGCTTAAAAAAAATGAAAATTAAAAAAAAAGAAATAGTGAAAAGTTAAAAATTTGCATGAGCATATAGGTCATATAGGTTTATTAAATTAAGACACGTAGGTTTAAATTAACCTTTAGGATTATTTTAGGAAAAGTTTACATGTTTTCATAATATAAAAAGATAATAAAAAAATTAAAAAGAATAATGATTTTCTAAAACAAATGGGGTTTAAATCAAATTAATCCCGAAGTTGAATTAGGAAATCATTCCATTTTGAATATCTTAATTAGTTTTTTTTTAGACAAAAAGTTAGCATTGCATCATTATGTTTTTCTTAATAGAAATTATTCGGCCTTTTTAAAAATAAAAAAAATAAAATAAAAAGAGAAAACACAAAAGTTATTTTCTTGATTAATTAATAAATTAGTTCATAATTAATCCCATTTCATATAATCATTATTTAATATAGGTTGCATACATAAAAAAAAATCACAAAAAGAATATGCATATAGAATTAATGTCATTCATCCCATGTCATGAAACGCATGCATATTAGAATTATATAAATTAGATTGCATGCATATAGTTCATATTAGGCCATGTAAATTGCGTTTCACATATCATTAAAATAGAATTCATGCATATTAATTTTAGATTAAGATTGCATATAATTAATTTTTTTTAAAAAAAATTATGTGTCATGTCATTTAGAAATCATGTTTAGGGCATGCATTTTTATTAACATTTTTTTAATGTTTTCCTAGAGAGTGGACTTTAATAAAGTTGTGGTTTATAATTTCTTAGCATCTTGATTTATTGAATGTTATTTAATTGATTGTGCACCCGCATGACCACCATTTGCATGTTAGTATCTTAGGTTAAAATTAATCAAGACTGCCTGCAAAAAATGTTTTTTAAGGTACCGAAAGGGCGTTAGATTAATCTAGCGTAACTATGTCCCCGAATCCATTAAATCTCTGGTTCGTAAAAGGTAAAGTATTCTCCCATACTTTACCTGGGTTTCTAATCAGCCCTAATTGGTTAGTGGCGGCTCCAATTTGAAATAATTGCATGTTTTAATGGGTCTTTTCTTAGTATCAAGTCGCGATTGGTAGGGCTTGGGAGAGTCCGCGCCAAGTCTTCGGACTTAGTAATCCATTAACCTAGTTTTAGGCGGTGAACCCGAAAAACCAGGTCGCGACAGACAACATTAGAAGAATCGCATTGAACCTCAAAGATCGATACTGCTAAAGCCAGAGCTTCAGTGAATTTTTGTTTCGAGGTCAAAACTCTTCTGAACCTTTTCGTTTCATTGAAACCTCTTCCCTTTTGAGTATACGGTAATTGGGATGGTTTGACGGTCGTATTGCCACGATCGTCCAGGTAGCACGTGATATGCATTCATTGGAATTACATCACACCATTCTTTATGTGGAGATTTATTTCCAATAGAAAATTGGACTAAACAGAGCTTGGAGACTTTAATTTCATTTCCCTTCTTTAAGCACCGAAACTTGTAAGGGTATTTAGGATGATCTTTCATCAGCAACTTCCACTTTCCCATCATTCATGCTGCTACAATATTAGATCGCAACTTCCTCCGTCAATAAAAGCATCACACACTTTGCGCCGTGACGTGCACTTTTAGGAGAAAATTACCAAAAAAAGTTCTCAATTTATTATAATTGTACCAATTCAATCCTAAAATTTTTTTGGACCAATTCAATCATAAACATTTTGCATTTGTACAATCAATCTATTCAGCCAAATTAAACTTTTTTTTAGGCCACTTCAGTCTATTCAACTAAATTTGGCTGACTAATACTAATGTAAACATTGCTGGCACTAACTATCCGGTCGACGCTAATGTGGACAATTTTTTTATAGGTTTTTTTGAATTTTTTTTCAAATTTTTAATATTTCCTTTTTCATTTGCCTTTTTTCTTCTTCTTTTTCCCTACCTTCTTCCACCACCAGCCAAAGGCGAGGGTTGGCAAGCTCAGCCTCGTAGGCTGATTCAATAAGAACAAGCCTTGCTAGATTTGGCAAGGCCTCGCCCTCGCCAATGGCCGGCAAGGCTAATCTCGCCGGCACTCACCTCTTGCCGGCAATGATCAACCAAAGAAAGAAGCAAAAGGTGATTAAGAAAAAAAGAGAAAAAAAAAAAAAAGGAAAAAGAAAAGAAAAAATAAATAAAATAAATAATCAAAAAATAAAATATTATTTAAAAATTGTCCACGTTAACAGCGGCCGATCAAATTGGTCAGATGGACTAAATTATTACAAATATAAAAAATTGATGACTGAATTGATAAAAAAAAAAATTATGATTGAATTAGTATAATTGCAATATGTTTAAGACTTTTTTGTTAACTTTCCGACACTTTGGGTGAAAAATGTTGTGGTGCAGCCATCTTGACTTTTGCATGGCCAAGACAGTGTTTAAGGTTCATCAATGATCAAGAAAGTGTTGGTAGAAATAGGGATGCAAAAGCATAGAACATATAAGAATTGGGAAAAGTACCAAAAAAGTCATGAATCTATTCCATTAGTACCAATTCAGTCCTCCAAATTAGTACTAAACATTTTTATATTGATATTGATTCAATCCATTTGGATAATTTAGGTAAAAAATTACTAACATGAATGCCAACTGTCCTACATGCCACACCAGGCACTAACATAGATATTTTTAAATAATCTTTTGACTTTTTTACTTTTTTTTTCCTTTTTTTTCCTTTTCTTTTCCTTTAGATTATGGCTGGGACCAACCATGGCTGATGACTGACCACAGGATAGGGCACAAACCTTGCGGCCTGGGCAAGGGTGGCTCTTACTAAATCTCATGAGGGCTCAACCCTCAATTCTTGAAGTGGCAAGGGCCACCCTTACCAAAAGCCGCAAGGGTAGCCCTCGCGTAGGTGGTGGGGTTGAGCCCTCACCGGCAACCAGTCACTAGCTATGATTGGTATCAGCCATAATCTAAAGGAAAAGAAAAAGGGAAAAGGAATAAAATTAAAAAAAGTAAAAAAAGAAAAGTTATTAAAAGAATTATTTAAAAAATCCACATCAGCGCCGACCGTATTACATAGGACTGCTAGCGTCCACATCAGCAATTTGTAGTCTTAATTAATCAGATGGACTAAGTTGGTATCAATATAAAAATATTTAGGACTATTCAAGATTGAGTTTGTACCAATGCAATAAATTTATAACTTTTTGGATACTTTTCTCTATAAGAATTGCATATTTTGATTTCTAAATTGTGTGTGTTACAATACACACACATAGAATCCCAAGTAATTAATATGAAAACATATTAAAAAATACCGTTGAAGATAATATTTTGAATCAATCTTAGAATGTGGATGTCTTGATTATGCTCTCATTTTGGAGAGAGTGGGAGATAAGTTTGATTCAGCTGTGAACTAGGATAGCTAGCAATGGACTAGGTCAATACCTATAAAGGTGGTGATTCAGCCAAAAGTGACATGGATTATCTAATCCGTACCTAGCCTCGGTACTCCTTTATTAATCCGTCCATTAAGCACGTCCCGACATAATTTGCTATCATAGCTATTATTTTATTCAGCTCTTTGTACGTCCCGACCACAGGTAGAGTAATGATTTATTGAAGAAAGCAAATCGCAAGCCTCCCAAGCCAGCGCTTCACCCAAGTTGTAAACCTAAACTACTTCATATCAAAGAAACACAAGAACTCCTTCAATCCAGAGGAAACAAATAATGCAGTACTGTGTGTGTGTGTGTGTGTGTGTGTGTATATATATATATATATATATTCGGAATCCATGGCTAGATTCTTGCAAAACTATTCATGTGCGTGCAACAATGTTGCACAATCCCTTGTAGTATAATATGAGAAAGTACGAATAAAAAATGATGTTTAGATTGCTATGAAGGTTGATGTTGGTCGTCATATTTAGGATTGCGCTTGTTGGCAAGTGATCATTCCCCTATGTGATGGCACCTTCGAATTGAGTGTTCATGGAATAAATTATATTTCTACTTAAGATTATCGAGTATTGTCGCATGCTAAATCGTGGTATTAAAATTTCAATTCTCCCAAAAGCATATTTAAACACGGTTAATAACATTCGATTTTTTATTTATTGAAGAGCACTCCAAATACAACTGCAGCATCATGGACATCCGCTGGTTTCAACCCCGACAATGCACTCTCCTATGATCAAGCCACTACTTCCCTGACACTTACTTGATACTGAATACTTAACGAAAACGAGAATTCAACATCAAACACATCATGATGACTGCATAGTCCTATATCGTTTGCTGCGCTTACGCCTCATCCGAGCTTACGAGAAATTATAGCATGGTGCTGCGGATCAGGACCTTCCGGACCGACGTGTTTAGGCCTGACTCTCTCGAAATCATCACCAGCCACTGTATTAGGCGACTTGACAAGGACCGTCAACCTTTTGAATTCATAGACGAGAGTGCGAGCTTCGGAGCCGGTCCAGGAGAAGGCTACCAGCATCAGGCACAGATATAATCCCAACTTGGCCATCAATCCTTCTGATCAGATTACACCGTGTGGTTTTTGCTTGGGAGAGGACTACAATCGCTTGGTATTTATAGCCCTCAAGTACCCTCTAACTCTCTCTCTCTGTTAAAAAAATTGAATCGACTTGCCGAAACATGGGACTTCCCACAATCTACCAATCAGATAGGAACTCCCAAAACCCTTTTGCAGATTTTATAAGGTTAAACACATTCCCCGCCAGTGGAGTCTTCATTACCAATGCCGTGCTTCATGAGTAATTACGAAAGCCTTTCTCGTCCCTTTATCTGGTCGAATCGAGTGACATTCAATCTTGGCTTCTTCCTTAGTACTCTACATCGATTCAACCTTTAATCTGATCTGCTCGACAATCTTGTAGATCCAGTGTTGTCGCTATTTAAAAACTTATAAAAAGTGCAATTAAATTCTAATACTTGTTAAATTGGCACAATCTTAGTCTTTCCGTTGACTTCGTCTAATTTAGATGATAGAAAATGCTGACGTGACTTTTTTTAGTATTTTTTCTCTCCTACATGATGCTAATTTGACTAAACACATGAAGGATGATGCTAAAAAGATATCCTTTTGGTCCAAATATGATTTTTTTAAATCTAACTATTATTTAAATTAGAACAAAAAATAAATATTTAATAATAAAACGAAAGAAGGCACAACGGCGAGGGTCTGCAACACCACCATCGCCAACCAGTGGTCAGCAAGGGTTGCCAAGTGAGGACCCATAGCTTGCTGACCACTGGTTGGTCATCCCCCTCCATAGCCCTTTCAGGCGATGGTAGGGCGGTGGTGGTAACGGCCCAATAGACTCTCATTGTTCTGCCTTCTTCCTTTTTCTTACAAAATTGTATTAAAATTAAATTTAAACCAAAATGATATCATTTTAGTGATTATGTTTCATATTTTAGCCATGTCATTGACACATAGAAGAGAGAAATTATTTTAAAAGCCACATCAATTTTTTCTATTACCCAATTTGGATAAAGTTAACAGAAAGACTCGATTACACCGCTTTAACAAGTTTTAGAATTTGAACACATTTTTTATAAGTTTTAGAACTAAAATGTATTTTTGATAAGTTTTGAAACTTTCAATATACTTATCCGGATGGGAACTTAAGCTATCAAAATCAACCGTTGCAAACTCCATCTAAGTTTTGATACTGGATCACAGGGTCTCCAGTTTGTGCGCCAACTGTTTCAATAATTTTGGAAAAGTATTAGGTCCGCACATTTCACACTTTCAGTCTTTTATCTACCGGCATTCGCATCAGGAGGTATTGAGATATAAAACTTAGTGCACTCTTTATTAGCTGAAACCTTTGGAACTTCTTATCGCTCAGGCCGACCATGAGGAAAGCAATGCCATTCATGCTCTTCTCTAGTACATTTCCAGGGGCACCCGTAATCAAACCCGATAGCTTGGAGAACTCTTGACAGCAATTCTGGACCTTCTTTGCATAGAGGTGGTCAATAAGATAAATGAAGATAAAGAAGATATGATTTGCGACCTTTTTTGCATAGAGGTTGTGCAACATGTGACAGTTCAAATGTCGCATGATCCAAAGTTTCATGTTGCCACTGCCCTGGCTTTCCTACTGTTAAGAAATCACACTAAGTCGAGATGCGGAGTTGTCTTTCATAATGACCTCCAGGAGGAAAAAACTGGGTACTCTCTAGTGAAAGGAAATAACAAGCCGAGATTGGACAATTACGAATGCTAAGTTTAGAAGTCTGGTCCGTATTTGAAACATTGACAGCATCCCATGAAAACAAGGAGAAGAAAAATATAGGCTTGATTCAGCAAGGCACCTGGAAATGTCCTTGGAATTTCATACCAAACCGACAGGGTGCCAAAAAAGAGACCTTCAAATACATGCAGGAAGCCAGTATGCTTCCACAATCCAAAAGTCCGAGAAACAAGTCTGCATATACTTTCCTGATTCATCATTGCTCCCATGTTCAGATGAGTGTCAGAGCAAGGAGACAATTAGAGGCACATGCGTCCATGATCTATCCTGTCTGGTGTGACTCGTATGCAATCGTGTATGTTATGTGTTTTGAGTGAGAGAGAGAGAGAGAGAGAGAGGCAAAGTAGATACCTCGTCTGATGCAACTTCAAGTGTGATTCTCCTTGGACATGAGCCATGATGCATACTTTTGCACCCTACAGATGTTTTATCTGGTTAAGGAATTACAAAGATATGCCAAAGGGGAAAAGAAACATATCATGAACAACCCAAGAACATCCCGTGAAATCATTGATAACCAGAAGGATATCTGTTCTTCGTAGATGGGATGATTAAGCATTAATAGATTGTTGTTGGTCACAAGTGATCGAACAAGCAATTCTTTAGCTTCTTCCTGCTTCTTCTTTAGCATGTTGCAGATCTGTAAAACAATTTCCTTAGGCAGCGAATGTTTCACCAGCAGAAGGATCACAAAGATGGTAGAATAGACAAGAGGCAACAGTTCAATGCCCTTCTGTGCAATATCCTCAGTCTATGTTCCAATGGCCTTCTGAAAACTCAATTGCTTATGATAGACCTTTAATCATGGAAATTAGCCATAAAGTACTATAGATTCATCCTTAAGGATAATTACGACAGACTGTAGAAGACATCACAATTCCCATATTAGGGAGGTTCTCTTCATCAATTGATTTCTAGTTGTACAAATTCAAGAGATGAAGATGCTTTACCACTCATCCAGTAAGCCACAGAAAGTTGTCTATGGACAACTACTCCCTGTAACTTGACAATCTCGTATATTATTTTCCTAGAGCTTTGTTGTCACTATTATTGTCTCTCTATTATAATATTCAGGGTCTCTGATTATAGTCTACAATATTCATGTAAAATATCACCAAAGCCAAGAAGTGCATAAGCAACTCATTTATAGCGAAAAAATGTTAACTGTAATTCACTTACATCTTCAAGTTCCTTGGTATAAGCTTCAGCCTTTTCAACATTTTCATCAGATTCCATGACTGATGGACTTCCAATTTCGGTGGACCTTGCCTTAGGAGAAATCTTAAGCTGAAATTTAGGATGGTCACCAGACAGACTGTCCGTTTTGCTTTGATCGGTGTTCTCATGATTGCAAACCTGACATGTATAATCTAAGAAATCAGCAAGGAACGAGTTTCGACTCTCTGTTGAAATAGAAAAACTTAAGAAGGTTCTGTCCATTTACCTGGTCTGTGACAACAGCTTTGGAGGATTCTCTGAAACTTCTGAAGTGCCAAGGGTAAGAACATTACTTCCACAAACAAAACCCAGTCACAGGAGTGAGGATAGTGGAGTTATTAGCACTCTTCACCTTTTTTCACTGGGAGCTTCAGAGGGCCATTCCGGTGGACTAAATGACATCAAATTGGCAACTGACCCCTGCAGAATAGACACTCACAACTTCCAATGCATTACAACATAATTATATTCGCAACACCCTATCGAAGAGGTGTAACGTATTACTTGGAAGTCAAGAGCAAACAATAGAAAGGAACCTCAGATGATTTCCCTTATGAATTGAGAAGTGGCTGGTTTTATCGATTTACCTGTTCTGTGACAACAGTTTTGGAGGAATCTCTGAAACTTCTATAGTGTCAAGAGTAAAAGCATTACTTGCACAAACAAAACCCAGTCACAGGAGATAGCATAATGGAGTTATTAGTACTCCTCACCTTTTCTCACTTGGAGACTGAGAGAGCTGTTTTAATGGACTAAATGGCATTAAATTGGTGTCTGATCCCTGCAATATAGACACTCATGGCTTCTAATGCATTACAAAATAACATCCCCATAAGTATATTCGTAATGCCCAATTTTATTTTATTTTTTGGTCCAAATGTTACACCCTATTGAAGAGGGGTAACTTATTACTTGGAAGTGAAGAGCAAACAACAGAAAGGAACCTCATATGATTTCCGCTTCAAGGATGACTTAAGAAGTGATCCGTTTTCGGTGCTTTTGCTACAATGAGGTAATGCTCGCATAGCTGTAATTTGGTCAGAGTCCCTCACGGAACTGATTTCCTCTGTAGGATTAGAACCAAGTTGGCCTTCTTTGGTTCTTATGGCCCTGCACATATTGACATCTTGATCTCTAAAAGTATCTATGGTTTCAAATACCAGGACATAAAGTTGCAATGCAGTTTAGACCTCATCATTCTCAAGCTAGAAAGATGAAAAGCCCTCTTGGCAGAATTAAGAGAGTTACTGTTCTTCACATCAACATTTCTGACCCTTGAATCCTTAAAAGACTCCTTGCTTGAATTCGTGACTTCAGGATTCACGCATATCTTATCAATTGGTTTTGACAACTCATTTAAACTGCTCGTCTTGCATAGAGAACTGCAAAAGTTTAGAGCAAGCAGATTAAGCATTTGCAAAATAATGCCGGGTCAAAGGTCTAATCCGATATATGCAATCTACTTGTTAGAGCTGGCAATGTCTAAGACAGGATATGACATGACATGAACAGCGTCAAACATAAAACTGATATGACATGACATTGACACATCTTTTCTGTAATGAGAAGTTATTTCAGTCTTGAAAGTAAATATCATTTAAAGGAATATCACCTTCCCACGTGACTCAAAAGGTTCAAACTGAACATGAACATATCATGCTACAGCAGATTGTGAACCCTACTTCCAGGCATAATTTAGTCATATTTTACCAGAGAAAAAGATGTCAATATCCACTTCAAAGCATACTATGAAGGATTTAATGAGCTTTCTTGGCCAATAATAAAGGGAGACTTGGACTTAAGAGACAATTGCAAGTAAAGGTTTATAATTTCAGCTGAAAAGGCTTTAATTTCATCAACAGCAAGCGATAATCAAGAACATCATAAGATTTTTCACATGCATCTACATATGTGTTCATCAAACTATTAATATACAACAAATTCAAATATATCTACATATCTGTTGATCAAACTAGTAATATACAGCAATTAGGACAGTATCCAATGTCTCAAGGCAAACTATGATATACCATCAAAAGAAAAAGAAAAAATCTCATTTTTCCCTAGTTGAAAGTCCATTGGATAACAGGAGACCAATAACCAGACCAAATTTATATGCCAAAAAGGTAAACTCTGCCTTTTTCTCTCTTGTGTTTGTGTGTGGGTGGGGGAGTGGCAGTGGGGAGGAGATAACTTACACATTATTCACTCACGGTTGGCTACTCTTAAAAGAAGTACATGGGAAAAAGAAAATGCTAGAATTTGAACAAAATTTCGAACAGCTCCACAATTACAACTTGATTTGGTACAGATGCCTCACCCTAGTTGAGAAGTGGGTCTCACGCTGATATGGCATCCAGCCAGAGGAGGTTGCCTTTTTGTTTGCTCCCTTGCCAGTGAATTTAGACCAACAAGCGTCTTTCCCCCAACTTGAGAATCCTTGGCATTATCTCCCAACCTGTTGAAGATTGCATAAACCATGTGACAGTATAAAGCATCAAATGTCCAATCAATGAAACTAGAATCAAAAAGAAAATCTTCACCTAGTTTCATTTAGATGTAAAGAAGCAAGTCCTTTGCTGCTAAATTGAGTAAGCTTTCTCCCAGTTGATGGTTCTCGAGAAGACTGACTCATAGTTTCCTCTGATCTCTTGAAACGATTCGAGTGGGCTTGTCCAGGTTCTCTACTGGTAAAGAAAGAGGACAATATATAACTGCTGGCTCTCCATTTGGGACATTTACATAATACAAAAACTGAGCTAAGAAGTGCAAAAATGTTATGCTGTTGATTCACCAATCTTTTTATTGAACTCTGGAAATCACCATAAAATGCATCAACATGATAGCAAGAGCTCAATGAATGAACAATCAAACTGAAAATCACAACAACTTACTTGCATTCCCGTCCTTAATATTTAAGTTATGGATGCATATGCTTTCTAAATTTTCACAAAATCAACCATCAAGAATCCATGTTTCTTAAAAGGAGACGTCAATGGCCCATTGGTCTAATTTGGCATGGCAGAAACATGCCAATAATATAGATTTCCCTCTCATTCCTCTAATCACTAAAAGGTAAGGGATAAAGGGGACAACCTGAAAACAGCCATTTCACTATCATGCAGTACTTTACTTGGGATAATACAGTCTGTATCATTAAGACTTGTCACAGGCTTGGCGTCTTCGTTATCAGCCTTAGTAGCATTCAATGTATCAAGAAAAGGTTTATTGCTTCCATTTGCCTCGCCTTCTGTTCCTGGAACATGTGGCACACTTGAACCTTCTGACTGCATGTTGCCATGAGAATATGTGGCTTCCCCTACTGATTCTTCCCTGTTACTCTGCTCTTCACCCAAAGTGCAATTTAAACTGTTGACAATAGACAAATCTTTTCTTGGAAGCTCTGGGATGGTACTTAAATTTGTGTCAACCCCAGGCTGAATATGTACTTCTCTTGACGCTGTTTTGTCTGATGAATGATCTTGTTGATCAGATTCATAAGAACATGCGCTGTTTGTCCTTTCAAAAGAAGATTGTTCTTTAATTGAATTTCTACAGGCTGTGGGCTTTGGCACCAAATCCATTCTTGGGTTAGGCATAGAAGTTGAAGTTACAGAAGTTCCTACTTGAATCTCTGGTGTACCCACACAGTGTGATGATTGAACATTATCAATCATACCATTATCCTCAGAGTCAGGAATTGCCTCAGGAAGGCGAGTTTTCGAGCCCTGGTGCTCATTCATCTGTGATGATGTCCCTTTGCTTCCTGTAACCTTCTTCCCACCTTGTTCTCCCTCAGTCATGGGTGAATCAAGATTAAAGCCATCCAACCTGGATAGCACAAATGACTGCTAAGTTCCTAGATTGCAATCAAAAGTCATGATGTTTCCCTTCACTAGAAAATATAACCTTATGTATCAAAGAATATGCCCTAGTGTATACATTGTGAAACTGTCTTACTCATTAAAATCAAAGGAGAAAGAAAATCTTTTCTTGGAATTTCCTTCATCAGGTGATTCTGCTTCATTTCTGTCCTTGTTTGGAGATTTCTTAGATGGACGGGAGAAATCAAGATCTGGCATGTCCACTTTGAATGATGAAAACTTGTCAAAGTCGCCATCTAGGTTAAAATCGACATCCCTGAAAAAGGTTTCTTAATAATCAATGCACAGAAAGCAGAGATATATCCCCCCTTCATAACAAGTAAGATTGTAATAAGCTTTCATGCATCTTCACCACCATCTGTTGTTTTGAACGATTCTTGAAGTGGTTGAATGATATGTGAAGCATGAGTCACTTAATCACCATGGGCATTATTCTCCAGAAAGCATAATTGAACAGGGACACGTAACCAACACAAGTATGAAGATAGAATATTAAAGTTAGATTCACATCCATACCAGTTTATTATTCCCATACTTTAAGTTTCGCTTACAGTTTATCAAAGATGAATTTCTTTGTTTTGCCTTTGCCAACTGTATCAAAGCTAAAATCCACTGCATCATCTTCTGCCACAGACAACGACTTCCAGGAGGTCAGGAACTCCTTTCCAAATTCAGCATCTGTTGAAATCAGATTTAACATTGAGCTGTGACCTACATATCTGACCTTCATAAGGCATGGCCAGAAATGTGTACAAGCAATCATCCTAATCAATGACAAGGATGAAAACCTATTTTAATGTAAAGAAACCTTTAATTTGATTTCAAGTACACAAAAGTGTGCTGAATTAGTTATTGACCACAATATCCAAAAGAGTCATACATCAGGCCATATTATATTAACAATATTAACGTAAACGAATTTATTAGGTTTGAAATAGAGAAATATGCATCCTTTCGGTACCATTTCACATCTGAAGTGAATTAATTGAATTTTGAGATTTGTCAAGCTTACAGAGTACCTAGTAATGATTTATCCTTTTTCTGATTCACAACTGCCGTTTCTTTAGGTGATTCTGCCATCTGCAAGGGAAAGAGTGAGGATAGCATTAAGAGAGAGAGAGAGAGAGAGGGGGGAGAGAGAGAGAGAGAATATAAATGGCCCTTAGAATTTACAAAAGAAAAGGGAGAATTAATTTCAAACCCCTTAGGCTGGCTACACTACAGAGCAACCTCTTCTCCTCTCTTCATAAAAGCAACATCTCTCTATTAAAACATGGAATCTATAACATTTTTGCACTTATCTTTTGCAGAAGCATATATAAACTAGCCTAGGAGGGACCTTAGCCAGTCCATTAAAGTGAAAAACTCACACTTGACATATAAACAGTTCATACAGGCATGGCATTTACCTATACAAAGTGGTTAGGTGGAGAATTGCAAGCTTTAAATTTAAGACTGTGCGACCAAAAACACCCATATGTACGTGCCAGATTCATTTTTCATCCTTCCACAAATGCAAAGGCAAACGATCTCGAATTTGACAGCAATGATGAGGTGGACGGCTAATCACCACAAAACAGTAATGATCATTTCAATAGTTATCTGCCTTGATTCAAGTGGGACATGAGCCTCACATACTCCTAATATGAAATGTCCAAAGGAGTTCCACTAGACCACAAGTGGAAACCACTATAGCTATTGCAAAGGATGAACAAATAATGCAGTACTAAACAGTTCACACAAGGGCAAAGCACAGGGCTAGTCCAGTATAATCTATCCCAAGAAAAGAACACGCATGCTATTTTAACATGAGAAACCATAGCATTGAGGTTTAGCAGATGAATTAATGGCTGTCTTATGACAGCCTTAAATATATAGGTCCTCCTATTGCATTCAGATCATCTGATTTCCAGCATGGCGAAGTTTAATTAAAATGAATGTTAATGAAAAAAAAAAAAATACATCAGAAGAGCTACTTATCATGGCATCATTTCTACGAAAGGAGATGCCGTGAAATAGCGTTATCTTTGCATGAAACTGTCCTGAGCAGCAAAGAATCTCCTACTCATACCTCAGAAGTCAAGACAATGAGAAGGTAAATGCTGTAAGGCATAGCGATTTTCTCTAAACAAGCGTCTACATTGTGGTGAAACTGCAAGGAGCTATAGACTCCCAACAATAGGCTCACAGAAATCTGAACACAAATCTATCTCACAGAGGTATATCAGAGAGAGATAAAGGTAGCAATCAAGGGGAAATTCTCCCCTGCGCCTAACCTACAAAATCATAGACGATGCTCGAACGGACTCGGTAAAGCCAATCTACGTCGATTACAAAGAGGTCCTCTGAAATCAAATGGACCTCCTGCCGGACGGAGGACGGGAGACGCAAAACGAACGCGAGACAGTGAGAGGCGAGGCACGGCGAAGGTGAGAGTCCGAAGGAACTCCTCATCGGAAAAGTTCGCACCATCGGAGAAACTAAGCGCGCTCGTGTGGAGTACCTCTGTTCAACGCTACGAAACAATCGGCGAACGCCGAGGTACGGAGCATCGAGAATCCGAAGAAGCAATAGCCAGAAGAAGAAATCGACGGATTGCGAAAGCTCGAGATCGATTCGCACGTCGACAGTACCTTCCTTGCGATCGCGACAGGGAGCGAGCTCGAGCGTGGGAGAGGGAAAGAGAGAGATCGGCTGATTTGAATGGAGATGAGAGAGAAGCACTCTGGTTTCTCTGCAGGTTTTGAATGGCGACTCTATTTATATATGGAGAGAGAGAGAGAGAGAGAGTAGCCTTGAAAGAGGCGGGACCGGAAAGTGGCGGAAATCCGACGGAGATTCGCCTGAGCGACCCGTCATGTGCTCGCCGGCTGTTTCCCCGAGGAGACGGAGAAAATTCCGATTTTGCCCCTCTAGGAAGCATTTCAGCACAGTGCCCAGGAAACATTCCGGCGGGCCAGGATCTGTGCTTCCAAAAAAATATTGACCATCGATCATGTGGATCCAAGCTTGGGAACCACATGATCAATGACCTTAATAGATTCGGGACATATAGACTCGGGTACAGATGGCATATGAGCATTTATCCTATGTATTAAACTCGATAAGTTACCAACTGATTGCTATAGAAGTCCGTCTCCGTATGCCCTATTGTCGTGCCAAGAAGAGGCCACTTTTGTCCAATAGTAACTCAAAGCTGGCTTGAGAGGAATTTCAGAAATTGACAAGAAAATGAATGTCTTATTATCATATGAAGGTGGAATTTTTTTAAGTTAGTGTAGTGTTGACATTTGTCCCGCCTCATTCGCTATTGAAATGTTGGGTTTATGTCACCATCACAGTATCAATTGCCCAGGGCGAGGCTATCACAGTAATCCTATGAGATTCAAGTGGAAAAATCCTAAAACAACAATGCATCTAAGCACAAACTCGTCCTTCACATATGGCCTAATTTGAAAAAAACAAAGTATTTATGTCTCTTTGAGGTTTTTATCGTACACTTTGCTCTCCGGAGTTGAATATACGTTTAAGATAAATATACGTTTGATAAATATAGGTTTGATTGATTATATTTACGCCAACAAGAAAATGCCCTTTGATAAATATACAATTTCATTTTAATTGAAATTTTCACTATTTTTTAGTAGTTAACATTCGGTATATGGAAGAAAGACGAAACCTCAAGAAAAATAAATTTAAGATTCACTAATAACTTAAATTATTTTAAGGATGCTTTTTAGCAATTCTTCTCAGTCCAAAATAGAAACGCCTTTTCTTTGTCATCTTACTTTTGATATGGATTCATTGCGCAATCATCTTCTCCGTCCCCGATAGCCTCGTTCTGGTCGATGGCGATGTCGGAGAAGTGCATTATCGTAAGGCCTATAGGAATTGCTTGTCGTCAAGAGCATGAAATCAGGCGAATTTCACCGCCGCGTCAAGTGGTCTTTCTTCTTCCACCGCTCCTGCACCCAAGGGCCCCTGGAGAAGCGAACCGACGACGTGAGCTACTAGGATTTGCCTGCACGGATTCCGACTACCCCCGATCGCACGAGCCTGCTTGGATTCTCCACAGGCGATCCCCCATATGTGCCAGCTGCTCGGACTCTGTCAAGGGCTTCTATTTCTATCGCCGGACATGCAACGATTCCACCTCCCTCGCGTATCATGCCTCTTCTCAGCATTGCGAGGCTTGTGGTGGGGCTTGCTCGGGTCCAATCTATTAATGCCTTCTGGAAGATGGCTGTTGTCGTGTCGTGTCCACAGATTGTGTCTGGAGCTGCCTATGGAATTGGCACTCGTAATAGCTGCTCGCTCTTCGCCACGCACCATCGGAAGGAGTCTCGTGTCGGACTTTCTACTCCTGTGACAAGGCAATTGATGGTGGGTTCAGATTTTCCTGCACAGAACGTGAATTCATTTTGCATCCTTCTTGTGTCCCGACGCTGATTCCGAAACATCACTTCCGTTAGCATATTCCGATCTATCTCGAGGCAGCCTACGGTGTCAGAGACGGAAAGGCGAACCTGCAATGCAACTCTTGCGCTAACCGATGCGCCATGAATGACTACCATTGTCTCGATTGTGATTTCAAACTTCCGCCATCATTGCTTTCGCCAACCACAGAGTATAAAGAGCGAGCGTCGCCTTGATCCGCTGACCCTCCATGAGTCTATCGTGAAAGATGATTCGGGTGAGGAGTACCGCGACATCTGCAAGAGAAGAAGGAATCCAAAACTATTGGTCTACTACTTTGTGGAGAATGAGAGTCACTCATGTTAAACGTGCAATATATCCTGCAAGTTTGAAGCAAAAATTTACAGGAAAAATAAAATAAAATAAAGTGTCGAATCCAATGCGAGCTCAATGAATTTGAATAAGCCAATTGTTACATGTAGGTCAAAAGGATATGTGCGCGACAAACTTATCTTCGCAGCACTTATACAAAGGGGTTAGAGGGAGGTTGCAACCTTTAAATTTAAGAGTTGCAACCTTTAAATTTAAGATTGTGCGACTAAAAACACACGTATACATGCCAATGCACGTGTTTTTGAATATTCACTCTTCAGCATTCCATAAACACGAAGGTAAAGGATCTCCAATTTGACAGCAGTAATTGAATGGACATCTAATCACCACAATAATAGTGTCGGCCATTTCAAGATTTCTCTGCCTTGATTCAAGTGGGACATGAATCTCATACTTCTGATATGAAATGTCTGAAGAAGTTCAACTAGACTACAAGTGGATCCACTATAGCTATTGGAAAAGATGAACAGATGCAGTAATAAACAGTTTATACGGGGTCATAAGCAAAGGGCTAATCCGGTATAATCAAATACCAAAAAAAGAACACGGATGCTAATTTAACATGAGAAACGATAGCATTGAGTTTTAGCCAAAAAAATTGAACGTCTGTCTTATGACGGCCTGAAGAAATATAGGTCCTCCTATCCCATTCAGATCATCCCACTTTCCAGCAAAATGCTGTAAGTCATAGTGTCTACACGAACATCTACATTGCGGTGAAAGTGCCAGGAGCTAGACTTCCAGCAATAGGCTAAGAGCAATTCTAACTATCAATTTTTATATAAGCTAAACTCATAGGAAACTACACGACGCAGTTTTCAGAAGTCAAATGCGCCAGAATACTCAAAGAAACATATCAGAGAGTAAACATAATAATTTAAAAAAACAAACTCTTCACTTTGCCCAACCTACAAATTCGTCGAGGATGCTCTCGAATGAACTCGATAAAGCAAATCACACGGACCCACTGTGACGGAGGACGGAGACGCAAAGCGAACGTGACAGCAAGAGACAAGGCACGACAAAGCGAGAGTCCATCGGAACTCTTCATTTTGCAGCTCATCACATTCGCCACCGCAAAACTTTGCGCGCTCACGAATGACCTCTGTTTTAACACCACGAGACGGGCAGCGAACACCGATATCTTGGAGGTACGAGCAATGAAGACGCAACGGAACTCCTAAAAAGCCCATAACCGAAGGACATCGACAGATTGAGAAAGCTCAAGATCAGTGCGCAGGTCAACGAAGAATGAATTACTAGACCGAGACAACCATAGGAACCAAGTCGAGAATCGATGCTGAACATGAGATGAAACGCGAATGGAAATGGAGATCTCTTTTCCCCGACGGGAGAGAAGCGAACTGGTTTTTCTGAGGTTTTGAATGGCAACCGTATATATAGAGTCGTTTCGAATAAATTTTCAATTTTGCTCCTTCAGTGGAATCATTTTTCACGAATTTACCCCCAATAATGCTCTAATTTGTCTCAAATGGACCTCGTCTTTGCATGATCCTTTGATCCACATTGGCGCCAACATTATCAACGGCCTCGATGGATATGGGCCATGTGGACTCTTGTTCGGGCAGGCATTTACCCTCCCACGGATCAAATGTGTAAGGGATCCACGGAGCTGTTTGTCAATTGTTATCCAAATCATTGGATCCAAACAGATCTTTACTTGCGCAGCCACTCTAAATTCGAAAAAACAGATATCGATTGTATGGTTGAGGTAGCAGCAACGAGTAATCATGCTATCTGCGCAATTTGAATTATATGTATCTTAATTAATTGTTGCGTTTGAATTTTGAAATTATCATTTACTTTTGGACAATTTCTACCGTTGTACCTGCAATTGTCAGATAAAATTCCTTTTAAAGAAATATGAGCAATCATCTATTAGTCATTATGTGCTCGAATAAGAGAGTGTCCGCCTGGGAAAGAAAAGTTGCATTCATGGACTTTATTTGATGTAGCAAATCGAAATTACTTGTCTTTGGGCATCGTAATTGAGAATCTCATCTCGTATAATTCAAACAAAGATTTGAAATATTGCTTTGATTGCAAGGCATGTGAAATAGAAGTTTGAAACTTGATTATGGATCAGACAACCGAAGGTAAAGATCAGAGAAAAAAATTTGTGATCATGATGCCAATATACCAAGTCGGCTTAATTTTTATTTAAGTCGATCGTTGAATGCCAAAGAAAAAACAGCTTAATTTACTTTTCTAATTTTTAAATATTTATTTGATATGACCAAACTGTATATTAACATTGTCTTCTTTGCCAATGTAATCGATTTTTAAATGGTAGGACCCCCCCCCCCGAAATAAAAAGAACTAAAAAAAAAAAAAAAAAAGGGGACTGAAGAACCACAAATTAACCGAAGTTCATATCCTATGTACCTTCGCAATTTCACGCTTGTAATAATTCATAATACTTTGAATTATGCATAAATGTAGTATCCTGAAGGATTGCTTCAATTACATGTAAAGTTGACATTTACCTTCTTAATTGGGGGCCTCATAAAGCATCCAACGAATTGCAAGTTGACACATTACGTAAATAAAAATAAGAAACTACCAAGATGCATTTGATTATAAATTAACTTAGTAATGAAACATAAAATATATATGAAAAATATAACTCGGAAGAATTATTATAAGATCCAAATAGATCTTGATTGTCGATCACGTGAATCCACACTTGGGAACCACATGATTAACGACTTTGATGAATCTAGAAAATTTAGAGTTGGGTCCAAATAAGAATTTAGCTTCGTGCTGAAGCTATTTGTCAATTGCTACCCAAGCCCATTTCACATGCCTAGTGTCATGCTAAGAGAAGAGGCCACCTTCCTCCAGGAATAACTTAAAGCTGGCGTGAGTAGGAGTTGGAGAAATCGACAAGAAAATGAATATCTCATTCGTATATAAAAGAGGATTTCTTTATGTCGTGCTGTGTTGATATATGTCCTGCCTCATCGGTTATTGCAATGTTGGGTTTAAGGTACCAACAAAGCATTAATTGCCCACGGAACGAGCCTATCACTCCAGTCTCATTGATATGAGTAGGGAAATTCAAGAGCGACAAATCACCTAAGCCAAGCTCGTCCGTCGTAGATTAACCCAAGAAAAAGAGAGTATTTATGTTTCTTTGAGGCTCTTATGTGCACTTCTCTCCACGAAGTGGAATGGGTTGGCTGGGCCCTCTTGGATTTTCTGTCGAATGTCATAGTTTTGTTTTTCTATGACTATTTTTACTATTTTACTTCCTTTCTGTATATAAGTTTATAAAAAAATTCTCTTAATTATTTGTTAAAAGATGGGAAATATTTACTTTTAATGTGATCATTTATAATCGGATAAAGAAAATGACCTTCGATAAACGTAAGTTTTTATTTTTGGTGAGATATTCCCTATTTAACTTTTTTTTTTTTTTTGTCAAAATAGAACTGACTATTACTTGATTAAGGAGGAGTCTTACATAACACAGATGGAGAAAGATCTGCACATAAAATATTCCATAGAGGAAATGGGGGAGAAATCAACCAATTACGTGGGAGAGTTTGAAGCCGATGGTTCCGTGCGATCCAATCTGCTGCGGCATTTGCTTGGCGTGGACAATGGATCACCGTAATATTGCTGCTTTGATTTAGCACACTCCTACAACGTTGCACAATTTCTTTTTAATTCCATGAAGGTTTGGCCCGGCCCTTTACCATTTCTACCACCGCTGAACAGTCACTTTCTATCGACCACTTCTCAGTTCGACTT
This sequence comes from Eucalyptus cloeziana, assembly GCA_014182715.1. Taxonomy (NCBI): domain Eukaryota; kingdom Viridiplantae; phylum Streptophyta; class Magnoliopsida; order Myrtales; family Myrtaceae; genus Eucalyptus; species Eucalyptus cloeziana. The sequence goes on from CM024637.1 coordinate 10,290,615, forward strand.
CCTAAGTCCCTCACGTGCGGCAACTAGAGTTCCTGGGTATATAATATGCTGTGTAAAATCGCCTCGGCTTCCGCTTCGTTCGACGAAGAAACCCTAGCCGTGGCTGCGAAACCTTCAAGAGCTCTTCCAGACAAATCGCGTACAACTCTAGCCATTGAGCAGAGAAATTCGCCTGAACACCATGCCACATCGATGTTTAGTTTCAAATCCTACCCTTCCGGAGGCTGTCACTGGTCAGGTTTGTCTCGTTTGAGAGGGCTTCTATTTTTGTTTGGTTTTCCTCTACTAAACGAGATATGTTGTTCCTATGCTAACATCAATAGATCTGCTGGTCTGGGGTCGTTCGCTCGAAAAATCCAGTTATTTCTCGCCTTCCAGATGTTCCACAGAATCATTCCAGTGAGCTCCCGAGCAGGTGAGAACGGATCGCTTCTGAAAGCGTTGAAGATCCACTGATCTGTACGTTTAATACTGCTATTTGGTCTGATCTTTTCAAAAATCGGGTCATCCCATACTTTTTGTGTCCATTTACATAAGAACAACAGGTGCTCTGTTGTTTTGATGCTAGAATGGCAGAACGAGCATAATGGGTCTGGAATTATTTTCCTTTTATGCAAGTTCTCCCTTGTTGGAAGAGCGTTTTGACAGAGACTCCAGAGGAAGGACCGAACTTTTGGTGGCACATCAAGACTCCATATTTGAGTCCATAAGGTACGTGGTGGTTGATATGAACATGAGGGTCGATCCTGGTATGATCTGCTTGTTGTTTCCAGTGCTCTGTTGTAGCCACTCTTGACAGAATATTGCCATGTTCTGTTGCCTGTCCATATGAGTGAATCTAGCTTTGATTGTTGGCTTAGGGGGATTGCTAAAATCTCGTTTGCAATGGTTTCTTCGTAGAGTTGATGGATTTCCTGTTGTTTCCATTCTCTAAATTCTGCATTTATCAATTCAGACACTAAAATAGGCTCTGTTTGGTTTACTTGACCGCCTATTACTCCTTATGAAAGCCATCTGTCTTCTCTTATACGAATAGAATTTCCATCCCCAACTGACCATTTGATGTTGTTCTTTATTGTGTCTCTGCCAAGCATTAAACTGTGCCAGCCCCATGATGGTCGGTGTCCCTTAGAGGCTTTCCAGACATCACCATTAGGGAAGTAAATCCCTTTCAACACTCTGCTCCATAGGGTCGAAGGGGAGGTAGCTAATCTCTAGGTTTGCTTGCCGAGCATGGCTCTGTTAAAGGTAAGTAGATCTTTAAACCCAAGTCCACTGTATCCTTTCGAGTTTTCAAGACTTCCCAACTTTTCCAGTGCATCTCTCTTTTTGCTTCACCATTTTGCCACCAAAATGACGCAATACGTTGTTCTATGGCTCTGCAAATAGATACGGGCAGCTTGAATATGGACATTGCGTAAGTAGGTAGGGATTGCACAACACTTTTTATTAGCACTTCCTTTCCTGCCTTTGTGAGTAATTTTTCTTTCCATCCTACTAACTTTGAATTTACTCTGGCCAGAATCCATGCAAATAGCTCTTTCTTGGATTGACCCCACTCAGTAGGTATGCCCAAATATTTTCCTATTTTCTGTAGGACAGGAACTCTCAATTCTGTGGCCAAATTATGTTTTAATGTTGCTGGATAGTTACCACTAAAATAAACCCCTGATTTATTTAAATTGATTGCTTGACCCGTAGCATAGCAATATTGGTTAAGTATTTGGGCTAGATTCTGGCACTTTGTAATGGTTCCATCCAGAAAAAATATAATATCGTCGGCAAACATCAAATGTGACAGCTTAGGGCAAGATCTATTTATTTGTATACCTTTGATTGTACCATCTGCTAATGCTTTTTTATCAGCCAGGTTAACACATTGGACATCAGAATAAAAAGATGGGGTGAGAGTGGATCACCTTGTTTGAGTCCTCGCGAAGGATGGAAGAAAGAGGTAGGTTCTCCATTTATTTTCACGCTGAAGGAAACTGTTGTTATACATTGCATAATTAAGGAGACCCATTTAGCATTAAAACCCATGTGTGGCATACTATCTCTTACAAAATCCCATTCTATTCTGTCATATGCTTGCTGCATGTCTAACTTCAAAATGGCATGATGTTTTTTCTTCTTTTTTGTTATGCGTAGTTGATGCAGAACTTCCTGTACTATGAAGATATTGTCCTGAATTTGCCTCCCCGGAACGGAAGCACTCTGCTCTGGTTCAATGATAAGTGGCAGCCACTTCTTTAGTCTGTTTGCTAATATTTTTTAGATGACTTTATAACTGAAGTTGCACAGACTAATAGGTCTGTATTGACTGATGTTTTCAGGACTTTGAACTTTGGGAATCAACGCAATATGGGTCTGATTGAGCCGGGGATCTAGAATGCTCTTCTGGAAAAAATCCTGAACTAGCTGCTTCAGGTCCGTTTTTATAATTTCCCATGAATTTTGGTAGAAAATGCCATTAAAACCATCACGGCCAGGGGCTTTGAAAGCTCCCAATTGAAAAACAGCTGTTTGGATTTCCTCCAATAAAGTTACCGCCACCAGTTCTTCATTGATTTGCTCTGTTATTGGGGATGGGCATTGATTTAGGACAGATTGGTAGTTTCTTGTACCTTCAGTTCTATATAGATTCTCATAGAAAGACTGAATATGTTTTTGTAGAATCGTGGGATCTCTGCACCAGCTATTATCTTCTAATTGCAGCATTGTAATGCGGTTTTGCTGCCTCCTTTTGATTGTTATAGCATGAAAATATCTGGTGTTTTGGTCTCCCCAATGTAGCCATTTGATACGTGATCTCATTCCCTAGAACTGTTCTTCCTGTTTTCTCAATGTGTCTATTTGACTGATGATGTTCTGCACTTTCTTCTTGCTCGTATGCTGAGTTGTTTGATTCGTAATTTCTGTTAAAGCTTGATTAGGCTCTTTGATTTGTGTATAAGCATTAGCAAACTTCTCTTTGCTCCACGTAGCGAGTACTTGTGATGTCCTCCCTAATTTCTCTGCAAAAGAGGAATTTTGAGTTGATTTTTCTGCCCATACTTGTTGGATAACTTCCTGATAATCTGCATGGTCTGTCCAGTAAGCTTCCAATTTGAACTGTTTCTTCCTCTTCTTAACTCTAGGATGCAGTCGAAGGACTAGGGGACTGTGATATGATCTGATAGCTGGAAGAGCCTGGACTTCTGCTTCATGAAAGGTAACTCGCCACTTTAAAGTACAGAGCACTCTATCGAGTCACTTTTTAACCAAATCTGCCCCCTCCCTGTTATTAGCCCATGTATATGCGCATCCATGGCTGTCTACATCCATTAGGGATAGATCATTAAGCATATTTCTAAATGCTGCAATTCTTCTGTTGTCCGCTTCTTTTTTCCCAACTTTCTCCCATACATAAAGTATCTCATTAAAATCTCCCATACATATCCATGGAAGAGATATCGGAGGTTTAAGATTACCCAGCATTTGCCATAAGGTCATACGCTCCCCAAACTCAGTAGATGCATGGATAAATGTTATCTGCATAATTTGTTTACTTTCAGGGTCAGTACACTGCACATCTATGAACTGTTTTGAACTTGCTTGCACCTTTAAAGCAATTTCCTCTTGCCACATGATAGCCAATCCCCCCGCTATTCCTATTGGATTAACCAAGTAGAGGTTCTGGAATTGAAGCTTTTTACAAATCTTTTCCACCATAGTTGCTTTATTCTTCGTCTCCATGAGAAACAGTAGTCTGGGCCTTTCGAAAGCTATTAAGGCTCTTAATTCCTGGATTGTCAGGAGGTTGCCCAGCCCCTGACAATTCCAACTAACGATTTTCATGGGTTCAGTAGTGGCTTATTAGGGCTAGCCACCAAAGCCCATTCGTGTCCATCTTGGATCAGTTTCACCGAGGTCTCCAGAAGGTCTACATCATCTATGAGGAGAGGAGATATTGTTGGTATGCATTTTTGTTTTTTTGCCTTTTGTACTTTCATATTTTTCTTGCTGTTTTTCCCAACTTTTAATAACAGTGGGTTTTGGGATTCAGGGCATAATACCTGTTTTCCACGATCTCAGTCTTCTGCTACAATAGGTACATTTACTGGGCTTATCTCCTGTTCTATGCTGCTTTCTGATCGTTTTTTGCTACAGGCTACAATTTGCATATCAGATGCTGCCTCTCGAGCATTGAGGTTCATTCCACTAGGTCGGGTAGGTGTAACAGGTACTGTCTCTTCCACTGCCAACTCCTCCTCCCTTTTCCCATAAAAAGCCTCCCAATAAGGGCTATGATCACTGGTTTCTGCCTTCAACCAGGGTCTATATAACCCTTTTTTGTTCATTGCCCAGGGTGAAGTTGCATAAGGAATTTCGAGACAATCAGTTGCATAGTGCCCAATTTTGCCACAAGAGAAACAATAATGTGGGAGACGCTCGTACTTGAACTCCACCCATAGCCAATTATTTCCAATATCCAGAATAGCTCCCGATTTCAAAGGTGAAGTCAAATCAATCTGAACTCTAACTCTACCTCCTCTGTTCTAAACATTATTTGTTGAGTCGAGTTGAACTTCTATTACATTTCCCATCCTTTTTCCCAGATCAGTGAACACTTTGTCTAGTCTCCAACCAGGGGGAACTCCTCCAATGCGCACCCAGAAAGCTGCCCTATTGAATTCATAGCAATGCTCAGGGACTTCAGGTAGACACTGCTTCAAAACAAGCAAATTAGTTGAGTATGACCAAGGTGAATTCCTCATAACTCTCTGTTTTTCCTCTTCCGATTGAAAAACGAATGTGAAATGCCTTGGTTCCTTCTGAGTGCAAAGAACCCCTTCTGTTTTCCATGCTTTTTTCATTGTTGTGATGAAGACAGGATAATTCACTTTTGGTATGGAGTACAATTTGCCGAAGAGAGTACGTCTACATTCCTCCCTTTTCTGTTGCGGTATTTCATCAGACACTTCAACTACGTCTTCCTCAGACCACAGGTGCCCAAGGTTTTTGCATAAAGCAGCCACTCGCATCTCATTTTCTTCTTTGCTTTCCATTTTCTCTAACTGTCGATCGTTTGTCTGAAGAGGACCAAATCTAGCCTACCAACATCCCCAGGACAACCCAGCTTCAGCTTTATCCAGATCCCCACTCCGATCTCATCAGCACATCAACAACTCGAGAAAGACTAGACGGAATCAACGCTGATATATTTGGTGCTCTACACAAATCAATACTCAGAATCAAACATCACTCCACCTGTAGTATGCTTTCGTTCATGATCATCCCGACTAATGGAATCCAGAAGCACCCGGAGAATCGTTGAGGAGGATTCCATTCATAGTACTTACATTTCTTTTTTGGTTTTCCTTTTTGGAGCCTAGGGAAAGAAACACAGGAGAATGGTACTGTATTACGGAAGAACACTAGAGATTTAGGGTTTAGGGTTTGAGAAAATGGGGGTAGACGCTACCATGAGGTAGAGAGAAAACTCGCAGAAGCGAGAGACCCAACTCGCTTTCTTCATCGGCTTCCCCTATTTAACGTTTGGTGTGTTAAAAAAAAGAAAGAATTTAAGATACGCGGATGTCTAATGTGCGAGTCAAGAAGCTTTTGAGAATTTCTTTTTTCTCAGTGTAAAATAGAAACACTTTTAGTTATCTTACTCTTTTTTTTTTGGGAGAAGTGCCAAAAAAGTCCTAAACCTTTTGGCTTTGTGCCGATTTAATCCTAAACCTTTTTTTGGTACCGATTTAGTCATAAACCTTTTTATGTTGTGCCAATTTAGTCATTTCCGGCCAAAATTGGTCGGATTTTGCTGATTGGACACCGGTCGGCTAACGTGACTGATCGGCGCTAACATGGACAACTTTTAATAATATTTTAATATTTTTGAATTTTTATCTTTATTTTTATTTTTATGTTTTATTTTTTATTTTTATTTTTTTCTTGTCATCTTCTACCTCCAGCCGGTCGCAAAGCTCCGGCGACCCTAGAGGTAGAATATGACAAAAAAAATAAAAAATAAAAATAAAAATAAAAATTCAAAATTCAAAAATATTAAAAGTTGTCAACATTAGCGCCGATCAAGCCACGTCAGCCGGCCAACGTCCAGTCAGCAAAATCCGGTCAATTTTGGCCGGAAATGACTCAATTGGCACAACATAAAAAGGTTTAGGACTAAATCGGCACCAAAAAAAAGTTTAGGACTAAATCGGCATAAAACCAAAAGGTTTAGGACTTTTTGGCACTTCTCCCCTTTTTTGGGTCTGTTTTGGATACTAATTTATTACTATCTTTCCTATGACCACACATATTAATCAAGCCTTTTAATCAAGGTGTGGTTCGGCTGCATATAATTTTTTAATAAGCTAGGAGTCTTAGAAAGAGTTTTCAAGTTACTCTGAGTATACTTGTAAGGAGAGATTTTCACTATATCTCGCTGATTTCATTACTCGGCATGTAAAATTTCTTAGGCTAGATTAGCATCAGGTTTTGCAGCACTTTTTAGATGAAATTTTTTTCATTCTTCATCACGATATTCTAAGACTGCTAACGTATTCGCCTCTATTTATTGCTGTAGGTTGAAAATTTTCGAATTACGAAAAGAGAACGAAGTGGGTGCGACGGCGGCGAGGACGATGGAATCTACAAACCAAGGCTTCGGAAAAAGATGATCGAGCTCGACATCTTTCTTGCGGTTGCAATTGGTTTAAATTAGTCTGTTCAAAGTCCAAAAAACTTTGTTTTGAGAACTCGTCTTTAGTATGTGATGTCGTTAACTATGTCACAAACTTCCGCGGGAGAACGTGCGGGGTTCAGGGAAGATTCCTAGAAGCATCTCCTAATTCAAATGAAACAACAAGAACAGACCCATACAATTTATCATCATCCCGCATCCCCAATGTATATGGCTCAACCTCGTGTGGACAAAAAGATCGACAACCCAAAGTAGCCCAGAAAAGGAGATGAACAGCTCAAGAACAAAGACAATAACCAAGGAACGAGACCGGAATCACCACGTAAGGCTAAGCTTAGACATCCAAAGGCAGCAACGAACAACTAATGATCAAATTTCCAAGTCAAACATAGAGCCTTAGAAGATGATATTAACACAGATTTATTATCTATAATGTGATCCCACATTTTTTAGGGATATAGTTTTTAAAATAAAAACTTATCCTTAGATATTGATCCATTTTTCTCTTTTAAGTGACCGATATTCTAACATAAGATTTTCCACATTCGTACCTATTTGTGACGACCGCTCATTGAAAACCGCATTGATGGTAGGCAGTTTATAAAGATGATAGTTTATTTTGTATGGGCTTGGTTGCCTTGGGCGCGTTGGATATTTAATTAGTAAAAAAATATCAGCCACCATCTTTGAAAGTGGCAGAAGTTCTTCCTTTAGAAAATAATATTCTAACAGACTCAAGCCCGAGGTCGCGCAACGCAAAATTGAGATCGAGTACCTATAACGACGGAGTTTTGCAAGGAACGAGAAGAAAGATGAGAAAGAAAAATAGAAAAATAAGAATATCCAATCTATCTGAAATTTCAAATCATCAATGACGTGCAGAGCAAGCTACTTCCTTGTCATCTAGGAAACGCTGTGGTTTGATTGGTTTTCTTTTCCCATTCACCGCTCAATTATTTCCTCATGACGTGGCCTCTTTCTCATCTACCAATAGCATTCGAGCTTATGGTCTTCGTGGTAAAAAATTACTGACTTCCTTGTTTCGGCCACTTTCTCAACCACCCGTATTTCCTATTTCCTCTTGAAGTGTTGACGCGGCCTCTTTCTCCATTGAGAACATCCGTTAGAGAGAAAGATCTGCTTAAACCGAGCAAACGGTTGCTACGGCCTAAGTAACACCGACATACGACACGACACAACACATCATTTCTTAAAAATAGAGTATTTCGACATTTGAACACGCGTTGTATATTAAATAATTTTTTTTTTTTTTAATTAATTTAATTCAAATTCATAAATAAATAATTATTAAAAAAAAAGAGCCTACAATGAATTTACACTAATAATATTAATAAATCAATTCATTAGAAATTCGAAAGATATATTTATAGTTAATGCGAAACATGTTTTTAACTTTAACAAAAGTTATTGATGAAACTAATGACTAAATCAATTTATTTAAATAGATCCATGATTTTCTACATTGACCAAAATTTATCATTATTCAGAATTCAGTACTTTTATTTTTCGAAATTATTTTTTTAATCTCATTTATTTAATTTTCCGATTAAAAAAAGTCCCCACTCAGGTCCACCCCCTTCTTTCCCTCGTCCATTTCCCTCCACCCCGAATTTATTTCACTTTTTTTTCCCTCCCCCACCACCTCACAGACAGGCTATCACTTCCCCTCCCCCAAACTTAAAAGTCACGTCGTCAATCCCCCTTCTTTTTTTGTTAATTACTTTTTAGTTTCCATATCAAAAACCCTAGCCACTCTCCTTTTCCTCCTCCTCGCCGCACGACCCCTTCCTCTCCTCTTCCTCTCAATCCGTCTCCTCCTCCTCCTCGCCGCACAACCACCTTCCTCTCCGCATGACCCCCTTCCTCTCCTCTTCCTCTTGATCCCTCTCCTCCTCCTCCTCCTCCTTCTCCTCCTCCTCGCCATAGCCTATGGCGAGTTCAGATGCAAGAACATCATCTGGAAGTGAGTATCAAGTCTTCTTGAGTTTTAGAGGACCCGACACTCGCGTTGGATTCACTGACGTGCTCTTCCATAGCTTGAGTGATGTTGGAATTTGCGTCTTTCGAGATGATGAAGAACTCCGTGTTGGTGAAAGGATTGATGGATCGCTTCTGCGAGCGATCGACAACTCTCAAATCTACATCCCCGTCTTCTCTAGGACGTACGCTTCAAGCCAATGGTGCCTCCGTGAGCTTGCGCAAATCATGGCAAACACCTTGAAATCAGAAGGTAACAAAGAGATCCTACCTATTTTCTTTGATGTGGAACCTGATGATGTCAAGTTGAAAACTCCACTATATTGCAATGCCATACTCAATTTGAAGAGTGAGAAGAAGTTGAGCAATGAGCAAGTCAATGTTTGGAGAAAGGCTCTCATGGAGATTGATGCGATAAAGGGGTGGGAAGTGAAGAAGTACACGGGGTAAGTTAGCTACTATCGAGTTGCTTGTTTGTCTAATTTTCCTTAGCACTTAATCATAGATAGAAAAATTCCGGTAAGATAGAGGTGGCAGTTTTATTATGGTAACACGAAATGATGAACCTTTGCTACATCTACAAAATGATGTGAAACTGCTTAACAAGGATATTAATAGATAGGTAGCTAAAGTAATATTTTATTGTGGTGTGGGAGAAAAAAGCATAGGATAAAGAAAGGCGCAATGCACATTCCTATCTAATTATTTAATCCTTCAATACGTTGAACATTTCTCCTCTTGAAGAGGCGATATTCAACTTTTATAGTTGGCGCTTGAACATAAATCATAACATGTCAATTTCAAATGCATAAATATCTATACATCCATTTTGCTATTCTCGTGTTGGAATAAAGTCGAATTTCGGGTCATGACATAACGCGCAGTTGCCAAGGGCCTGAAAGTACGTTTTGGAGTGGTGTCAATGTCCGATATGGACCTTTAGAATATCACTTCTAGATTTTTAGGGTCTGTTACTTATCGGATCATTGTGTAGCTTTTCTAGTTCTTGAATAACATCACTTCTTGCTTGGTAATCGTGATTTTGCATTTTTCACCTAGTAAAATGGGTTTTTATGGTCGCAACAGCCACGGGGAGCTAATCAAATTGATAGTTGAAGAGGTCTTGAAAAAATTGAAGACAAAACATAGATTGGTGACTGAGCATTTAGTTGGAATTGATGAGCAAGTACTAGCAGTAAGCAACTTATTAGACATCAACTCTGTTGGTGTGAGACTCATTAAAATTTATGGCATGGGGGGTATCGGTAAAACGACTCTAGCCAAGGTCGTTTTCAACCAACTCTCTTTTCATTTCGGAAGATATTGTTGTTTCCTTGAAGATGTTCGAGCGAATTCATCAAAAACCAATGGCTTAGTTGACTTGCAAAAAAGGTTATTATCTGATATCGGCCATCAAAGGAGCATTAATGAAATGGATTACGGAATGAAGAGCATTCAACAAGTACTTTGCAATAAGAAAGTTCTCATTGTACTTGATGATGTTGATGACAAAGTACAAGTGGAGAAATTAGTTGGGAACAGTGCTTTGCATTCAGGATCTAGAATATTGATTACAACTAGAAATAAAGATGTTTTGCAAACCCATGGTACAAAGTATCAAATTTTAGACTATGGAGTGGAGGTTATGAGTACCAATCACGCACTTGAGCTTTTTAGTAGGCATGCGTTTTATAGAGACTCTCCTTTAGATGATTACAAAGATCTTTCAAAGGAAATCGTATTTGCTACTGGGAGACTTCCATTGGCACTTGAAGTAATTGGTTCGTTCCTCTACCACAAACCGCAAGAAATATGGCAAGAGACATTGGACAAGTTAAGCAAAGCACCTCACAAGGATGTTTTTGGAAAGCTAAAGATCAGCTATGATGCCTTAAATATTGAGGAACGACAAATTTTCCTTGATATTGCATGCTTTTTTATTGGTGAAGATAAGACAAATGCAATGTACATGTGGAATGATTGTGGGTTTTTTCCAAATACTGGAGTTGATGTCCTCATTAGCATGTCTTTGGTAAAGATTGTGAAGGACAATAAATTTTGGATGCATGATCAACTTAGAGATCTTGGAAGAAGAATTGTTTATTTGGAAAATCCAACAAATCCTAAAGGGCGAAGCAGGATATGGATTCCAAAGGAGGCTTTTAATGCCACAAGAACAAAGGAGGTAAAGCACTTCTAGAGAGAACCAATAGTTTTTTGACAAAAAAATTCATCTACATTGAATTAGGATGCTTTCTATACATATATATATGGTATCACTCATTTACTATTCTCATTTGTAGATAAGCAAGAAGGTTCAAGCACTTGACATATCCGCGCAAGGTTTCCAGGATGTCGTTGTTCAAAGTAAAGAGATTGGAAAATTTAAACATCTAAGATTCCTTAAATTATCTAGATTAACCCTTGTTGGCGACACAATGAATCATCTTGCCAAAGTGAGTTGGATTTCTTTAAGGTGGAGTATCTATAAATGGACTAACATGTACCTAAAGAAGGTAGTGGTTCTTGAACTTTCAGAAGTTGAGTTCTTGGATGATTCAAGATTACAAGATTTAATTAAGGTGTGTTATATGCTCATTTCTATTCCATTTTTTTTAGAAAGTAATACTTGATTCTTCATCTATTGATTATTGCATTCATTTCGACAGATGGCAAGTCAATTGAAAGTTCTTTCTCTTAAAGATTGTCACAACTTAACCCGAACACCAGACTTCTCTGGATGCCTGAATTTAGAGAGGCTTACTTTCCGATCTTGTTGCGAATTGAGGGAAATTGACAGCTCTATTGGGAAATTAAAATGTCTCATTGACCTGAAGATTGAACATTGCTATTCTCTTGAACATTTGCCTGAAGAAATTGGGGATCTAGTGAAACTACAGTACTTTTTTGTCCAAGGTACTAGAGTGAACAAACTCCCAGATTCCATATGGATGTTGAAATCGTTACAAGAGGTGTGCCTTAAGGGACCATCTGGTGAAATTTCAGCAAATTCGTGGGGCTTACGTAGTGCAAGTGGACTGCTTGAAAAGTTGGAAGTGCTTATAATCAACAATTGCGATCTAAAAGATCTTCCTTCTACAATTGGAAATTTGCACTCTCTAAGAATTTTAGATCTATCAGATACTCATGTTAGTGAAATTCCAAAGACCATTAGTATGCTTACTTGCCTACAAAGAATTGAGTTGCTCCCCTGCTTAGATATTCGAGAGTTACCGACACTCCCAGTAAGTTTAACTCATCTATCTGTGTTGTCTTTATCATTGCGAGTAGTCCCAGATCTCTCCAACTTGACTAATTTGGTTGAGTTGTTTCTATGTGAATGTGACGAAGTCGGAGACAAACCTTGTACTAGTCAATTATGGTGGATTGGGAGGTTATCCAAATTGACCTCTTTAAGATTTGGACTTGAAAATGTCTCTATTCCATGGGGGACGGCTTCCCTTCCTTTGCTAAAAGAACTTTATTTATATCAATTGGGCAAGCAAACCTTTCAGCCATTTTCCTTGTCTACACAAAGGCTAGGCCTTGATAATTTCAATTCAGCTACGTCACTCTCTCCGAGACTGAGAGATTTGTCAATTTTATCTCTTAGCGGTTCTCGAATGCAAGAATTTCAACTCAATGGGCTTCAACTTCCGCAACTAAAGAAGTTGGTTGTGGAAGATTGGGCACTCCTCGAGAGGTTGAGGCTATCAAGAATGAGGAAGCTAAGAGAAGTCACGGTGTGCAACTGTCCAAAGCTAGTTGAGATCCAATTGTCTTGGGTGTTCGAATCACTGGAGGCCTTGCGTATTAATCTATGTGTGTCCTTGGAAAGGCTAGTTTACGAGACTGATAATGAATTGATTAGTTGTGAAGGGAAACTAATTTTTCCGTCAAGAGTCTTAAATAAGTTGCGTGTTCTCGATTTGCAGTTTTGCGATAAGATACTCGATATTCAAGTTGTAGGTACGTCGGAATCGTGGGAAGACATTATCCTTTCGCATTGTCATTGTCTGCATAGTCTTGATGGTTTGTCAAACGTAAAGAACCTGGAGAGTTTAGATATCTGCCAGTGCAATAGCCTATGGGTTGTTGAGGGTGTCGACGAGTTGGAGTTTCTGGGCCAATTAACAGTTCGTTTCTGCCCCTCGTTGGAAAGGTTGATTGATGTGTCAACCACGAAACTGCCAAGTGATTGCAGCATATGTATCGAAGGTTGCAAGAAGCTACGAGGGGTTCGGAATCCGTTCAGTGGTCCCATGATGAATTTAGGGCTTCCATCCGATGCTATAAGCATTAGAAAGTGAGTCCGAATCATTCTTTCTTTTCTTTTCGATTTTCTTAATGCAATTATCACAAACATGAATTTAGCTTTTAGGTAGATTTGTAATAATTGTGGGAATTAAAAAAAAAAATCAAACGAACATGAATTATATTTGGTCTTACTCATTTTAAAACTCACTTGTTAAAAATGTTGTTTTAATTTCCACTCGCGTTTTCTCATTTTCTTTTCTTTTTACTATATATGAGAAAATTCTATTTGTGCAGGGCTAGTTTTTATCATAAATGATTGGAAAAACTTCAACGGCTCGAAGTAATATTTACACTAGCTTAGAGTCTCTAATAAAACTATTCATCTTAGTTATATGGAGTGAAATGTTCAGTTTAGCAATTTTTTTTATGTAATATACTCCATTTTGTTATCATTTCTTACTTAATATATTTATTGTGGAGATGAGTTTGGTGATTTACGATCTCTATGGTGAAGATGGAATGTTAAAAAGACTGGTGTAATATTGATGGAGTTATAGGAATTTTTTGGTCGAAAGTATTGATGGAGTTGAGTGTTAATTGAATGTGTATGTGGTTGAGGTCGGCCAATTAGGATGCGTGTTCACAATAGCATCTAAAGAATATTTTTGAAGATTTTTTATTCTAAAAAAGAACAATGAAACATCTAATTGGTGGATGATATATTTCCATGTTAAAGCATAAGGATTGTTTCTCTCCCCTTTTCTCTCTGTCGCTCGATCACCCTCTCACTCGTATTTTTCAACTCTAATTTTCAGCCCCGCCAGTCCACCACCAACACAGCCACCGTCGCCGCCAACAGCCACCGTCGCTGTCGGCCCAACCACCACTGTCGCCGAGACGAAAGGAAGCTCAAGCGGTTGCGGAGAAGAGGGAAGGAAGAAGAGGGCCTAGAAGTGTGATTAGTTCCAGTGCGGTCGGTTGTGTCTGCAGCTCGTCGTCACCCAACCACCACCGTCGCTGAGAAGAGGAAAGGAAGCTCAGGCGGTTGCGAGAAGAGGAAAGGAAGAAGAGGGCCTGGAAGTGTGATTGGTTCCAATGCGGCCGATTGTGTCCGCAGCTCGTCATTGCCGACATTCGCCGTCGCCGGGCCTAGTTGGCCAGTTCGCCGTCAAAAACAAGGTGAGCCTCACTCCCCCACCCCGCGCTTGCTTGCTTCTCGTACCCTGTATTTACTTCTACGAACTTAAAATAGCTATTTTCGATGTGCGGGTACTTCCCGATTTCGGCTTTGCAGGCAGGTGGTGGTCGGCACTCGGCATCATTCGGGCCTATCGTTCGCGTATTGGTTTTGGTTGGATTTGGCGGTGTTCGAGTTGAACGAACCTTTGCGGGGTTACCAAATCGATGTAAGTGTCTTCGCGAATCTTCGGTTCATTTTCTCTTTCTGTCTTCTGTTTCTTTTGGGGGGGGGGGGGGTGGTGGGGGTGGGGTGGTTGGGGTTGTTTGGTAGTGGTGGCGGGAGCCCTCTTTGGTCGTCAGATAGATCTGGTCTACACTGCTAGTCCTTTTGCTGAAGTGGTTTTTCTGATCGATTCTCTAATGTACTGTCGTTGAAGTTTATTGCTAATCGATTTTGCTGGCTCTCTCTATTGCTGATAGATTGCTACTTGTTGGTAGGGGAAATTCGAAGGGTTTTGAGTGCTTGTTGTCCTTCTGTCTATTACCCTTTAGAGAGAGAGAGAGAGAGAATAATAGTAGATTAGACGTGGTTAACCCAAATGGTTGTTTATGTGTCAACATATATTGTAAGTTGGGACAATGCCTTTCAAGTGTACCTAAGTTTACGGGAACCCATTGTGATCTGGCAGTTTAATAATGCAACAGAATGGGTCACTTGGGGGCTTATGTACTTGCAGCATGTAAAATGGTTGAAGTACGAACTTTTAGTTGTGAATGCTGAGATCCTTCATCACGTAATCCCAATTTTGTAGTGCTTTGAAGTCTAGACTTGATATTACTTACTTTCAGGCTTTTAGGATACCTATTGCTTACTCATAGTTTGTCGTACTATTTTATTTTAATTTTATGAAATTTACTCATCCCTATATAAATTAATTAACTTCATATACATTATGTCACGGTGAACTTTTGAGACCTTTAGTTTAATATCGTCAAAGAGAGATATTTGAAATGAGTACTTTTATTGTCACGGAAAGAAGGACAAGATCTACAGTGTGGGAACACTATAAATAGACTCTTAATCAAGAAAAAGCTGAATGTATACATTGTGGGCCCTTATTGGTTATGCTAGTGATCAAAGGACCAGTTCAATGCATCGTCATCTTGCTAGATGCAAGCAATTTCCATACGCAAACATCGAGAATAGGCAATAGAGTGCATCGAGTCAGCTTGTTGGGGTTAGTAGTTCTTCTAGTTCATGGAAATTTGACCAAGAATCTAGTGGAAAAGAATTAACAATTATATTTGTTCTTGATGAATTGCCTTTCAAGTTGGTAGAGCATGAGGGTTTTCAGCGATTTGTTAATAAAATCCAACCAAACTTCATAATCCCCTCAAAGTAACACTTTGACGCATAATTGTTATGATTTATACAAGAAAGAAAGAAGTAAATTGAAAAAATATTTAATTGAGACATCTCCTAGAGTATGTCTTACAATCGACACTTGGACCTCGTGTTTTATCTTTATCCACTTGAGCTTTTGCAGATGTGCTTTGGAATTTCAAGGATCATGAGCTTACCCGATTTGTACTTGTTGTTTGAGAACCTCATTGGAACAAAATCAGATCGTGCGATTTCCCTTTTTTTGGCCAATATTGAGTTTGATCTATTAGGATGCTTGTTATGCTATTTAGATATAGTAGAGCTACCCAATATTGGGACATATGCACGGGTTGATAATTCTTAATGTTCAGAGCTAAGCTTGTGCTAAAGTTTATGCATAACCAATGTAATCCACAACCAAGTTGAGTGGGAGCCCAAAAAAAAAAAAAAAAACCCAACTTGGTCCCCAACCAGGTTTTTTTTTGTTTCAGGTCTTATGTGTTTCGGGTCGGGTCAAAGTGTGCCCCTTATGATTGGGGCAGGGTCGCATAACATCAAAATCCAACCCAACCCAACCTGACCCATTGACGTCCCTATTTCTACATACTTGAACACTGGTCAAGGAAGTATATGCATCGTGTAAAACAAACAAAAAATGGGAAGATTCCCAATGCTCATCTTCCCAACCTTTTTGGAACGACTAGTGAATTATGAGATGATTTGGTCTGCTTACCAAGAAAAAGTTATAATTATGGTTTGGTGGTGCTACAATCATCAATTGATACCAAAAATTGAAGCAACCTCTTTTTTTATATTTTTATTAGTATTTTCTTTTTAATATTCAGCGACATATCTTTTTCATTGATTATTTTTTTCCTTCCGTTTTCCATAGAATGAAAAAGCAAAAAGCACGTATCTTTTTCAATCTCAACAAATTCCGTTAAAACCTATATAAATAGATAGAAACTATTCTAGGTTCCTGGA
Organism: Eucalyptus cloeziana; assembly: GCA_014182715.1. Lineage (NCBI taxonomy): Eukaryota > Viridiplantae > Streptophyta > Magnoliopsida > Myrtales > Myrtaceae > Eucalyptus > Eucalyptus cloeziana. Next base: position 10,307,108 of record CM024637.1, read on the forward strand.
AAGACACTATATAGATTAAACACGGCGCTCGATTTGATTGCATAATTTTAATCATTTCATTCCTCTTTTGAAACTTTCATGAAAGATTGGTTGTGATTTTATTTTTCAGGAAACATGCTTCGATTGGACCTAAACTTGGTTTGGAAGGCTTGGGGTCGAGCGATGATTGTTAGCACGCAGGGACTGACAAGCATTTTATATCAACATTTTGGGTGACAGGACTCTCTCAAGTCTCGACACTTCTTCCTGTGGGTCTCTTCCTGTCTGCGATTTGCTTGACCAGAATTCCATGGACAAGATAGAATGGTTTGTTGGGGTTCTGAGTCGTTTCTTTAATTATGGATTGCTTTTTAACTGTCACAACTGTTTTTGGAACGAGATTATTACGGAGCAATGCAGGACAAGGACTTCGTCTTCACTCTGTCTAACGGCCTGAGGCAGAGGATCTTATCATTCCATGGTTTATTGGATTTGATATTGGAATGAGAATTTAAATTTCTTTTGCGATCCTTACTTTGTTCTCTCGACGGTGAAGAGTCTGAAAGTCTGCTAAGAATGACTGACTTCAAATACCAGATTACCAGGACATCAAGTTAGGATGCAGGGGAGACCTCATCATTTTCAAGCTAGACATATGAATTACTCCTGTGGCTGATTAAAGAGAGGCATTCTGATTCTTCAACATCGAGTTCTCTGATTCTTTTTCTCAATTTTTTATTTTTTATTTTTCTTCGGCTAATAACCTCTTTGGGCTTAAATGAATTGGTTTTTAGACCCTAGGTCTAGTTAGGATTTGATATTGTGAACCTGTTTTTAAATCATCTAGCCCATTGATTTTGGTTTTCAAAAAAATGGGTCATGAACACATTTTGCCAGCTCCACTCACAACCATGTCATTGTGCGGTCCGTGTCATTGTCACACTAGCAATTTAAGTTCATTTGGGCTCTTCCACGCAAGACTTCCGATTTCGCATTGGCCAACATCAATTCCGAGCCTAAAGTCCCACTGATACTTTAAAGTGTCCGAAAGCCTTGTGGTCCATGACCATACAAAGTCGTTACCCCGGAGCAGTTGTGTGTCATTACAGAGGAAACTACAAGCAACAAATGATCGATTCTCCAAGTCAAGCATAGTGCCTTATCAGGTGATACTAACAAATGACCACTGGCCGGCCATTGCCCCACCATCGGGGGCCCTTTTCAGTGGCGGTAAGAGCCATGGCCGTTTTGCCTTCTTCCTTTTTTTATCATTTAAATTTAGCTTATTTTTAGTTTGATTTAAATAAAATTTGTATTAAAAATCGGATTTAGGCCAACACGATATCATTTTAACATTATATTACATGTTTTAGTCACATTATCACTATAAGGAGAGCGAAAATATCAAAAAAAAAAAAAAAGCCAAGTTAGCATTTTCTATTAACCAAGTTGGATTGATTTAATGAAAATACTCGATTACTCCAATTTGATAAGTTTTAAAACTTAATTGCACTTTCTATAAATTCTAGAATTTAGTTGAACTTTCTGTAAATTTTAAAATTCAATTGCACTTTCTTAACAAGTTTTAACACTTTCAATGCACTTATTCCTAATATATATTTTATAACATTATAAACTTAAGCTATCACATCCAACCATTGCAAACTCCATCCAAGTTTTGATATTGGATCACGGGATCTTGAGTTTGATCATTCACTCTTTTCACCTTCAATATTTTGGCAAAAGTATTAGGTCTGCACATTTCATACTTTCATTCTTCTATCTACCGGCGTTCAGACCAGGAGGTATTAAGATATAAAACTCAGCGCAGTCTTTATTAGCCTAAACCTTTGGAGCAACTTATAGCGCACGCCAACCATGACAAGAGCAATGTCTTTCATGCTCTTCCTTAGTACACTTCCAGGAGCACGAGTAATTGAACCCAATATCTTGGAGAATCCTTGACAGCAATTCTGGACCTTTTATTATCTGTCGGTTTTCGCATAGTGGTGGTCAATAAGATATATGGAGATAAAGAAGATAAGATTTGCGACCTTAAGACTGATAATCGAATAGGTTGGGCATCATGTGCCAGTTCAAATGTCGCAGTATGCAAGGTATCATAGTGGTACTGTCCTGGCTTTCCCCGCTGTTAAGAAAAAACTCTAAGTCGAGAAGTGTAGGTATCTTTTATAATGACTTCCAGTAGGGAATCAGGCACTCTCAAGTAAAAGGAAATAACAAGCCGAGATTGAAGAATTATGAATGTTAAGTTTGAGAAGTCGGTCTCATAGTTGAAACATTGAACTTGACGGCATCTCATGAAAACAAGGAGAAGAAAAATATAGTCTTGGTTCAGCAAGGCACCTGGAAATGTCCACGGGATTTCATCCCGAACCGACAGGACACAAAAAATATAGACCGTCCCTGAATATATGCAGAAAGCCAGTATGCTTCCACAATCTCCGAGAAACGTGCGTGCATATACTTTCCTGATTCATCACTGCACCCATGATCAGATGGGTGTCTGAGCAAGTAGGCATTTAGAGGCACATGCATCCATGATCTCCAGTGATTCTGTTTGGGTGTGACTCATGCGTGATCGTGTATGTTGTGTGTTTGAGAGAAAGAGGGAGAGCGAGGGAGAGAGAGAGGGGCAAGGTAGATACCTCGTCTGATGCAAACTTCAAGGGTGAATCTCCTTGGACATGAGCTGTGATGCAAACTTCTGCACCCTACGGATGTTTTATCTGGTGAAGGAATTGCAAAGAAATGCGAAAGGGGAAAAGAAACATATCATGAACAACCCAAAGAACATCCTGTGAAATTGTTGATAACCAGAAGGATATCTGCTCTTCATAGATGGGATGATTGAGCATTAATAGATTGTTGTTGGTCACAAGTGCTCGAACAAGCAATTCTTTAGCTTCTTCCTGCTTCTTCTTTAGCATGTTGCAGATCTGCAAGACGATTCCCTTAGGCAGCCAATGTATAACCAGCAGAAGGATCACAAGAGGCAACAATTCAATGGCCTTCTCCACAATATCCTCAGTCTATGTTCCAATGGCCTTCTAAAAACTCAATTGCTTGCGATAGACCTTTAATTATAGAAAATAGCTATAAAGTACTATAGATTCATCCTTAAGGGTGACTAGGTCGGACCGTAGAAGAAATCACAATTTCCGTATTAAGGAGGTTCTCTTCATCAATTGATTTCTAGTTGTACAAATTCAATTAATGAAGATGCTTACTGTCAATGAACCCAAGACCAAATTATCAGAAGCGAAGAAGTGAAGAGCCAACATCCAGTAGTAAAAGTACAAATTCAAGAAGCCCAGGCTTGCTCATCCCATCCCCACCGCCAAAACACCCACCCCCCAAAAAAAAAAAAAAAAAAAAAAAACCAAAACCCAAAACAATCCCACCAAATAAAACAGATAGTAAATAGATAAAAGAAATAATTAAATAATTAAAAAGAAACTCATCTCAACCACTCATCCAGTAAGCCACAGAAAGTTGTCTATGGGCAACTACTCCCAGTAACTTGACAATCTCGTATTTTCCTAGTGCTTGTTGTCACCATTATTGTCTCTCCGTTAGAATCTTCATGGTCTCTGACTATAGCCTATAGCCTACGATATGCACATAACTGATGGCCAAAGCCAAGAAGGGCATGAGCAACTCATTTATAGCAAAAATTATTTAGCCGCAATCCACTTACATCTTCAAGTTCTTTTGTATAAGCTTCAGCCTTTTCAACATTTTCATCAGTTTCCATGACCAATGGACTTCCAACTTCAGTGGACCTCGCCTTAGAAGAAATCTTAAGCTGAAATTTAGGATGGTCACCAGACACACTGTTGGTTTTGCTTTGTTCGGAGTTATCATGATTGCAAACCTGATACTTATAATCTAAGAAACCAGCAAGGAACGAGTTTCTCTGTCCATTTACCTGTCCTGTGACAACAGCTTCAGAGGATTCTCTGAAACTTCTGAAGTGTCAAGGGTAAGAACATTACTTCCACAAACAAAACCAAGTCACAGGAGCGAGGGTAGTGGAGTTATTAGCACTCTTCAGCTAGTTTCACTTGGAGACTCAGAGGGCCATTCCAGTGGACTAGATGATATCAAATTGGCAACTGACCCCTGCAATATAGACACTCACGACTTCGAATGCATTACAAAATAGCATCCCCATAATTATATTCGCAACAACCTATTGAAGAGGTGTAAGGTATTACTTGGAAGTGAAGAGCAAACAATAAAAAGGAACCTCAGATGATTTCCCTTATGAATTGAGAAGTGGTTGGTTTTATCGATTTACCTGTTCTGTGACAACAATTTCAGAGGATTCTCTGAAACTATTAAAGTGTCAAGAGTAAGAACTCACTTCCACAAACAGAACAGAGTCACAGGAGCAAGTATAATGGAGTTATTAATACTCTTCACCTTTTCTCATTTGGAGACTGAGAGAGACGTTTTAATGGACTAAATGGCATTAAATTGGCATCTGATCCCTGCAATATAGACACTCATGGCTTCTAATGCATTACAAAATAGCATCCCCATAAGTATATTCATAACACCCTATTGAAGAGGTTTAAGTTATTACGTGGAAGTGAAGAGAAAACAAAAGAAAGGAACCTCATGTGATTTCCGCTTTACAGATGAATTGAGAAGTGACCGGTTTTCAGTGCTTTTGCTACGATGAGCTAACTCATGTGGTGCATCACCTCGCATAGCCGTAATTTGCTCAGAGTCTCCCAAGGAACTGATTTCCTCTGCAGGATTAGGACCAAGCTGATCTACTTTGGTCCTGGTGGCCCTGCACATATTGACATCTTGATCTAAAAGTATTTATGGTTTCAAATAAAAGGACATCAAGTTAGGATGCAGGTGAGACCTCATCATTCTCAAGCTAGAAAGATGAAAAGCCCTCTTGGCAGAATTAAGAGAATTACTGTTCTTCACATCAGCATTTCTGACCCTTGAATCCTTAAAAGATTCCTTGCTTGAATTAGTGACTTCAGGATTCACACATATCTTAATAATTGGTTTTGACAACTCATTTAAACTGCCCGTCTTGCATAGAGAACTGCAAAAGTTTAGTGCAAGCAGATTAAGCATATGCAAAATAATGCCATGTCAAAGGTCTAATCCAATATATGCAATCCACTCATTAGAGCTGGCAATGTCTAAAGACAGGATATGACATAACATGAACAGCATCAAACATAAAACCAATATAACATTGACACATCTTTTCTGAATTGAGGAGTTATTTCAGTCTTGAAAGTAATTATCATTCAAAGGAATATCACTGTCCCATGTCATGTGACACAAGGTTCAAACTGAACATGAACATATCATGCTACAGCAGATTGTGAACCCTACTTCCAGGCTTGTAGTCTACTAGCAGATAATTAAGTCATATTTTACCAGAGACAAGGATGTCAATATCCACTTCAAAGCATAGTATGAAGGATTTAATGAATTTTCCAGGCCAAAAATAAAGGTAGACTTAGACTTGAGAGACGATTGCAAGTAAATGTTCATAATTTCAGCTGAAAAGGCTTTGATTTCATCAACAGCAAGCAATAATCAGGAACATCAAAAGATTTTTCAGATGTATCTACATATGTGTTGATAAAACTAGTAATATACAGTAATTTCACAAATATCTACATATCTGTTGATCAAACTAGTAATACACAGCAATTAGGGGAGTGTCCAATGTCTCAACGCAAACTATGATAAACAATTAAGAAAAATCTCATTTTACCCTTGTTGAAAGTCCATCGATAACAGAAGACTAATAACCAGAGACCGTTAATATGCGAAAAAGGTCAACTGTCCCTTTTTCTTCTTCTGTGTTTGCATGTGCTTGGTGGAGTGGCATTGGGGAGGAGATAACTTACACACTACACACTCACTGTCAGCTACTGTTAAATGGAGTACATGGGAAAAAGGAAATACTAGAATTTGAACAAAATTTCAAACAGCACCAGAATTACAACTTGATTGGGTACAGATGCCTCACCTTGGTTGAGAAGTGGATTCTCACACTGATATCGCTTCCAGTCAGAGGAGGTTGAATTTTTGTTTGCTCCCTTGCCAGTGAATTTAGACCAACAAGCGACTTTCCCCCAACTTGAGAATCCTTGGCATCGTGTCCCAACCTGTTGAAGATTGCATAAACCATGTGAAGGCATAAAGCATGGAATGTCCAATCAAAGAAACTAGAATAAAAAATGAAAATCTTCACCTAGTTTCATTTAGGTGTACAGAAGCAAGTGTTTTGCTGCTAAATTGAGTAAGCTTTCTCCCACTTGATGGTTCTCGAGAAGACTGACTCTTAATTTCCTCTGACCTCTTGAAAAACTTTGAGTGGGCTTGTCCAGGCTCTCTACTGGTAAAGAAAAAGGACAATATATAATTGCAGGCTCTCCGTTTGGGACATTTGCATAATACTAAAAGTGAGCTAAGAAGTGCAAAAATGTTTTGCTGTTGGTCCACCAATCTCTTTACTGAACTCTGGAATCGCCGTAAAATGCATCAGCATGATAGCAAAAGCTCAATGAATGAGTGCATCGAACTGAAAATCACAACAACTAGCATTCCCGTCCTTACATATTAAGCTATGGATGCATATGCTTTCTAATTTTTCACAAAATCAACCATCAAGAATCCATATTTCTTAGAAAAGGAGATTAATGGCCCATTGCTCTAATTAGTCATGGCAGAAACATGCCAATAATATAGGTTCCCTCTCATTCCTCTAATCACTAAAAGGTAAGGGATAAATGGGACAACCTGAAAACAGCCATTTTACTGTCATGCAGTACTTTTCTTGGAATAATACTGGCTGTATCATTAAGACTTGTCTCAGGCTTGGACTCTTTGTTATCAGCCTTAGTAGCATTCAATGTATCGAGAAAAGGTTTATTGCTTCCATTTGCCTCGTCTTCTGCTCCTGGAACATGTGGCTCACTTGAACCTTCTGACTGCATGTTGCCTTGAGTATATGTGGCTTCCCCTGCCATTTCTTCCCTGTGACACTGCTCTTCGCCCAAAGTGGAATTTAAACTTTTTACGATTGACAAATCTTTTCTTGAAAGCTCAGGGGTGGTACTTAAATTTCTGTCAACCCCAGGCTGAATATGTGCTTCTCTTGATGCTGTTTTGTCTGATGAATAATCTTGTTGATCAGATCCATGAGAACACACGCTGTTTGTCCTTTCCAAGGAAGATTGTTCTGCAATTGACTTTCTACAGGCTGCAGGCATTGTCACCCGATCATCCATTCTGGGGTTCAGCATAGAAGTCAAAGTTGCAGAAGTTCCTACTTGAATCTCTGATGTACCCACACAGCGCGTTGATTGAACATTATCAATCATAGCATTATCCTCACAGTCAGGAATTGCCTCAGGAAGGCGAGTTTTCGAGCCCTGGTGCTCATTCATCTCCGATGATCTCCCTTTGCTTCCTAAAACCTTCTTCCCACCTTGTTGTCACTCAGTCATGGGTAAACCAAGATTAAAGCCATCCAACCTGGATAGCACAAATCACTGGTAAGTTCCTAGATTGCAACCACAAGTCATGAAATTTCCCTTCACTTGAAAATATAACCTTATGTATCAAAGAATAAGCCCTAATGTGAAGCTGTCTTACTCATTAAAATCAAAGGAAAAAGAAAATATTTTCTTGGAATTTCCTTCATCAGGTGATTCCGCTTCATTTCTGTCCTTGTTTGGAGATTTCTTAGATGGACAGGAGAAATCGAGATCTGGCATGTCCACTTTGAATGATGAAAACTTGTCAAAGTCAGCATCCAGGTTAAAATCGACATCCCTGAGAAAGGTTTTTTAACAATCAATCGACAGAAAGCAGAGATATATCCCACTCTCATAAAAGGGAGATTGTAACAAGCTTTAATGCAACTTCACCATCATCCATCGTTTTGAAGATATTTGAAGTAGTTGAATAATATGTGAAGCGTGCCTCACTTAATCACCACAGGCATTATTCTCCACAAAGCAGTAATTGTACAGGGGTGAATATATATAACCAACACAAGTATGAAAATAGAATATTAAAGTTAGATGCCACATCCATACCGGTTTATTATCTAACTGCCTATACTTTAAGTTTCACTTACAGTTTATCAAAGTTGAATTTCTTTGTTTTGCCTTTGCCAACAGTATCAAAGCTAAAATCCACTGCGTCATCTTCTGCCACGGGCAATGACTTCCAGCAGGTAAGGAACTCCTTTCGAAATTCAGCATCTGTTGAAATCAGATTTAACATTGAGCTATGACCTACATATCTGACCTTCATAAGACATGGCCAGAAATGCGTACAAGCAATCATCCAAATCAATGACAAGGATGAAAACCCATCATAACATTAAGAAAGCTTTAATTTGATTTCAAGTATGTAAAAAGTATGCTGAACTAATTATTGACCACAATATCCAAAAGAGTCATACGTCAGGCTATATCAAATTAACAATAGTAACCTAAAAAAAATGATAAGGTTTGAAATAGAGAAATATGCATCCTTGTGGTACCATCCCACATCTGAAGTGACTTAAGTGTATTTTGAGATTTGTCAAGCTTACAGAGTACCTAGTAATGATTTATCCTCTTTCCGATTCACCACTGCAGTTTCCTTAGGTGAATCTGCCATCTGCAAGGGAAAGAGTGAGGAAAGCATAAGAAAAAAGAGAATTCAAATGGCCCTTAGAATTTACAAAAGAAAAGGGAGATTTTAATTGCAAACCCATTAGGTTGGCTATACTACACAGCAACCTCCTCTCTTCGTAAAAGCAACATCTCTTTGTTAAACCATTGCATCCAATACATTTTTGCACTTATCTTATGCAGAAGCATATATAAACTAACCTAGGAGGGACCGTAGCAAGTCCATTAAAGTGAAAAACCCACACATGACATGTAGACAGTTCATACAGGAGCAGCATTGACTTATGCAAAGTGGTTAGGTGGAGAGTTGCAACCTCTAAATTTAAAACCGTGTGGCCAAAAACACCCATATATACATGCCACTATCATATATCTCTGAAGATTAATTTTTCATCCTTCCACAAAAGGTAAGGGATCTCCAATTCGACAGCAGTGATAAGAATGACACCTAATCAGTACAATAAAGTAACGATCATCTCAAGATTTCTCTGCCTTGATTCAAAGGGACATAAGTCTCTCATACGTTCGATATGAAATGTCTGAAGGAGTTCAACTAGACCGCAAGTGGAAACCACTACAGCTATTGCAAAGGATGAACAAATGCATTATTAGTGAGTTCATACGGGGGCAAAGCACAGGGCTAATCCAGTATAATCTATCCCAGTAAAAGAACGCAGATGCTATTTTAACATGAGAAACCATAGCATTGAGTTTTAGCCAATGAATTAATGGCTGCCTTATGACTGCCTAAAATATGTTGGTCCTCCTATCACATTCAGATCATTTGATTTCCAGTACAGAAAAGTTCAATTAAAACGAATGTCATTGAAAAAGAAAAGATACATCAGAACAGCTACTTATCATGGCATCATTTCTACGAAAACAGATGCCAAGAAATAGCATTATCTTTGAATGTAAATGCTGTAAGTCATAGTGATTTCCTCTAAATAAGCGTCTACACTGTGCTCAAACTGCAAGAAGCTATATACCTCCAGCAAAAGGATTACAGCAATTCTGAATGCAAACTTATCCACAAGCTTGTTCCACCCAGTTTCTGAAGCCAAATGCACTAGAATAGTCACAGAGGTATATCAGAGAGAGATAAATGCAGCAATCGAGAAGAAATTCTTTGCTGCGCCTAACCTACAAAATCATAGATGACGCTCCAACGAACTCGATAAAACCAATCTACTTTGATCACAAAGAGGTCTTCCGAAATCAAACGGACCTACTGTGACGGGAGGGTGGGAGACGCAAAACGAACGAACGCGAAACGGCGAGAGACAACCGAGCGCGGAATCAAACAGGTGAGAGAGTCCGAAGGAACTCCTCATCAAATCTACCATCGGAAAACTAAGCGCGCTCGCGAAGTACCTCTGCTCAACACTACGAAACAACCAGCGAAAGCCGATGTTTCAGAGAGCAACGAGACAGCGAAGAAGCCACAGCCAGAAGACGAAATCGACGGATTGCGAAAGCTCGAGATCGATTCGCATGTCGACAGTACCTTCCTTGCGATCGCGACAGGGAGCGAGCTCGAGCGTGGGAGATGACTATGAGAGAGAGAGAGAGAGAGAGAGAGAGATCGACTGGATTCGAATGGAGATGAGAGAGAAGTAATCTGGTTTTTCTACAGGTTTTTGAATGGCGACTCTTTATATATAGAGAGAGACGGAGAGAAGCTTTGAAAGAGGCGGGACCGGAAAAGCGACGGAAATTGGGCGGAGGTTCACTCTAGCGTCGTGCGTTCACCGAGAGTTTTCCCGACGGGACAGAAGAAAATCCCGATTTTGGCCCCCTCAGGGGAACCTTTTCCAGTTAGCTCCGTTCATTTCAAGAAAAAAATATTTAAAATTTTTTCCTAAAAATAATCACTTTAATCATTTACAAAAATTTATCAATATTCATTAATTATTTCAAATGATAACAAACAGTCGTTTTTAGAAAAATGTAATTAAAACAATCTATTTTCTATAAAATAAATGAAATCTATCTTTAAAAAAATGCAATGAACCTAGATATCTAGATCTAAATAAATCTTGATTGTCGATCACGTGAACCTACATTTGGGAACCGTGTGTTCAATGGCCTTGAAGGATTTGAGGCATGTAAGCTCCAGTCTAGACAAGCATCTACCCTCACGTTGAGACTCAAGATGCTATTGGTTGATTGCTACTTAAGCCCATCTCACATTGCAAGCGTCACAAAGGAGTGGGCACTTTCGTCTAAGAATAACTTAAAGGTTGGCTTGAGCAGGACTTAGAGAAATTGACAAGAAAATGAATATCTTATTATGTTATAAAGGAGGATTTTTTGAAGTTGTACAATGTTGACATTTGTCTCACCTCATTTGCTATAGGAATAGTGGGCTTAAAGTACCAATAAAATACCAACAACCCATTGAGCAAGCCTATCATCGGAGTCCCATCAAATACGAGTGGGAAATTAAAAATTGGCAGTATACTTAAGCCCAAGCCTGTCCTTCGCAAATTGATTTATTACGCAATTGTCTTTTCTATGTGCAACGACATTAACTATTAGTTAAACTTTTAAATAATAATTAATTTTCTTATGGGGGCAATTATTTTTCTTAATTTTTGCCAAGAGTCAAGCATGGGTTTTTGGTCGGATTTTGTAAAGCTCGTGTCTCTAATGTGTAATAAGAGCTATAAACGATTGAGTTGATTGGCCATGGAAATAGGTGATGACCGAGTTTTGACAAGAGCTCGGGCGAACGTGTTTGGTATTGCACGGTGAGTCGGATTACCTCTTCAACAATCCCCCCCTCTTTTCTTTCGTTTCGAGATAGTCCGCAACCCTCGACTCCGGCATTCCTGTCATCCTGATGTTATAGTCCTTAAGAAAGCTGAGCGGACATTTCGACCATGTCTTATGCTGCTAGGCATCGACCGTGCGAAGGAAGGAGTAGAAGCAATGAAGGTGAATTTGAAGGAGGAGGAGCGTGAAATGGGGGAACCGGAGGAATTGGACAGAGAATCTAGAAGTAATCATGATAACATGGAGCAACTGATATGGATGTAGATTCAGCGCAATTCCATTTCTTTAGGAATCTAGGAGTCTTGCAGAGTCTTCAGATTACTCTGAATATGCTTGTAAACAGAGATTTCACTGGGTACCTAAGTGTCAGACTATTGAAATTCCTCACAAATTTCATGATTGCCAATGGATAATAGTCTCAAGCTAGATTAGCATCAGACTGTGCAGCACTTTAGTAGCAATTTTCAAATGAAAACCTTTCGTTCTTGATCAGGACATCTTAGGACTGCTAACATTTTCGCTCCCATCTATTTCTTCACGTTGGAAACGTTAGAACTGCGAAAAGAAAATGGAATTGGGAGCGGCGGCGGAGAACAACGGTTTCAACATCAATGATGACAATGATGGCAGCATCTACGAATGGAGGCTTTGCAAAAGATGATCGGGCTCTACCTACATCTTTCTTGTGATCTCAATTTGTCTAAAATCAATCTGTTCTGAGCATGCGAACATTTGTTTTGAGAACTTGTCTTCGGTAGTTGTTGAAAAAGGCTATGTCACACTTCGAAGCTTTCTTGGAAGGATATTGCAGGGTTCAAGGAAGGTTCCCAGCAGCATCTCCTTACTCAAAAGAAACAAAACAAGAACTGATATCGTACATAAAACTGAGATTTTCTTGTTTTTTTTCCGACAGGTAAAGTTACTTTTATTATTCCGAACATGGTACCTGCAACTTGCAAGCGCATTTGAAGAAGTATTTAGCTGCTGACTTTGGTTTTTTTAATCATTCGCCAATAGCATTCGATCTAATGGTCTTCCGTCATTTAAAAAAAAAAACGATCTTCTGTTTCAATTATTTTATAGGTTCAGGGAAGGTTCCCAGAAGCATCTCCTAATTCAAAAGAAACAAAACAAGAACTGATTTCGTACATAAAACGGAGACTGTTTTTTTTTTTTTTTAATTTCCGACAGGTAAGATACTTTTATTAGCCCGATATAAGGAAAGGGTGGATCAAAGAGAATAAATAAAATATTGTGTGCAAAAAAGCAAAGAAAATAAAAAAAGTAATAATACTTGGAATGAGGTAAATTAATGCATAATGAAAGTTTAATTTCTTGACTTCCACGCATGTCATGCACATGTAGCCTGCAACTGCATGCGCGACAAGCCGGCTATGCTGTGTATAAATATATTGGAAACGTCCTCAGATGTTAATGTCCTCAGTTGGCTTCTGCTAAAGGGACCAATAGCATTCAATATTATGGTGTTCGTCGTTTACGACTTTCTGTTTCCACCATCTTCTCAGAATTTCATTGGTTCTCCTATAACTACTCCATTATTTCCTCAAAACGTGGTGACGCGGAATATTTCTCTGTTGAAGAACATCGAGTCGGAAAGAGAGGGAGAGAGGGAAACAGAGATCTGCTTAGCTAAGGAAACAATCGATATGGCGAGCTCAGATGCTGGAACATCATCAGGAAGCGAGTACCAAGTGTTTCTGAATTTCAGAGGACCCGACACTCGTGTTGGATTCACTGACTTCCTTTTCCATAGCTTGACCGACGCTGGAATCTGCGTCTTCCGAGATGACGAAGAGCTCCGTGTCGGTGAGAAGATCGATGAATCGCTTTTGCGAGTGATCGACAACTCCAAGATTTACATACCCATCTTCTCTCAAAACTATGCTTCGAGCCAATGGTGCCTTTGTGAGCTCTCATGGATCGTGGCAAACACCTTGAAATCGGAAGGTAATAAAGAGATCCTACCTATTTTCTTTGACGTGGAACCTGACGATGTTAAATTGAAAACTCCGCTATATCGCGATGCCATATTCAATTTGGAGCGTGAGAAGAAGTTGGACAACGAGCAAGTAAATGCTTGGAGAGAGGCCCTCATGGAGGTTGACGCCATAAAGGGGTGGGAAGTGAAGAAATACAAAGGGTAAGCTAGTTATTTTCAAGATAATTGTTTCCCCAGTTTTCCTTAACACTTGATAATAGATCTGAAAATTCTAGTATGATTGAGTTGGGAGTTTTATAATAGCATTACTAAATGTTGAATCTTTACTACGTCTGCCAAATGAAATGTGAAGACATGATATTCAAGTTCTACAGTTGTTGCTTGACAATTGCACAAATTTGTATACATCTATTTTGCTCGAAAATCCCAAGATTACTACTCTCATGTTGGAATCAAGTTGAATTTCGGGTCCTGATATAGCATCCACATTGTCAAGGGACTAAAAGTATGTTTTGAAGTGATGTTAATGTCCAATATGGGCATTTAGAATATCACTCCTAGTTTTAAGGTCCCATTGCCTATCATATCATTGTGTAGTTTATCCAATGCTTGAATAACATCACTTCTAGTGAAGTAATTGTGATTTTGCTCACAAAAATGGTTTTTCATTGTGGCAGCCACGGAGAACTAATTAAATTGGTAGTTGAGAAGCTTGTGGAAAGTGTGAAGTCAAAACATAGATTGGTGACTGAACATTTAGTTGGAATCGATGATCAAGTAGTAGCAGTAAGCAAATTATTAGACGTCACTTCCAATGATGTGCGACTCATTAAAATTTGTGGCATGGGAGGTATCGGTAAAACAACACTCGCCAAGGTCATCTTCAACCAGTTATCTTCTCATTTTGGACGGTGTTGTTGTTTCCTTGAAGACGTTCGAGTGAATTCATCAAGAACCAATGGCTTAGTTGACTTGCAAAAAAGGTTACTTTCTGAAATCGGCCATCCTGCAGGAATAAAGAACATTGATGAAGTTGATTATGGAACTAAGAGGATTAGAGAAATACTTTGTAATAAGAAAGTCCTTATTGTACTCGATGATGTTGATAACAACGAACAAGTGAAGAAATTAGTTGGAAAGAGTACTTTATATTCGGGATCCAAAATATTGATTACAACTAGAAATAAAGATATCTTGCAAGTCAATAGACAAAAGTATCAGATTTTAGATTATGAAATGGAGGTAATGAGTGCTGGACATGCACTTGAGCTTTTCAGTAGGCATGCGTTGAACACAAACTTTCCTTCACATGATTACAATTATCTTTCAAGGGAGATTATATTTGCTACCGGGAGACTTCCCTTGGCTCTTGAGGTGATTGGTTCGTTCCTCTCCCACAAACCGCAAGAACTATGGAAAGAGACATTGCATAAGTTAAGAAAAGCACCTCATGAGGATGTTTTTGGAAAGTTGAAGATCAGCTATGATGCCTTAAATTTCGAGCAACAACAAATTTTCCTCGATATCGCATGCTTTTTCATCGGTGAAGATAAGGCGAATGCAATCTACCTATGGAAAGATTGTGAGTTTTTCCCACATACAGGAGTTGCTGCCCTCATTGGCATGTCCTTGGTAAAGATTGTGGAGAATGATAGGTTTTGGATGCACGATCAACTTAGAGATCTAGGAAGACAAATTGTTCTCCAAGAAAATCCAATAAATCCTGAGGAGCGGAGTAGGATATGGATTTGGGAGGACGGCCTTAATGCAATAAGACCAAAGGAGGTAAAGCACTTCTAGAAACATCTAACTAGTTTTTGCCATAGATTCCGCTACATTGTACCTTCTTGGGTTTTTTTTTTCTATCCTTTTTATAATCCTTTGGCTCTATGACATAGAATACTGATATCACTCATTTCCTATTCTCATTTGCAGATAAACAAGAAAGTTCAAGCACTATCTCTTTATTCATCTAGACAAACTATGCTTGATGTCTTTGTTCAAATTAAAAGGATTGGAAGGTTTGAACATCTAAGATTCCTTAAATTATCTCAATTAACCCTTGTTGGAGATGCAACATATCGTCTTCCCAAATCAAGATTGATTTCTTTGAGTTATCCTATGCAAAAATGGACCAGCATATACCTAAAGAATTTAGTTGTTCTTGAATTTGTCAACGTTACTTTCTTAGATGATCTGGGATTACAAAACTCAATCAAGGTGCGTAATATTCTCATTCCTATTTTATTTTCTTGGAAAGTAATATTCGATTGTTCATCTATTGAGTATTGCATTCATTTTGACAGATGGCAACAAAATTGAAAGTTCTTTCTTTTAAAAATTGTTGGAACATAATCAGAACACCTAACTTCTCTAGATGCCTGAATTTAGAGAAGCTCACTTTCGAATGTTGTGACAATTTGAGGAAAATCAACGGCTCTATTGGGAATTTGAAGTGTCTGATTAACTTGAGGATCAATTACTGCTATTCTCTCAGACATTTGCCTGAAGAAATCGGGGACCTAGTGAAACTATAGTATTTTGTTGTAGATTGTTATAAAATGAAGAAACTCCCGAATTCCACACGGAAGTTGAAATCATTACGTGAGTTGCGCTTTCGAGGTTGCATTTCTCATAATTTAGATTCTACAAATTCGTGGAATTTACCTTGTGCTATTGAAATGCTCCAGAATTTGGAAGTGCTTCAAGTCAATAATCACTCTTTAAAAGGTCGACTTCCTTCTGGCATTGGAAGTTTGCCCTTTCTAAGAATCCTAAATCTATCAAGAACTTGTGTCAGTGAAGTTCCAAAGACCATCAGCATGCTTCCTCGCCTACAAAGAATCGAGTTGATGGAATGCAATAATATTCAAGAGTTGCCGATCCTCCCAACAAGTTTAACCCATCTAGAAGTATCATCTAAATTGTTGCGGGTAGTCTCAGATCTTTCGAACTTGACTAATTTGGTTGAGTTGTATGTATCAGGAACTTGTGTTAGTGAAGTTCCAAAGACCATCGACATGCTTCCTTGCCTACAAAGAATCGGGTTGATGGAATGCAATAATATTCAAGAGTTGCCGACCTTCCCAACAAGTTTAACCCATCTAAAAGTGTCATCTAAATCGTTGCGGGTAATCTCGGATCTTTCGAACCTGACTAATTTGGTTGAGTTGGATCTAGTTCATTGTGAAATATTAAGAGATAAACTTTGTACCGATGAGTTACAGTGGATTGGAAAGTTATCCAAACTGACCAAATTGAGCTTCAGACTTCACAATGTCCCTATTCCTACTGAGATGGCTTCCCTTCCTGTGCTAAACGAACTTTATTTGTATGGATTTGACCTACAAACCTTTCCGCAACTACCCCTATCTTTGGAAAAGCTAATGCTTGGAAATTTCAATTCAGTTGCGTCACTCTCTCCGAACCTAAGAAATTTGTTATGTTTAGAGCTGTATGATTCTCCATTGCAAGAAATACAACTTGATGGGCTTGAACTTCCACAACTAAAGAAGTTGCGTGTGGAAGGCTGGCAACGCCTCAAAAGGTTGAGGCTATCAAGAATGAGGAAGCTAAACAATGTCAACGTGAATCTTTGTATAAAGTTAGTTGAGATCCAATTTTCTTGGGTGTTCGAATCACTGGAGGCATTGAATATTGTAGATGTCGAGTCCTTGGAAAGGATAGTTTATGAGTCTGATAATGAATTGATTAGTTGTGAAGGGAGGCTAATTTTTCCATCGACGGTCTTAAATAGGTTGCGTACTCTCTGCCTATCGAGGTGCCCTAAGATACTCGATGTTCAAGTTGTAGGTACGTTGGAATCGTGGGAAGGCTTTGACATTGAGGGTTGTCCTTACTTGCAACGTCTCGGTGGTTTGTCAAACTTAAAGAACCTAGAGTCTTTAGTAATATGGGGCTGCGAGAGGCTATGGGATGTCGAGGGCGTCGACGAGTTGGAGTTTTTGAACTATTTGTCGCTCAATGATTGCGGATCGTTGGAAAGGTTGATTGACGTGTCAACCACCAAACTGCCAAACGATTGCGACGTACGAATCGAACGGTGCAGGAGACTACCGGGGGTTAAGAAAGGATTCCGTGGCTCGGTCCAGGTCTTGAAGCATTATAAGGTGATTCTGAGCCACTCCCTCTCCTTTTTTATTTTCTTGACGCAACTATCAACCAACACTAGTTCAACTCTAAGGTAGATTTGTAATAATGATGAGAAATTAAAAAATAAAAAAAAAATCAATTAATATTTGATCTCACTTATTTTAAAACCCACTCGACATAAATTTGTTTTATTTTCAACTCGCGTTTTCTCATTTTCTTTTCTTTTCTTTTTTTTTTACATGATAAAGTTCTATATGTGCAGCAAATCTATGGGACAAGGTCAGCTTTTATCATAAGTCAATGGAAAAATTGCAATTTTTAGCAAAAAAATATATAAATTTACTCAGAGTATCTCATTAAAATGTTCTTTTCACTTTATATGAAATGAATTGTTTATTTAGCGAATTTTTATGCAATACACTCCACTTTATTGTCATTTCTTACTTAATACTATTCATTATGGAGATGAGTTGAGTCATTTGCAATTTCCACAGTGAAAATAAAACACTAAAAAGAATTTTCTGAGGGACTTCTTTCAAGAACACAACTTAAATGGTCCACTGATCCATAAAGCGACTGACTTATGTTATTGATGGAGTTGAGTGCTAATTGAATTGGCATGTGGATGGGGTCGGCCAATTAGGATGCGTGTTCCAAAAGCATCTAGAAATATTTATTAAGATTTTTCATTCTTAAAAAAACAATGAAAATCTAATTTTTGAAAGTCTGCATCCTCCCCGGTTTTTTGACCGTGTTTGTTAATGGCCACTTTAAACATCGTTCAGACATTTATTTTTTCAGTCGTGAGGCATTTCATTTCATTTCATTTCATTGACTTGCTTCCACTACACTAGATAGAGAAGGGGAAAATGAGGAGGAAATGCTTCATCTACTTAATTTATAACTAGCCCCGGTCTCTTTTTTTTTTTTGGGTAAAAACATATTGTTTTTCTATCTTAGAAGCTTATATCTAAGGCAGATAATGGGTCAGACCAATAAAATGTCTTACTAATGTCGTGGACATAGGTAGCATACGAGTCAAAGACAGGGCAGATGGCTGCGATGTAAAATTGTTTACATTTGGTGAAATGGAAAATTGAACTCGTTTGATGTGCAAAATCCACATACACAATTTCGTTCTAATCTTACATGATTTACAACATTTTCTTGTGCGATATTGTTTCCTCTTCTATATTGATCCTTTCTTATATTTCAATCTCAACAAATACAGCCAAAACTTGTATGTATGACTTTCATAAGTATCTTTTGAGGATTTTAAAGCAACTCCTATTTATTTGATTGCATTATTTTAATCATACCATTCCTTTTTCAAAAGCTTTCTCCTAAAATTGGTTATGATTTTATTTTTCAGGAATCAGGCTTTGATTTGACAACATGTTTCGGACGCTTGTGAAGTTCTGAAGGCAACCCGCACGATAATTGTTAGAATGCAAGGACGAAACTAGCATAATATCTTATCGGGGTCGACGCACTGAAGAGTCCAAAGGTTTCTGAGAATGATTTCCAGTACCAGAACATCAACTTAGGATGCAGGTGTGACCTCATCATTTTCAAGCTAGAAAGATGATTTACCCTTGTGGCAGAATTAAGAGAGTTGCTGTTCTTCGCATCAACATTTCTTTGAATCCCTAAAGGATTCCTCGCTTAAATTAGTTTTTTTCAGGATTGTCCCATCTCTTTTCGATTGGTCTTAGACAACTCATTCAAATTGCACGTCTTGCATGAAGAACTGCAAAAGTTTAGTACGGGCAGATTAAGCATATGCAGAGTAATGTTGTGTGAAAGGCCTCATCCAATTTAGAAATCTACATATTAGAGCTGGCAATCTCTCCAAGACGGGCTAACATGAACATCATCATACGTAGAACAAAAATGGCATGGCATCGATACATCATATTCTCTCATTTCACGTGACCCAACATAAATATGTTAGGCCACAGCACATTCTGAGCCCTACTTCCAGGCTTGTATCTTCTGGTAGCTAATTTAGTCATACGTAACCAGGGACAAAGATGTCACTATCCTCTTTAGAGCATATTATGGTGAATTTAATATAAGCTTTCGTGGCAAATAATAATGGAAGATTTAGAATTGAGATACAATTGCAATTGAAAGTTTACAATTTCAATAGTTGATATGTATATCTGTTTTCTTGTACATAATATACATTGCCAAAATAATTAATCACGGTAGACAGTAGTTGATATGTATTGTTGGTTGAAACGTTCACGCATGATTGGCTGTGATTTTATTTCTTCAGGAATCACGTTTTGATCAGATTTGGACATGTTTTGAAGGCTTGTGCAATTTTGAAGACGACTCCGATGATGATTTTTAGCATGCAGGGACGGACCGGCATATCAGTCTAGTGGGGTCAATGTACTGAAGAGTCAAAGTTTCTAAGAATGGTTTCAAAAACCGGGACATCGAGTTCGGATGCAGGTGAGACCTCATCAGTTTCAAGCTCGATAGATGAATTGCCCTTGCGGCTGATTCAAGGGAAATGTTGTTCTTCGCATCAACATTTCTGATCCTTGAATCTTTGTAAGATTTGTCGCTTGAACTAGTTACTTCTGGATCATCGCGTATATTTTCCACTAGTTCTGACAACTCATTCAAATTGCCCGTCTTGCATGAAGAGCTGCAAAAATTTAGTACAAGCAGATTAAGCATATGCAATATAATGTCATCCAAAAAGTCTAATCCAACAAATGAAAATTACTTGTTAGAGTTGGCAATGTTTCTAAGACAGTGATGATACAACATGAACAGCATCATACATAGAACATATGTGACTTGACATCGATACATCTTTTCCATAACTAGGAGTTATTTCAATCTAAAAAGTAAATATTATTTGAGGGACTATCCCTCTCCCATTTTATGGGACTTAGAAGGTTCAACTCAAAGTTGAATGAATCATGCTACAGTAGATGGTGAACCCTACTTCCAGGCTTGTAGTCTTCCATTAGATAATCCAGTCATAAGTTACCAGAGACAAAGATGTCAATATCCTCCTTATAGCATATTATGATGAATTTAATATGAGCTTTCTTGGCAAATAATAATAGAAGAGTTAGACTTGAGATGCAACAGCAAGTAAAACTTAATGATTTCAGCTGAAAAGGCTCTAATTTCACCTAGCAACCAAATGATGACAGAACATCAAAAGATTTTTTTACACATTTCTACGTGGGTTGATCAAAATAGTAATATAAAGCAATTAGGTGAGTCTCAAATGTCTCAATGGAAACTATGATATACAGTCAAACAAAAAAATCTCATTTTACCCTAGATATCCATTCAATAGCAGAAGAGTGATAACTATGGCAACTTTTTATGGGGAGGAGGTAAAATCCTTCCCGTCATCCCCTCTGAGGGGAGGGGGTGCAGCGGGAAGAAGATAACTTACACATTACTCACTTTCTGTCAGCTACTGTTAAGTACATGGGGAGAAAAAAATCAGTAGAATTTGAGCAAAATTTCATTCAGATCTAAAGTTACAATTTGATTGGGTACAGATGCCTAGCCACAGGTTGAGAAGTGTTTTTCACACTGACATGGCTTCCTGTCAAAGGAGATTGCCTTTTTGTGTGCTCCCTTGCAAATGAATTTAGATCAACAAGCGACTTTCCCTCAACTTGAGAATCTTTGGTTTTGTCTCCCAACCTGTTGAACATTGCGTAAACCATGTGATGTCATAAAGCACTCCATGTCCAATCAAAGAAACTGGAATAAAATAGAAAATTTTCATCCTTTCTCATTTAGATGCATAGAAGCAAGTCTTTTACTAATAATTTGAGTAAGCTTTCTCCCGGTGATAGTTCTCGAGAAGACTAACTCTTGATTTCCTCTGATCCATTGAATAAAGTTGAGTGAGTTTGTCCAGGCATCCTACAGGAAAAGAAAGAGCACAATGCATAAGCTGCAGGTTCTCTGCTTGGGACATCAACATAGTAGTAAAAGTGAACTGAGAAGTGCAAAAATGTAATGCTGTCAATCCACACAATTTTCTACTAAAATCTGGAAATTATCATCAAATGCATCAACATGATAGCCAAAACCCAATGAATGAGCGCATCAAACTGATGACCACAAGAACTTGTTGTGTTCCTGTCCTTGGAACATTGAGCTACAGATGCATATTCTTCCTAAATTTTCATAAAATCAACTATCAAGTCCATGTTTCTTAAAAAGAGACATTAATGACTCATTGCTCTTAGTAAATGGCATAAACTTGCCAATGTTATCCTCTTATAAGTTTTCCATCCTCTCATTCCACAAATCACTTAAAGGTAAGCGATAAAGTAGGGTCAACCTGACAACAGCCATTTCACTGTCATGCATTACTTTACTCAGATGAAGATTTGTGGCAGGCTTGGCCTCTTCTATATCAGCCTTAGTAGCATTCCATGTATCAAGAAAAGGTTTACTGCTTTAGTTTGCCTCGCCTTCTGTTCCTGGAACATGTGACATAGTTAAACCTTCTAAACGTACGTTGCCACAAGAATATGTGGCTTCCCCTACCATCTGTTCCCTGTTACTCTGCTCTTCATATAAAGTGGAATTCAAACTTTTGATGATAGACAAATCTTTTCTTGGAAGCTCTGGAATGGTACTTAAATTTGTATCAGCCATGGGCTGAACGTGAACTTCTCTTGGTACTATTTTATCTGATGTACAACCTTGTTGATCGGATTCTTGAGCGCACGTGCTGTTTGTCCTATCCAAAGAAGATTGTTCTAGGATTGAATTTCTACAGGCTGCAGATAAAGTTAGACAGAGTTGAAGTTACAGAAATCTCTACCTGAACTTCTGATGTTACTCACACAACGCGTTGATTCATCATTATCAATGACAGCTTTATCTTCACAGTCTGGAATTGCCACAGGAAGGAGACTTTTCGAGCCCTGGTGCTCATTCATCTCTGGAAATCTCCCTTTGCTTCCTATGACCTTCTTCCCACCTTGTTCTCCCTCAGTCATGGATGAATCAAGATTAGAGCTGTCCAACGTGGATAGCACAAATGACTGCTAAGGTCCTACACAAGTCATGAAATTTGTTTCGAATGTTTCCATTTTTTTGTTTTTTTTTTTTTGGGTATGATATTGTTTCCTCTTATAAATAGATCCTTTCTCGTACTTCAATCTCAAGAAATGCAGTTAAAACCTACATATATGACTTTTATCAGTATTTTTCAAGGAATTTAGAACAGCTTCTATCTATTTTCTTGTGCATGGTATTCATCAACAAATAGGTCAAACACTCTAGACATTAGTTGATTTGTATAACTAATTGGTTTGACTGCATAATCTGGAGATCCTATGCTTGTCTCGATCTAGCGAACTTTTGTTGCTCGTAACTGTGAAATGTCAGTGTTCACTATTTGTTTCATAGCTTAAAACAGAGGTAATTCATAAGTGGGTCGAGTTTCCGAATGGCTTTTGCCGTTTGTTTCGTTGGTTCATTTGGTTTCAGAAGACCTCTTTGTGATCGAGGTTGACTGGCTTTATGGAGTTCATTTGAGCATCTTCTTTGACATTATAAATTAGTCTCTCATCCAGTACGCCACAGAAAGTTGTCTATGGGCAACTACTACCTGTAACTTGACAATCTCGTATTTTCCATTCCTAGTGTTTTGTTGTCACTATTATTATCTCTCTATTAGAATCTCCATGGTTCCTGATTATAGTCTACAATATGCATATAACTGATCGCCAAAGCCAAAAAAGTGCATAAGCAACTCATTTATAGCAAAAATAGTCGCAATTCAATTACATCTTCAAGTTCCTTTGTAAAGCTTCAGCCTTTTCGACATTTTTATCAGTTTCCATGACCAATGGACTTCCAACTTCGGTGGAACTCGCCTTAGGAGAAATCTTAAGATGAAATTTAGGATGGTCACCAGAGACTGTTGGTTTTGCTTTGTTCGGTGTTTCTCATGATTGCAAACCTGATACATATGATCTAAGAAACCAGCAAGGAACGAGTTTCGACTGTGTTAAAATTGAAAAACTTAAGAAGTACGGTCCGTTTACCTGTTCCATGACAACAGCTTTGAAGGATTCGCTGAAACTTCTGAAGTGTCAAGGGTAAGAACATTACTTCCACAAAACAAAACCCAGTCACAGGAGTGAGGGTAGTGGAGCTATTAGCACTCTTCACCTTTTTTCACTTGGAGACACAGAGGGCCATTCCAGTGGACTAGATGACATGTCCTGCAAAATAAACACTCACCAATTCTAATGCATTACAAAATAGCATCCCCATAATTGTATTCGCAACACTATTGAAGAGGTGTAAGGTATTACTTGGAAGTGAAGAGCAAACAATAGAAAGGAACCTCAGATGATTTCCCTTATGATTTGAGAAGTGGCTGGTTTTATCAGTTTACCTGTTCTGTGACAACAGTTTCGGAGGATTCTCTGAAACTTCTAAAGTGTCAAGAGTACGAACATTACTTCCACAAACAAAACCCAGTCACAGGAGCAAGTATAATGGCGTTATTAACACTCTTCACCTTTTCTCACTTGGAGACTGAGAGAGCCGTTTCGATGGACTAAATGGCATTAAATTGGCATCTGATCCCTGCAATATACACTCATGGCTTCTAATCCATTACAAAATAGCATCCCCACAAGTATATTAGAGCAAACAACAGAAAGGAACCTCATATGATTTCCGTTTTAAGGATGAATTGAGAAGTGACTGGTTTTCGGTGCTTTTGCTATGATGAGCTAACGAATGTGCTGCATCACCTCACATTGCTGTAATTTGCTCAGAGTCTCTCATGGAACTGATTTCCTCTGTAGGATTAGAACAGAGTTGATCTTCTTTAGTTCTTGTGGCCCTGCGCATATTGACATCGTGATCTCCAAAAGTATCTATGGTTTCAAATACCAGGACATCAAGTCAGGATGCAGGTTAGACCTCTTCATTCTCAAGCTAGAAAGATAAAATGCCCTCTTGGCAGAATTAAGAGGGTTACTGTTCTTCACATCAACATTTCTGACCCTTGAATCCTTAAAAGATTCCTTGCTTGAATCAGTGACATCAGAATTCACACATATCTTAACAAAAGGTGTTAACAACTCATTTAAACTGCCCGGCTTGCATAGAGAACTGCAAAAATTTTATTTTAAGCAGATTAAGCATATGCAAAATAATGATGTGTCAAAGGTCTAGTCCACTATATGCAATCTACTTGTTAGCATTGGCAATGTCTAAGATAAGATATTACATAACATGAAAAGAATCAAACATAAAACTAATATGACATGACACTGACATATCCTTTCTGTAATGAGGAGTTATTTCAGTCTTGAAAGTATATATTGAAGAATTTAGAGAAAATAATTGTGATAATTCTCTACATTTTTGTACCAGGATTACAAAGCTATTTATAGGACTTCTACAAGTACTAGCTAGGAAAAAAACAGATCTGAATAATACAGCTATAATTCCACAAATCAAGGGATACTAATAAATCATTTCCTAACTAATTATTTACAGCTATTTCCTAATAATTAGGACCCAAAAAATCAGGATAATTCAATATATATCATTTAAGGAATATGACTCTCCCATGTCATGCGACTCTAAGGTTCAAACTGAACATGAACATATCATGCTACAGAAGATTATGAACCCCACTTCCAGGCTGGTAGTCTTCTAGCAGATAACTTAGTCATATTTTACCAGAGACAAAGATGTCAATATCCACTTCAAAGCATAGTATGAAGGATTTAATGAGCTTTCCTGGCCAATAACAAAGGGAGACTTAGACTTGAGAGACAATTGCAAGTAAAGGTTTATAATTTCAGCTGAAAAGGCTTTAATTTCATCAACAGCAAGCAAATAATCAAGTACATATCTATATTTGTTGATCAAACTAGTAATATACAGCAATTAGGAGAGTGTCCAATGTCTCAATGCAAACTATGATATAGAATTAAAAAAAAAAAAAATTCTCATTTTACCCTAGTTGAAAGTCCAACGGATAACAGAAGATACCAGGGCACCTTTTTTGAGTTAGTATATTGGAAAAAAATAAACTTTCCCTTTTTTTTCTTTTGAGTTAGTGTATTGGTGGGGGAGTGGCAGCAGGGAGGAGATAACTTAAACATTACTCAATAATTGTTAGCTACTGTTAAATGAAGTACATGGGAAAAAATAAAATACTAGAATTTGAACAAAATTTCAAACAGCACAGCAATTACAACTCGATTGGGTACAGATGCCTCACCCCAGTTGAGAAGTGGGTCTCACACTGATATGGCTTCCAGTCAGAGGAGGTTGACTTTTTGTTTGCTCCCTTGCCAGTGAATTTATACCAAACTTTCCCCCAACTCGAGAATCCTTGGCATTGTCTCCCAACCTGTTGCAGATTGCATAAACCATGTGAAGGTACAAAGCATGAAATGTCCAATCAAAGAAACTATAATCAAAAGGAAAATCTTCACCTAGTTTCATTTAGATGTACAGAAGCAAGTCTTTTGCTGCTAAATTGAGTAAGCTTTCTCCCAGTTGATGGTTCTCGAGAAGACTGACTCTCAACTTCCTCTGATCTCTTGGAAAACTTTGAATGGGCTTGTCCAGGCTCTCTACCGGTAAAGAAAGAGGACAATTTATAACTGCAGGCTCTCCAGATGGGACATTTACGTAATACTAAAGAGAGCTAAGAAGTGCAAAAATGTTATGCTGTTGATCCAACAATGTTTTTACTGAACTCTGGAAATCACCATAAAATGCATCAACATGATAGCAAATACTCAATGAGTGAGTGCATCAAACTGAAAATCATAACAATTTGCATTCCCGTCCTTAAATATTAAGCTACGGATGCATATGCTTTCTAAAATTTCACAAAATCAACCATCAAGAGTCCATGTTTCTTGAAAGGAGACATTAATGGTGCATTGATCTAATTCGGCATGCCAGAAACTTGCCAATATCATCCTAACATAGATTCCCTCTCATTCCTCTAATCACTTAAAGGTAAGGGATAAATGGGACAACCTGAAAACAGCCATTTCACTGTCATGCAGTATTTTACTTGGGATAATACAGGCTGTATCATTAAGAATTGTCGCAGGCTTGGCCTCTTCATTATCAGCCTTAGTAGCATTTGGTGTATCAAGAAAAGGTTTATTGCTTCCATTTGCCTTGCCTTCTGTTCCTGGAACATGTGGCACACTTGAACCTTCTGGCTGCGTGTTGCCATGAGAATATGTCACTTCCCCTACCATTTCTTCCCTGTTACTCTGCTCTTCACCGAAAGTGGAATTTGAACTTTTGACGATATACAAATCTTTTCTTGGAAGCTCTGGGATGGTACTTAAACTTGTGTCAACCCTGGGCTGAATATGTACTTCTCCTGGTGCTGTTTTGTCTGATGAATAATCTTGTTGATCAGATCCTTGAGAACACGTGCTGTTTGTCCTTTCGAAAGAAGATTGTTCTGGAATTGAAATTCTACATGCTGCGGACTTTGGCACCCAATCATCCATTCTTGGGTTAGGCATAGAAGTTGAAGTTACAGAAGTTTCTACTTGAATCTCTGATGTACCCACACAGTGCATTGATTGAACATTATCAATCATAGCATGATCCTCACAGTCAGGAATTGCCTCAGGAAGGCGAGTTTTCGAGCCCTGGTGCTCATTCATCTCCGATGATCTCCCTTTGCTTCCTCTAACCTTCTTCCCACCTTGTTCTCCCTCAGTCATGGGTGAATCAAGATTAAAGCCATCCAACCTGGATAGCACAAATGACTGCTAAATTCCTAGCTTGCAATCACAAGTCATGACATTTCCCATCACTTGAAAATATAACCTTATGTATCAAAGAATAGGCCCTAATGTATACATTCTGTCTTACTCATTAAAATCAAACGAGAAAGAAAATATTTTCTTAGAATTTCCTTCATCAGGTGATTCTGCTTCATTTCTGTCCTTATTTGGGGATTTCCTTGATGGGCAGGAGAAATCAAGATCTGGCATGTCCACTTTGTATGATGAAAACTTGTCAAAGTCAGCATCCTGGTTAAAATCAACATCCCTGAAAAAGGTTATTTAACAATCAATCCACAGAAAGCAGAGATATATCCCACTCTCATAGCAAGTAAGATTGTAACTAGCTTTCATGCATCTTCACCATCATCCATCGTTTGATGATTTTTGAGGTGGTCGAATGAAAAGTAAAGCATGGCTCACTTAATCACCACGGGCATTATTCTCCCAAAGAGGTAATTGTACAGGGGTGAATATACATAACCAACACAGGTATGAAGATAGACTATTAAAGTTAGATGCCACATCCATACCGGTTTATTATCTAACTGCCTATACTTTAAGTTTCACTTACAGTTTATCAAAGTTGATTTTCTTTGTTTTGCCTTTGCCAAAGCTAAAATCCACTGTGTCATCTTCTGCCACAGACAACGACTTCCAGGAGGTAAGGAACTCCTTTCCAAATTCAGCATCTGTTGAAATCGGATTTAACATTGAACTATGACCTACATATCTTCCTTCATAAGACATGGCCAGAAATGTGTACGAGCAATCATCCTAATCAATGACAAGGATGAAAACTTGTTTTAACATTAAGAAAGCTTTAATTTGTTTTCAAGTACGTGAAAAGTATGCTGCACTAAAAGAGTCACGTGACGGGCCATATTAAATTAATAACCTAAACAAATTAATTAGGTTTGAAATAGATAAATATACATCCTTATGGTACCATTCCACCTCTGAAGTGAATTTACTGTATTTTGAGATTTGTCAAGCTTACAGAGTACCTAGTAATGATTTATCCTCTTTCTGATTTACCACTCCAGTTTCCTTAGGTGATTCTGCCATCTGCTAGGGAAAGAGTCAGGATAGCATAAGAAAAAAGAGAATTTAAAAGGCCCTGAGAATTTACAAAAAAATGGGAGAATTAATTGCAAACCCCTTAGGTTGGCTATACTACACAGCAACCTCCTCTCTTCGTAAAAGCAACATTTTTGCACTTATCTTATGCAGAAGCATATATAAACAAACCTAGGTGGGACCTTAGCCAGTCCATTAAAGTGAAAAACCCACACGTGGCATATAGATAGTTCATACAGGAGCAGCATTTACTTATACAAAGTGGCTAGGTGGAGAGCTGCAAGCTTTAAACTTAAAACCGTGCAACCAAAAACACCCATATATACATGCCAGTATCACATATCTCTGAAGATTCATTTTTCATCCTTCCACAAATGCAAAGGTAAAGGATCTCCAATTTGACAGCAGTGATAAGATGGACACCTAATTAGTACAATAAAGTAATGATCATTTCAAGATTTCTCTACGTTGCTTCAAGTGGGACATAAGTCTATCATACTTTCAATATGAAATGGCTGAAGGAGTTCAACTAGACTGCAAGTGGATCCACTATTGCTATTGCAAATAATGAACAAATGCAGTAATAAAAAGTTCACACAGGGGCAAAGCACAGGGCTAATCAAGTATAGTCTATGCCAAGAAAAGAACACAGATGCTAATTTGACATGAGAAACCATAGCATTGGGATTTAGCAAATGAATTAAGAGCTGTCTTATGACAACCTAAAATATATAGGTCGTCCTATCACATTCAGGTCACCCGATTTCCAGCACAGTGAAGTTCAATTAAAACGAATGTTATTGAAAATATATATAGACACACACACACATAAGAACAGCTACTTATCATGGCATCATTTCTACAAAGAGATGCCGTGAAATAGCTTTATCTCTGTATGAAACTGCCCTGAGCAGCAAAAAATCTCCTGCTCATACCTCAGAAGCCAAGACAATGAGCAGGTAAATGCTGTAAGTCATAGTGATTTCCTCTACATAAACATCTACATTTCGGTGAAACTGCAAGGTGCTATAGACTTCCAGTAATAGGCTTACAGCAATTCTGCACACAAATCGATCCACAAGCTTATTCCACCCAGTTTCTAATGTCAAATGCGCCGGAATACTCACAGAGGTATATCCAAGAGATAAACGTAGCAATCAACAAGAAATTCTTCGTTTTGCCTAGCCTACAGAAATCGTAGACAATGCTCGAACGAACTCGATAAAGCCAATCGACATCGAGCACAAAGAGGTCTTTAAAATCAAACGGACCTCCTGCGACAGAGGATGGCAGATGCATAACGAACACGGCGCAGGATTCCAAAGGAACGCCTCATCGGAAAAGTTCGCATCTCATAAGATTCACCATTGGAAAAACGGTCCGCGAACGCCGATGTTGCAGAGGTACGAGCGACGAAGACGCGACGAAACTCTGAAGAAGTCAAAGCCAGAAGAAGAAATCGGTGGATCACAGAAGCGCGAGATCGATTCGCACGTCGACACGAAATGGATTGCTAGACCGACAGGGAGCGAGCTCGAGCGTTGTAGAGAGAGAGAGATCGACTGGACTTGAATGGAGATGTGAGAGAGAGAGAAGTAACCTGGTTTTCCTGAGGTTTTTGAATGGCGACTCTTTATATATATAGAGAGAGAGAGAGTAGTGACTCGTCATGCGCTCGCGCGGAGTTTTCCCGAATGGACGGGAGAAATTCCCGATTTTGCCCCTCCAGGGCCTGGAGTCCAGCGAAAACATTTCCACCTATCTTTGTTTTTTTTTTTTTTTTTTTTATGAAAAATAAATGATTTAGAATATTTTTTTCTAAAAAAATTACTTAAATCATTTGAAAAAATGAATGAATATACACTGATATTTCAAGTGCTAACAAGCCATGTCTTTAGGCATGTATATTTAAAATAATTCATTTTCGTAAAACAAATTAAACTTGTCTTGAAAAAATTGCAACGACCCGGGATAGTTAGATTCAAGCAGATCTTGACTGTCGATCACGTCAACCCACGCTTGGAAACCACATGATTAATGACTTTGATGGACCGGGGGCATGTAAGCTCATGTCCTCACAAGCATTTACGCTCACTTTGAAACTCGATGTGCTATTGGTCGGTTGCTACCGAAGCCCATCTTCCATTCCTAGTGTCGCACAAAGCAGAGGGGACTTTTATCAAGGAATAACTTAAAAGCTGGGTTGAGCAAGACTAAAAGAAATTGAGAAGAAAATGAACACATTGACATTTGTCCCACCTAATCCCGCTATTGGGACGTTGGGTTTAAAGCATTAACAAAATACCAATTGCCCACTAAGAAAGTTAATCACTGTAGTTCCGTCATATACAAGTGGGAAATTCAAAACTGACAATCCACTTAAGCCCATGCTCATTCTTCGCAAATCGATTTATTACGCAATTGTCTCTCCTACATGTAATGGCACAAACTATTAGTCAAATCTTTAAATCAAGTGCGCTGACCATTTTGCCCCTTAAATTTCTGGCCCCGTTCAATTCTCAGAAAAAGGAACTCTGTTGCATAGAGCTGTAATTGGTTTTCAAGAGTCATCTGCTCGTGAACAATTATTTTTCTTAATTTTTGTCAAGAGTCAAACATGGTTTTCAGAGGATTTTGTAAAGCTCGGGTCTCTAATGTGTAATAAGAGCTGTAAACCATTGAGTTGATTGCCATGGAAGCAGGTGATGGCCGAGTTTTGACAAGAGCTCAGGTGAACGTCTTTGGTATTACACGGTGAGTCAGAGTACCTCTTCAACAATCCCCCCTCTTTTCCTTTGTTTCGAGACAGTCGGCAACCCTCGACTCCAGCATTCCTGTCATCCTGATGTTCTAGGCCTTAAGAGAGCTGAGCGAACATTTCGACCATGTCTTATGCTGTTAGGCATCGACGGTGCGAAGGAAGGAGCAGAAGCAATGAAGGTGAATTTTAAGGAGGGGGAGCGTGAACTGGGGGGAACTAGAGGAATTGGACAGAGAATCTGAAAGTAATCATGATAACACGAAGCAACTGATATGGACGTAGATTCAGCGCAATTCCATTTCTTTAGGAAGCTCGGAGTGTTGAAGAGTTTTCAGGTTACTCTGAATATGCTTGTAAAAAGATATTTTCACTAGGTACCTAAGTCTCATATTATTGAAATTCTTCACAAACTTCATGATTGCCAATGTACAATAGTCTCAAGCTAGATTAGCATCAGACTTTGCAGCACTTTTGTAGCAATTTTCAAATGGAAACTTTTCATTCTTCATCAGGATATCCTGGGACTGCTAACAGTTTTGCCACCATCTATTTCTTCTTATTGGAAATGTTAGAACTGCGGAAAGAGAATGGAATTGAGTGCAGCAGCGAGGACAACAGTTTCAACATTGATGATGACAATGACGGCAGCATCGACAAACGAAGGCTTCGCGAAAGATGATCGGGCTCTGCCTACATCTTTCCCGTGATCTCAATCGGTCTAAAATTAATCTTTTCTGAGCATGAAAACATTTTGAAGACTTGTCTTCAGTAGTTGTTGAAAATAGCTACGTCAAACTTCGAAGCTTTCTTGGAAGGATATTGCAGGGTTCAGGGAAGGTTCCCAGAAGCATCACCTTACTCAAAAGAAACAAAACAAGAACTGATATCGTACATAAAACGAAGACTTTCTTGTTTTTTTGTTTTTCGACAGGTAAAGTTACTTTTATTACTCCGCACAAGGAACCTGCAACTTGCATGCGCATTTGAACAAGTATTTAGCCACAAGTTTGGTTTTTTTAATCATCCGCCAAAAGCATTAGATCTAATGGCTTTTAGTAAAAGTACAGCTGAGTATCAAAACTTGGCACGATAGAACATATAAGCGTAAAAAATTATGAAAGTGTCACTTTCTTTCAAAATGGGACATTTGAGTGCTAAGTCCCGCGAAGATGGTTGGAAATCTTACGTGGCAATTTTTTAATAATATAACTTGCTTATGTGGCATGCTAAAGAGTTGAGTCAGGTGATGAAGAATCAAAACGATGTCGTTTTGTCTTTTTTAATTTTAATTTTAATATAAATATTAATTAAATTAAAATATTTATATCTAAATAATAATTTATTTTTATTTTTTTTTTAAAGGAGGAGGAAGAAGGCGAGGTTGAGCCCTCACTGCTGCCTCTCCACCGTCGTTAAGGAAGGGCCAATGGTCGCTCTAGCAAGTGGTAGCACTTGACCCGACGACCCTTCTGGATCGGGGAGGGCTGCAACCCTTGCCCCAGATGCGGGAGAGGGCTCGTGGGCCCTCACCATCGATCGGCCCTCCCCCACCATCGTTGACCCTTCTCGGCGACATCAAGGAGGCAGTAGCAAGGGTGAGCCCTCGTCACACAGTAATCTCCATCTTCCTCTTTTTTAAAAAAAAATAAATTTAATTTAATTATCTTTTATATTAATTATCTACCCACATCGGTACCAAAATGACGTCGTTTGTGCATTTGTCAAATCACATAAGTGTGCAAAATGACGTCATTTTGCACTTATCTTATTGGAAAATTGTCATGTCAACATTTTGGCCGGATTTTCTCGCCGTTAGCACTTAAGTGATCCATTTTACTCCGATTTTAGCATTTAAGTGTCACTTTCCTAATTTTTAGCACTTAAGTATTTCTTCATACCAAGTTTTGGCACTTGATATATTCGGCACTCAATGGTCTTCCGTCGTATAAAAAAAAATACGACTTTCTGTTTCAATCATTTTACAGGTTCAGGGAAGGTTCCCAGAAGCATCTCCTAATAAGAACTGATTTCGTACATAAAACGGAGACTTTCTTGTCTTTTTCCACAGGTAAGATACTTTTATTAGCTCAATATAAGGAAACGGTGGATCAGTGAGAATAAATAAAATATTTGTGCAAAAGAGCAAAGAAAATTAAAAAAAAAGAAGTAATAATACTTGGAGTGAGGCAAATTTATGAATAATGAAAGTTTGATTCCTTGACTTCCACGCATGTCATGCCACAATCACGTTCTTTCAAACTGTTGCACACGTAGCCTGCAACTGCATGCGCGACAAGCCGGCTACGCTGTGTATAAATAGACTGGAAACGTCCTCAGATGTAAACGTCCTCAGTTGGCTTCTGCTAAAGGGGCCTTCAACTGCATGCACGCTTTCACA
The DNA here is from genome assembly GCA_014182715.1 of Eucalyptus cloeziana. Taxonomy (NCBI): domain Eukaryota; kingdom Viridiplantae; phylum Streptophyta; class Magnoliopsida; order Myrtales; family Myrtaceae; genus Eucalyptus; species Eucalyptus cloeziana. The sequence goes on from CM024637.1 coordinate 10,340,691, forward strand.
AGCGTGTTAACCACAACTTTGGTTTTTCTTTTTAATCATCGACCGATCTTCTCAGAATTTTATTGGTTCTACTATAACTGCTCCATTATTTCTTCATAACGGGGTGATGCGGAATATTTCTCTGTTGAAGAACATCGAGTCGGAAAGAGAGGGAGAGATGGAAACAGAGATCTGCTTAGCTAAGGAAACTATTGATATGGCGAGCTCAGATGCTAGAACATCATCGGGAAGCGAGTACCAAGTGTTTCTGAATTTCAGAGGACCCAACACTCGTGTTGGATTCACCGACTTCCTCTTCCATAGCTTGACTGACGTTGGAATCCGCGTCTTCCGAGATGACGAAGAGCTCCGTGTTGGTGAGAAGATCGATGAATCGCTTTTGCGAGTGATCGACAACTCCAAGATTTACATACCCATCTTCTCTCAGAACTATGCTTCGAGCCAATGGTGCCTTTGCGAGCTCTCATGGATCGTGGCAAACACCTTGAAATCGGAAGGCAATAAAGAGATCCTACCTATTTTCTTTGACGTGGAACCTAACGATGTTAAATTGAAAACTCCGCTATATTGCGATGCCATACTCAATTTGGAGTGCGAGACGAAGTTGGACAACGAGCAAGTAAATGCTTGGAGAGAGGCCCTCATGGAGGTTGACGCCATAAAGGGGTGGGAAGTGAAGAAATACAAGGGGTAAGCTCACTATTTTCAAGATAATTGTTTCCTTAGTTTTCCTTAACACTTGATAATAGATCTGAAAATTCCAGTATGATTAAGTTGGGAGTTTAATTATAGTAATACTAAATGATGAATCTTTACTACATCTGCCAAACGAAATGTGAAGACATGATATTCAAGTTCTACAGTTGTTGCTAGACAATTGCACAAATTTTTATACATCTATTTTGCTCGAAAATCCCAAGATTGCTACTCTCATGTGGGAATCAAGTTGAATTTTGGGTCCTGATATAGCATCCACGTTGTCAAGGGGCTAAAAGTATGTTTTGAAGTGATGTTAATGTCCAATATAGACTTTTAGAATATCGCTCCTAGATTTAAGGTCCCATTACCTATCGGGACATTGTGTAGTTTATCCAATGCTTGAATAATATCACTTCTAATGAAGTAATCGTGATTTTGCTCACTAAAATGGTTTTCATTGTGGCAGCCACAGAGAACTAATCAAATTGGTAGTTGAGAAGCTCGTGGAAAGTTTGAAGTCAAAACATAGATTGGTGACTAAACATTTAGTTGGAATCGATGATCAAGTAGTAGCATTAAGCAAATTAGGCTGCGTTTGTTTTCGTTTCTTTTTTCTGTTTTTAAACACTTTTTCTGTTTTTACATTCACAGGAACAAAAAGGAACAAACGCGTTTGGGTGCGTTTCTTCCTTTTGTTCTTCTGTTCCAGAAACAAATGTAGAACAGAAATAAGAAACAAAAAAATTTTGTTTCTTATTTAAAACACATTTGAAGAACGAGAAAGGAACAAAAACAAAATCCATCGTGTTTCTTTTCTATTTCTTGCTCGGCCCCTTCGAACACCGCCTCTCCTCCATCTTCTCTCCGTCGTCTTCTCCGGCGCCTCCCACTCTCCGCGCCGACAGCCGCCTCTGTCTCGAGACCATTCGGCTTCTCCACCGTCGTCCTCTCCGGCGCCGACGACCCTGCTCCTTCACCGGGTGAACACACTCCTTTGCTCCTCCTTCTCCGATTGACGAGGCCCTTGCGGGATCGGGCGATGGCTGCTCGGAGCTCGGCGTGAGGGCTCGCTCGAGCCGGCGCTTGCCCCGATCTGCGAGACGCTTTGCTCGAGCGAGTCTCGCAGCTCGCCCAAATCTATGGCACCTTTGCTCGCGGATCTGCGGCGGCTCGTCGCTCGCTCGAGATTTGGACGAGCACGCTTGGCCAAATTTGGCGAGCAACGGTGCCCTAGATCGAGCGTTTGCTTGCACCGACCCTTGCTCGCTCGCTCGCTTCTCTGCTCGAGCGAGCGGATGGTCCCGCCTCGCTCGCTCGCGGCTCGCTCGGCGTGAGCGGCCGGCGACCGTGCTCGCTTGCTTCTCTGCTCGCTCGGCGTGAGCAGCAGCGAGCGAGCAGAGCAGCGACCGTCTGCTCGCTTGCTTCTCTGCTCAAGCGAGTAGAGCAGCAGGCCCTCGAGCTGTCAGCGAGCCTCTGCTCGCTCGAGCGTGCTTGCTTGCTTCTCTGCTCGCTGTTGCTCACGCTCGAGCGAGCAGAGCAGCGAGCATCTGCTCACTCGAGCATGAGCAGCGCGACGACGGGGCCGACGACGTCGCTCGCTTGCTTCTCGCACTGCTCGCTCACGCGTGAGCTTGACGACGTCTACTTCGCTCGGCGTGAGCGGCGGCGTATAAATTGCATATAGTTGATGATATGGAGTTAAGGCGGCAACTTAAGCTTTTGATTGTGCTACTTTTTTATTTTGTTATGCTTTAATAGTGTCGAACAATGTTGGCTTGTGAACTAAGTCTCGGTGCAAATTATAGGTTTTCATTGCTAACATTGGGGATGCGAAAGCGATGATTAGCCCGCTCATCGACTGAAGATGGTGATGAGTACTTGTAAAGGCTATTGTTCGACTAGGGAACACAAAGCCATTTACCCTCTAGAGCGTGCTCGTATCCAAAAGGTAAGGATGTATGTGTAACTTTCTTTTTGGTTGAACAGTTTCCTCCAACATTTTCCGTTGACTTCCAATGTATGAAATGGGGATTATCTTGTTTCTGATATGATATCTGAAATAATGCATATGCTTTGTGTTGTGATATATTGGTCATCAGCACAAGTGTTCTGCGCCTTTTTAATGAACATCTTTTCCCCGATGAGATAATGTTTTGCTCATGCAGCTACATTTTGTTATTTAGGAATATGTGAATTCTTATATGCTGCTTTTGTTTGTTGGAGAGCTGCCTTCTTTATTAGCTAGTGCCAAGAAATTGATATTTACATGCCATATGAACTTCTAGTTGTCTTTCTAGTTGTCTTCACACATGATCACGGTTTTGCTTGCCATTTATTGCATCTGTTGTTATTTACGGCTGGGGTGTTGTGGGTTCCAATGGCCGATTACGGGCCGCCTTAAAGTTTCTAGGGCCTTTGGAGATCGCCGGTTCAAAAGGTTTGGCTTTTATTTGAACATTGGTCTGTTGTTCCATTTTAGTGTCGTTGCATCTAAAATGAGAGTACTTAATGCATACCTTCGGCTCCTAATGTAATAGTCTAGACATTGCATATTGCATCACGGGATCAACCAATACAATATCTAGGCTATGTGGTTACTAGTGGACATGGATTTGCTGCTTTATATATGCATCTGCTTCTTCAAATGCATTAACTATACTCCAGCTCCATATTCTATTTCATGTGCATAGTTGCTTTTCTAGATGAGATTCAAGTGTATAGCTCATGAAACTTGGGGCGTGTCTGGATAAGCTTTTATTATATGCGTTTTCTTTAATCCAAAACTTGTGACGGATTCACTTTGACTTTTTAAGTAGCCCATAACACCTAAAACTTTCTTAATATAGACATCTGATTTATACATAATTTTTTCATATTTCTTTTTAAATTTGGATGATGTTTTCAATTTTGGCGAAAAGAAAAAAGTTGTTTTTTGCTTTTTTTGAAGCATAAAGAGATATGCCTAAGTGAAGCCAAGGAATGAAAGAATCATTCTACTTAAATTGAGTTTGTTGGTTACGTGTATGATGGTAACAATCATGACATCAATTATGATTGACCTGTCATGCCTGCAAGGGAATTCATGGAGTTTTGCTTTTTGTATGGAAGTCTTTTGATTTTAGGGACTACTGTGTTAGCCATATATGATTGTCAATATGCTTAGTCCCTAGGGGAAAATAATTTCTGCCACTGTAAAAACAGAAAAAAACTTTGACTATCTTAGATGAAATAATATGTGGAATAACAATGGCCATGGAGTAAAAGAAATTCTCTTTTCCTCGTCCCATGTTTAATTATTTTTGAATTATTATTTAGATAGGCAAAAGAGGTATGTCTACTTTGCTACTCTGAGTTAGCATTCAACAGCTCTAAAAAATTGCCGCACACTGCTGCAATTAATAATAGCTATTGTTGGATACTTGGTATGACCTGTCCTAACAGATTCACAAAGACAAAGCAGAAAAGGAGTAGGAGTAGGAAGATAATAGATGGGTCTTCCCCTCTGAAAAAAGAAAATAATAATGGGAAGATAATCTCTATACAATGATTATTTGTATTTTGTCTATTCAGAGAGTTTTTCGACTTTGCAGGTAGGTGTTGTTGCAACTCCAGATATTCATTAGAGAAACACTTGTCATGCCTCTAGATGATCACACCTAAACGTAATTTGCAGAGATCTTAGGTATGGTACTGCATAGTTGCACTCATTTCGGTGACGGTTTGCTTCTCTTTTCCTTGTTTCTCACTCTATCTCAATTAGTTGTCTCCTTCCCGGGTGAACAAGGCTGGTGTTGGTGGATCCATTATCGACGCTGATGCTTTGAGAACTTCAGTGGATCCATCCAAAGTTCTGCCTTGCCGGTGCCAATCCACGAAGACATTTTTTTTCCCTTGCTCTGTTCGGAATTTGCCAGTCCCTGCCACATAAATCACAATTTGCTGACTTTGGAAACGATTATCCGCACGCTAAGGTTGGCCTTTCGGCTTCTTTTTCATTGTCTTAATCTTAGAGATCTTATAATTTAGTTGGACCATGCACAAAATAAGATAGGGTATACGGATCCATATAGGTTACCATGCTGATTTTGTGTATGGCGTGTAGTTCTTATGGTATTATGTTATTGATTTAATTCATAACTCATATGATGCTCAACCGGTCGAAGATTCAATGGCATCTGAGAGACACTCATTCAATGCAAAGTGGACGGAGTCTGTAACCAATAAACTTATCGGTTTATTGGTGGATGAGGTAAAAAAGGGAAATCGCACCTCTTCCACTTTCAACAAAGCGGGGTGGAGGAATGTACTGTCTGAACTCAGTAGACAGACAGGATTCCAATTTACCATGGCACAGGTGAGGAACAAGGTCAACAAACTGAAAAAACAGTATGCCAGTTTTCACAAACTCCTTTCTCAGTCCGGATTTGGTTGGGATAATGTGAACAAAAGAGTTGTTGTCGACGATCCAAGTATATGGGAATCTCATATCAAGGTATTTCTTATGTGGTCATCTTGATATCATTACAAATGTCAATTTTAAAATGTATGATTATATTGCTGAAATGTCATTATTGTGAAAATTGTAGGATAATGTCGAGTGGGCAAGATTCAGGAAGAATGGATTTCCTCAGTATCCTGAGCTCTGTATTGTTTTTGGTGGTACATATGCTACTGGGGATCACGCCATAGGAAGTACTCAAGATGTGAATGTCTCGGATGATGATGACAATGGTGATGACAATGGTGATGACAATGTAGGTGGTGACAACAGTGGTGGCGATACAGATGGTGTCAATGCAGGTGGTGACTATGATGGTAGCAATGCAAATGATTTCATTGGATTCCACAGTGATGACAGACTCTTTACAACACAAGATGCTGGAACTTCAGTTCGTGGAAAGCACAAATTGGATAGAACTCCAAATGGTAAGCAGAGGAGAAGAAGGAGTAACCAATCCGGTATTGCTGAAACTTGCCAAGCCATACAAGAGTTTCTGAGAGTTAGGTCATCAAGTCAATCTGGTGATGGCTCTGCGAGCTCAGGGACTTCACAACCACCTGTACATGATTTCTCCGTAACTGCCGTGGTCAGTTCTACCGAGTATGCCCGAGATAGAGCAAGATGTTTACAATAAAGCTGTGGAACGAGCATGCGCCAGTTCTCAATGGAGGGAGGCTTTCATTATATCCATACCCGAAAGGAGGATTGGACTTCTTCGATTTCTTTAGTAGATGTTTGGAAATATATTATGAATTGCATGGAGTTGCCTAAGACCGTATAACTTATATTATCTATTAATCTTTAGTAGAAACAAATATGATTAGTGTTGAGACTCTTGCACTTATATGTAATGGTATATCTTATTGAGATTTTATGACTTATGTTATTGAATGTTATTAGGTTGTGTCTTCAAATCTATATTGATGTTTTCGTCATTTTTGTGATTGTATAGGTATTATGGAAGGGGGATCAAATAGTATGTCTAATGAGCAGGTACAACCAAAGAACAACTCTTGGATGATGATATTGACATATTGGTAGCGTGGTTACGCTTAGGCTGCGATGGACACGTCCGCATACGAGAGAACCTATTAGAGACAGTCAATTATCAGGAGAAGAATGGATAAGGGAGATTGTTCATGGACATTCAGATAGGATATATGAAGCATTTAGGATGGAGAGACATGTTTTTCTGAATTTATGTGACTTAATGAGGGTAAGGAGTTGGTTGAAAGATAGTCGATATGTTCAAATAGATGAACAAGTTGGGATATTCTTAAGTGTGGTTACTCACAATAACTCAAATAGAGATTTATGTGAGAGATTCCAACATTCAGGAGAAACAATCAGCAAGTATTTCAACAAAGTGTTGAAAGCAATGATCAAACTTTCAAATGAGATAATCAAACCACCGTCTTTTGATGTCATTCCACAAGAAATTCTTATTGATCCTAGTCATAAACGCTACTTCAAGGTATGATTTTTATATTGATTTTATACCGTCAAATACATGTAGTTGATAATCTTATATGATATTAGATTGTTAATATATTGACAGGGGCTGCGTAGGTGCTATGGATGACACCCATATAGATGCTACCATCCCCGTGTCTCAGCAGATTCCATATAGAGGTAGGAGTGGGAGAACAACCCAGAATGTGCTGTGTATTTGCTCTTTTGATATGAAATTTACTTTCGTGTATGCTTTGGATGGGAAGGATCTGCCGGCGATTGTCGAGTGCTTTCGGCAGCACTCGAAAATCCTCAACTGCAATTTCCCCGACCACCACCTGGTATTTACTTTGTTTATGAAGACAATTTTATGATTATATATTATGGTTGAATATCACAACAAATTTATATATACCATATTATAGGAAATATTACGTGGTAGATTCGGGTTATGCAGCACTTCCAGGATTTTTAACTCCATTTAGAGGCGAGCGGTATCATCTAAGCGAGTATAGAGGGAATGGGGGACGACCAAGGACAGCAAGAGAATTGTTCAACAAGAAGCACTCTTCACTAAGAAACGTAATTGAGAGGTCATTTGGGGCATTAAAGAATCACTTCACCATTTTGAGACGAATGCCTCCATTTAAATTTCGGAAGCAAGTACTTATTGTAATTGCTTGTTGTGCTCTCCATAATTACATTCGTGATCAAGATGCGATGGATAGAAACTTTTCCCTATATGGAGATCCGGAGTATCCATGTGGACCTACAGAAGTGGAGGTTGCAGATGATACATTGCATGATGCACCTGGAATAAACATGCTTAGGACAAGGATTGCAAATAAAATGGCGAGGATCATAATATGCCCGAGATTTGATGACTTTGTGTTTCCGACTTTTGTAATTTTGTTTTTAAGTACTCACTTATCAAATTCAATGTGATGAAGTTGAACAATGAACTATATTACTTCATTATTGTGATGTTATGTATGAAAGAGTCTATGTAGAGATCTATAAGATATTCTTCTGTTAGCTAGCTTTTATTGTACAAATTTTACTTACGAAATTTTGTTCCAAGTATGCACATGACTATGTTCAGAATGTTTGTCTTCACCCACCATGAAAAAAATTAAATTGATGAGCATTTCATTAAAGTGATAATGTAATACCAAGTTTACACTTTATTTTAAAAAAAGGCACGTGACAAAAATTTGGTACAAAGTTTATTTATAAAATTTTCTTCAAAGTATGCACTTATAACCATGTTCAGAATGTTTGACTTTACTCACCATGAACAAAATTAAATTGATGAGCATTTCATTAAAGTGATAATGTAATACCAAGTTTACACTTTATTTTAAAAGGGCACGTGACAAAAATTTGATACAAAGTTTATTTATAAAATTTTCTTCAAAGTATGCACTTATAACCATGTTCAGAATGTTTGACTTTACTCACCATGAACAAAATTAAATTGATGAGCATTTTATGATAATGAGAATTCAAAACCAAGTTTACACTTTATTTTAAAAAAAAAAAAAACAATTGGGAAAATTTTGGTACAAACTTAAAAATTTTCTTCCAAGTAAGCAAATATGATCATGTTTAGAATGTTTGTTTTCACTTACTATGAACATAATTAAATTGATGAGCATTTAATGAGAATGATAATTCAATACAAAGTTTACATTTTATTTAAAAAAAAAAAACACTTGAAAAAAAAATTGGAACAGAAATTTTTTTCAATTACAAACGTATTTCTGTTCTTTTCTATTCCGAAACATAAATTTTGTACAGTTATCAAACGTGTTTCTTTTTTTCTATTTCAGAAACAGAAATTTTATATAGTTACTAAACACGTTTTTTTGTTCAGAAATTGTTCCCCGGAACAGAAACACTTTTTTCTATTTATGTTTCCTGGAACAATTTTTAAACAGAAATGTTACCAAACGCGCCCTTATTAGATGTCAATTCCGATGGTGTGCGACTCATTAAAATTTGTGGCATGGGAGGTATTGGCAAAACAACACTGGCCAAGGTCATCTTCAACAAGCTATCTTCTCATTTTGGACGGTGTTGTTGTTTCCTTGAAGACGTTCAAGTGAATTCGTCAAGAACTTATGGCTTAGTTGACTTGCAAAAAAGGTTAATATCCGAAATCGGCTATCCTGCAGGAACAAAGAACATTGATGAAGTTGATTATGGAACTAAGAGGATTAGAGAAATACTTTGTAATAAGAAAGTCCTTATTGTACTCAATGATGTTGATAACAACGAACAAGTGGAGAAATTAGTTAGAAAGAGTACTTTATATTCAGGATCTAGAATATTGATTACAACTAGAAATAAAGATATCTTGCAAGTCAATAGACAAAAGTATCAAATTTTAGATTATGAAATGGAGGTCATGAGTGCTGGACATGCGCTTGAGCTTTTTAGTAAGCATGCGTTTAACACAGACTTTCCTTCAGATGATTACAATTATCTTTCAAAGAAGATGGTATTTGCTGCCGAGAGACTTCCGTTGGCTCTTGAGGTGATTGGTTCGTTCCTCTCCCACAGACCACAAGAACTAGGGAAAGAGACGTTGCATAAGTTAAGAAAAGCACCTCATGAGGATGTTTTTGCAAAGTTGAAGATCAGCTATGATGCCTTAAATTTCGAGCAACAACAAATTTTCCTCGATATTGCATGCTTTTTCATGGGTGAAGATAAGGCGAATGCAATCTACCTATGGAAAGATTGTGAGTTTTTCCCAGATACAGGAGTTGCTGCCCTCATTGGCATGTCTTTGGTAAAGATCGTGGAGAATGATAAGTTTTGGATGCACGATCAACTTAGAGATCTAGGAAGAAAAATTGTTCTCCAAGAAAATCCAATAAATCCTGAGGAGCGAAGTAGGATATGGATTTGGGAGGAGGGCCTTGATGCAATAAGACATAAGGAGGTAAAGCACTTCTAGAGAGATCTAACTAGTTTTTGCCATAGATTCCACTACATTTTACCTTCTTGGGGCTTTTTGTTCTTTCCTTTTTATAATCCTTTGGCTCTATGAGATAGAATACTGATATCACTCATTTCCCATTCTTATTGGCAGATAAACAAAAAGGTTCAAGCACTATCTCTTTATTCATCTAGACAAAGTATCAGTGATGTCTTTGTTCAAATTAAAAGGATTGGAAGGTTTAAACATCTAAGATTCCTTAAATTATCTCTATTAACCCTTGTTGGGGATGTAACATATCATCTTCCCAAATCAACATCAAGTTCTTTGTGTTATCCTCTGCAAAAATGGACCAACATGAACCTAAAGAATCTAGTTGTTCTTGAATTCGTCAACGTTATTTTCTTATATGATTCGGGATTACAAAACTCAATTAAGGTGCGCCATATTCTCATTCCTATTTTGTTTTCTTGGAAAGTAATATTTGATTGTTCATCTATTGAGTATTGCATTCATTTTGACAGATGGCAACAAAATTAAAAGTTCTTTCTTTTAACAATTGTCGGAACATAATCAGAACACCTGATTTCTCTGGATGCTTGAATTTAGAAAAGCTTACTTTCGAATGGTGTGAAGATTTGAGGAAAATCAATGGCTCTATTGGGAAGTTGAAATGTCTGATTGACTTGAGGATTTATGATTGCCATTCTCTCAAACATTTGCCTGAAGAAATTGGGGACCTAGTGAATCTACAGTATTTTGTTGTAGAGTGTTATAAGATGAAGAAACTCCCAGATTTCATATGGAAGTTGAAATCATTACGAGAGTTGCACTTTCAAGGTTACACTTCTCATAATTTAGATTATGCAAATTCATGGAAGTTACCTTGTGTTATTGGAATGCTCCAGAATCTGAAAGTGCTTCAAGTCAATGATAACTCTTTAAAAGGTCAACTTCCTTTTGACATTGGAAGTTTGCCCTTTCTAAGAATCCTAAATCTATCAGGAACTTGTGTCAGTGAAGTTCCAAAGACCATGGGCATGCTTCCTCACCTACAAAGAATTGAGTTGATGGAATGCAATAATATTCAAGAGTTGCCGACCCTCCCAACAAGCTTAACCCATCTAAAAGTGTCATCTATATCAATGCGGGTAATCTCGAATCTTTCAAACCTGACTAATTTGGTTGAGTTATATCTATCAGGAACTTGTGTCAGTGAAGTTCCAAAGACCATGGGCATGCTTCCTCACCTACAAAGAATCGAGTTAATGGAATGCGATAATATTCATGAGTTGCCGACCCTCCCAACAAGCTTAACCCATCTAAAAGTGTCATCTAAATCATTGCGGGTAATCTCGGATCTTATGAACCTGACTAATTTGGTTGAGTTGGATCTAGTTGATTGTGAAATATTAAGAGATAAACTTTGTACCGATGAGTTAAGGTGGATTGGAAAGTTATCCAAACTAACCAAATTGAGCTTCGGACTTCACAATGTCCCTATTCCTACTGAGATGGCTTCCCTTCCTATGCTAAACAAACTTTATTTGTATGGATTCAACCTACAAACCTTGTTGCAACTACCCCTATCTGTGAAAGAGCTAAAGCTTAGAAATTTCAATTTAGTTGCGTCACTCTCTCCGAACCTAAGAAATTTGTTATGTTTAGAGCTGTATGATTCTCCAATGCAAGAAATACAACTTGATGGGCTTCAACTTCCACAGCTAAAGGAGTTGCATGTGAAAGGCTGGCAACGCCTCGAAAGGTTGAGGCTATCAAGAATGAGAAAGCTGAACGATGTCAGGGTGAACTTTTGTATAAAGTTAGTTGAGATCCAATTTTTTTGGGTGTTTGAATCACTGGAGGCATTGACTATTGAAAATGGCGAGTCCTTGGAAAGGATAGTCTATGAATCTGATAATGAATTGATTAGCTGTGAAGGGAGGCTAATTTTCCCATCGACGGTCTTAAATAAATTACATACTCTCTGCCTGTTGAGGTGCCACAAGATACTTGACGTTCAAGTTGTAGGTGCATCAGAATCGTGGGAAGGCTTTCACATTCAGGGTTCCCCTTGCTTGCAAAGTTTCAGTGGTTTGTCAAACTTAAAGAACCTAAAGTCTTTATCTATCAAGGGCTGCGAGAGGCTACAGGATGTCGAGGGCGTCGACGAGTTGGAGTTTTTGAACTATTTGTCACTTCATGATTGTGGATCGTGGAAAGGTTTATTGATGTGTCAACCACCAAACTGCCAAATGATTGCCACGTATATATCCATAGGTGCAGGAGATTACCTGGGGTTAAGAAAGGATTCAGCGACTCCGTTCAGTCCTTCAAGCATTATAAGGCGAGTCAGGATCATTCTCTCTATTTCTTTTTTATATTTTCTTGATGCAACCGTCCACGAACACCAATTCAACTCTAAGGTGGATTTGTAATAATGGTGAGAAATTAAAAAATAAACAAAAATCAATGAATATTTGATCTCACTTATTTTAAAACCCACTCGATGTTAATTTGTTTTATTTTTAGCTTGGGTTTTCTCATTTTCTTTTATTTTCTTTTTTTAGACGAGGAAGTTCTATATGTGCAGCACATCTTTCGGACAAGGTCAGCTTTTATCAAAAGTCATTGGAAAAATTACAATTTTTAGCAAAAAAATATATAAATTAACTCAAGAGTATCTCATTAAAATGTTCTTTTCACTTTATACGAAATGAATTGTTTATATAGCGAATTTTTATGTAATACACTCCACTTTATTGTCATTTCTTACTTAATACTATTCATATAGAACACTAAAAGAATCCTACACTCATTGCACAACTTCAATAAGAATTTGCTGAAGGAATTCTTTCAAGAACACAACTTAAATGGTCCACTGATCCACAAATCAACTGACTTATGTTATTGATGGAGTTGAGAGTTAATTGAATTGGCATGTGGATGGGGTCGTCCAATTAGGATGTGTGTTCCAAAAGCATCTAGAAATAGTTATTAAGATTTTTCATTCTAGAAATAAAAGACAATGAAAATCTAACTTTTGAAAGTCTGCATCCTGCCCGGTTTTTGACCGTGTTTGTTAATGGCCACTTTAAACATCGTTCAGACATTTATTTTTTCGGCTGTGAGCTATATCATTTCATAGACCTGCTTCCACTACACTAGATAGAGAAGGGGAAAATGATCCACTTAATTTATAACTAGCCCCGGTCTTCTTTTTTTTTTTTTTTGGGTAAAAACATATTGTTTTTTCTATCTTAGAAGCCTATGTCTAAGGCAAATAATGGGTCAGACCAATAAAATATCTTACTAATGTCATGGACATAGGTAGTATACGAGTCAAAGACAGGGCAAATGGCTGTGATGTAAAATTGTTTACATTTGGTGAAATGGAAAATCGAACTCGTTTGATGCACATAATCCACATACACAATTTCGTTCTAATCCTACATGATTTATGACATTTTCTTGTGCGATATTGTTTCCTCTTCTATATTGATCCTTTCTTATATTTCAATCTCAACAAATACAGCCAAAACTTGTATGTATGACTTTCATCAGTATCTTTTGAAGATTTTAAAGCAACTCCTATCTATTTGATTGCATTATTTTAATCATGCCATTCCTTTTTCGAAAGCTTTCTCCTAAAATTGGTTATGATTTTATTTTTCAGGAACCAGGCTGATTTGACGTGTTTCGGACGCTTGTGAAGTTCTGAAGGTAACCCACACGATAATTGTTAGAATGCAGGGACGGAACTAGCATAATATCTTATCGGGGTCAATGCACTGAAGAGTCCAAAGATTTCTAAGAATGATTTCCAGTACCAGGACATCAACTTAGAATGCAGGTGTGACCTCATCATTTCAAGCTAGAAAGATGATTCACCCTTGTGGCAGAATTAAGAGAGTTGTTGTTCTTCACGTCAACATTTTTTCGAATCCTTAAAGGATTCCTCACTTGAATTAGTTATTTCAGGATTGTCCCATCTCTTTTCGATTGGTCTTAGACAACTCATTCATATTGCCCGTCTTGCATGAAGAACTGCAAAAGTTTAGTACAAACAGATTAAGCATTTACAGAATAATAATGTTGAGTGAAAGGCCTCATCCAATATATGAAATCTACTTGTTAGAACTGGCAATCTCTCCGAGATGGGATATGACATAACATGAACATAAACACGTTTGGTACCACCCTAAAAATTTTTGTTACTTAAAATTTCTTGTAATATATTAATAATTTTATTATATTTTTTTTTTTTTCTTTCCTTTATTTTTTTTTCCTTCTCCTTCCTCTTTGTCGGTTGCCGGCCTCGAGAGCCTCGCCGGCCACCGGTGAGGTCCCCAGAGCCTTGTCGTGGCTCGGCGAGACTCAGCCTCACCCAACCACCGCGAGGTCGGCCTCGTGGTGGTCGAGATGCGGTGGCCAAGCAAGGCTCGGCCTCGCTGGCCACCACGAGGCCTAACCTCGCCGGCCACCGTGAGGCTGACCTTGCCCAAATCGCGAGGCGAAGCCTCGCCCGGCCACCGCGAGGCCAAGCGACGCCGATCTAGGTGACATCGGGCCTCGCGATGGCGGGTCGAGCTCGACCTCGCCCGGATCTAGCGAGGCCGAGCCTCACCGGTGGCTGGCAAGCTCGGGGCAACCTCACTAGGGGCCAATGAGGCTTTGACGACGTCGCCGGGCTTCATCTGGCCGGTCGCTAGCCATCACCGGGCCGATGACCAGCTAAGGAAGAAGAAAGGAAGAGAAAAAGAAAGAAAAGAAAAGGAAGAAAAGAAAGAAAAGAAAAATTTGTCTCTTGAGTTGTTCCCGGAATAAAAATTTTTACCAAATGCATTTTTCTTCTTTTTTTGTCCTGAAAAAAAAAAAAACAGAAATGGGTGTTCCCCGAATCGTTACCAAAACAGCACCTAAAAGTCAAAATTATGATGATGCCTTGGAAGACCAAGAAGCAAAGTGCTGGGAGTCGCTGAGAAAAAGCATACTCCTAAATGGCCGACAAAGAGTATTGGGATGGTCAAAAAGGTAAAGTTGGTTACCAAAAAAGCCCAAAATTACTCGGATTGTGCTGCATGGACAATGGCTTTTTCCTGAACATTTTGCTCAATTAATCAAGTTAATTAATAAGTTGTGATAATTGATAATTGAATATACGAAACGTGCCGCAGTTGATATCATGCTTTGAAAGGAGAACGTAAGTTTTTTTTTTATTGCTAATTTACGCAAACACGACAGATTAATGCTCCGACCAAAATAAATAATTCGTGAAAAAGTGATATAATGAATTTAGGATAAGGTTAGCGTCCGACAAAAATTATGACAAAAAAGAAAAGTCAGTTGACAAATTCTACCGAGATCTGATCTTATTCCACGAGATTTTTTTTCACATGAAGAACGACAAACATAGCGGCTGCTGACCCAACCACGGGCAGCATAGTTGGTATGCGTTCTTCCTTCCACCACAAAGGTCAGGGATTTGAGCCCTCTTGTTGCTAAAGTGTCTTTTAAGCGGGGGTCCTGGTGTTGGGGTCCTGGGCTAGCTTCTCCCGAGGTATTGATGTTGACGCTTGGTCCGAGGTGCACCGTTCACTATACGGGCCGTGGGTTGCCGATTAGCATAAGCGAAGGCGGGCCCAGCGGATCCTCGATTAGCAAAAAAAAAAAAACATAGCGGCTGATGGATTCAAAGTCTAATATTGGTTACAATCCCGAGGACCGCCAAAGCCGGTCGAGTACCTAATACAATTTCAAGTAATGAAACAAGAATATCCCAACAAAGCATTGGAGGTCGTTCTCTGCCGCCATCCACAACCCACAACGTACAGAGATCTGCATTATGTTCTTTACTGCTTGAGAATCAAGATGATTATGCTTCTTGAGGAAAGGGAATTTGTGTCTGTATCGTCTGATAAGACGCCATGCTTTGACTTGGAGAATTGTTCCTTAGTTCGTTGTTTCCTTTGTGATATCAAGGCGTTGCTCCTCCTGCAATAACTCTGCCAAACGCTGATAGCCCTTTCCCGGACAGGCTCCAAGGCTTGCACTCCCACCCGCGAATTGGGAAGGTTGATGGTCCTTGTCGAGTCACCTAAGAGGATGGCTCCTGATGAGTTCAAGACGGTCGGGCCTGACTGGGTTAGTCTGGAAGGACTTGATCCGCAACATCATGCTATAATTTCTTACGAGCTTACGAGAAATTATAGCATGGTGCTGCGAATCAGGACCTTTCAGACTAACCCATGTCATCCGAGCTTATGAGAAAGTACAGCATGGTGTTGCGGATCAGACCTTCCGGACTAACCCATTTAGGCCCGACTGGTTGAACTCATTAGGGGGCATCATCTTAGGCAACTCGACAAGGACCATCAACCTGATGCAAACCTCAAGGCCAGTTGGGAAAAGGGCTATCAGCATCTGGCTATCAGCAACCTGGCCATCGATCTTCTGATCAGATTACAATGTGTGGGTTTTGCTTGGGAGAGGACTACAATCGCTTGGTATTCATAGCCCTCACGTACCCTCTAGTTTTTCCTCTCTGTTAAAAGATTGAATCGAGGTGCTGAAGCAGAGGACTTCCCACAATCTACCATTCTGATGGGAACTTACGAAACCCTTTTTGCGGATTTTATAAGGCTAAAGACGTTCCCCGCCAGTGGAGTCTTCGTTACTAATGCCGTGCTTTATGAGTAATTACGAAAGCCTTTCTCGTCCTTTTGTATGGTCAAATAGAGTGACATTCAATCTTGGCTTCTTCCTCAGTACTCTCAGTCCATTCAACCTTTTGATCTAGTGCTGTCGCTATTCAACTCTGCTTTGAGGCTTCCAATCCCGGCCTTCCCTTGTTGGATTCGCGTCCTCATCGAGTATCCTTTCTTCCGCGTTTGGCCCGCAAGACAAAATGTCCCTTTAGCGGGATCTTGACAAATGATCCATCCACTTAGCAACCTTTGCAACTTGTGGAGGTATAATAAAGAAGGGATAAGTGGTTGAAGTTCCTAAAATTTGTCATGAAAGGGTACTTAAGTTCTAAAACTTACAAAAAGTGCAATTACATTCTAATACTTGTTAAATTACTGCAATATTAGTCTTTCTGTTAAATTCATATATTTTCAATAATGGAAAATACTGATGTAATTTTTTTTAGTATTTTTTTTCTCCTATGTGACACTAATTTGACTGAACACATGAAGGACAATGTTTTTTTTTTTTTTGGTCGGTAAATAAACATGACATTCAAGAGCCAAACAAGTAACAACCCTTAGAGAGGGCATCAGTACAGAGCAAATTAAAGAGAGCTGGAGGGGGGGCAAGAGCCCAAGAAGAAAGCAAAGAGCCACGGCCTTGGGCCTTGGCGGCCCAATCGGCCGGCTTGTTGGCTTCACGCCTACAATGGTTAAGGCTCGAATTAGGGCAACGTCGAAGTAGAGCGATGGCATCCGTGATCAGCGATTGGCAATCCAAGGGTGGTGTCCGACGGAGATTTGCAGCCTCCACCAACTCCATACAATCCGATTCAAGAATCAAGTTAGTGTGAGCCAAACCAACACATGAAGGACAATGTTAAAATGATGTCCTTTTGATCAAAATATGATTTTTAAATCTAAATATTATTTAAATTAAAATAAAAAATAAGCAAAGTTAAAAATAAAACGAAAGAAGGCAAAATGGTGAGGGCCTACAACACCACCATTGCCGACCAGTGGGCCGCAAGGGTCACCAAGTGAGGCCTATAGCGGTGAGGGCCAATAGCCCTTACCCGATCCAAGGGAGGGCTAGCGGCCCTCACTGACCATTGGTTGGCCATCCCCCACCATAGCCCCTTCAAGCAATAGTGGGGTGGTGGGGGTAAGGGCTATCGGCCCTTGCTGAGCACTAGTTGGCCATTCCTCACCAAAGCCCTTTCAAGTGATAGTGGGGTGGTGGTGGTGGTAGGGCCCGGTAGACTCTCTTTACGCATTCTTTCTTTTTCTCACAAAATTATATTAAAATCAAATTTAGACAAAAACGATATCATTCTAGTATTACGTTTCATATTTTAGTCACGTCACTATCACATAGGAGAGAGAAATTATTAAAAAAGAGACCGACTTGGTTGACCGTCCTCCATCAAGTGATGGAGTGACGGTCAACGAATGACCTATCATTTTGTGATGAAACTAGCTGACTTTTTCAACCGGTTTCATCTCACCTCCCGTGATATGAGTATACTTCTTGAAATGAAATATGACTATATTTTCCAACTGAAATGAAATATGACTACCGAAATTGCATTGTACATCCAGAATAGGCCTAAGAAGACATGATCCCAAGCTGATGTGAAGAATAAAAAGGCCTTTCTTTCTCCTTGCTTAATTTTTCAATGTTATTACTTAGGATTTTATCTATTGCACATCCTTATTTATTATATGCTACCGCTAAGCTAATAGCCCATCGTGTGGGTCTTCCGCCAAAGCCCACTAAGTCAAAAGCGAGAGAAACCCCATCCCCCTCTTTCCCTTTTTCACCCACATGTCGCCACGCACGAGGGGCATGGGAACATCAAAAGGGAATCCTATAAGCTTGTTTAGATTTTATTTTTTTATTTGTATGTTTTTATTGCAAGCTTAAATTGAGAGATAAAATCTTAAGATGGCTCACACAATCAATTTTCATGAATTTGATGAAAAAAATAAAATAGATACGAAAATATAAAAAATTACAAGTAAAAATAGATTTTTCTATTTCTATTTCCGGACGAGTTTACGGCAAAATAACCGTTTGATAACGATACAAAATTCCTACTTAAAAATAGAAATTCGTTTGATAACGACACAAAATTTCTTTTAAAAATAGAAATTCGTTTGATAACGACACAAAATTCTTCCTTTCTGGACGGCGGCGATGACCGACGACCTTTAATATAAAAAATAAAAATAAAAATGATTTATTAACAAAAAAATAAAGAAATAAAATAAAATAAAATAAATCATAAAAAAATAAAATAAGAATATCATTTTATTTTAAAATAAAAATATCCTTAAAAATAAATTTATTTTAAAATGAATAAAAATAAAAAATAAAAATAAAATTATTTGGCAAAACACTAAAGACAAATAAAAATAAATTTATTAAATTTATTTTTAATAAAAATAATTTATTTTTATTTATCAAAAAAATTATTTTAAATAAATTTAATAAATTTATTTTTAATAAACTAAAAATAAAATGATAAATAAAAATAATTTATTTATTTTTAATAATTTATTATTAATTTATTTTAATAAATTTTTTTATTTTTAAATGAATAAAATAAATATTTTTATTTTTATTTTTAATAAAATGATATTTAATTAAATTTATTTTTAATAAATAAATTTATTTCGATTGAATTTATTTATTAAAAATAAAAATTTAACATTTAAAATAAAAATGAATAAATGATATTTTATAATAATTTTTATTTTTAAAATGATATTTATTTATTTTTAAGGATTTTTTTAATTTATTCGTAAAAATAAAAATAAATATCATTTTATTTATTCAAATAAATTTCATTTTAAAATGATATTTATAAAAATAATTTATTTAGGCGACCGGTGGCGGCGGCGGCAACGGGCGGTCGACGATCGACGGACGGTAGTCGGCGACAACGGATGAAGGGAGTTGATGAACGATGAGAAAATTTTTATTTCTCATTTTACATTCTAGAAATTAAAAGTAGAAAATTTCAACTTCGATTTATTCCAAACCTATTTCGGAATATAATTTATTCCGGAAATGAAAAAACGAATAGATTTATCAAACGGATTTATTTAAAACAAGGTTTGGAATAGAAAAATTGTTTATGGAATAGAAATTATCGGTTATCACGCACCCTGAGAATCCATTTTCTAGGAAAATGTAATTATTTTCCAAGATCAGTGAAACCTGAAAATGAAATGAAAAATATTTTTCGCTATTCGAAAATCTTTTCCTCCATACATTCTTTTTCGTTTAATTTTTTTAATATCAATTTTCATTATTTTTTTATTTTTTAAAATCGAATTTTAATTATTTTTATTTAAAAAAAAATCAATTATTAAATTATTTTTCTTTTTCTTTTCTTTGTTTTCCACTTCTTCTTTATCGACCGATCGCTAGCCACGCGTGACCATAGGCAGCCTCGAGCACGCTAGAGGTGGGCAAGCCTTAAGCTGGCTAGCAAGCATGAGGCTCGCCCACCTCTAGCAAGCGTAGGCTTGCCACTTGCTAGATTGACGAGCACAGAATGAGCTCGAGCATGCGACGAGGTCGGTGAGCTCGAGCTAGTGGTGAGGCTCGCACTTGCTGATGGGGGAGCGGCGAGCTTGAGCTCGCCAAAGGTGACAAGCCTCATGTTAAAGATGAAAAAACACTTGAGATGTTAGCTTTACAATTAATAACAAAATCATTGTTGGCTTCTCTATTCTTTTGCCAAAATCAAGTTGCTTTAGAAGGACTCTCTGATGACCTAAAATTAAGACTGTGATGTCAATTACGCACAAAATGAATGAAGTAAAGAAAATAACTAAATAAGAATAATGAATTAGTAGAGAAGAAAATCGTTGATCCAAATCTTGTAGATGAAGATGTGTTGGGCCTAAAACATTACAAAATGAATCTTAATCTCAAGTGTTTTTTCATCTTTTAAATTTAATAGATCTATATAATGATATTAAAGATTTCTTTTTAGTAGGTGATAATATTTTTACTTGTAATTATTTATATTTTAATATCTAATTTATTTTTTCATCATATAAAAGAATATTTCGACCAAAAAAAAAAATCATATAAAAGAATATTGATTGTGCAAGTTCTTTTAGGATTTTATCTCTCAATTTAAGCTTGCAATGAAAAAAACACAAAAAAAAAAAAAAAAAAAAAATTGGGTGAGATGAAATCGATTGAAAAAGTCAACCGATTTCATCACAAAAATGGAGAGGTCCTTAGTTGACCGTCACTCTGTCATTAATGGAGGACGATGAGCTATGCATTTTTTATTAAAAAAAGCCACATCAATTTTTTCTGTTACTCAATTTGGATAGAGTTAATAAAAAGACTCGATCACACCAATCTGATAAGTTTTAGGATTTGATTACATTTTTTATAAAATTTAAGAATAAAATGTATTTTTGTGATAAGTTTTAAAACTTTCGATAGACTAATCCCTAATACATTTTACAACATGGAAACTTAAGCTATCAAAACCGACTGTTGCAAGCTCCATCTGAGTTTTGATATTGGATAAGGGGGTCTCTAGTTTGTGTTAACCTTCAATAATTTTGGAGAAGTATTAGGTCCACACATTTCACACTTTCATTCTTCTATCTACCGGCATTCACATCAAGAGGCATCGAGATATAAAACTTAGTGCACTCTTTATTGGCTGAAACCTTTGGAACTTCTTATCGTGCAGGCCAACCAGAAGGAAAGCAATGCCATTCATGCTCTTCTCTAGTACATTTCCAGGAGCACCCGTAATTGAACCCGATATCTTGGAGAAGTCTTGACAGCAATTGTGGACCTTTTTGGCATAGAGGTGGTCAATAAGATAAATGAAGATGAAGATATGATTTGCGACCTTTTTTGCATTGTGACGGTTCAAATGTCGCACAATCCAAAATTTCATATTGCCACTCCTCTGGCTTTCCCGCTGTTAAGAAATCACATTAAGTCGAGACGCGGAGTTGTCTTTCATAATGGCCTCCAGGAGGAAACCGTGTACTCTCTAGTGAAAGGAAATAACAAGCCTAGGTTGAACAATTACAAATGGTAAGTTTGAGAAGTCTAGAGAAGCCTAGTCCGTATTTGAAACATTGACGGCATCCCATGAAAACAAGAAGAAGAAAGATAGTCTTGATTCAGCATGGCACCAGGATATATCCTTGGAATTTCATCCCGACCTGACAGGATGCAAAAATAGAGACCATCCCTGAATATATGCAGGAAGCCAGTATGCTTCCACAATCCAAAAGTCTGAGGAGCAAGCCCGCGTATACTTTCCTGATTCATCATTGTTCCCATGTTCAGATGAGTGTCTGAGCAAGGAGACAATTAGAGGCACATGCATCCATGGTCTCCTGTGATTCTGTCTGGGTGTGACTCGTGCGTGATAGTGTATGTTGCGTGTTTGAGAGAGAGAGAGAGAGAGAGGCAAAGTAGACACCTCGTCTGATGCAACTTCAAGTGTGAATCTCCTTGGACATGAGCCGTGATGCATACTTCTGCACCCTATGGATGTTTTATCTGGTTAAGGAATTACAAAGAAATGCCAAAGGGGAAAAGAAACATATCATGAACAGCCCAAAGAACATCCAGTGAAATCATTGATAACCAGAAGGATATCTGTTCATCATAGGTGGGATGATTAAACATTAATAGATTGTTGTTGGTCACAAGTGCTCGAACGAGCAATTCTTTAGCTTCTTCCTGCTTCTTCTTTAGCATGTTGCAGATCTGTAAAACAATTTCCTTAGGTAGCCAATGTTTCGCCAGCAGCAAGGATCGCAAAGATGGTAGAATAGACAAGAGGCAACAGTTCAATGCCCTTCTGCGCAACATCCTCAGTCTATGTTCAATGGCCTTCTGAAAACTCAATTGCTTATGATAGACCTTCAATTATAGAAAAATAGTTATAAAGTACTATAGATTCACCCTTAAGGATAATTAGGTCAGACGGTAGAAGACATCACAATTCCTGTATTAGGGTGGTTCTCTTCAGCAATTGATTTCTAGTTGTACAAATTCAATAGATGAAGATGCCTAATGTCAACGAACCCAAAACCAAATTTTTCGGAAGTGAAGAGCAAACATCCAGTAGTGAAACATATGAATTCAAGAAGTTCAAGCTCGTTCATCCAACAACAAACTCCACCCACCCAAACCACACCCCCCCCCCCGAAAAGAAAAAACAACACAAAACAACCCCACCCACCAAACAAAATATTAGTAAGATAAAACAAATAATTAAGAAGAATCTCATCTCAACCACTCACCCAGTAAGCCACAGAAAGTTGTCTATGGACAACTACTCCCTGTAACTTGACAATCTCCTATATTCTTTTTTTCCTAGTGCTTTGTTGTCACTATTATTGTCTCTCTTATAATCTTCACGGTGTCTGACTATAGTCCACAAATTGCATATAAGTTATCGCCAAAGCCAAGAAGAGCATAAGCAACTCATTAATAGCAAAAAAATTATAGCTGCAATTCACTTACATCTTCAAGTTCCTCTGTATAAGCTTCAGCTTTTTCAACATTTTCATCAGTTTCCATGACCAATGGACTTCCAACTTCAGTGGACCGCGCCTTAGGAGAAATCTTAAGCTGAAATTTAGGATGGTCACCAGACAGACTGTTTGTTTTGCTTTGATTGGTGTTCTTATGATTGCAAACCTGATATGTATAATGTAAGAACCAGGCAAGGAACGAGTTTCAACTCTGTTGAAATAGAAAAATTCAAGAAGGTTCTGTCCATTTACCTGTTCAGTGACAACAGCTTCAGAGGATTCTCTGAAACTTCTGAAGTGCCGAGGGTAAGAACATTACTTCCACAAGCAAAACCCAGTCACAGGAGTGAGGGCAGTGGAGTCTAGCACTCCACCTTTTTTCACTAGGAGATTCAGAGGGCCATTCTGGTGGAGTAAATGACATCAAATTGGCGACTGACCCCTGCAGAATAGACACTTACGACTTCTAATGCATTACAGAATAGCATCCCCATAATTATATTCGCAACACCCTATTGAAGAGGTGTAAGGTATTACTCGGAAGTGAAGAGTAACAATAGGAGGAACCTCAGATGATTTCCCTTATGAATTGAGAAGTGGCTGGTCTTATCGATTTATCTGTTCTGTGACCACAGTTTTGGAGGAATCTCTGAAACTTCTAAAGTATCAAGAGTAAGAACATTACTTCCACAAACAAAACCTGGTCATAGGAGCTAGTATAATGGAGTTATTAATACTCTTCACCTTTTCTCACTTGGAGACCGAGAAAGCCATTTTAACGGACTAAATGGCATTAAATTGCCATCTGATCCCTGCAATATAGATACTCCCGGCTTCTAATGCATTACAAAATAACATCCCCATAAGTATAATCCTAATGCCCAATTTTTTTTTTTTTTTTTTGGGTCTAAACGTAACATTCTATTGAAGAGAGGTAAGTTATTACTTGGAAGTGGAGCAAACAACAGAAAGGAACCTCGTATGATTTCCGCTTTAAGGATGACTTGAGAAGTGATTGGTTTTCAGTGCTTTTGCTACAATGAGCTAACACATGTGCTGCATCATCTCGCATAGCCATAATTTGCTCAGAGTCCCTCATGGAACTGATTTCCTCTGTAGGATTAGAACCAAGTTGGTCTTCTTTGGTTCTTGTGGTGCTGCACATAGTGACATCTTGATCTCTAAAAGTATCTATGGTTTCAAATACCAGGACATAAAGTTGCAATGCAGTTTAGACCTCATCATTCTCAAGCTAGAAAGATGAAAAGCCCTCTTGGCAGAATTAATAGAGTTACTGTTCTTCACGTCAACATTTCTGACCCTTAATCCTTAAAAGACTCCTTGCTTGAATTATTGACTTCAGGATTCACGCATATGTTATCAATTGGTTTTGACAACTCATTTAAACTTCCGGTCTTGCATAGAGAACTGCAAAAGTTTAGTGCAAGCAGATTAAGCATATGCAAAATATTGCTTGGTCGAAGGTTTAATCCGATATATGCAATCTACTTGTTAGAGCTGGCAATGACTAAGACAGGATATGACATGACATGAACAGCATCAAACATAAAATGATATGACATGACATTGGCACATCTTTTCTGCATTGAGGAGTTATTCCAGTCTAGAAAGTAAATATCATTTAAAGGAATATCACTCTCCCACTTGACTCAAACAGTTCAAACTGAGCATGAACATATCATGCTACAGCAGATTGTGAACCCTACTTCCAGGCATAATTTAGTCATATTTTACCAGGGAAAAAGATGTCAATATCCACTTCAAAGCCAATAACAAAGGGAGACTTGAACTTGAGAGACAATTGCAAGTAAAGGTTTATGATTTCAGCTGAAAAGGCTTTAATTTCATCAACAGCATGCGATAATCAAGAACATCATAAGATTTTTCACATGCATCTAGATATGTGTTCATCAAACTCGTAATGTACAACAAATTCACATATATCTACATATCCGTTGATCAAGCTAGAAATATACAGCAATTAGGAGAGTGTCCAATGTCTCAAGGCAAACTATGATATACCATCAAAAGAAAAAAAAAAAAAAATCTCATTTTACCCTAGTTGAAAGTCCATTGGATGAAGAAAACCAGTAACCAGACCATATTTATATGCGAAAAAGGTAAACTTTCCCTTTTTCTCTTTTGTGTTTCTGTGAGGGTGGGGGAGTGGCAGTGGGGAGGAGATAACTTACACATTATTCACTCACTGTTGGCTACTGTTAAATGAAGTACATGGGAAAAAGAAATTGCTAGAATTTGAACAAAATTTCAAACAGCTCCACAATTACAAAATGCTTAGGTACAGGTGCCAGTTGAGAAAAAGGGTCTCAGACTGATATGGCATCCAGTCAGAGGAGGTTGACTTTTTGTTTGCTCCCTTGCCAGTGAATTTAGACCAACGAGCAACTTTCCCCCAACTTGAGAATCTTTGGCACTATCTCCCAATCTGTTGAAGATTGCATCAACCATCTGTTGACACCTATTTGAAAAAAAAAAAAAACACGCACTAAGGGGCCGGGTTGGGCCAAATCCGGCCTCGGCCCAACCAGCCCCTCTTTTTTTTTTTTTCTCTCTCGCGCGGGGGCCCGGCCCAGCTGTTTTCCTCCCCCTGGCGTCCTTCGCACGCGACCTGGAAGGAGAAGAACAAGAAAACGCAGGGACGGAGGGGAGGGGGAAAAAGCAAGGAGAGAAAACGAGCAGCCGAAGACGACCGGAGGAGAAAAGCAGGCCGCGAACCGCACGAGCACGCTAGATCTGGAGGGAGAAGGCTCGCTGTCGCCGTTCCTGCTGCCGCCGCTGCCGCCACCCGACACCCGTCCACCGCCGTGCTGCTCCCCCTGACGTCGACGACACCGCCGGTCCGCGCCCCCTCCAGTAGCCGCCCGTCTCGACACCTGCTGTCAATCCCGCCGCCGTGTCGTGCCGACTGGTGTAGCTCGCCATGTGCAGGTAACGGTGGGCTCCGCTCGAAACCCTAGCCGCCACCGTTTGCCGCGTCGTCGCCGACCGGCTCTGCTCGCCTCCGCCGCCGTCGTTTTTTTCCCGAAACCCTAGCCGCTGTACCCGTTGGACAGCCGGTACCGCCGCCCACCGCGTCGCCGCCGCCGAGTCGCCGACGTCCCTGCCATCCCCCTCGGCGCCGCAAAGAAATCCTGGAGAAGAAGGCACGAACCGGGTCAAAAGAGCCGGGCCGGGTGCAATCAACCGGGTAGGGTTTTGACTGATCCGGGCTTGTTTGTTCTTCGGGCAGGCCGCGTCTGGGCTGAAGCAAGGCCTTTGGGCCGGTTTAATATTAGATTATTTTTTTACGTTGGGCTAAGCTTAGTTTATTTAGGTTTCTTTTTCGGATGGGCTCAATTTTTGAGCTGGACTGGGCCCGTAGTTCAGGCCCAGTCCTGCTGGGGCCGGACGAGCCAGGTCAGACCCGGGGGGCTGACTGGCCCGCCCCCAAGCGGGTCGGACCCGGGCGGGTCTGACCCGACTCACCCCGACCGGGTCAGACCCGATTCGGCCAAAAAAAAATAAAATAATTTTTCTTCTGAACTGTTGCACATGGGGCCTGCAACTGCACGCGCGACAAGCCAGCTATGCTGTGAACGTCCTCAGTTGGCTTCTGCTAGTGGGGCCTTCTACTGCATGCACGCTTTCGGAAGTGTGTCGACCACAACTTTAGTTTTTCTTTTTAATCATCGACCAATAGCATTCGATCTCATGGTCTTCGTCGTAAAAAATTGCTACATCCTGTTTCCACCATCTTTTCATAGACCCATAGAATTTACCTATAACTACATTATTTGCTCATAACGTGTTGTCGAGGAATATTTTCTGTTTCCACCATCTTTTCTTAGACCCATAGAATTCTCCTATAACTACAATGTTTGCTCTTAACGTGTTGATGCGGAATTTTTCTTTGCTGAAGATCATCGAGTGAGAGAGGGAGAGAGGGAAAGAGATCTGCTTAGCTGAGCAAATTACTGCTATGGCAAGCTCAGATGCTGGAACATCATTGGGAAGTGAGTACCAAGTGTTTCTAAGTTTCAGAGGACCCGACACTCGGACTGGATTTACTGATGTCCTCTTTCATAGCTTGATTGACGTTGGAATCCATGTGTTTCGAGACGATGAAGAACTCCGTGTTGGTGAGAGAATCGATGGATCGCTGCTGCAAGCGATCAACAACTCCAAGATCTACATACCGGTCTTCTCTCGGAACTATGCTTCGAGCCAATGGTGCCTTTGCGAGCTCGCACAGATCGTGGCAAACACCTTGAAATCGGAAGGTAATAAAGAGATCCTACCTATTTTCTTTGACGTGGAACCTAACGATGTTAAATTGAAAACCCCACTATATCACAATGCCATACTCAATTTGGAGCACGAGAAGAAGTTGAGCAACCAGCAAGTAAATGTTTGGAGAGAGGCCCTCATGGAGGTTGATGCCATAAAGGGCTGGGAGGTGAAGAAATACAAAGGGTAAGCTAGCTATTTTCAAGATACTTTCCCCAATTTTCCTTAACACTTAATAATAGATCTCAAAATTCCAGTATGATTGAGGTGGGAGTTTTATTATAGTAATACTAAATGATGAATCTTTACGTCTGCGAAACAAAATGTGAAGACATGATATTCAACTTTTACGGTTGTTACTTGACAATTGCACAAATTTTTATACAACAATTTTGCTTGAAAATCCCAAGATTGCTACTCTCATGTTGGAATCAAGTTGAATTTCGGGTCATGACATAGCATCAACGTTGTCAAGGGCTTAAAAGTATGTTTTGGAGAGACGTTAATGTCCAATATGGACTTTTAGAATATCACTCCTACGTTTAAGGTCCCATTACTTATCAAATCATTGTGTAGTTTATCCAGTGCTTGAACGACATCACTTGTAGTTAGGTAATCGTGAATTTTCTCACTAAAATGGATTTTCATTGTGGCAGCCACGGAGAACTAATCAAATTGGTAGTTGCGAAGGTTGTGGAATGTTTGAAGTCAAAACATAGATTGGTGACTGAATATTTAGTTGGAATCAATGATCAAGTAGAAGCAGTAAGCAAATTATTAGATGTCGATTCCGATGGTGTGCGACTTGTTAAAATTTATGGCATGGGAGGTATTGGAAAAACTACACTTGCCAAGGTCATCTTCAATCGACTTTCTTCTCATTTTGGAAAGTGTTGTTGTTTCCTTGAAGACGTTCGAGAGTCATCAAGAACCAATGGCTTAGTTCACTTGCAAAAAAGGTTACTATCCGAAATCGGTCATCCTGCAGGAACAAAGAGCATTGATGAAATTGATTATGGAATTAAGAGGATTGGAGAAATATTTTGTAATAAGAAAGTCCTTATTGTACTCGATGATGTTGATAACAACAAACAAGTGGAGATATTAGTTGGAAAGAGTTCTTTATATTCAGGATCCAGAATATTGATTACAACTAGAAATAAAGATATCTTGCGAGTCAATAGACAAAAGTATCAAATTTTAGATTATGAAATGGAGTTGATGAGTGATGGACATGCACTGAAGCTTTTCAGTAGGCATGCATTTAACACAAACTTTCCTTCAGATGATTACAATTGTCTTTCAAGGAAGATTGTATCTGCTACCGGGAGACTTCCGTTGGCTCTTGAGGTGATTGGTTCGTTCCTCTACCATAAACCACAAGAACAATGGGACGACACATTGCATAAGTTAAGAAAAGCACCTCATGAGGATGTTTTTGCAAAGTTGAAGATCAGCTATGATGCCTTAAATTTCGAGCAACGACAAATTTTTCTCGATATTGCATGCTTTTTCATCGGTGAAAATAAGGCGAATGCAATCTATTTATGGAAAGGTTGTGAGTTTTTCCCAGATACAGGAGTTGCTGCCCTCATTGACATGTCTTTGTTAAAGATTGTGAAGAATGATAAGTTTTGGATGCACGATCAACTTAGAGATATGGGAAGAAAAATTGTTCTCCTAGAAAATCCAATAACCGAGGAGCGGAGTAGGATATGGATTTGTGAGGAGGCTCTTAATGCAATAAGACCAAATGAGGTAAAGCACTTATGGAGAGATCTAACTAGTTTTTGCCATAGATTCCACTCCATTGTACCTTCTTGGGTTTTTTTTTTTTTTTTCTTTCCTTTTTATAATCCTTTGGTTCTATGAGATAGAATACGATATCATTCATTTCCTATTCTCATTTGTAGATAAACAAGAAAGTTCAAGGACTATCTCTTTATTCATCTAGACAAAGAATGCAGGATGTCTTTGTTCAAATTAGAAGGATTGGAAGGTTGGAACATCTAAGATTCCTTAAATTATCTCGCTTAACCCTTGTTGGAGATGCAACATATCGCCTTCCCAAATCAACATTGATTTCTTTGAGTCATTTTCTGCCAAAAAAATGGAACAACAAGTGCCTAAAGAATTTAGTCGTTCTTGAATTTGTCAACGTTGCTTTCTTGGGTAATTCGGAAATCTCAATCAAGGTGCGTAATATTCTTATTCCTATTTTATTTTCTTGGAAAGTAATATTCGATTGTTCATCTATTGAGTATTGCTTTCATTTTGACAGATGGCAACAAAATTGAAAGTTCTTTCTTTCAAAAATTGTCGAAACATATTCAAAACACCTGACTTCTCTAGATGCCCGAATTTAGAGAAGCTTACTTTCCAATGGTGTAACAATTTGAGGAAAATCAATGGCTCTATTGGGAAGTTGAAGTGTCTAATTGATTTCAGGATTGATAGATGCAATTCTCTTAAACATTTGCCTGAAGAAATCGGTGACCTAGTGAATCTACAGTATTTCTTTGTACACTGTAATAAAATGAAGAAACTCCCAAATTCCATGTGGAAGTTGAAATTATTACGTAAGTTGTTCTTTCAAGGTTGCACTTCTCATAATTTAGATTCAGCAAATTCATGGGAGTTACCCTGTGTTATTGGAATGCTCCAGAATCTGGAAGTGCTTCGCATCACTAGTCCCTCTTTAAAAGGTCGAATTCCTTCTGAAATTGGAAGTTTGCCCTTTTTAAGAATCTTGAATCTATCAAGAACTCACGTCTGTGAACTTCCAGAGACCATCAGCATGCTTCCTCGCCTACAAATAATCAAGTTGATGAAATGTGATAATATTCAAGAGTTGCCGACCCTCCCAACAAGTTTAACCCATCTAATAGTGTCATCTAAATTGTTGTCGGTAGTCTCGGATCTTTCGAACTTGACTAATTTGGTTGAGTTGTATCTAGTTGATTATGGAATAGTAAGAGATAAACTTTGTACCGATGAGGTACGGTGGATTGGGAAGTTATCCAAATTGACCAGATTGAGCTTCGGACTTCACAATGTCCCTATTCATACTGAGATGGCTTCCCTTCCTGTGCTAAACAATCTTTATTTGCGTGGATTCAACCCACAAACCTTTCCGCAACTACCCCTATCTTTGGAAAAGCTAATTCTTAAAAATTTTAATTCAGTTGCGTCACTCTCTCAGAAGCTAAGAAATTTGTTATGTTTAGAGCTGTATGATTCTCCATTGCAAGAAATACAACTTGATGGGCTTCAACTTCCACGGCTAAAGAAGTTGCATGTGGACGGTTGGCACCGCCTCGAAAGGTTGAGGCTATCAAGAATCAAGAAGCTAAAAAATGTCAAGGTGAAGTTTTGTGTAAAGTTAGTTGAGATCCAATTTTCTTGGGTGTCATCACTGGAGGCATTGACTTTTGAAAATGGCGAGTCCTTGGAAAGGATAGTTTATGAGTCTGATAATGAATTGATTAGTTGTGAAGGGAGGCTAATCTTTCCATCGACGGTCTTAAATAAGTTGCGTACTCTCTACCTATGGAACTGCCCTAAGATACTCGACGTTCGAGTTGTGGGTACATTGGAATCGTGGGAAGTCTTTAACATTGACGGTTGTCCTTACTTGCAACGTCTCGGTGGTTTGTCAAACTTAAAGAACCTAAAGTCTTTAGTAATCAGGCGCTGCAAGAGGCTACGGGATGTTGAGGGTGTCGACGAGTTGGAGTTTTTGAACCGTTTGACACTTAACTATTGCGGATCGGTGGAAAGGTTGATTGATGTGTCAACCACCAAACTGCCAAATGATTGCCACGTATTGATCGAAGGGTGTGGGAGATTACTTGGGGTTAAGAAAGGATTCAGAGGCTCCATCCAGTCCTTCAAGCATTATAAGGCGAGTCTGGATCATTCTCTCTATTTCTTTTTGATATTTTCTTGATGCAACCGTCCACGAACACCAATTCAACTCTAAGGTAGATTTGTAATAATGGTGAGAAATTAAAAAATAAACAAAAATCAATTAATAGTTGATCTCACTTATTTTAAAACCCACTCGATATAAGTTTGTTTTATTTTCAGCTCATGTTTTCTCATTTTCTTTTTTCTTTTTTTTTACATGAGAAAGTTCTATATGTGCAGCAAATCTATGGACAAGGTCAGCTTTTATCAAAAGTCAATGGAAAAATTGCAATTTTTAGCAAAATAATTATATAAAATAACTCAAGAGTATCTCATTAAAATGTTCTTTTCACTTAATATGAAATGAATTGTTTATCTAGCGATATGTAATACACTCCACTTTATTGTCATTTCTTACTTAATATTATTCATTATGGAGATGAGTTTAGTGATTTGCAATTTCCATAGTGAAAATAGAACACTAAAAAGAATCCTCTACTCATTGCACAATTTCAATAAGAATTTGCTAAGGAATTCTTTCAAGAACACAACTTAAATGGTCCACTGATCCAAAAATCGACTCACTTATGTTATTGATGGAGTTGAGTGTGAATTGAGTTGGCATGTGGATGGGGTCGGCCAATTAGAATGCGTGTTCCAAAAGCATCTAGAAATATTTATTAAGATTTTTCATTCTAAAAATACAATGAAAATCTAATTTTTGAAAGTCTGCATCCTCCTCGGTTTTGACCGTGTTTGTTAATGGCCACTTTAAACATCGTTCAGACATTTATTTTTTCAGTTGTGAGGCATTTCATTTCATTGACCTACTTCCACTACACTAGATAGAGAAGGGGAAAATGAGGAGGAAATGCTTCATCTACTTAATTTATAACTAGCCCCGGTCTTCTTCTTTTTTTGGGTAAAAACGTACTGTTTTTTTCTATCTTAGAAGCTTATATCTAAGGTAGATAATGGGTCAGACCAATAAAATATCTTACTAATGTCATGCCCATAGGTAGCATACGAGTCAAAGACAGGGCAGATGGCTGCGATCTAAAATTGTTTACATTTGGTGAAATGGAAAATCGAACTCGTTTGACGTGTATGATCCACATACACAATTTCGTTCTAATCCTACATGATTTATGACATTTTCTTGCGTGATATCGTTTCCTCTTCTATATTGATCCTTTCTCATAGTTCAATCTCAACAAATACAGCCAAAACTTGTATGTATGACTTTCATCAGTATCTTTTGAGGATTTTAAAGCAACTCCTATCTATTTGATTGCATTATTTTAATCACGGCATTCCTTTTTCGAAAGCTTTCTCCTAAAATTGGATATGATTATATTTTTCAGGAATCAGGCTTTGATTTGACAACATGTTTCGGACGCTTGTGAAGTTCTGAAGGTAACCCGCACGATAATTATTAGAATGCAGGGACGGAACTAGCATAATATCTTATCGGGGTCAATGCACTAAAGAGTCCAAAGGTTTCTGAGAATGATTTCCAGTACCGGGACATGAACTTAGGATGCAGGTGTGACCTCATCATTTTCAAGCTACAGAGATGATCTACCCTTGTGGCAGAATGAAGAGAGTTGTTGTTCTTCGCATCAACGTTTCTTCAAATCCTTGAAGGATTCCTCGCTTAAATTAGTTTTTTTCAGGATTGTCCCATCTCTTTTCGATTGGTCTTAGACAACTCATTCAAATTGCCTGTCTTGCATGAAGAACTGCAAAGTTTTAGTAAGGGCAGATTAAGCATATGCAGAGTAATGTTGTGTGAAAGGCCCCATCCAATTTATGAAATCTACTTGTTAGAGCTGGCAATCTCTCCTAGACGGGATATGACATAACATAAACATCATCATATGTAGAACAAAAATGGCATGGCATTGATACATCATACTCTCTCATTTCACGTGACCCAACATGAATAGTCAGGCCACAGCACATTGTGAGCCCTACTTCTAGGCTTGTATCTTCTAGTAGCTAATTTAGTCATATGTAACCAGGGACAGAGATGTCACTATCCTCTTGAGATCATATTATGGTGAATTTAATATAAGCTTTCGTGGAAAATAATAATGGAAGACTTAGTTGAGATACGATCGCAAGTGAAAGTTTACAATTTCAATAGTTGTTATGTACATCTATTTTCTCGTACATAATATACATTGCCGAAATAATTAATCACGGTAGACAGTAGTTGATATGTATTGTTGGTTGAAACGTTCACGCAAGATTGACTGTGATTTTATTTCTTCAGGAATCACGTTTTGATCAGATTTGGACATGTTTTGGAGGCTTGTGCAATTTTGAAGACGGCTCGGATGATGATTTTTAGCATACAGGGACGGACTGGCATATCAGTTTAGTGGGGTCAATGTACTGAAGAGTCAAAGTTTCTAAGAATGGTTTCAAAAACCGGGACATCAAGTTCGGATGCAGGTGAGACCTCATCAGTTTCAAGCTCGATAGATGAATTGCCGTTGCGGCTGATTCAAGGGAAATGCTGTTCTTCGCATCAACATTTTTGATCCTTGAATCCTTGTAAGATTTGTCGCTTGAACTAGTTACTTCTGGATCATCGCATATATTTTTGACTACTTCTGACAACTCATTCAAATTGCCGGTCTTGCATGAAGAGCTGCAAAAATTTAGTATAACCAGATTAAGCATGTGCAATATAATGTCGTCCAAAAGGTCTAATCCAACAAATGAAAATTACTTGTTAGAGTTGGCAATGTTTCTAAGACAGTGATGATACAACATGAACAGCACCATACATAGAACATACGTGACTTGACATTGATACAACTTTTCCATAACTAGGAGTTATTTCAATCTAAAAAGTAAATATTATTTGAAGGACTATCCCTCTCCCATTTTATGTGACTTAGAAGGTTCAACTCAAAGTTGAATGAATCATGCTACAGCAGATGGTGAAGCCTACTTCCAGGCTTGTAGTCTTCCATTAGATAATCCAGTCATATGTTACCAGAGACAAAGATGTCAATATCCTCCTTATAGCATATTATGATGAATTTAATATGAGCTTTCTTGGCGAATAATAATAAGACTTAGACTTGAGATGCAACAACAAGTAAAACTTAATGATTTCAGCTGAAAAGGCTCTAATTTCACCTAGCAACCAAATGATGATAGAACATCAAAAGATTTTTTTACACACATCTAAATGGGTTGATCAAAATAGTAATATAAAGCAATTAGGTGAGTCTCAAACGTCGCAAAGGAAACTATGATATACAGTCAAACAAAAAATATCTCATTTTACCCTAGATGTCCATTCAATACCAGAAGAGTGATAACTAGGGCAACTTTTTATGGGGAGGAGGTAAAATCCTTCCCGTCATCCCCTCTGAGTTCACTTTTATGGGGAGGGGGTGGCAGCGGGAAGAAGATAACTTACACATTACTCACTTGCAGTCAGCTACTGTTAAGTACATGGGGAGAAAAAAATCAGTAGAATTTGAGCAAAATTTCATTCAGATCTAAAGTTACAGTTTGATTGGGTACAGATGCCTAGCCACAGGTTGAGAAGTGTTTTTCACACTAACATGGCTTCCTGTCCAACGAGATTGCCTTTTTGTGTGCTCCCTTGCAAGTGAATTTAGATCAACAAGCGACTTTCCCTCAACTTGAGAATCTTTGGCTTTGTCTCCCAACCTGTTGAACATTGTGTAAACCATGTGATGCCATAAAGCACTCCATGTCCAATCAAAGAAACTGGAATAAAATAGAAAATTTTCATCCTTTCTCATTTAGATGCACAGAAGCAAGTCTTTTACTAATAATTTGAGTTAGCTTTCTCCCGGTGATAGTTCTTGAGAAGACTAACTCTTGATTTCCTCTGATCCATTGAATAAATTTGAGTGGGTTTGTCCAGGCATCCTACAGAAAAAGAAAGAGCACAATGCATGAGCTGCAGGCTCTCTGCTTGGGACATCAACATAGTAGTAAAAGTGAACTGAGAAGTGCAAAAATGTAATGCTGTCGATCCACACAATTTTCTACTCAAATCTGGAAATTACCATCAAATGCATCAACATGATAGCCAAAACCCAATGAATGAGTGCATCAAACTGATGACCACAAGAACTTGTTGTGTTCCTGTCCATGGAACATTGAGCTACAGATGCATATTCTTCCTAAATTTTCATAAAATCAACTATGAAGTCCATGTTTCTTAAAAAGAGACATTAATGACTCATTGCTCTTAGTAAATGGCGTAAACTTGCCAATGTTATCCTCTTAAATTTTTCTGTCCTCTCATTCCACAAATCACTTAAAGGTAAGCGATAAAGTAAGGTCAACCTGACGACAGCCATTTCACCGTCATGCATTACGTTACTCAGATGAAGATTTGTGGCAGGCTTGGCCTCTTCTATATCAGCCTTAGTAGCATTCCATGTATCAAGAAAAGGTTTACTGCTTTAGTTTGCCTCACCTTCTGTTCCTGGAACATGTGACATAGTTAAACCTTCTAAACGTACGTTGCCACAAGAATATGTGGCTTCCCCTACCATTTGTTCCCTGTTACTCTGCTCTTCATATAAAGCGGAATTCAAACTTTTGATGATAGACAAATCTTTTCTTGGAAGCTCTGGAATGGTACTTAAATTTGTATCAGCCACGGGCTGAACGTGAAACTTCTCTTGGTACTATTTTATCTGATGTACAACCTTGTTGATCGGATTCTTGAGCACACGTGCTGTTTGTCCTATCCAAAGGAGATCGTTCTAGGATTGAATTTCTACAGGCTGCAGATAAAGTTAGACAGAGTTGAAGTTACAGAAATCTCTACCTGAACTTCTGATGTTACTCACACAATGTGTTGATTCATCTTTATCAATGACAGCTTTATCTTCACAGTCTGGAATTGCCTCAGGAAGGAGACTTTTCGAGCCCTGGTGCTCATTCATCTCTGAAAATCTCCCTTTGCTTCCTATGACCTTCTTCCCACCTTGTTCTCCGTCAGTCATGGATGAATCAAGATTACAGCCGTCCAACGTGGATAGCAGAAATGACTGCTAAGGTCCTAAATGCAAACATGAGTCATGAAATTTGTTTCGAATGTCTCCCTTTTTTTGTTTTCTTTTTTTTTTGGGTATGATATTGTTTCCTCTTATAAATAGATCCTTTCTCGTACTTCAATCTCAACAAATGCAGTTAAAACCTACATATATGACTTTTATCAGTATTTTTCAAGGAATTTAGAACAGCTTTATCGATTTTCTTGTGCATGGTATTCATTAACAAATAGGTCAAACACTCTGGACATTAGTTGATATGTATAACTAATTGGTTTGACTGCATAATCTGGAGATCCTATGCTTGTCTCGATCTAGCGAACTTTCGTTGCTTGTTACTGTGAAATGTCAGTGTTTGCAATTTGTTTCATAGCGTAAAACAGAGGTAATTCATAAGTGGGTCGAGTTTCCGAATGGCTTTTGCCATTTGTTTCATTGGTTCATTTGGTTTCAGAAGACCTCTTTGTGATCGAGGTTGACTGGCTTTATGGAGTTCATTTGAGCATCTTCTTTGACATTATAAATTAGTCTCTCATCCAGTAAGCCACAGAAAGTTGTCTATGGGCAACTACTACCTGTAACTTGACAATCTCGTATTTTCCATTCCTAGTGTTTTGTTGTCACTATTATTATCTCTCTATTAGAATCTCCATGGTTCCTGATTATAGTCTACAATATGCATATAACTGATCGCCAAAGCCAAAAAGTGCATAATCAACTCATTTATAGCAAAAATAGTCGCGATTCACTTACATCTTCAAGTTCCTTTGTATAAGCTTCAGCCTTTTCGACATTTTTATCAATTTCCATGACCAATGGACTTCCAACTTCAGTGGAACTCGCCTTAGGAGAAATCTTAAGATGAAATTTAGGATGGTCACCAGACACTGTTGGTTTTGCTTTGTTTGGTGTTTCTCATGATTGCAAACCTGATACATATGATCTAAGAAACCAGCAAGGAACGAGTTTCGACTGTGTTGAAATAGAAAAACTTAAGAAGGTACTGTCCGTTTACCTGTTCCATGACAGCAGCTTTGAAGGATTCGCTGAAACTTCTGAAGAATCAAGGGTAAGAACATTACTTCCACAAAACAAAACCCAGTTACAGGAGTGAGGGTAGTGGAGCTATTAGCACTCTTCACCTTTTTTTCGCTTGGAGACTCAGAGGGCCATTCCAGTGGACTAGATGACATCCCTGCAAAATAAACACTCACCAATTCTAATGCATTACAAAATAGCATCCCCATAATTGTATTCGCAACACTATTGAGAGGTGTAAGGTATTACTTGGAAGTGAAGAGCAAACAATAGAAAGGAACCTCAGATGATTTCCCTTATGAATTGAGAAGTGGCTGGTTTTATCGGTTTACCTGTTCTGTGACAACAGTTTCGGAGGATTCTCGGAAACTTCTAAAGTGTCAAGAGTAAGAAGATTACTTCCACAAACAAAACCCAGTCACAGGAGCAAGTATAATGGCATTATTAACACTCTTCACCTTTTCTCACTTGGAGACTGAGAGAGCCGTTTCCATGGACTAAATGGCATTAAATTGGCATCTGATCCCTGCAATATACACTCATGGCTTCTAATCCATTACAAAATAGCATCCCCACAAGTATATTAGAGCAAACAACAGAAAGGAACCTCATATGATTTCCGTTTTAAGGATGAATTGAGAAGTGACTGGTTTTCGGTGCTTTTGCTTTGATGAGCTAACAAATGTGCTGCATCACCTCGCATTGCTGTAATTTGCTCAGAGTCTCTCATGGAACTGATTTCCTCTGTAGGATTAGAACAAAGTTGATCTGCTTTGGTTCTTGTGGCCCTGCGCATATTGACATCGTGATCTCCAAAAGT
This sequence comes from Eucalyptus cloeziana, assembly GCA_014182715.1. Lineage (NCBI taxonomy): Eukaryota > Viridiplantae > Streptophyta > Magnoliopsida > Myrtales > Myrtaceae > Eucalyptus > Eucalyptus cloeziana. The sequence goes on from CM024637.1 coordinate 10,378,663, forward strand.
ATCTATGGGTTCAAATACCAGGACATCAAGTCAGGATGCAGGTTAGACCTCTTCATTCTCAAGCTAGAAAGATAAAATGCCCTTTTGGCAGAATTAAGAGGGTTACTGTTCTTCACATCAACATTTCTGACCCTTCAAATCCTTAAAAGATTCCTTGCTTGAATCAGTGACTTCAGAATTCACACATATCTTAACAATAGGTGTTGACAACTCATTTAAACTGCCCGACTTGCATAGAGAAATGCAAAAGTTTGGTGCAAGCAGATTAAGCATATGCAAAATAATGCTGTGTCAAAGGTCTAGTCCACTATATGCAATCTACTTGTTAGCATTGGCAATGTCTAAGATAAGATATTACATAACATGAACAGAATCAAACATAAAACTGATATGACATGACATTGACATATCCTTTCTGTAATGAGTTATTTCAGTCTTGAAAGTATATATTGAAGAATTTAGAGAAAAGAATTGTGATAATTCTCTATATTTTTGTACCAGGATTACAAAGCTATTCATAGGACTTCTACAAATACTAACTAGGAAAAAAACAGATCTGAATAATACAGCTATAATTCCACAAATCACGGGATACTAATAAATCATTTCCTAACTAGTTATTTACAGCTATTTCCTAATAATTAGGACCCAAAAAATCAGGATAATTCAACATATATCATTTAAAGGAATATCACTCTCCCATGTCATGGGACTCTAAGGTTCAAACTGAGCATGAACATATCATGCTACAGCAGATTATGAACCCCACTTCCAGGCTGGTAGTCTTCTAGCAGATAACTTAAGTCATATTTTACCAGAGACAAAGATGTCAATATCCACTTCAAAGCATAGTATGAAGGATTTGATGAGCTTTCCTGGCCAATAACAAAGGGAGACTTAGACTTGAGAGACAATTGCAAGTAAAGGTTTATAATTTCAGCAGAAAAGGCTTTAATTTCATCAACAGCAAGCAAATAATCAAGTACATATCTATATTTGTTGATCAAACTAGTAATGTACAGCAGTTAGGAGAGTGTCAAATGTCTCAATGCAAACTATGATATACAATTAAAAAAAAAAAAATTCTCATTTTACCCTAGTTGAAAGTCCAACGGATAACAGAAGATACCAGGGCACCTTTATATTGGAAAAAAAATAAACTTTCCCTTTTTTTTCTTTTGAGTTAGTGTATTGGTGGGGGAGTGGCAGCAGGGAGGAGATAACTTAAACATTACTCAATAATTGTTAGCTATTGTTAAATGAAGTACATGGGAAAAGATAAAATACTAGAATTTGGACAAAATTTCAAACAGCACAGCAATTACAACTCGATTGGGTACAGATGCCTCACCCCAGTTGAGAAGTGGGTCTCACACTGATATGGCTTCCAGTCAGAGGAGGTTGACTTTTTGTTTGCTCCCTTGCCAGTGAATTTAGACCAAAAAGCAACTTTCCCCCAACTCGAGAATCCTTGGCATTGTCTCCCAACCTGTTGCAGATTGCACAAACCATGTGAAGGTATAAAGCATGGAATGTCCAATCAAAGAAACCATAATCAAAAGGAAAATCTTCACCTAGTTTCATTTAGATGTACAGAAGCAAGTGTTTTGCTGCTAAATTGAGTAAGCTTTCTCCCAGTTGTTGGTTCTCGAGAAGACTGACTCTCAATTTCCTCTGATCTCTTGGAAAACTTTGAATGGGCTTGTCCAGGCTCTCTACCGGTAAAGAAAGAGGACAATTTATAACTGCAGGCTCTCCAGATGGGACATTTACGTAATACTAAAAGAGAGCTAAGAAGTGCAAAAATGTTATGCTGTTGATCCAACAATGTTTTTACTGAACTGTGGAAATCACCATAAAATGCATCAACATGATAGCAAATACTCAATGAGTGAGTGCATCAAACTGAAAATCATAACAATTTGCATTCCCGTCCTTAAATATTAAGCTTCGGATGCATATGCTTTCTAAAATTTCACAAAATCAACCATCAAGAGTCCATGTTTCTTGAAAGGAGACATTAATGGTGCATTGCTCTAATTCGGCATGGCAGAAACTTGCCAATATCATCCTAACAAAGATTCCCTCTCATTCCTCTAATCACTTAAAGGTAAGGGATAAATGGGACGACCTGAAAACAGCCATTTCACTGTCATTCAGTATTTTACTTGGGATAATACAGGCTGTATCATTAAGAATTGTCGCAGGCTTGGCCTCTTCGTTATCAGCCTTAGTAGCATTTGGTGTATCAAGAAAAGGTTTATTGCTTCCATTTGCCTTGCCTTCTGTTCCTGGAACATGTGGCACACTTGAACCTTCTGACTGCATTTTGCCATGAGAATATGTCACTTCCCCTACCATTTCTTCCCTGTTACTCTGCTCTTCACCGAAAGTTGTATTTTAACTTTTGACGATAGACAAATCTTTTCTTGGACGCTCTGGGATGTTACTTAAACTTGTGTCAACCCTGGGCTGAATATGTACTTCTCTTGGTGCTGTTTTGTCTGATGAATAATCTTGTTGATCAGATCCTTGAGAATATGTGCTGTTTGTCCTTTCGAAAGAAGATTGTTCTGGAATTGAAATTCTACATGCTGCGGGCTTTGGCACCCAATCATCCATTCTTGGGTTAGGCATAGAAGTTGAAGTTACAGAAGTTTCTACTTGAATCTCTGATGTACCCACACAGGGCGTTGATTGAACATTATCAATCATAGCATGATCCTCACAGTCAGGAATTGACTCAGGAAGGCGAGTTTTCGAGCCCTGGTGCTCATTCATCTCTGATGATCTCCCTTTGCTTCCTCCAACCTTCTTCCCACCTTGTTCTCCCTCAGTCATGGGTGAATCAAGATTAAAGCCATCCAACCTGGATAGCACAAATGACTGCTAAGTTCCTAGCTTGCAATCACAAGTCATGACATTTCCCATCACTTGAAAATATGACCTTATGTATCAAAGAATAGGCCCTAATGTATACATTCTGTCTTACTCATTAAAATCAAAGGAGAAAGAAAATATTTTCTTAGGATTTCCTTCATCAGGTGATTCTGCTCCATTTCTGTCCTTATTTGGGGATTTGCTTGATGGGCAGGAGAAATCAAGATCTGGCATGTCCACTTTGTATGATGAAAACTTGTCAAAGTCAGCATCCAGGTTAAAATCAACATCCCTGAAAAAGGTTATTTAACAATTAATCCACAAAAAGCAGAGATATATCCCACTCTCATAGCAAGTAAGATTGTAACTAGCTTCATGCATCTTCACCATCATCCATCGTTTTGATGATTTTTGAGGTGGTCGAATGATAAGTAAAGGATGGCTCATTTAATCACCACGGGCATTATTCTCCCAAAGAGGTAATTGTACAGTGGTGAATATACATAACCAACACAAGTATGAAGATAGAATCTTAAAGTTAGATTCCACATCCATACCAGTTTATTATCTAACTGCCTATACTCTAAGTTTCACTTACAGTTTATCAAAGTTGAATTCCTTTGTCTTGCCTTTGCCAACTGTATCAAAGCTAAAACCCACTGCGTCATCTTCTGCCACAGACAACGACTTCCAGGAGGTAAGGAACTCCTTTCCAAATTCAGCATCTGTTGAAATCCGATTTAACATTGAGCTATGACCTACATATCTTCCTTCATAAGACATGGCCAGAAATGTGTCCAAGCAATCATCCTAATCAATGACGAGGATGAAAACTTGTTTTAACATTAAGAAAGCTTTAATTTGTTTTCAAGTACGTGAAAAGTATGCTGCACTAATTATTGACCATGATATCCAAAAGAGTCACATGACGGGCCATATTAAATTAATAACCTAAACAAATTAATTAGGTTTGAAATAGAGAAATATACATCCTTATGGTACCATTCCACCTCTGAAGTGAATTTACTGTATTTTGAGATTTGTCAAGCTTACAGAGTACCTAGTAATGATTTATCCTCTTTCTGATTTACTGGTCCAGTTTCCTTAGGTGATTCTGCCATCTGCAAGGGAAAGAGTGAGGATAGCATAAGAAAAAAGAGAATTTAAAAGGCCCTTAGAATTTACAAAAAAAAAAAAAAACTGGGAGAATTAATTGCAAACCCCTTAGGTTGGCTATACTACACAGCAACCTCCTCTCTTCGTAAAAGCAGCATCTCTTTGTAAGATGCATCTATAACATTTTTGCACTTATCTTATGCAGAAGCATATATAAACTAGCCTAGGAGGGACCTTAGCCAGTCCGTTAAAGTGAAAAACCCACACGTGACATATAGATAGTTCATACAGGAGCAGCATTTACTTATACAAAGTGGCTAGGTGGAGAGCTGCAAGCTTTAAACTTAAAACCGTGCAACCAAAAATACCCATATATACATGCCACTATCACATATCTCTGAAGATTCATTTTTCATCCTTCCACAAATGTAAAGGTAAAGGATCTCCAATTTGACAGCAGTGATAAGATGGACACCTAATTAGTACAATAAAGTAATGATCATTTCAAGATTTCTCTACGTTGATTCAAGTGGGACATAAGTCTATCATACTTTCAATATGAAATGGCTGAAGGAGTTCAACTAGACTGCAAGTGGATCCGCTATTGCTATTGCAAAGGATGAACAAATGCAGTAATAAAAAGTCAACACAGGGGCAAAGCACAGGGCTAATCAAGTAGAGTCTATGCCAAGAAAAGAACACAGATGCTAATTTAACATGAGAAACCATAGCATTGGGATTTAGCAAATGAATTAAGGGCTGTCTTATGACAACCTAAAATATATATGTCTTCCTATCACATTCAGGTCACCCGATTTCCAGCACAGTGAAGTTCAATTAAAACGAATGCTATTGAAAATATATATATACACACACACATAAGAACAGCTACTTATCATGGCATCATTTCTACAAAAAGAGATGCCGTGAAATAGCTTTATCTCTGTATGAAACTGCCCTGAGCAGCAAAAAATCTCCTGCTCATACCTCAGAAGCCATGACAATGAGCAGGTAAATGCTGTAAGTCATAGTGATTTCCTCTACATAAACATCTACATTTCGGTGAAACTGCAAGGTGCTATAGACTTCCAGTAATAGGCTTACAGCAATTCTGAACACAAATCGATCCACAAGCTTATTCCACCCAGTTTCTAAAGTCAAATGCGCTGGAATACTCACAGAGGTATATCCGAGAGATAAACGTAGCAATCAACAAGAAATTCTTCGTTTTGCCTAGCCTACAGAAATTGTAGACAATGCTCGAACGAACTCGCTAAAGCCAATCTACATCGAGCACAAAGAGGTCTTTGAAATCAAATGGACCTCCTGCGACAGAGGATGGGAGATGCATAACGAACGCGACGCAAGATTCCAAAGGAACGCCTCATTGGAAAAGTTCGCAGCTCATAAGATTCACCATTAGAAAAACGATCAGCGAACGCCGATGTTGCAGAGGTCAAGCGACGAAGATGTGACGAAATTCTGAAGAAGCCATAGCCAGAAGAAGAAATCGGTGGATCACAGAAGCGCGAGATCGATTTGCACGTCGACACGAAATGAATGGCTAGACCGAGACGAGCAGTGGATCTACAGTACCTCGCTTGCGCGATTGCGACAGGGAGCGAGCTCGAGCGTTGTAGAGAGAGAGAGAGAGATCGACTGGACTTGAATGGAGATGTGAGAGAGAGAGAAGTAACCTGGTTTTCCTGAGGTTTTTGAATGGCGACTCTTTATATAGAGAGAGAGAGAGAGAGAGACAGAGTAGTGACTCGTCATGCGCTCGCGGGGAGTTTTCCCGACCGGACGGGAGAAATTCCCGATTTTGCCCCTCCAGGGCCTGGAGTCCAGCGAAAACATTTCCACCTATCTTTGTTTTTTTTATGAAAAATAAATGATTTAGAATATATTTTTCTAAAAAAATTACTTAAATCATTTGAAAAAATGAATGAATATTCACTGATATTTCAAGTGCTAACAAGCCATGTCTTTAGGCATGTGTTTTTAAAATAATTCATTTTTCGTAAAACAAATTAAACTTGTCTTGAAAAAATTCCAACGACCAGGATATTTAGATTCAAGCAGATCTTGACCGTCGATCACATCAACCTACGCTTGGAAACCACATGATTAATGACTTTGATGGACTGAGGGTATGTAAGCTCATGTCCTCACAAGCATTTACCCTCACTTTGAAACTCGATGTGCCATTGGTCGATTGCTGCCGAAGCCCATCTTCCATTCCTAGTGTCGCACAAAGCAGAGGGCACTTTTATCAAGGAATAACTTAAAAGCTGGGTTAAAAAAGACTAAAAGAAATTGAGAAGAAAATGAACACATTGACATTTGTCCCGCCTAATCCCGCTATTGGGATGTTGGGTTTAAAGCATTAACAAAAATACCAATTGCCCACTAAGAAAAAGGAACTCTGTTGCATAGACAATCACCTTCTGTCATCGACTCCGGCATTCCTGTCATCCTGATGTTCTAGGCCTTAAGAGAGCTGAGCGAACATTTCGACCATGTCTTATGCTGTTAGGCATCGACGGTGCGAAGGAAGGAGTAGAAGCAATGAAGCTGAATTTGAAGGAGGAGCGTGAACTGGGGGAACTAGAGGAATTGGACAGAGAATCTCAAAGTAATCATGATAACATGGAGTAACTGATATGGATGTAGATTCAGCGCAATTCCATTTCTTTATGAAGCTAGGAGTATTGAAGAGTCTTCGCGTTACTCTAAATATGCTTGTAAACAGAGATTTTCACTGGGTACCTAAGTGTCAAACTATCGAAATTCCTCACAAATTTCATGATTGCCAATGTACAATAGTCTCAAGCAGCACTTTTGTAGCAATTTTCAAATGAAAACTTATCATTCTTCATCAGGATATCTTAGGACTGTTAACATTTTCGCCCCCATCTATTTCTTCACGTTGGAAACGTTAGAACTACGAAAAGAAAATGGAATTGGGCGCGGCCGCGGAGAACAACGGTTTCAACATCAATGACGACAATGATGGCAGCATCCACGAATGGAGGCTTCGCAAAAGATGATCGGGCTCTACCTACATCTTTCTTGTGATCTCAATTTGTCTAAAATCAATCTGTTCTGAGCATGAAAACAGTTGTTTTGAGAACTTGTCTTCAGTAGTTGTTGAAAAAGGCTATGTCACACTTTGAAGCTTTCTTGGAAGGATATTGCAGGGTTCAAGGAAGGTTCCCAGAAGCATCTCCTTACTCAAAAGAAACAAAACAAGAACTGATATCGTACATAAAACTGAATTTTCTTGTTGAACTAAAGTTACTTTTATTATTCCGAACATGGGACCTGCAACTTGCACGCGCATTTGAACAAGTACTTAGCCACTAAGTTTGAGCATTCGATCTAATAGTCTTCCATTGTAAAAAAAAAAAATAAAAATACAACTTTCTGTTTCAATCATTTTGCAAGTTCAGGGAAGGTTCCCAGAAGCATCTCCTAATTCAAAAGAAACAAAACAAGAACTGATTTCGTACATAAAATGGAGACTTTCTTGTTTTTCTTTTTCCCCGATGGGTAAGATACTTTTATTAGCTCAACATAAGGAAAGGATGGATCAGAGAGAATAAATAAAATATTGTGTGCAAAAAAGCAAAGAAAATAAAAAAGTAATAATACTTGGAATGAGGTAAATTAATGCATAACGAAAGTTTAATTCCTTGACTTCCACGTATGTCATGCCATAATCACGTTCTTCAGAACTGTTGCGCACGGGGCCTGCAACTGCACGCGCGACAAGCCAGTTAGCTGTGACCGTCCTCAGATGTAAACGTCCTCAGTTGGCTCCTGCTAATGGGGCCTTCAACTGCATTCACAAGTGTGTCGACCACAACTTTTTAGTTTTTCTTTTTAATCATCGACCAATAGCATTCGATCTTATGGTCTTCGTCGTAAAAAATTGCTACATCCTGTTTCCACCATCTTTTCATAGACCCATAGAATTCTCCTATAACTACATCATTTGCTCTTAACGTGTTGACGCGGAATATTTCTCTACTGAAGATCATCGAGCGAGAGAGGAAGAGAGGGAAAGAGAGGTCTGCTGAGCTGTGCAAATTACTGCTATGGCAAGCTCAGATGTTGGAACATCACTGGGAAGCGAGTACCAAGTGTTCCTGAGTTTTAGAGGACCCGACACTCGGACTGGATTTACCGATGTCCTCTTTCATAGCTTGACCGACGCTGGAATCCACGTGTTTCGAGATGACGAAGAGCTCCGTGTCGGTGAAAGAATCGATGGATCGCTGCTGCAAGCGATCGACAACTCTAGGATCTACATACCGGTCTTCTCTCATAACTATGCTTCAAGCCAATGGTGCCTTCGCGAGCTCGCACAAATCATGGCAAACACCTTGAAATCGAAAGGTAATAAAAAGGTCTTACCTATTTTCTTTGACGTGGAACCTAACGATGTTAAATTGAAAACTCCACTATATCACAATGCCATACTCAATTTGGAGAACGAGAAGAAGTTGAGCAACGAGCAAGTAAATGTTTGGAGAGAGGCCCTCATGGAGGTTGATGCCATAAAGGGGTGGGAGGTGAAGAAATACAAAGGGTAAGCTAGCTATTTTCAAGATACTTGTTTCCCCAATTTTCCTTAACACTTAATAATAGATCTCAAAATTCTAGTATGATTGAGGTGGGAGTTTTATTATAGTAATACTAAATGATGAATCTTTACGTCTGCAAAACAAAATGTGAAGACATGATATTCAACTTCTACAGTTGTTGCTTGACAATTGCACAAATTTTTATACAACAATTTTGCTCGAAAATCCCAAGATTGCTACTCTCATGTTGGAATCAAGTTGAATTTCAGGTCATGACATAGCATCAACGTTGTCAAGGGCTTAAAAGTATGTTTTGGAGAGATGTTAATGTCCAATATGGACTTTTAGAATATCACTCCTAGGTTTAAGGTCCCATTACTTATCAGATCATTGTGTAGTTTATCCGGTGCTTGAATGACATCACTTCTAGTTAGGTAATCATGAATTTTCTCACTAAAATGGATTTTTATTGTGGCAGCCACGGAGAACTAATCAAATTGGTAGTTGCGAAGGTTGTGGAATGTTTGAAGTCAAAACATAGATTGGTGACTGAATATTTAGTTGGAATCGATGATCAAGTAGTAGCAGTAAGCAAATTATTAGATGTGGATTCCGATGGTGTGCGACTTGTTAAAATTTATGGCATGGGAGGTATTGGAAAAACTACACTTGCCAAGGTCATCTTCAACCGACTTTCTTCTCATTTTGGAAAGTTTTGTTGTTTCCTTGAAGACGTTCGAGAGAAGTCATCAAGAACCAATGACTTAGTTCACTTGCAAAAAAGATTACTATCCGAAATCGGTCATCCTGCAGGAACAAAGAGCATTGATGAAATTGATTATGGAATTAAGAGGATTGGAGAAATACTTTGTAATAAGAAAGTCCTTATTGTACTCGATGATGTTGATAACAACAAACAAGTGGAGATATTAGTTGGAAATAGTACTTTATATCCAGGATCCAGAATATTGATTACAACTAGAAATAAAGATATCTTGCAAGTCAATAGACAAAAGTATCAAATTTTAGATTATGAAATGGAGATGATGAGTGCTGGACATGCGCTTGAGCTTTTCAGTAGGCATGCATTTCACACAAACTTTCCTTTAGATGATTACAATTGTCTTTCAAGGAAGATTGTATCTGCTACCGGGAGACTTCCGTTGGCTCTTGAGGTGATTGGTTCGTTCCTCTACCATAAACCGCAAGAACTATGGAAAGAGACATTGCATAAGTTAAGAAAAGCACCTCATGAGGATGTTTTTGGAAAGTTGAAGATCAGCTATGATGCCTTAAATTTCGAGCAACAACAAATTTTTCTCGATATTGCATGCTTTTTCATCGGTGAAGATAAGGCGAATGCAATCTACTTATGGAAAGGTTGTGAGTTTTTCCCAAATACAGGAGTTGCTACCCTCATTGACATGTCTTTGGTAAAGATTGTGGAGAATGATAAGTTTTGGATGCACGATCAACTTAGAGATATGGGAAGAAAAATTGTTCTCCGAGAAAATCCAATAAATCCTGAGGAGCAGAGTAGGATATGGATTTGTGAGGAGGCTCTTAATGCAATAAGACCAAATGAGGTAAAGCACTTATGGAGAGATCTAACTAGTTTTTGCCATAGATTCCACTCCATTGTACCTTCTTGGGTTTTTTTTTTTTTTTTTCCTTTCCTTTTTATAATCCTTTGGCTCTATGAGATAGAATACTGATATCACTCATTTCCTATTCTCATTTGTAGATAAACAAGAAAGTTCAAGGACTATCTCTTTATTCATCTAGACAAAGTATCTATGATGTCATTGTTCAAACTAAAAGGATTGGAAGGTTGGAACATCTAAGATTCCTTAAATTATCTCGCTTAACCCTTGTTGGATATGCAACATATCGCCTTCCCAAATCAACATTGATTTCTTTGAGTCATTTTCTGCCAAAATGGAACAACACGTGCCTAAAGAATTTAGTCGTTCTTGAATTTGTCAGCGTTGTTTTCTTGGGTAATTCAGAAATCTCAATCAAGGTGCGTAATATTCTTATTCCTATTTTATTTTCTTGGAAAGTAATATTCAATTATTCATCTATTGAGTATTGCATTCATTTTGACAGATGGCAACAAAATTGAAAGTTCTCTCTTTCAAAGATTGTCAAAACATATTCAAAACACCCGACTTCTCTAGATGCCCGAATTTAGAGAAGCTTACTTTCGAACGGTGTAACAATTTGAGGAAAATCAATGGCTCCATTGGGAAGTTGAAGTGTCTGATTGATTTCAGGATTGATAGATGCAATTCTCTTAAACATTTGCCTAAAGAAATCGGTGACCTAGTGAATCTACAGTATTTCTTTGTACAATGTAACAAAATGAAGAAACTCCCAAATTCCATGTGGAAGTTGAAATTATTACGTGAGTTGTTCTTTCAAGGTTGCACTTCTCATAATTTAGATTCAGCAAATTCATGGGAGTTACCCTGTGTTATTGGAATGCTCCAGAATCTGGAAGTGCTTCGAGTCATTAGTACCTCTTTAAAAGGTCGAATTCCTTCTGAAATTGGAAGTTTGCCCTTTCTAAGAATCTTGAATCTATCAAGAACTCACGTCTGTGAACTTCCAGAGACCATCAGCATGCTTCCTCGCCTACAAATAGTCCAGTTGAGGAATTGCGATAATATTCAAGAGTTGCCAACCCTCCCAACAAGTTTAACTCATCTAAAAGTGTCATCTAAATTGTTGTCGGTAGTCTCGGATCTTTCGAACTTGACTAATTTGGTTGAGTTGTATCTAGTTGATTATGGAATAGTAAGAGATAAACTTTATACCGATGAGGTACAGTGGATTGGGAAGTTATCCAAATTGACCAAATTGAGCTTTGGACTTCACAATGTCCCTATTCATACTGAGATGGCTTCCCTTCCTCTGCTAAACGATCTTTATTTGCGTGGATTCAACCCACAAACCTTTCCGCAACTACCCCTATCTTTGGAAACGCTAGTTCTTAAAAATTTTAATTCAATTGCGTCACTCTCTCAGAAGCTAAGAAATATGTTATGTTTAGAGCTATATGATTCTCCAATGCAAGAAATACAACTTGATGGGCTTCAACTTCCACAGCTAAAGAAGTTGAGTGTGAAAGGCCATGTGGAAGGCTGGCAACACCTCGAAAGGTTGAGGCTATCAAGAATCAAGAAGCTAAAAAATGTCAAGGTGGAGTTTTGTGTAAAGTTAGTTGAGATCCAATTTTCTTGGGTGTCATCACTGGAGGCATTGACTATTAACAATGACGAGTCCTTGGAAAGGATAGTTTATGAGTCTGATAATGAATTGATTAGTTGTGAAGGGAGGCTAATCTTTCCATCGACGGTCTTAAATAAGTTGCATACTCTCTACCTGTGGAAGTGCCCTAAGATACTCGACGTTCGAGTTGTGGGTACATTGGAATCATGGAAAGTCTTTAACATTGATGGTTGTCCTTACTTGCAACGTCTCGGTGGTTTGTCAAACTTAAAGAACCTAAAGTCTTTAGTAATCTGGCGTTGCAAGAGGCTACGGGATGTTGAGGGTGTCGACGAGTTGGAGTTTTTGAACCGTTTGACACTTAAATATTGCGGATCGGTGGAAAGGTTGATTGATGTGTCAACCACCAAACTACCAAATGATTGCCACGTACTGATCGAAGGGTGTGGGAGATTACCTGGGGTTAAGAAAGGATTCAAAGGCTCCATCCAGTCCTTCAAGCATTATAAGGCGAGTCTGGATCATTCTCTCTATTTCTTTTTGATATTTTCTTGATGCAACCGTCCACGAACACCAATTCAACTCTAAGGTAGATTTGTAATAATGGCGAGAAATTAAAAAAAAAAAAACAAAAATCAATTAATATTTGATCTCACTTATTTTAAAACCCACTCGATATAAGTTTGTTTTATTTTCAGCTCACGTTTTCTCATTTTCTTTTCTTTCTTTTTTTTTTTTGTTTTTTTTTTTACATGAGAAAGTTCTATATGTGCAGCAAATATATGGGACAAGATCGGCTTTTATCAAAAGTCATTGGAAAAATTGCAATTTTTAGCAAAATAATTATATAAAATAACTCAAGAGTATCTCATTAAAATGTTCTTTTCACTTAATATGAAATGAATTGTTTATTTAGCGATATGTAATACACTCCACTTTATTGTCATTTCTTACTTAATATTATTCATTATGGAGATGAGTTTAGTGATTTGCAATTTCCATAGTGAAAATAGAACACTAAAAGAATCCTCTACTCATTGCACAATTTCAATAAGAATTTGCTGAGGGAATTCTTTCAAGAACACAACTTAAATGGTCCACTGATCCAAAAATCGACTGACTTATGTTATTGATGGAGTTGAGTCTGAATTGAGTTGGCATGTGGATGGGGTCGGCCAATTAGGATGCGTGTTCCAAAAGCATCTAGAAATATTTATTAAGATTTTTCATTCTAAAAATACAATGAAAATCTAATTTTTGAAAGTCTGCATCCTCCCCGGTTTTGACCGTGTTTGTTAATGGCCACTTTAAACATCGTTCAGACATTTATTTTTTCAGTTGTGAGGCATTTCATTTCATTGACCTGCTTCCACTACACTAGATAGAGAAGGGGAAAATGAGGAGGAAATGCTTCATCTACTTAATTTATAACTAGCCCCGGTCTTCTTCTTTTTTTGGGTAAAAACATACTGTTTTTTTCTATCTTAGAAGCTTATATCTAAGGTAGATAATGGGTCAGACCAATAAAATATCTTACTAATGTCATGCCCATAGGTAGCATACGAGTCAAAGACAGGGCAGATGGCTGCGATCTAAAATTGTTTACATTTGGTGAAATGGAAAATCGAACTCGTTTGACGTGTATGATCCACGTACACAATTTCGTTCTAATCCTACATGATTTACGACATTTTCTTGCGTGATATCGTTTCCTCTTCTATATTGATCCTTTCTCATAGTTCAATCTCAACAAATACAGCCAAAACTTGTATGTATGACTTTCATCAGTATCTTTTGAGGATTTTAAAGCAACTCCTATCTATTTGATTGCATTATTTTAATCATGGCATTCCTTTTTCGAAAGCTTTCTCCTAAAATTGGATATGATTATATTTTTCAGGAATCAGGCTTTGATTTGACAACATGTTTCGGACGCTTGTGAAGTTCTGAAGGTAACCCGCACATAATTATAAGAATGCAGGGACGGAACTAGCATAATATCTTATCGGGGTCAATGCACTAAAGAGTCCAAAGGTTTCTGAGAATGATTTTCAGTACCGGGACATGAACTTAGGATGCAGGTGTGACCTCATCATTTTCAAGCTACAGAGATGATCTACCCTTGTGGCAGAATGAAGAGAGTTGTTGTTCTTCGCATCAACATTTCTTCAAATCCTTGAAGGATTCCTCGCTTAAATTAGTTTTTCCAGGATTGTCCCATCTCTTTTCGATTGGTCTTAGACAACTCATTCAAATTGCCTGTCTTGCATGAAGAACTGCAAAATTTTAGTAAGGGCAGATTAAGCATATGCAGAGTAATGTTGTGTGAAAGGCCTCATCCAATTTATGAAATCTACTTGTTAGAGCTGGCAATCTCTCCTAGACGGGATATGACATAACATGAACATCATCATATGTAGATGGCACGGCATTGATACATCATACTCTCTCATTTCACGTGACCCAACATGAATATGTCAGGCCACAGCACATTGTGAGCCCTACTTCTAGGCTTGTATCTTCTAGTAGCTAATTTAGTCATATGTAACCAGGGACAGAGATGTCACTATCCTCTTGAGAGCATATTATGGTGAATTTAATATAAGCTTTCGTGGAAAATAATAATGGAAGACTTAGTTGAGATACAATTGCAAGTGAAAGTTTACAATTTCAATAGTTGTTATGTACATCTATTTTCTCGTACATAATATACATTGCCGAAATAATTAATCACGGTAGACAGTAGTTGATATGTATTGTTGGTTGAGACGTTCACGCAAGATTGGCTGTGATTTTATTTCTGCAGGAATCACGTTTTGATCAGATTTGGACATGTTTTGGAGGCTTGTGCAATTTTGAAGACGACTCCGATGATGATTTCTAGCATGCAGGGACGGACTGGCATATCAGTTTAGTGGGTCAATGTACTGAGGAGTCAAAGTTTCTAAGAAGAGTTTCAAAAACCGGGACATCAAGTTCGGATGCAGGTGAGACCTCATCAGTTTCAAGCTCGATAGATGAATTGCCCTTGTGGCTGATTCAAGGGAAACGCTGTTCTTCGCATCAACATTTCTGATCCTTGAATCCTTGTAAGATTTGTCGCTTGAACTAGTTACTTCTGGATCATCGCATATATTTTCGACTAGTTCTGACAACTCATTCAAATTGCCGGTCTTGCATGAAGAGCTGCAAAAATTTAGTATAACCAGATTAAGCATATGCAATATAATATCGTCCAAAAGGTCTAATTTAACAAATGAAAATTACTTGTTAGAGTTGGCAATGTTTCTAATACAGCGATGATACAACATGAATAGCATCATACATAGAACATATGTGACATGACATCGATACATCTTTTCTATAACTAGGAGTTGTTTCAATCTTAAAAGTAAATATTATTTGAAGGACTATCCCTCTCCCATTTTATGTGACTTAGAAGGTTCAACTCCAAGTTGAATGAATCATGCTACAGCAGATGGTGAACCCTACTTCCAGGCTTGTAGTCTTCCATTAGATAATCCAGTCATATGTTACCAGAGACAAAGATGTCAATGTCCTCCTTATAGCATATTATGATGAATTTAATATGAGCTTTCTTGGCAAATAATAATATAAGACTTAGACTTGAGATGCAACAGCAGGTAAAACTTAATGATTTCAGCTGAAAAGGCTCTAATTTCACCTAGCAACCAAATGATGAGAGAACATCAAAAGATTTTTTTACACATATCTAAATGGGTTGATCAAAATAGTAATATAAAGCAATTAGGTGAGTCTCAAATGTCTCAGTGGAAACTATGATATACAGTCAAACAAAAAATATCTCATTTTACCCTAGATGTCCATTCAATAGCAGAAGAGTGATAACTAGGGCAACTTTTTATGGGGAGGAGGTAAAATCCTTCCCGTCATCCCCTCTGAGGGGAAGGGGTGGCAGCGGGAAGAAGATAACTTACACATTACTCACTTGCTGTCAGCTACTGTTAAGTACACGGGGAGAAAAAAATCAGTAGAATTTGAGCAAAATTTCATTCAGATTTGAAGTTACAATTTGATTGGGTACAGATGCCTAACCACAGGTTGAGAAGTGTTTTTCACACTGACATGGCTTCCTGTCAAACGAGATTGCCTTTTTGTGTGCTCCGTTGCAAGTGAATTTAGATCAACAAGCCACTTTCCCTCAACTTGAGAATCTTTGGCTTTGTCTCCCAACCTGTTGAACATTGCATAAACCATGTGATGTCATAAAGCACTCCATGTCCAATCAAAGAAACTGGAATAAAATAGAAATTTCATCCTTTCTCATTTAGATGCACAGAAGCAAGTCTTTTACTAATAATTTGAGTAAGCTTTCTCCCGGCGATAGTTCTCGAGAAGACTAACTCTTGATTTCCTCTGATCCATTGAATAAATTTGAGTGGGTTGGTCCAGGCATCCTACAGGAAAAGAAAGAGCACAATGCATGAGCTGCAGGCTCTCTGCTTGGGACATCAACATAGTAGTAAAAGTGAACTGAGAAGTGCAAAAATGTAATGCTGTCGATCTACACAATTTTCTACTCAAATCTGGAAATCATCAAATGCATCAACATGATAGCCAAAACCCAATGAATGAGTGCATCAAACTGATGACCACAAGAACTTGCTGTGTTCCCGTCCTTGGAACATTGAGCTACAGATGCATATTCTTCCTAAATTTTCATAAAATCAACTATCAAGTCCATGTTTCTTAAAAAGAGACATTAATGACTCACTGCTCTTAGTAAATGGCATAAACTTGCCAATTTTATCCTTTTATAAGTTTTCTGTCCTCTCATTCCACAAATCACTTATATGTAAGGGATAAAGTAGGGTCAACCTGACGACAGCCATTTCACCGTCATGCATTACTTTACTCAGATGAAGATTTGTGGCAGGCTTGGCCTCTTCTATATCAGCCTTAGTAGCATTCCATGTATCAAGAAAAGGTTTACTGCTTTAGTTTGCCTCGCCTTCTGTTCCAGGAACATGTGACATAGTTAAACTTCTAAACGTGCGTTGCCACAAGAATATGTAGCTTCCCCTACCATTTGTTCCCGTTACTCTGCTCTTCATATAAAGCGGAAATTAAACTTTTGATGATAGACAAATCTTTTCTTGGAAGCTCTGGAATAGTACTTAAATTTGTATCAGCCCTGGGTTGAACGTGAAACTTCTCTTGGTACCGTTTTATCTGATGTACAACCTTGTTGATCGGATTCTTGAGCGCATATGCTGTTTGTCCTATCCAAAGAAGATCGTTCTAGGATTGAATTTCTACAGGCTGCAGATAAAGTTAGACATAGAGTTGAAGTTACAGAAATCTCTACCTGAACTTCTGATGTTACTCACACAACGTGTTGATTCATCATTATCAATGACAGCTTTATCTTCAGAGTCTGGAATTGCCTCAGGAAGGGGACTTTTCGAGCCCTGGTGCTCATTCATCTCTAAAAATCTCCCTTTGCTTCCTATGACCTTCTTCCCACCTTGTTCTCCCTTAGTCATGGATGAATCAAGATTAGAGCCGTCCAATGTGGATAGCACAAATGACTGCTAAGGTCCTAAATGCAAACACGAGTCATGAAATTTGTTTCGAATGTCTGCATTTTTTTTTTTTTTTTTTTTTTTTTTGGTATGATATTGTTTCCTCTTATAAATAGATCATTTCTTGTACTTCAATCTCAACAAATGCAGTTAAAACCTACATATATAACTTTTATCAGTATTTTTCAAGGAACTTAGAACAGCTTCTATCTATTTTTTTGTGCATGGTATTCGTTAACAAATAGATCAAACACTCTGGACATTAGTTGATATGTATAACTAATTGGTTTGTCTGCATAATCTCAATCATTTCTTTCCTTTTTCTGAAACTTTCATGGAAGATTGGCTGCGATTTTATTGTTCAGGAATCACACTTTGATCGGACTACATGTTTTGGACGCTTGTGAAGTTTGGAAGAAAAGTCGTGCGACAATGGTTAGCTTGCAGGGATCGAGTTAGCATATTTCTAAGAATGATTTCAAATTCCAGGACATCAAGTTAGGAGGCAGGTGAGACCTCATTTTGAGAGAGTTGCTGTTCTTCAAATGACATTCAAAAGATTCTTTGCTTGAATTAGGGACTTCAGGATTGATGCAAATCTTTTCTGTTGGTTTTGACAACTCATTCAAATTGCCTGTCTTGCTTGGAGAACTGCAAAACTTTAGTACAAGCAGATTAAGCATATGCAGAATAATGCTGTGTCAATGGACTAATCCAATATACGAATTCTACTTATTAGTGCTGGCAATGTCTCTAAGACAGGATATGACATAACAGAAACAGCATTATACATAAAATAGATACGACATGACATTGATACATCTTTTCTGTAATCATAGTTATATATCTCAAAGAATATCCCTGTCCCATTTCATTTGACTCAAACGGTACAACTCAAACGTGAATATGTCAGGCTAGCACAAACTGGGCATCCTGCTTCCATTCTTGTAGTCCACAGGTAGTTACTTCAGTCACACGTTACCAGAGATAAAGATGTCACATCAAAAGATTCTTAGCAAGTATAAACATTTGCGTTGATCAAACTAGTAATGTACGGCAATTAGTAGATCATCCAATGTCTCAAATCAAACTATGATACACAATCGAAAAAAAAGTATCTTGTTTTACCCTTGTTGAAAGTCCATCGGATAGCAGAGTTGTCATAACCAGGGCAGCTTCATATGGGAAGAAGATAAAAAATTTCCTTTTTTCCCCCTTGGGGGAGGGCATGGTGGTGGGAAGCACATAACTGGCACATCGATGACCCACTGTCAACTACTTTTAAGTGAAGTACATGGAAAAAAAAAAGTGGTAGAATTTGAACAAAATCTCATTCAGCTCTAAAATTAAAAATTTGATTAGGTACAGATGCTTCACCGCAGTAGAGAAGTGGTGCTCACACTGATATGGCTTGCTGTCAAAGGAGATTGACTGTTCATGTGCTTCCTCGCGTGAGAATTTAGACCAACAAGCTTTCTCCAAGTTGCTGGCTCTTGAGAAGACCAACTCTTAATTTCCTCTGATCTCTTCAAAAACTTCGAGTGGGTTTGTCAAGGCTGTCTACAGGTAAAGAAAGAGGATAATATATAAGCTGCAGGCTTTCTACCAGTAGCATTCGATGTATCAATAAAAGGTTTATTGCTTTCATTTGCCTTGCCTTCTGTTCCAGGAATATGTGGCACAGTTGAACCTTCTGAGCCCTTACCATTTCTTCCCCGTTACTCTGCTCTTCACCCAAAGTGGAATTCAAACTTTTGACAATAGACAAATCATTTCTTGGAATCTCTGGAATGGTACTTAAATTTGTATCAACCCCGGGCTGCACATTTACTTCTCTTGGTTTTGTTTGATCTGATGAATAACCTTGTTGATCAGATTCCTGATTACACATGCTGTTTGACCTATCCAACGAAGATCGTTCTCGGATTGGATTTCTAGAGGCTGCAGACTTTGGCACCCAATCATTTTTTTCTTTTCTTGGGTTGGGCAAAAAGTTAAAAGTTACAGAAGTTTTCTCCCTGAATCTATGGTGTAACCACACAGCGTGTAGATTGAACATTGTCAATGATAGCATTATCCTCACGGTCTGCAATTGCCTCGCCAAGGTGAGTTTTTGAGCCCTGGTGCTCATTCATCTCTGAAGATCTCCCTTTGCTTCCTATAACATTCTTCCCACTTTGTTCTCGCTCAGGCATGGATGAATCAAGATTAAAGCCATCCAACGTGGGTAATTTAAACATCAGAAACTATACCATTATGTTGTAGCAAATAAATTTATGACTGTATCATGAGTCCTCCCATCGCACTCAGATCATCCACTTTCCAGCACAATGAAGCTCAATTAAGATGAATGACATGTATCAGAACAGCCACTTATCATGGTATCATTGCCATGAAATGGCATTATCTTTGAGCAAAATCTGTGCCTCGAGTGGCAAAAATATCCAACTCATACCTCAGAAATCAAGACAGAGAGCAGGTAAATGCTGTAAATCATAGTGATTTTCTCTACATAAGCGTTTACATTGCGGTGAAACTGCAAGGAGCCATGGACTACCCGTAATAGGCTTACAGCAATTATGAAGATACATATTTATAGGCTTTTCACGTTTCCCAGTTTCGGGAAACTAATTTATAATGTCAAAGAAGATGCTTCTCCAGTTTCTGAAGAACCTCAAATGCACCAGAATATTCCCAGAACATTAACATTTCACAGACAAGAACAAAAGTTCGCTAGATCGAGACAAGCAAATTTCCTTCCAGTGCGGTATACCGTCATCTTCTCCAGGGCCTAATTTATAATGTCAAAGAAGATTATGTTGTTGATTTCTCAAATGAATTCTCCATAAAGCCAGTCAGTTGGGTATTCCTTGATCACAAAGAGGTCTTCTCTGAAACCAAATTCCTTTTTAGAACCAATGAAACAGCTGCTCTTTGCAACGGATGCAAAAGATGTCTGGGATGAACATTTGAAGACTGCAAGAAAGTGTTAGTTGGTAAAATTTTCTCTCGACCGTTTCAAAGCTCATGAATTACCTCCAAATTTTACTCTGTTTTGGACCTTGGCTATTCTCTAAAACAAAACCTTGGCTCCCTAGCACCCCTACATTGTTAACACATTTTGGGTCCACATTTCACAGTTACGAGCAACAAAAGTTCGCTAGATCGAGAGGGTAAAACTCTATGGCTTGACTTTAGATATGAACGACTCTCTCACTTTTGTTATTCTTGTGGTCGTTTGGGTCATTATGCAGTCCACTGTCCAGAAATTCCTTTTACATATGCTAAAATGGAAGGTAAGGAAAAAATGGATTTTGGACCATGGCTCAAAGCAGAGGTGAAGGAGTTCAGTCCGTATTGGCTGACATTTTATGGTGAAAAGATCGATCCTGTAGGGATTGAGGAATCTGTCCCTGAAACTCCTCCCTTCTTTCGGCCTGCTCTCCCGGCTCTACCACCGGCTGAACTTTTACCGGCCGGACTTCATCACCAGTCAGATATTACACATTCCAGCTCATCACATCCTACTTCACCTCCGCCTCAGGCCCTTCAGTTACCTCCCCAAGCACTCAGCAGCGAAGACCCTCCTCGATGTTTAGGCATGTCTCGATCCACACTAGCTGGGCAGACATCATCTCAACTCTTGCACTACCAGGTCAGCCCTCAAATAGAGTATCCCAGCAGCATCCCAGCAGCATTACTTCAGCAACTGGGAGTGCCAAGTGGAAGGGGAAACAGGTGGCCTTACCTATTGAGCCCCATCTTGACCCGAGTAGTATGCAACAAGATTCAATTATCATTCATGCTCCGCCAGTTATTCCCCTCCTGCAATATAATCAGGCTGATACGCTGCTCCAGAACATGGCACCGACAGGAATGACTCTGGTCACCACTCAACAGAGTATTCCTATCCTAAGCAAAGCACGACATCAGCTCTTAAGCACAAGAAAAATTCCAGAATATCAACCAGAGTAGGGACGGCAAAGAAATTGAAAAGGTATAATCCCTACGACGCTCATATCTCATTAGTGGATGAGATAGATGAAGCGTCCCTTCTTGAAACTCCTGTTCAGGTTGCTGACAACGTTGGTCAGTGGGTTGAGGTGGCTTACCCCAAAAAGCCACCGTTGGATAAATGAAGCTCGCTGCTGGAACTGTCAGGGTCTAGGCTCTCCCCTGACAGTTCAAGCTCTCAAGGCCCTCGTGGTAAAAAAGAAGCCTGATTTAGTATTTTTGATGGAAACAAAAAACCGGGAAGAGGTGGTGAAGAAACTACAGCGAAGACTTCAGTTCCCTCATTCGCATATAATCAATCCTACAGGTATGTCCGGTGGTCTGGCCTTGTTTTGGAGCTCTCACATTAATATCACGGTGGAGTATGCAAACCAGAATATGATTGATACCTTTTGTTCCGAGACCAGTAAGCCAATCTTGATGAAACTCACTTGTGTTTATGCGCCGGTTAATTTTCATGATCGACAACTTCTTTGGCGAGCTCTTTCTCAGCTGTCGCAAATTAACAACCTCCCTTGGCTTTGTTTTGGCGATTTTAACGACATACGCTACCACTAGGAAAAGGAGGGTAAGAGGTCATCGGACCCGATTCGGATGCACTATTTCAATGATATGATTCATGACTGTAACTTACTGGATTTGAAGAGTAAAGGATGCCAATTTACCTGGATGAACAACCGTTAGGGTGGAGAATTGGTAAAAACGTTTGGACAGGGCTCTTTGCACTCTCGATTGGCGTCTTATTTTCCCTACAGCAGAGGTTTTCGCTTTCCCGACTGTTGGTTTTGATCATTGCCCCCTGGTCTTATCTACGGAGACTAAGAGGCCGCGATCCAGCAAACATTTTGTATTCGAGGCTTATTGGTTAAATCACCCGGATTGTTGCACCATTGTTGTTGCTGCTTGGGCCTCTGCTACGGGTGGTAGGTATACTCTGCCACATAAAATACGATTAGTAAGTGCTGCATTAATGAGGTGGAGTCGTTTTGAATTTTCAAATGCACAATCACAAATCGCTGCCTTACAGCTGCAGTTACAAGAACTAACCAACAACAGACATGATCAATATGATGTCCAACGCGTTCTCCAGTTAAAGGCAGAATTGCAACGTACTTGGCAACAAGAGGAGCAGTATTGGGCAATGAGGTCGTGATTACAATGGCTCAAGTGGGGTGATCAAAACACACGGTTCTTTCATGCAATGACTATCCAGCGCCGACAAAGAAATAAAATCAGCTTATTATAGGAAAATCAACAGCAGTGGGTAAGTAATGAAGCTGCACTTAAGAATATGACTCTTGAATTCTTTTCTGATCTTTACAGGACGTCCGGGTCCCGGACTTATGACCCTATTCTGAATCAATGCCCGTCCATTGTTACTCCGGAGATGAATGAGGGATTGATTGCTGAAATAACAATGATGGAAGTTCAAAATGCTGCTTTCCAGCTGGGGAAAACAAAAGCCCCCGGTCCAGATGGGTTGAATGGCCTTTTCTATCAATCTCACTGGGATATTCTTAAACAAGATTTGTTTCTAGCTGTTCAAGATTTCTTTCACACTGGGTTATGCCTCCTGACATAAACAAAACCATCCTTTCCCTTATACCCAAAGTCCCTAACCCCGAACGCCTTGATCAATTTAGACCCATTAGTCTATGCAACTATGCCTACAAGATCATTTCCAAAATCCTTGCTAATCGACTTAAGCCCTTCCTCCCCGTCCTCATCTCACCAAAACAGAGTGCTTTTGTGGGCGGTCGCCAGATCCAGACAACATCCTTATTGTACAAGAGGTGTTGCATCATCTCAACACCAGAAAGCGAAAAAAGAAATTTCAAGCGATACTCAAGATTGATATGCAAAAGGCATACGACAGAGTGGAGTGAGATTTCCTTCATGACTATCTTATTAAGATTGGTTTTCATTCAAGTTGGGTCCGCTTGGTGATGCAGTGCATTTCCACTACCGAGATTAGTGTTAAATTCAATGGCGACCAACTTCAATACTTTCACCCCACTCGAGGCTTACGTCAAGGTGATCCCTTATCTCCCTATCTTTTCATTCTGCTGGTAAATCTATTATCGAACCTTATTCATCAAGCGCTTGATATGGGCCAACTCAAGGGCATACAGTTGAACAGGTGGTGTCCTACTCTTTCACACCTTTTCTTTGCAGATGATGCAATCTTCTTCTTAGATGGGACTATTTCGGAATGCCAGAATCTATCTAATATCCTGAATCAATACTGTATTGCTACTGGTCAAGTTATTAATCGCAATAAATCCGGTCTTTTCTTTAGTAAAGACTGCCCGACTAGTCTTAAGGATAATCTGCCCACCAATTTAGGATACCTGTACTTCAAAAGACTGGCAAATACCTTAGCATCCCGTCTGATTGGGGGCGTTCTAAGATAGATATGTTCGATTGGATCCTAGGGGGAGTGAATTCCAAGCTAGAAGGGTGGAAGGAACGCCTTATGTCGAAAGGGGGCAAAGAGATTTTAATCAAAAGTGTGGTTCAGGCTATTCCCCAATATGCTATGTCAATATTTAAGATTCTGGTGTTTATATGTAAGGCAATTGAACAGAAGATTGCGAGATTTTGGTGGCAAAATGATAGTAGCAAGATGGGTGTGCATTGGAAGAGTTGGGACTTACTAAAGGAAAGGAATGATCAACGGGGTCTAGGATTTAGGGACCTTATGACATCTAACACAGCATTACTCGGCAAACAGGTGTGGAGACTACTTCAAAATCCTTTATCTTTATGTAGTCGGCTGTTCAAAGGACTTTATTTCCATGCACAAGATTTTATTCATGCTACAAAGGCGCCCGCCCCTCATGGGGTTGGCAGAGTTTGCTCATAGGGAGGGATTCCATTCTACCTAACCTACAATGGTCAGTAGGGGACGGGTCTCAGATCCACATTAGATAGGATTGTTGGCTACCTCGAGGCATTCTAGGAGGCCCTACGACCAGAGATGAGCCACGCATGGTGGCTGCATTATTGCTCCTAGACCAGAACAGATGGAATGACGTTTTATTGCATCAGTTTTTTCGATGAAGACATTATAAAGGAAATTATTAGCATTCAGGTGCGCACATCTTATACAATAGATAAGCTTATTTGGAATGCTACTACCAATGGTCACTTCACTGTGAAGAGTGCCTACCAACTAATTCGACAAATCACCACACCATGCCCGGACAGCAGACCTTCCTCTTCCTTTAAACCATCCTCTACATTGTGGAAGCACATTTGGAAACTCCATATCCCAGCCAAAATCAGATTCTTCCTTTGGTCCATTACTCAAAATGCCCTCCCAACTAAGGTTAACCTCTTTAACGTACATATTACTCAAGACCCTCTATGTCCTAAGTGTGTGCAAATCGACTCCCGAAACACTAGAACATGTGTTCTTACTCTGCCCATGGACATCAACCGTATGGTCTCACCACCGAGTTAACATACGAATTATTCCTACTCAGATAAAGCGTATTGAAGAATGGGTAGCCGACAGGATTGACAAACATAAACACACACCAGGTATGGAGTTTTTAGCTGTTCTCTTCTGGTATGTCTGGAAAGCAAGAAACCGATTTATCTTTCAACATCAGAAGCCCAATCCCCACTTTGTTGTGCACGCGGCCTGGTCTTCTTACACCTTGACAAAGCATCTGTAGCCCGCCATCACAGGATTTAGTTCTTCTAGTTTGACTCCAGGGTTGATCTGGAGGCCTCCTGAACCTGGAACCTTAAAAATAAACATTGATGGAGCCTTCAACAGCGGTAATCTCTTCGGATCAACTGCCTATATCTGTCAGGATCATAATGGATCTATGCAAGAAGGTTTTACCTGTACAGCCACCGCAACTACGGCTCTACAAATCGAAGTCCAAGCGATGAACATCGTGCTGCGCCATTTTCTTCGGATCGGGAAATCTTATGCGCCCCTTATCATTGAGACGGACTGCCTTCAAATGGTAGAAGCTGTGTATGACCCGCAGAAGACGCCATGGGAGAGTCGATCGTTGCTCGCGGAAACGGTAGCCTTGCTCCCTTGTTTCTCTCGATTACGTATTAGGTTTACCAACGGAGCTTCCAATGAACCTGCGGACTGGGCCGCGAAGGCCCATTCACGCGGGTCCCTGTCTTCTGCTAATGTTTTTCCTCCTCCCCCGGACTTGTTTAATTTGCTGCTTTCGGACGCGGTTAAAGCTGGATGTTTTACAGCGTTACTTTAATGAAACATCCCTTTCTGATAAAAAAAAAAAAAAGGTCCAGCGCGGGAGAGAGAGATGGACTGGGTCTGAATAGAGAAGAGAGAGGAGTAATCTGATTCTTCTGAGGTTTTTGAAAGGCGACTGCTTATATATATAAAACTTCATCTCGATACTACTCGGAATTCGAGATCACCGAAATATAAGACAACAAGAGAGCATTCCTTCCATTCGAGAAAGACAAAGATACAAGAAGATTAAAGGTGCGAAACGTACAAACGCCGATACGTTCAAATAATGAACCAATCTGTGGAGCCTGCTGCTGTTCAATAGGCTGCAGAGGCTCTTCTAGGAGCTCAAGCTCCTTTTCTTTGACGAAGTTACCTCATAATCAAACATCAATAATTCAATAACAAATATTAGCTATATATATAAAACCTCATAAGTCCAATTTCACCCCTTCAATGGAACCATTTTCTCCAAATTGCCTCGAAATTATTTAATTTGTCTCAAATATCTCTCCCCCCCCCCAAAAAAAAAAAAAACAAATGGGTAAGTTGGTAATTTCATTAAAATAATAATAACTTACCAACGAACCCACCTAGAAAAATCATCCCGTCTTTTTCTTTTACCAACAATTCTTGAATGCTTTAAAAAAATTGAATCAAATTTATCTATATAGGAAAAAATAAAAAAGAATATCTCATGGCTCCGTTCCCTCCTCCCCATAACATTCATTTGACTTTTAGGATTTATGGCATGAAATGCTCCACGTGTCACATCCACCAAACTTAACACCCTTGAAAATCCCAGCCACACCTTTATCTTTAAAAAAAAAAAAAAAAGTTCCATGGCATCGGCAATGATGCGGACCGCCTATAAATTATAAATCCCCAACAAATAAAGCCATAACTCTCCCAAAAATGAAACCCTAACCTTTCCAAATTTCATGTGCCAGAAACCAACCCATCGACAAAATGCAAGTCCAAATCCTTGAAACCAAACTCATCCAACCCTCTACACCACCCCTTCTCGATCAAGACCAGGTCCTCCCTCTCTCGCACCTCGACACCGATCCTAATCTCGACATCACGTTCCGTTACCTGCGTTTGTACGTAAATGCCGACCAAACGAAGCGTGCCCACGATACACCATACCATGTCATTGCCCGAGCGCTCTCTGGTGCACTTTGTTACTACTACCCTCTATGCGGCACGCTTCGCCCTGGCGATAACGATCATCGCCGCCTCGAGCTACATTGTGTTGCCGGCCAAGGCGTGCCGCTCGTTCACGCCACAGCCAATTGCACTCTCCACGCGGTTAAAAACCTTGATGACGCGGACTCGGGTTTCTTGGAGCGGCTGATACCCGACCCGGATCCGGAGGAGAGTTTGGCCAACCCGTGCATGCTCCAACTCACGGTATTTGAATGCGGGGGGTTCAGCTTGGGCACCGCCATACACCACGCCATGTGCGACGGGCTCGGGGCAACCCTGTTCTTTGGGGCGGCGGCGGAGCTAGCTCGTGGGGCGGAGCGAGTTTCCATCGAGCCGGTGTGGGACCGGGACGTCTTGTTGGGGCCGAGGAGTCCGGGTCGGGTCGAGGCGCCAGTTGGGGATTACCTAAGCGAGAAGGGTCGGAACCCGTACGATGATGAAGAGAATTGCAAGTTTGGTCGGGAGTTTTTCCACGTGAAAGAGGAGTGGTTGGACCGGTTCAAGGCATCGATGCTGGAGAAGTGCGGCCAGAAGTTCACCACGTTCGAAGCTTTAGGTGCATTCATTTGGCGCGCAAAGTAAGTCATTTAAGTACACCAACCTTTTCAAGATTATCTTAGGATTATCCTTCTGATTACACGGTTAATTTAGAGATTTGCACATATGTAAATATCCGGCCGCAACGTCTTGACTTCAATTGATTCACAAATTCCTGAAACAGGGTCAAAGTATCGGACATTCCGAGTGACGAGACGGTGAAATTCTCGTACTCAACGAACATCCGCAAGGTGCTGAAGCCGCCATTGCCGGTCGGCTACTGGGGCAACGGATGTGTCCCAATATACGTCCAACTGACGGCGAGAGACTTGCTGGAAAAGCCAATTTGGGAAGTCGCGGAGCTGATCAGGAAGAGCAAGCGCAACGCAAGTGATGAGTACGTGCGCTCGTACATCGACTTTCAAGAAGCACATCGAAGAGAAGGCGTCTCGGCAGGTCAGGAGGAGAAGGCTTTTGTCTTTATTTTTATTTTTTTTTAAGATTTACATCTCATGACAGGCATTGACATTGGCCACGAAATAGTATAAATTTATCTATTATTACCTCACGATAATGGAGAGACAAGCCAATCAATTTTCAATGAATTGAGTGCATGTCAAGGAAATATACTTTTTTTATTTCAATTTCTCAGAAAAAAAAAATTATCGGCCTGTAATATCATATGCTTGGGATACATTGTATAAGGATGCATAAGATACTTTATGGTCAGAAATAGCCAAGTGTCCGTATATTATGATTTACATGTCTATAATCATCTAATGTCCCAAAAATAGGCACACTTACACTTTTTAATATCTTGAGGTCTTCATTAGGAGTACGATATCATGATTTCTCAAATTTAGACTATATGTAGTGAGTCAGGAGTCTACAACATCTGGTAGAATTAGTCAGATGTTCGAAGAATCTCGGATACCCCATTTGAAACACAAGATTGTTAGTTGACTAGCGTATTGCGGCCATTCATCGAATGTTATCTAACACAAATTCTCCTTTGGCATATTTCAACGCATTTTCACAGTAGAACTATCTACAACATCATCTGTAAAATAAGCTCGCTCGATGATTTTTGTTTTAAGGAAAAATGTGAGCGGATTCACGGATTGGAGGCATTTGGGGCACTCGGCGGTGGATTTTGGGTGGGGAGGGCCGGCCAACGTGCTGCCCCTCTCGAGGAAGCTCTTGGGGAGCAACGAGGCTTGCTTCTTCTTGCCTTGTTCCGAGGTCGGCGTCGGAGATCCGAGCGATGGTTTTAGGGTTTTGGTGAATCTGAAGGACAGGTGCTTTGTGTGGTTTTAGGGAGGAGATGGAGAAGCTTGGGAAGATGGAGTTTGGCTTTGCTTAATGTCAAAGCAAGATGCTTGAGTGGCTATTTCATTGTAAGCTGTGGACGTTGGTTTTGTAATTTGGAGGAAGTTCCTATGGGGACTTTTCATCATTCCCCCTCCTCCCAAGTTTGATCTAATTCTCTTCTCTCTCTCTCTTTTTTTTTTTTCGAGAATTTATTGTGATCACTACACTACTTATGTGATATGATTGGAATCATATTTTGAACATAAGTGAGAATATTGCATGTTAAAATCAACATTCGTACGTGAAATTCAAAATGAAAATCGATGGAAGAATTCTATAGTCATGAATGAAGAGGTTTGCCACTAACATTTTTTTTCAATCATATCACAACTATAGCAAATGAAAGCTTAGAATTCTGAATGAGTGAAGCTGTCAACGCATTTCCAGATCCATCACTTATCAAAAGCTCGATTTGGCAATTTAGATAGCTAAATTAATGAAGTGGCAGTAAAACTTAGCTAAGTAGGTAGGCCAATTAAGATGAGAAAAACTAGCGAAGCTGCTAGTCCCATGATTAACTCTAAAGATTTGCCTTCCACATCGTCGGGAGCCTTTGACATGTCAGTCATTATCTCAATCAACCACCTTATCCCCCATTCTTCTTTTGATGAAATGCGACTGTTTCTTTGACTATACTACACAGACTAAATCAATTCTCCCAAATCAATCACACAATTCAAGAATTTAAAGGACCCATAATGAATCTCACCAAAACAAACAAATTATATTATGATTAGCTCTGTCTAACACGCTATAACCCCCAAATAAATTTTGTACAAAATTTGATAGCAAGAAAGAGTGTCTAAACAAAATTTGATAGATGAAGGATAATTTCCTAGGTCTAGACAGATAACACCTTGACCTAAATTAGCTAAATAAGTAAATCAAGATAAGAAAAGGAAATCACAGGGAATACACGCCAATGCAAATAACAAAAGTTAATCCCTCCCACAACGCTGGCAAAATGTGTTTAAAAAAATTATATAAAATCAGTCGATTTGCTACACCAATTGCTCAAGTTGTTAGGAATACGAGTCAATAACGTATGTCAAGCATATTCCCATTAATTTCCATATGTAACGTATTTGATATGCATTAGTTGGCTCTCCATTCTAACATCTTTAGTTCTAACATTTCATTATCAAGTAAGTATCTAAGCAAATTTTAAAAAACTTTATCTTGATTCTCATCTAGATTTTAGGAACGTCAGGATGTAAAATAACTAGAGTTCATTCCTTCCTGCTGGGGAAATAAAAAATATAAGGAGAATCAAGTGCGCAAGATATGCGGGCACGGGCCGTGGTGAATATAAGAAAACGAATGGAAGTTAACATCATACCTTTTTTTTTATAAAGGGTAAACCTTAGATCGACCAATCATCAATCGATTTCCTAGTCTATTATATCTTGAAAAATCTCAAACTAGTAATCTGTGACAAATTTACCAAAAAAACTCCAAACTTATATACCTTTGATAAATTTGTCCAAAACTAGTACATTTGTGATAAATTTACCTTTTGTTAGTTTTCATTAAATTTTACTGTCAATTTATTAAGTTAAATGACATATGACAATTAACTGGTATACCAATTTGAGATTTTATACGTTATTTGTCATAGTTTACAATTTTTGTGATTTTTTTGGTAATCCAATTTATGGTATTTTGTCAAAATTTAATTTAACGGATGGTATATTTTTTGCGGTCGAATAAATTAATTTAGGATAAATTTATCATAAATATATTGATTTAGGGTTTTTTATAATCAGTTGAATAAATTAGTTTAAGATAAAGGGGTTTTTATTCATCGAAGTATGGATATCAGTTTGGGTTTCGGTTTCAGGATATTAACCCTTTTTTATAAACAGACATATATGTAACGACCACAAGGAGCTGGGCCGGAAGGATGAAAAAAGTCCAGTCAGGGAGAATCCTGAAGGCTTTGCTGAAATCTATCACCTTATCCTCAAAGTGACGAACCAATAGGAGTTTTCCTCGAAAAATAAATCGACCGAAAATCTATGTGAAGCCAGTGAGAGAAGCGCTAGCTCTGCGACGCGAAGGAGCCATGGCGTCTCTCCTGGGAACTTCTTCCACAGCAATCTTGGCCTCCCGGCGCCTCTCCTCCATTTCAGGTGCACTTTCCTGCACATGTTTCTGAGAATTTGCCAAGCGTTTGGAAGGGATAATCCGGACGACCCATTTCGGTTCTGGTCTTTAATTTGCTCGAATTCGACTATTTCGAGCTCGGGGTTTATGAGGTTTTTAATGGGTCTGTGGAATTTGCCCTTGTTGTTGAATTTTCTTGTTTGCAGTGCAGAATCATGGCAAGAAATGCTATGGAGGGATTGGGTTTCAGACCAAGAAAGGAAGGTGTCCGTGGCATCTTGCCGTCACCAATGTTGCGACTGACATCAATTCTGTCGAGCAGGTATCGATTCTTTCCTTTGCCTTTTCTTTTACTAGCTCTATGCATTTCTGGGAAGTTGCAGCACGAGACTGGTGTAGATTGATGCTCCTTCAAATTTGTTAATTGCTGAGTTTTTTAGTGAAAGTAGACTGAAAATTGGGCTGCTTCCATTGCGTTTAATGATTAAGTGAGGATTTCTTAGGCCGAGGCATTACGCCAATTGAAGTCGATTGGGAAAAAGAAAATGCTTTGCAGTTGATGGTTGTTTGAGTGTGGTCTTGTTGAGTGAAGCGAGAATTGTTTGGGGGAGAATTAGCATGGATTGCTTCTGTAGGATTTTGTGAGCTGGATTGGATGCATTTTTTTCATTTTTCAGGCTCAGAAGCTTGCCTTTAAGGAGAGTCAGAGGCCGGTCTATCCTTTTGCCGCTATAGTTGGGCAAGATGAGATGAAGCTGTGCCTCTTACTAAATGTCATTGATCCTAAGATTGGTGGTGTCATGATTATGGGAGATAGGGGCACCGGGAAATCCACTATCGTCCGGTCAATGGTCGATTTACTCCCTGAGATCCAGGTGGTTGCTGGCGACCCGTATAACTCGGACCCTCAAGATCCGGAATCCATGGGCGTGGAAGTTCGGGAACGAGTGATAAAAGGGGAACAACTCCCTGTTGTGTCGATCAAAATCAACATGGTGGATTTGCCACTGGGGGCCACAGAAGATAGGGTGTGCGGTACAATAGACATCGAAAAGCCCTCACTGAGGGTGTCAAGGCATTTGAGCCAGGCCTTCTTGCTAAAGCTAACAGAGGGATTCTTTATGTGGACGAAGTTAACCTTTTGGATGATCACTTGGTGGATGTTC
Organism: Eucalyptus cloeziana; assembly: GCA_014182715.1. Classification (NCBI taxonomy): domain Eukaryota; kingdom Viridiplantae; phylum Streptophyta; class Magnoliopsida; order Myrtales; family Myrtaceae; genus Eucalyptus; species Eucalyptus cloeziana. The sequence goes on from CM024637.1 coordinate 10,410,680, forward strand.
TTTTAGATTCCGCTGCCTCGGGATGGAACACCGTGGAGAGGGAAGGAATCTCCATTTCGCACCCTGCTCGATTCATTCTCATTGGCTCAGGAAATCCTGAAGAAGGGGAGTTGAGACCGCAGCTTCTTGATCGGTTTGGTATGCACGCACAGGTAGGGACAGTGAGGGATGCGGAGCTGAGGGTAAAGATCGTGGAGGAGAGATCAAGATTTGACAAGAACCCCAAGGAGTTCCGTGATTCTTACAAAGCAGAGCAAGAGAAGTTGCAGCAGCAAATAAGGTCGGCTAGGAGTAATCTCTCTTCTGTCCAGATTGATCAAGATCTCAAGGTGAAAATTTCCAAGGTTTGTGCTGAGCTGAATGTCGATGGATTAAGAGGAGACATTGTGAGTAACAGAGCAGCTAAGGCCTTGGCTGCTCTGAAGGGAAGAGACAATGTAACCCCGGAAGATATCGCCACTGTGATTCCAAACTGCTTGAGGCATCGGCTTCGCAAAGATCCCTTGGAATCAATTGACTCAGGACTACTGGTAATTGAAAAGTTTTATGAAGTTTTCAGCTGAGGTACGTAGCGAAATGAGTCTTTTTCCCTTGCTGAAATTACGTTTTTCTCCCATCCCGCTGTAATTTTTGCATTGTAGTTTTATTTTATGAATGAAATGTTAAGTGGAGCAGCGTTTCAGTTTCAATGGTTTCTATAGCTCCGCATACTTGTTTGTGCATTTGGAACAACCATGCTAGCGTAGTGTCTTGTTCTTGATGATAAAATTGAGGAAATTAAAATGCAGAAGGAAAGATTGGTTATGGATGGTGAAGCTGTCACCAAAAGTTACATTTCCTCCATTTGCTTGTGATTCAAAATGTTTGATCTGCGATTCTATGTCGTATTATGAGACAGTTGTGATTTTTAACTGAAGGTTTCCATTGCAGCTGTGTACTTTTCCTCTATTTGTATACATTGTGAGATATATTGATCAAACAAGAAAAGCTAAAAACAGATTCTAGGAATGTAGCAAAGCTCAGGTTTTATTCTCTTCAGTTCTGGCCCTGCAATAATCAGAGGAAGCCAAATGCTACATTATAAAAAAATTTCTACAGAACAAACAAAATTCTCGACACGAATGATGAACAACTGCCGGATCTTGAGAAACATTTCTAAAGGCGCATTGAAGATCAACTCAACCTAGGAGGGATTCAGGACAGGATGGTATGTGCTCTCATTGGAAAGTACACCAAGTGCGTGAACCACTGTGATGCCTCGATATGTGAATAAAAATGGAAAAGAAACTTTGCGTGGAATTTTCAGGATCTGTGTAGTTTAGTCAAGATATCGCCGACTTGCTTTGCAATTGGAGCTCTAAATGAACAAGCAATAGAGATATGCAGGACGCTAGTGTTAGCCACAATTCTAGTAGCCATATCAGTCTTTTACACTGTAGCATGCGGAACTATGAGGATCGACGCTGTCGTGATTTGGAACTCGCTACCAAAATCCTGTTTTTCCAAGTAATGAGTTTCTCCAATGTAAATTGACACTTACCACCTTGGTAGCTCAAATTCAGGTTTCTGTCTCTAACATTAGATGAAAAGATGGCTATTCTCACAATGTCAAGATTGGAACTTTATTTGAGTTTGTTATTGATTATGCAATAACACAGAACATCCTAGGAATGCCAAAATTTGGGACAGCGCTCCGCAAATGCCGGCGGCCGCTGGTATACGACCGATGCAGTCCTTATCAATATTCCAGCTGTTAGAGCAAATATCTCGTACTTCTTGTCTGCTGTTTGATAGTCGAAACGATGGAGCAGATACTTATCTCCCATCCACTCCCTCTCCTCCGCTCTCCTGTTCTCGTCCTGTGACACATCAGCGAAATTCAGGTGGCTTCGTAAGATAAATTTCTCGTTGTTAGAGGACATGTTTTCCCGACAAAAAAAATGAGGAGCAATCGCCGTACATGAAGAAACGTTTCTAAAGGCGCATCGAAGATTGCTTCCACCTCGGCCGGATTCGTGGCTGGATGGTATGCGTTCTTGTTGGCAAGAATGCCAACCACGGGAACCACCGTGATACCTATCTGTGCAAATTGAAGCCGACATGAGAAACTTCAGACAGAAATATTTCATGATCTATATTCAGTCATCAGATAGGCAAGATCAGCATATCATTTCGCAATTCCAGCACTAAATTCTGAAGAAACATGGAGACTGCAGCCTCCCATTGCGAGAATCGGTGCTGTCATCTCCAGCGTAGTTTCCTCATCTCTACGGAACGACATCATTCCTAGAAACGACTAGCTACGGCATCGCTAGAAACTCAATGCGAAGATGGACCGAGAGGGCAAACAGTTGAGACTCATGCAGCTGCAATAGAACCGATGGATGCACAAGCTGGATTAACGTCCTTACCTTGGTCACGAATGGTTGAAGAACATTGACCACTTCAACGAGAGATGGGTCCAACCCAATCTCCTCCTTGGCCTCCCTCAAGGCCGTTGTGATGTCGTCGGCATCACCTTCCTCCCGTTTCCGACCAGGCAACGAAACTTCTCCTGTAAAAATGAAATACACCGCACAGCTCATGTTCTTACTCGCAAGAAAATATTGGCTTCGTCCAACGTGGCAAACAAGTACGTCTGATGCTCCAAGGTGGCAAATAAGAAGGCACCTCAAATTACACCACATGTCCAACATGGGCCCACGTTATCGGGGCAATTTCCCCCCACTTTTCTCTCTCCTCCCTCTTCTCTCTCCCCGCTCTGCATGCTCTCTTAGCAAAGCAAGATAGATAGGATGCCAATGCTCGAGACAAGTCTGTACAATCAACATACCTGTCGTGCACATATGTGGAAGTAATTAGACCAGCAAACTTCGTGACAAGTTGATTGATCATCAAATTATGCATCCCCAATTTTAATAATCCGATTCATAACATAGAGCACTTAAGTCTTGCACTTCAGAAATATGTTTTTTCTCTGCTTTTACTGCAGAGAACAACAATCTTGGATGTCAACAGTAGCAGTGAGTCCAATTGACTTGCTTAAGAACGCAAGTTGAAACATCAAACAGAAACGTGCTCTCCTGACTTCTGAATTCTTTTCATCTGGGTAAGTGCCTCCCCAACTCTTCAACTACATGTACTTGCGGCTTTTTGAGACCAGCATTGCATGTCTTTTCTTGAGTACCTGCAACTATATGCTCATTCTTTCCACTTTTCTTTCTGCAGAATTGCAATTTTTTTTCATCTAGTTCAGCAATAGCGGGGTCTTCAGGTACTTCCACTATTCTAGCAACCTGTAGCAGAAATGTTTGGTATTAGCACATTTTCTTTTAATCATTACTTATTGCGGACGATGAGTCTATATACAGCATCATGTATCAATTTGTTGGCTATAAGTCTGTTTAGTAAGAGAGCACTTCTGTGATGAAAGCGTACCATGGTAAAACTCATTCAATATGAGTTAACAATGGGCAAGGGTAAGCACCCAGATTTGGGTCCCTTATCTTCTCACAAAGGTCACAATAGAACTCACTGGTATCATCTTCGATGAACGAAGTGTAAAGTGTGAGTTGATGGAAATCAATGGCAATCTTTTACTGTAGTTGAAGGCAATATGTGATGATTCAGGTTGCAATGCACACAACCGTAAAAGTCAAACCTGCAAAATTTACCAGACACGGCACAGGAAGCACAGTTCGGAAGATCTAAACTAAGAAAGAGTACATGCTCCGGGAGGTGATATTTTAAAGTGGGCCTTTCAAAAGTGCATGGAATGTTGAAGCTGTAGTCACTTTTCGTGCAGCGAAAGACAGAGCGTCAACACTCTTCACGGCATACGTCAACAGCGCTCCTTCCTAATGCAAGAAGAAAAAGGATGTGCGGGGTGAACAGGTTGTTGCATAACTGAGGGCAATTCAGCACATGATTTATGGAACAAAAAGGAGCAGCTCAGGTTCAGCCAGCCATAGATGCACGCATTACGAGCCTTGCAGGCACCATCCTTCATATGACGGTTCCAGCAGCACAGGATGATCGGGCAGAGGAGAAAGAAGAGGCCATCAAGCCAACCATGGACCTCACCTGGTATGTTCTTTTCACAAGCTTTGCACCTGATTATGCTTTCGAGCTTCGTGAGGAAGACCAGTGGATGCTGATTGTCGAAGTGGTAGAAAACCGAGTCCTTCTTGCCATCCAGGTCTCGCGAACATCGTCGAGGCTGAATTCTTTTAATCGCTACAGTAGGAGACCATGGTAAGCATTAGAAAGTGTCAAAATGGGTCCATGACGCATTTTTTGATTTATATTCTGAGAAGTGGGTCATACAAATTATTCAAACTTTTGAGGGCCAGGCCTAAATGGGTTTTAAAAGACTTGAAGTTCAGCGCGATGACAAAATTTGGGGGCTCGACGGGGGCGTTGTGGGGCTCGGACAGAGGTGAGACTGTATCGACTGAGTTGGACATGCAACGAAGTCAAGTACTCATCTTCCTTCTCTCGGCACAGCAACTAGTTGATGGTCAGGCCTACAATCAATGTGAATAACATCACCTTGCTTCTCTACTGTCACTGTGCTTCTAGATCTACTCCGCTTCTCTGCACACTTTGCACTTCTAGATCTTCCTTCGCTTCTCAGTCTCACTGTATTGTGTTAAGAGAGAGACTTGAAGTCGAACTATTATTGAGCATTGAAGAGGTAGCACGTTCATTTGAAGACCCACTTTGTCTCAAGCCCCAATTCTAAGCCCAAAAAATAAACCACCTACGGGCTGTTCTATTTTATCGAAATGGCCACAAAAGAAATAAATATATGCGGCCTAAGCGAGTTGGTTGGGTTAGGATGGTTGGGTATATATTGGGTCCAGTGGGTGTCAAACAGGGTTTGGAAGTGCACCGTTTCATGAGAGCAAGGGTATTGCTTGTCATCAAGTAAGATTCATCATCCTTCACCTCGTAAAAATATCGAAAAATATTAATCCACATAGAAAATTAGAAAGAGTATAGCAAATATAGAAAAACAAAAAAGTAGCTGTACATATAAGCATCATAAATAATGGATATTAATGGGTTTTAAATGGGTGGATATGAATTTTCATAGATCTAGTTATATATAGATGTGTTTTAGTAATTCAAATACAGGTCAGGTTTGGGTCATTGGATTTGTATGGTGTACAAACGAGTGAAAACGGATTGAATGGGTCGATCTAAATCAAATGATTTTCGACACCCAATCTTCCCAATTAACAGCCCTAGTAAGCATTACATTTAGCTCCTCCAATTGATCGAAAGCAAGAGAGAGGGTGATCATGGAGAGAGGGGTGTTGCATCTCTATGGGAAACTCGGTGCCACTTTTGTGGAGAAAGGATATGCACGCATAGCATCCATAGACTTGCCCCAAGATCGCTTGCTCCTAGGCTTTGCATTTAATTCTTTTCATTTTGAGATGATGGAATTTAGCGGATGCTCTTGAGCATTTGTTGGATGGTCAAATTTTGAGAATCTTCATCGGGGTTTAGTTGTGACTAGGCAAATAAAGCTACATTGGGACGTGCAGCAACCATCGACCCATTTGAATGGCAAGGGAAGTTTTTCATATATAAAAGCAAAATATTGATTAGAATATATATTACTAGAGTGGTGAGGTTGGTACGCCTATAGCAATTTTTATCAAACTAACTTTTTAATCACTAAAAACTTCAAATTAGTACACACGTGACACGTTTGCCTTCCATTAGCTTTCGTCAAATTTTACCTTAAAACTGCTGAGCTGGATAACATGTGACAATAACTTAAATGACAAAGCGAGTCTATATAGAAATTCATAACTCTATCTCTCTCTTTCTTCAATTAGCCCTAATTTGAAAATAAATGACTCATTCTCTCTCTCTCTCCTTGGAAGCATGGAAAACAAATATGAAACATTAATGTCGAAAAAAAAGAGTTTCTTGGACGTCAAGATTAGTTTGGACGAGGTACACGCGCCCCTCCGAAGACAAAAAGTCCAATCCCTTGAGTAGTTTTTATTTAATTTAATATGAACGTGGAAAAGTCAGATAAAAACAAGAAAAAATTATCTTTTTGACCTAAAGAGAAAAGCAAGAAAGTTAAAAGAGAAAGGACGTTAATATATGAGAGAGGGAGTGGTGGATGCAGAGTCGTAATCAGAGAGTGACCTCGAAGTTGATTGTAGATACGGAAGCCTACGACGAGCTTGACTCCATGCGACGGGAGCATCACTGATAATTATCAATTAGTAGTGCACCCAAGTTAGAAATAAAGAAGTCATTAAAATATTTTCAATGGGCTTCTATAAATATCGGGGATGCTCCTGTCGTCAACCCTCACCACGCCATGGATCTTGCCTCCATCGTCTCCATCCTTGTCAACTTCATCCAAGTGAATTACCAGGGGAAGTCGATTTCACCCTTTGAAGCCTACCCCGTCGCCACCCGCATCGCCATCTGCAGCCTCCTCCTGCATTTCTCTTTGGGGCGTGTCGCTAATCGGGCACCACCGCCTCGTAGCCCTGCTCTTTCTTGGGATGGAGCACTGCGCCTCCTCTTCCACTTCACCGGTTTGACATCGGTGTTTTCGCTCACGTGGTTGCTGCTCCACGACTCCTTCCACTCCCTCCTCTGGTTCGTGCTATTCGTGTTGCTTTCCGTGAGTCTGTTGCGGGGCCTCATTCAAGAACTTTGGCTGTGGTTTTACCACAAACTTCTTCTCATGTTCATTCGGGCAGTGCAGTCTCTTCTACGGCATGGTGGAAGAGCGCAGCCACTTTTGCTGGTCGTGGATCGGCGTTTCATGCGGGAAAACTAATTTTTGTTGTATGACCACTTCAAAATAAATGATTAAGTACTTTAGGAAGCTAGCTAGTTTTGTGGAAGAGGTGCTTAGGGCTTTCTTCTCTTTATCTGAAGCCGAAAGGAGTCCCCAAGTCTTCAGCATCAAATCATCTCCCGACCATGACAAGAAAGGAGAACAGGGAACAAGTACAACACCACCTCTGTCTTTTTCCTATTCCCAGCCATAAATGGTCATACACCTTGTAGCAACTATTTCCGATTAAGATAACCAAGCCCTCAAAAGAAATTGCAATCTTTTCTTATCGAAGAGATCAGAGATAACCTCAACAACGGTTACCACGAGAAGAACGGTCGATTCTAGTAGCTATATTAAGTAGATATTGTTCTTGATATTGAAGCTTCTGACCTCTTTGAAAACATTGCTGAGTGTTGTAGATTTCCTTCTTTTTCCGGCGAATTTCTTGGGAAAATTTCTTAAAAAATATTAACTCTTTTAACAATTTGTCAATTTATTTTTTTCAGCTAATTCAGCCCAAAAAATGCTTACATGAATGTCCAATCAGCGCCACCCGACCTACTTGGCCGAACCTGCCAAAAGTTGGCACTGACGTGGTCATCGGAGATCAAAATGGTGGTGTTTTCAACAATAATTTAAAAAAGATAAAAAGGAAAAGAAATCGTTGCTGTGCTCTTTTCTTGCCCAAATCCTCAAACGCTCTCCCAACACCCTAGTCCGAAGAACTCTAATTCAAAATTAACTGAGACCTTGCTCAAATCTCCAAATCTCAACTCAAATCGAAAGATTTTTCGCTCAAGCCCGAGTCATTTCTTTTCCACATTTAAGCAGATGGAGCATCCGCCATGTCTATGAATATGAGCAACCACAACTTAGTGACTAATGCAAATCTCTTTTAAGCATATGGAGCATCCGCCATGTCTATTGTAAAGTATTACTAGAGACTCATTTATCCAAATTCAATATATAATGCACAGTAAAATCCAAATATGAGCCATATCACTTCAACTCAGATTTATAGACATCGGAAATATTCATTCAAATTTCAAATAACAGAGCAGCTAAGGCCTTGGCTTCTCTGAAGGGAAGAGACAATGTAACCCCGGAAGATATCGCCACTGTGATTCCAAACTGCTTGAGGCATCGGCTTCGCAAAGATCCCTTGGAATCAATTGACTCTGGACTACTGGTAATTGAAAAGTTTTATGAGGTTTTCAGCTGAGGTACGTAGCGAAATGACTCTTTTTCCCTTGCTGAAATTATGTTTTTCTCCCATCCCGCTGTAATTTTTGCATTGTAGTTTTATTTTATGAATGAAATGTTAAGTGGAGCAGCATTTCGGTTTCAATGGTTTCTATCGCTCTGCATACTTGTTTGTGCATTTGGACACCCATGCTAGCGAAGTAGGGTCTTGCTCTTGATCATGATATTGAGGACATTAAAATTAAGAAGGAAAGATTGGTTATGGATGGCGAACCTGTCGACAAAAGTTCCTTTCCCTCCGTTTGCTTGTGATTCAAAATGTTTGATCTGCGATTCTATGTCGTATTATGAGACAGTTGTGATTTTTAACTGAAAGTTTCCATTGCAGTTGTGTGCTTTTCCTCTATTTGTATACATTGTGAGATATATTGATCGAACAAGAAAAGCTAAAAACATATTCTAGGAATGTAGCAAAGCTCAGGTTTTATTCTCTTCGGTTCTGGCCCTGCAATAATAAGTGGAAGCCAAATGCTACATTATAAAAAAATTTCTACAGAACAAACAAAATTCTCGACAAGAATGAGGAACGACTGCCAGATCTTGAGAAACATTTCTAAAGGCGCATCGAAGATCAACTCAACCTAGGAGGGATTCAGGACAGGATGGTATGTGCTCTCATTGGAAAGTACACACCAAGTACGTGAACCACTGTGATGCCTCGATATGTGAATAAAAATGGAAAAGAAACTTTGCGTGGAATTTTCATGATCTGTGTAGTTTAGTCAAGATATCGCCAACTTGCTTTGCAATTGGAGCTCTAAATGAACAAGCAATAGAGATATGCAGGACACTAGTGTTAGACAGCCACAGTTCTAGTAGCCATATCAGTCTTTTACATTGTAGCATGCGGAACTATGAGGATCGACGCTGTCGTGATTTCAAACTCACTACCAAAACCCTGTTTTTCCAAGTAATGAGTTTCTCCAATGTAAATTGACACTTACCACCTTGGTAGCTCAAATTCAGGTTTCTGTCTCTAACATTACATGAAAAGATGGCTATTCTCACAATGTCAAGAGTGGAACTTTATTTGAGTTTGTTATTGATTATGCAATAACACAGAACATCCTAGGAATGCCAAAATTTGGGACAGCGCTCTGCGAATGCCGGCGGTCGCTGGTACACGACCGATGCGGTCCTTATCAATATTCCAGCTGTTAGAGCAAATATCTCATACTTCTTGTCTGCTGTTTGATAGTCGAAACGATGGAGCAGATACTTATCTCGCATCCACTCCCTCTCCTCCGCTCTCCTGTTCTCGTCCTGGGATACATCAGCGAAATTCAGGTGGCTTCGTAAGATAAATTTCTTGTTGTTAGAGGATATGTTTTCCCGACAAAAAAAAAAAAAAAAATGAGGAGCAATCGCCGTACATGAAGAAACATCTCTAAAGGCGCATCGAAGATCGCTTCCACCTCGGCCGGATTCGTGGCTGGATGGTATGCATTCTTGTCGGCAAGAATGCCAACCACGGGAACCACCGTGATACCTATCTGTGCAAATTGAAGCCGACATGAGAAACTTCAGACAGAAATATTTCATGATCTATATTCAGTCATCAGATGGGCAAGATCAGCATATCATTTTGCAATTCCAGCACTAGGTGCTATCATCTCCAGCGTAGTTTCCTCATCTCTACGGAACGACATCATTCCTAGAAACGACTAACTAAGCTTGGATGCACAAGCTGGATTAACGTCCTTACCTTGGTCACGAATGGTTGAAGAACAGTGACGACTTCAACGAGAGATGGGTCCAACCCGATCTCCTCCTTGGCCTCCCTCAAGGCCGTCGCGATGTCGTCGGCGTCGCCTTCCTCCCGTTTCCCACCAGGCAACGAAACTTCTCCTGTAAAAATGAAATACACCGCACGGCTCATGTTCTGACTCGCGCACAGAAACCAGAACTTCATAGCGAGGAGGGAAAATGACGCCATGAGAGAGAGAGAGAGAGAATCCACATTTCACTTTATTTTTAGGAAAGATAATCTTATAATGCAACATGTACGGATAGATATTAGTAGAAGTTCTTGACGAAGGACCTGTTCGATGACTTCATTTAAATGCTGGAAACAAAAAAGCCAGTACTTAATGAAATTCAATTTGTTAGATAACCATCTCTAGAATTTATTTGAATAATTCAATTAAATAAAAAATCACTAATTTGGTATGCGAGGAAGGGCTTAATACTCACTAAGAAGAAAAGTTAATAATGTATGTTTTTTTTTTTTTTTTTTGTCGATATCTTTATTCTTACATTTTAACCCTCTCTTTTCAGCACTTCGGATCATGATCACTTAAAAATTTATTATCCAACACTTCCAGCAAGTTAGAGATTTTTAATTTCACCAAACGATAAAGTTAATAATGTATGTTAATTAAAAGCATATGGTTAAAACTTATAGATAGTAATTACAAATTCAACATATGGGTCCTACTTGTTTCTATATCCAATTGAAAATTGCCACGTACTCAGTAGAAAAAAAAACCTCTCCGTGTTTCTCCCATTTTCCAATCAACCGTTTCCCTCGTGTCGAAATTACCAGCATGGTCAACTTTGATGGCCTATGCAGCTGTACAAATTTATATGCCCCTTCGAAGAATTCGAATTTTAAAAAATTCATGACAACCTAACTTTTCTCTTCCCACTTTTTTGATTGCTCACTACTCCGGCTACCTAATTATCACTTTTTTTTTTAATTAAATATTCAGTTGCTTGGCTTCTACAAATTCAAGTATAGACGCCTATGTCGATAACTTACCGATAAATGCTAATGGACATTTCGGCCCGCGGGTGATTCGTAATTAATGCAAACCACGAGGGCCTGATAATGGAAGGAAAGCCTACCCGGGTGAGCAGAGAGCGTGGAGGCGCGTTTGGTGAGCAGGACGCGCAGATCGCCCTCGCCGCCGCCGCCGCCTTCGAAGAGGCAGATCAGAACCGCGGCTCTCGTCGAACGGGGCCTGCGGCGGAGGACTCCGGCGCAATCTCCGACACCTGGCCGGCGCCCGTCTCGGAACTGTCCAGTGCTTCGGGCTGTTGCCGATCCGTTCGCCCGGAAGGAGGAGGCGGCGGCTCGTAGCAACGGAGCCGTCGCGCCAGGGGGGCGAGCCCGTGGGATTCCCGGAGAGCGAGCGGAGAGGCTCTTGACGGAGGAGTACTAGTCATGGTTCGGTTGGTGGGTTGGTTGCAAAATGGCCAGTCAATTATATAGGTACGACGGGATGTCTTGGGTGACAGTCGTGCCACGTGGCATAATGGGTCGAGAAGAGTAGCCCGGACAAGCCATTCCCTTCTTGGGTCCATCCACTGATCACGCCTAACTTCTACCGCAAGACCGAGCGTTACAAGATATTGAGTAATCCTAGAGTACTACAAACGAGCAACAATCTGTCTGGAAGGATTTCGGTAACGAACGATCCTGGAGGTCGAGAAGCTCCCTTGGCTGTCCCATCTCGTGCGGCGGGAAGTTAAAAAGACCGAGCGCCGTGCCGCCTATTCGGAATCCGCCTTCCATACGGCCTGGCGGATGTTGTTTTAGATTCCGCCGTCTCGGGATGGAACATCGGGAGCGAGCAGGAATCTCCAGTTTGCACCCGGCTCGGTGCATTCCCGTTGGCTCGGGAAGTCCTGAAGAAAGGGAGTTGAGACCGCAGCTTCTTGATCGGTTCGGTATGCACGCGCAGGTAGGGACAGCGAGGGATGCGGAGCTGAGGGTAAAGATCGTGGAGGAGAAAGCGAGATTCGACAAGGAGTTACCGTGATTTTTACAATGCAGAGCAAGAGAAGTTGCAGCAGCAAATAGTTTCGGCTAGGAGTAATCTCTCTTCTGTCCACATTGACCAAGATCTCAAGGTGAAAATCTGCAGGGTTTGCGCCAAAGCTGGACGTGGATGGACTGAGAGGAGGTGTCGTGACTAACGGAGCAGCTAAGGCCTTGTCTGCTCTGAAGGGAAGAGACAAGGTAACCGCGGAAGATATCGCCACTGTGATTCCGAAGTGTGTGAGGCGTCGGCTTCGCAAAGATCCCTCGGAATCAATTGAATCTGGTTATGGATAGTTTTCACGCCGTAGTTCTTCTTTTATGAATGAAATGCTTAGAGTGAAGTAGGAGAGATTGGTTATGGACAGTGATCCTTCTGCAAGAAGTCCCTCTTTCTCAATTTGCTTGCCATTCGATGCGTTTGATCTGCGATTCCATGTTGGGTTATGAAACAGTTGCGATTTTCGAACTGAGTTTCCATTGCAGTCGTGTGCTTTTCCTCTATCTGTTGCAACGTTCCTTCTCCTCTATTTGTATACATCATGATGCATCGATCAAATGGCGAGAAAAGCGTGAAACAAATTCTAGGTAGTGAAAACGGGGGAGGCGCTAATTCTCGGATAGCTAACAGATATTGATCATGATTTCGAATTTGCTACCAACCGCTGTTGTTCCAAGGAATGCGACTAATTGACAGTTAGCAACTTGGTAGCTTAAATTCAGGTTTTTGTCTCTACATTGGATTAAAACAGATAGCTACTCTCAGAATGTTGAGGCAGGAGCTGCATTGAGATTGTTACTGATTATGCAACAAGACAACATCCTAGGAATGCCAAAATTTGGAAGAGAGCTCTGCAAATGCCGGTGGCCGCTCGTAGACGATCGATGCGATCCCTATCAATATCACAGCTGTTAGACCAAATATATCATATATTCTATCCGCTGTTTGATAGTCGAAATGTTGGAGCAGATACTTCTCTCCCATCCACTCCGCTTCCTCCGTTCTCCTGTTCCTGTCCTGTAACACGCACATGAAATTTAAGCGGCTTCCTAAGATAAATTTCTCAGTAGAGCAAAACATTTTCCCGACAGAAACAAGGAGCAGCCACCGTACCTGAAGAAACATCTCTAAAGGCGCATCGAAGATCGCTTCCACCTCAGATGGATTCGGGGTTGGACGAAATGCATTCTTGTCGAAAAGAATGCCTACCACAGGAATCACCGTGATAGCAATCTATGCAAATCGAAGACAGCAAAAGAAACTTGAGACAGAAATGTTTCATGATCTATTTTCACTCATAAGATTGGCAAGATCGACAATATCTGCCGATTACTTCGCAATTCCAGCACTAAATTCTGAAGAAACGTGGAGACTGCAGTTTCCTCGAGGCTCCAATTGTGATTGTCGGTACTATGATCTCCAGCAAAGTTTCCCCATGTCGACGAAACAACATCGTTCAGACAAACGACTAGCCAAGCTTCGGCATCACTAAAACCTTAATCCGAAGATGTAGCGAGAGGACAAACAGTCGAGGCTCATGTAGCTGCAATAGAACCGATGCATTTACAAGTTGGATTTATGTCCTTACCTTGGTCGCATATGGTTGAAGAACAGTGACGACTTCAACAAGAGATGGGTCCAATCCGATCTCCTCCTTGGCCTCCCTCAAAGCCGTCGCTACGTCGTCGGCATCGCCTTCGTCCTGCTTCCCACCGGGAAATGAAACGTGTCCTGCAGAAGTGAAATACACCACACAGCTCATGTCTTCACTAATGCATGGAAACAAGAAGTCATAACAACGGGGTAAAATGACACGACCATGATATCGGTGAAAGCATGTAATGCAGTTGATAGATGACAATCAAGCTTTTGGATCTCATCTAACTTTTTTATACATGGGAAATTACCAAAAAGAAATCCTAAACTTATTGTACGACGGTAAGTACGATAGTAAATTTAGTCAAAAACTTTTCAATTTTACCAATTTAGTCATAAATATTTTGAAAATTTGCTAATGAGTCATTCGGACCAATTTTGTCCAGAAATCACTAACGCAAACAATGGCCATCCTACATGACACGACCAGAACTAACGTAGACAATTTTTGCAATTCTTTAAAAACATTTATGAGTTTTCTTCCTTTTTTTCCTCTTTCGCCCCTTTTTCCTTTCCTTTCTTCTCTTTTTGAATTTCCAGCCAACAGGGCCATGGTGATAGCCGACCACAGGTGAGAAACGGCTCCGACCAACAAGCGAGGGTCGTGACTTTCACTTGGAACTAGGTGATGGCCTCAAGTCCCTCGCCTGTGGTTGACGAGGCCATGACCCCCTCGACCAGACTAGGCAAACATTGCTAGCATCATCAACATAGAGTTGGAAAAGAAAAGAGTAAGAGAAGAACGAAAGAGAAAAAATAAAAGAAAAATAAAAATGAAACAAATTATCAGCATTGGCACTGACCATTTGACATAAGATGGGTGTTATCTATGTTAGCAATTTTAGATTAAAATTGGCTAAAAGGATTTATTGGTAAATCGTCAAATGTTTATAACTAAATTGATCAAATTATAAGGTTTAAGATTAAATTGGCCACCATACAATAGGTTTTAAACTTTTTCTGTAATTTTCCCATCATCAAAGTGTTTATACAAAAAAGTTTGTCAACCACCTCATGTTTTTCCTAAGGGGCTCTGGAGACTCAAAGTACCTTAGAAAAACTAAACCAAACACGCCCTTAATACCTCTGGCATTTTTCATCTTCTAATGAAAGATTGGATTGAGAACTTAGCAATTTAATTATTCCCCTCGTGTCGATATTGCCAGCGTGGTCAAATATTGATGGCTCATGCAGCCGCACAAATTCAGCCGCTTGGACAAATTATGCTTAGTTATCATGAAATCGCGACGTACTGAGATGCTGACAAACCTTTCGGCACGGATTAATTCGTAAATTACGCAAAATCCTACCTGGGCTGGTGGCAAGAGTGGAGGCGCGTTTGGTGAGGAGCACACGCAGATTGCCATCGTCGCCTTCGAACAGGCAGATCAGAACGGCGGCTCTCGCGGAGTTGGGCCGGCGGCGGAGAGACTCCACCACAGTCCCTGACCTCCGACCGGCGCTCTCATCGGAGCTGTCTGGTGTTTCGTGCTGTTGCCAATCCGTTTGCCAGGAAGGAGGTGGCGGCGGCGGCTTGTGGTGACGGAGCCGTCGTGCCAGGGTCGCCAGCCCATGGGAGCCCGGGAGCTTGAGCGGAGAGGCTCTTGATGGAGGAGTAGTCATGGGTTCAGTTGATTACACCTAAAACCGGCGGTGTATTATAGAAGAGATGGAACCTTATCGGGTCCATCCATTTGATCACACCTAACTTCTGCCGCAGGACTAGGGTGTTACCAAACATTGAGGGGCCTGGTAATGGTAGGGAAATAAACTTGATGGCGAACCTTCAAGATGGAGTATCTATAGATGTCGTTAAGTAGAGCTTAGAGTACTCAAAATGAGCAGCAATTTTCTTTATAGGGACGTTATTAATCAATGTTCTTGGATATCGATTAATTTAAGCACGCTAAAAGAGAAATATAACTTGATTTTTCTAAATCCGTGATTACTTGTAACACGATACGATCAACATTATGAGATTGTTGCTGTTCCACGAGAAGGTGAGAGCATTAATGAAGATGTGGGTACTGATAATGAACCTCTAATCGAACTTGATGTTGATTATTTTGAAAAAACAAGTGACTATTTTTACATGCAAGTAAATTTGGGATCTTAGTGGAAGTCGGGAAATTTAATTTTAGACAAAAAAAAAATGGAATGGAATTGAGATTAGAATTGAAAGTTGGGGATCATTTTAGGGAATTAACTCATGAAAATTTATGCTTCCATCAACAACCTAAGAAGTCTCAAACCGACAAAAAAAAAAACAGTCTTTTGTGAAGATGGGAACCTATTTTTGCAATATTTCATCAAGAAAAAATGTTCAGCTTCTTCAAAAGTATTTTAGTAGGATTTAGTATATCCAACAATTATAAAAATGGGTGAGATTGTGCTTAAAACATGGCGACAAGAGAATGCTCGGATCCTGGTAAATACTTTTTCCTAATCTAAAGTTAACTCCAGGTCTCAAGAAAAAGGGATGAGAGGCTATTATGTGTAGTATGAATTGGTAACATTGTACTGAAATAGAGAAACATTAGCAATAAATTGCTCTATGTTTTCAAATTGTTGATTTTGTGAATAAGACCTGTCAATTAGCCTTTGTCACACCCCAACTGCATAAAAATAGGGAAAATGACGTCACTATCCCCCTACCAGAAGGAGGCAATCCCAAACACAAACAAACGTGAACATGTTATCAAAAATATATATTCATCTATATACTTATGGAAAATTGGTTACCAGATCAATCAAGAGTTTTGGAAATCATAAAAAAGTATATATACATATCCAATCTCAATTAAACCCCAAAAATATCATCTTAGGCATATACAAGTATCTAGACTCATATCCAAAATCTAATTGTAAAAAATTTCTTGTCGTTAGCGCTCCCATACTACGTAGCCTGAAGAACCTAAAATAGATTTGGAATGAATACTGAGGGGAAAAGTGTTAAAAAAGTCATAAACCTTTTGTATTTGTGTTAATTTAGTCCTAAACATTTTATATTTGTGCCAATTTTGTGACATCCTAAATTTCGACTCCGTCCCGAATATATGAAATGGGCATCTCGTCGGCACACCTATGGTTCTTTTTCTCTAAGCTGATTACTCATGAGTTAACTAATCTATTGGGTGAAGCCGTTAAGGTATATAACCGCGGTAAAATCCCTAAAAGCTACCTGGTAGGTCGGATTGGACTAAAATCGTACTCAGTCGATTTTAACCACGAAATTGAATTCGGTTTCGGAAATCGAACATTCGAGCATGTCACAGTTCATTTATAGGACGTCGTCTTGTCTTTTGGAGAAATTCCGTCGAGTTTGGAATTTTTACGGAAAATCGATTCGGACATCGTGGAAAATTAACGGAAATTCGGATGGGCCAAATCAAAGAAAATTTGGATTTCCAAGCCAAGCTTTTGAGTGTTAGGGACTTGTAGAAAATGGAATGGGATTTTTCTACATCAAAATTGGACCTCAAATTGGGGAATTGAGTGGAGAAATTGAAGACCAAAAATGGAAATTCGGAGCTTGACGTGGGGGCTGTGTTTTTGGCATCTATTTGTGCTATTTTGGCTTCAATTTATCCTAGAATGTATTTGGGACAAGAGGATATATGTGTGGGCTGTGAGGGGACCAAACATTTAATTAAAAGGCTAAGGTTTGTTGACTTTCCCTCCCCCATCCGTGACTTCTCCAACGCCGACCAGCTGCCCTCCATTGCCTTCGCCATTCCTATCCCATTTTGTTGACCACCCTTGCCTTTCTTTTTCTATTTGAACTGAGCGAAGCCCCACATCCGTTTTTTCTCCACCGAAGCAAGCCAACGTCCTCCTCCACGCCAACACTTTCACCAAAGCAGCTGACCGGTAGAATTTGCAACGCTTCCAGCTAAGACCACTTGTCCGCGTGAAGCCCAAGTGAGTCAACGTTCTACCCAGCTGCTTCTGCCCGTTCGCTGCCACGAATTCCAGCACCACCGAAGCCACTTCAATCCAGCTGCCACGATTTCGAAGGCCACTGAAGCAGCTCCATCAACCTCAACTCTTCGACGCCATCAACGACGCCAGCTGCAACGTCTCACCAAACCAGCGAAGTCACCAGCAGAAGCCACGTCTTCCACCGAGGCTACTGCTCGCCCGTTCAGCCCAAATCAAGCCAAATAAATTCTTCAGCCCAGCCCAAGTAAAATCAGCCCATTCGAATTTTGGTCTAGCTCTTTGAAGCTCATCAATTGAGTTCTAGAAGCCCGTGATTTGGAGGCCCAAGCCCAGCCACAGCAAGCCCAGTTCAGTTTTTCAGCTTTGGGCCTA
Organism: Eucalyptus cloeziana; assembly: GCA_014182715.1. Lineage (NCBI taxonomy): Eukaryota > Viridiplantae > Streptophyta > Magnoliopsida > Myrtales > Myrtaceae > Eucalyptus > Eucalyptus cloeziana. The sequence continues at coordinate 10,428,503 of CM024637.1, forward strand.
GCCCATTTCAGCAACAAGTTTCAGCTTGAGCTGAGACTTGTTGGGCCAAGTGTAGGCCCGGTCTAAGCCCATGGGTATCGTCGCGGCCCAAGTTCGGCTGCCGTCGCGTCACCGTCACGGTGTTTCGGCCTTTGCGTTGCACAAGTGAGTTTTGCTCCTAATGCTTTCTTGTTTGCTAATTATGCTTAGGAGTTGTTTAGATTTAATTAAGTGTACTTATGTGGTTTGATTAGGTTAGAACAATTAAATTAGTGACTTAATTATGCATGTTAGGAGGTTAGACTTAGTCATTAGCTAGTAGAAAGCTTATAATATTTATTGAATGCATCTCGGGATTTTTCCCGACCCGTCTTGGGCTCCAATCAGGCAATACGAGCCTAAATTGGATTTTTAGTAATTATTTATTAATTTTCGAAATCAATTAATTAATTATTTATTTTTACAAAAATTTAACTGGGATGGTCGATGACCGGAATTTCGTGCTTGATTGTCGTGGTGCAGTCCGTTTATTTATTTGAGCTCTACGTTGTATAGAATTGATTTAATTGTGAATTTTTACGATATATTCTTAAGTGATGTGATTTTAATTATTTGATTGAGAAATCGTCGGGTATTGATTGTCGATATCGAAAGTAAGTTGGTAATCACCTGAAAGAAGATACGTGGGCTCGATGAATTGGAATATCACTTGGAGAATGCACGTGAGTTTGGTGGTTGAATATATCATCTTGGCGAAGAGGTCACCTTAGAGAATGCACGTGGCTCGGAGACTCGGTATGTCCTCCTGGAGAATGCACGTGGTTCAGTGACAGAGTATGGCATCTAAAAGGGCACGTGGGCTTGGTGATCTGATGCGTCACTTTAGTGAACTAGTACCTTAGAGAATGCACGTGAGCTCGGGCATTGTAAAAAGGGCACATGGGCTCAGTGAATTGATGCATCACTTTGGCGAACTAGTGCCTTATATAATGCACGTAGGCCCAGGGAATTAAGTGTGGTATCTTGGAAGAGATACATGGGCTCGGTGATTTGATGCATCACTTTAGTGAACGAGTGCCTAAGAGAATGCACGTGTGCTTGGCGACTAAACATACATTGTGGGGAATGTATGGTCTGATTGACATGTAATCGACTGGTTCGATGCATATGGTTTAAATGAGTGCCAATATTAAATTATACTAACTTGCAGGTGGAATCTGGGGCCAAGGTAAGTCCCCTGACCTGTGCGTGTTTAAGCAACCTATAATGTATTGGCTTACTAATCGGGTCTTAGGGGGTAGAATTCGCTGAGACGTAGTCTCATTGGTTATTGAATAACCATTTCAGGTCCGTAGAGGGACCAGAGAAAGATTACCCGTTGGATGACCCTGATGGCAAGCTAGCAGAAGAGGAAGAGCTTGAAGAAAACGAGCTTAGTGAAGAAGAGTCTGACGAGGATCGGGATAATGATCCCGAGTATGACCCGGATGAAGACTAAGATCCCATCTCGTTTTGTGAACCTTGTGTACTTGTGGATAGGGTTAGATCAAACCTATGTTAATAGTGTTGTAAGATACAATGAGGTGCGTGTGTATAAACGTGTGGTTGTGAATTTCAATATGAAAAATATGGCCTGCTTTTCTATCTCATTGTTTTATTGTTTGGGGATTTATAACTACTTCCGCGTGTGCAAATAAAAGAGAAATGGTTGGCGATACATAGTCCTAGGATATTGCATTCTAAAATCGACCAAGTAGAAGGATGGGTGCACTCCCCGAGGATCGGGGCATGACAAATTTAGTCCTAAATTTTTTTATTTAGTGCCGATTCAGTCATTTCCGGTCAATTTTGGTCGGATTTTGCTGACTAGACGTCGGCCGGCTGATGTGGTCCGATCAATGCTGATGTGGATAACTTTTAATAATATTATAATATTTTTTCTTTTTCTTTTTCCTTCCCCTCCTCCAGCCGGTCCGATCAATGCTGATGTGGGTGCGTTTGGTTCGGCATTTGGAAAGCTCATTGGGAAAATGCAAAGCAGTTTAGCCTAAAGGGCTTTGGAGGAAATGCAAAGACTGTTTGGTAAATTCTGCTTTGAAAAGCAACTTTGAGAGAAATGCTGTTTAGTAAAAAACACATTTGCAAAGCCCATTTGGTGATTAATCTAAATATTTTAATTTTTATTTGTTTAAAATTTTAAAAATAATGTTTGCGACTTTTTTAATTTATATTTGACAACAATGTTAAAGATGTTGTGTAAACAATTTTATTAAAATTAAAATTCCTGTTTTTTGCTAAAAAAAATCAAATGAAAAAAAATTACGTGCTCTCTTTCTCAATTACAATAAAAATACTTTCATTACAATAAAAATATGATAACATATGCTTTGAGGAAAGAAACTCATTATCCTTAAAAATTACAAATATCTTTAATTAATTCATAAATTCATAGCTATTTGATCACGTAAACGTGCCATGTCAGATGCTACATCATCATTTGAAACATTACCCTCCCCATTTACATCATCGGGATCCGTTGTATATAAATTTGGATCCAAATCTACTCTAGCAAAATGTGTATCATTCAGGGCATTTCTTCGTATATAATTGTGCAAAATCATCGTTGCTATCACAATTTTCACTTGCTTTGTATATGGATAACTTGGCATACTCTTTAAAATCTTCCACTTCTTTTTTAATACGCCAAAAGCTCGCTCAATTTCTAATCGTAGTGAGGAGTGAGCACGATTGAACACTTCTTTATAACCCATCGGTTGTGGACCTCGTTGAAACTCAGGTAAATGATATCTAACTTCTTTATATGGCCCCAAATAACCCATGGGATTTGGATATCCAGCATCAACCAAATAATATTTACCTACACAAAAAGTTGTAAATTTAATTAACATATAACACATACATATATTAATGCATAAAAACCATTAATTAACGAACCTTTTGGAGGATGAGGAAATTGTAAATCATGTCTCCTAATGGCTTCATAAAAGATACGAGTATCATGAGCTGTTCCCTCCCAACCGGCCCACACATAAGTAAATTCCATGTTAAAATTACACACGGCCATCACATTTTGCGTCGGTGTTCCCTTTCGACCAATAAAACGAAGCTGTTCACTCATAGGTACGACCGTTGGAATATGAGTACCATCTATAGCTCCAATGCAATCCTAAAACAAGAACAAGAATATTATTTGATTTATATTTAATTCATATTTTCTATTGTATAATCATAACTTACCTTAAAATGTGGAAAAAATCTTGTATTATTTCTGATCTTCTTTGGAATTTCCTTGAATTGTCGATCGGATGGTTGGATCAAATCTGCTCCCATTTCACATACTTTATCCAAAACATAGCTAAATAGCCTGGATATGGTTTCCCCAGAATGCTGAAAGCGCTCTTGTGCTAACCTATTACCTATATTATGTCCTAAAGTATGAAGAAACAATCCTAGCATTTCTGCAACATCAATATTTCTAGTTTCTTGCAAACCATATCGGGTCACTAAATCATTCATTAAATTATTAAACACAATTCTATCCATTCTAAACATTCGATAAAACCTTTCAGGATTAGCATTCATGTCCATCAACTCTCTTAACCATACATTTCCTGTATATGATGAGGTCATGCATGGTATTTTTTGACCATATATTGCCTGATAAACACCGCAAGTATGTGCAGCTGCACAAAGTTGCCAATATTCTTCTTCCTCTTTTTCATGGTTTTCTCTTTCAGGAGAATCATCCATAACTGATTAAAGTAACAAAATAGAATTAGAATAAGAGATATAATAAATTATTTAGATCATTCATCAACAAAAAACACTTATCATATATATATATATATATATGCAAACTTCATTCAATAAAAAGAACACAAATTAGAAATAAGTCTGATAATATAGCATAAATATGTCTCGCCAACTAAATAGCAAATATGTATCAATTACAATAACATTACACATGAAAAATATAAATAGCAAATATCCTAGTGAGCCCTACGTTGTGCAAACTTATACTTGAGCCATGTGACTTTTTCTTGTTCACCATCTAAGTTCATAAAGATTTGCCTATTATCTTTTTTTCTGAAAAATAATCTAATGCAAAAAAATATAACTCTTGATCTTGCTCAATCTCGGGTATAGCTTTCAACGTCTCTATGAGTTCCTTGTAAGGATCAAACTCTTTGGCATAGCTCCTACTTTCAATAGCTGAACAAATCCTCTCCATTTGCGTTGCTAGCTTATCAGCTGTACTTTTCTTTTGTTTCTTTCCTTGAGATTGTCTCACCGAACTCTGCGATGATCTTTTATCACTTTGATGTTGTTCACTAGTCTTTCCACCCACATTGTCCTCTATATTATCATCAGTAAATCCTGTTGAACCACCGATGTCAAATTGTGTGGCCACAACATCCTCATCAATACGTAAGCCTTGTGCAGGATTTCATGTGATGCTTCCAGTGGCAACAGTATCTCCAAACATTCTATCCAATAAAACTTGAAGATCCGGATGTATGCCTTTCATTCTAAAAGCTCTAACCTTAGGATTTTCCTGTTGTGATAAACATTTTCGTGAGTTTTATAGAAAAAAGATGAACTTAAAAAAGATTAATAAAAGAAGGGAAAAAACCTGAATTTTCCTCTCCCACCATTCATCACTTGCATCAATGGTATTCTTTTTTGGATCCCATCCTAATCCAGTTTCCTTTAGGATCAATGTCCTCCATCTTTTCCAATCTTCTTTAAGATTGTCCCACTTACTCTTCATTTGACCTTTATCATACTTTTTGCCCCTTAGGCCCTCAAACTTCTCAATTATAACTGTCCAGCCATCCCTTTTGTTGTTTGCAGGACGATTGCCATTGTCAATTTGTTCAACGCACAACTTACAAAAGGTTTCAACATCTTCAGGGCTCCAAAATGCCTTTTCTTTTGATGAACTTGCCATCTACTAATAAATGCAACATTAAAAAATGCAATTTCAATTTAAAGACAATAGACAACAAATGCAATCCACACCTTTGAACTACTTTTTCCAATTATAGATATTCATAACCTCAAGCTAAATCAAAAGGTTTTTGTTTTAACAAAGCAAAACAGATCAATCATGGTGAGTCCATTAAAATGGCAAATCACTGCCCTATATAATAAGAGAGACCTTCAAATCCTAGGCCCACAATGCACAGAAGACTATTAAAATGCATAGACAAGGACAAGATAGACAATAAGGGCAGCATGCAAGCCAACGCAACATGCAGCACAGAGAAAAATATTCACTTTCTTCAAGAATGATGCTAAAACAGGGGCAACAGCCTGATTCTAATTCTAAGACTATAGAGGCAGCAAAATTAACTAATTAAATATGTGCAAATGTTAACAAGTCATGCACATTATAATGAAAAAAAGTCATCTCATGTCTTTACCAATTCTTCTGTTGACCTAGTTAACAACTAGCACCATGACACAGTCTGTTTATGAGTACAACAGTACACATCTTTAGGAACTCCATGAAGTTCCAAAAAAGTAATTCTCACCAAAATCTTTTCCATATAACAAGGACACAACTTTCTGAGCATTCTTATAAGAAGATTAGAGCCATGTAAGAAGGTGCTATGATATCCATCTCGCTATGATGGAGTCTAGACTTAGCTTAAAGAGATAGTAAGGTAAAGCTGATTTGGTCCTAAAGGAGATGATAGAGAGCCAGACCATGCATTACTCACCACTACCATTCTCCCAAAGCAAAAAAAAAAAAGGCAGAGCGATAATAAGAAATAAAGAATCCTCACACCCATAGAAGCTCCTATTTTCAGAATTCAGTGAAAACTATTTCCAGTACATTTCCATAATTCAAGTCTCCAATAATTCAGCAAAGATTTAAGCCCTCATGAGGTCAATGTGCTTATGATAAAATAAGCGCTAAAACTCATAACAAAACACTGAAGACTATAATTAAACCTATAAATAACCCATAAGACAGTTTTTGTTTTAACAAAGCAAAACAGATCAATCATGGTGAGTCCATTAAAATGGCAAATCACTACCCTATATAATAAGAGAGACCTTCAAATCCTAAGCCCACAATGCACAGAAGACTATAAATGCATAGACAAGGACAAGAAGGAGGGGCAATGCTAGTAAGTTTGGCAATCGACTTGAGGTGAAGAGTACTAGGCATGCCTTATGAACCCGAGAGGAGAGATTTAGGGCAAGTATTATTCCATTTCAAGTTCCCTCTAGCATGTGCTGAAACTGAAATTGTTGAACTAGAAGAGGATCTATTGAACTAGAAGAGCACAACTATGAAACTTCCAGATTTCTAATACCCAGAATGATTCCCCCCCTCCCAATTCTTTTATTCTCCAAAAAGGTTAAAAAAAAAACCTTAGATGACCCTCTATTGGAGCGGTTCCATCAGTTCACCACCTTTGTCCCGCCGGGAGAGGTCTGATTGAATCGAAACTCGAAGTCAAGCCCAAAACCCAGGACGCGAACGAGAATGGCGGGGAAAAGGGAAAGTGAGAGAACCCAAACCCGGAACGCGAACGAGAAATTCATCACTCTCGCAGTTATATCTTCAATCGGGCACAAAGAACGAAACAACCAAACAAGAAATCGCCATTCGCTTAAGAAGCACGACGAGAAGGGACCGAAGCGAGCGAACCTAGATATGGCGCGAGCTCCGCAATCTGTTGGGGGCGTTCGCGAGCACGACGAGCGTAGGAGAGAAGGAGAACCGAGAGGCGAGCGATCGTCTGCGAAGATGGGTTCGAACCGAACTCGACGGCGAAGGAAGGAAAGAGATCGCGGGTGGCGGAAGGGACGACGAGAAAAAGCGGAGCGATGGAAGGGTGGGGGGGGAAAGAGAATGAGATCTAGGTTTCTTTTTGTTTTCAAAATGGGCAAAAATGGTTTTTCATAAAGTTTCGAGGGTAAAATAGGCGGTTTACGATTTTCATTAAAACCACCCTTCAGCATTCCGAAAATGCTGAGGAATGCTGAAAGCCCAAGGCTCCTTGAGACCAGCCTTGGACTTTCAGCATTTCCAAGGGCCGGCTTTCATTTGAAAGCTCCTTCAGATTGGTTGCCAAACACCCCGCTTTGGGAAGGAGCTTTGGGGGCCGGATGAGGGCTTTCTAAATGTCCATCCAAACGCACCCTAAAATCGACCAAGTAGAAGGATGGGTGCGTCCCCGAGGATCGGGCATGACAAATTTAGTCCTAAATTTTTTATTTAGTCTTAGATTCAGTCATTTCCGGTCAATTTTGGCTGGATTTTGCTTGACTAGAATCGGCCGGGCGACGTGGTCCGATCAATCTTGATGTGGATAACTTTTAATAATATTATAATATTTTCTTTTTTTTTTTCCTTCCCCTCCTCCAGCCGGTCGGGGACCGACTGGAGGAGGGGAAGGAAAAAAAAAAAAAAAAAAAAGAAAAAATATTATAATATTATTAAAAGTTGTTTACGTTGTGACGATCGACACGTTAACCGACTAACGTTTAATTGGCAAAATCCGACCAAAATTGGCTAGAAATGACTAAATCAATACTAAGTAAAAATGTTTAGAACTAAATTGGCACAAATATAAAAAGTTTAGGACTTTTTAAAACTTTTCCCGAATAGTGAGAGAAACCACAGTTTAATGAGTAACACAAATCTCTTTTAAGTAGATCGTGCATCCGTTATACAAGTAAAATTAGAGACTTATTTATCCAAATTAAGTATATAATGTACTGTAAAATCTAAATATGAGTGCTATCACTTCAACTCAATTTTATACTTATCGGAATATTTATTTAAATTTCAAATACCAAAAGGATAGTAAACGCTCCATTCGGCTTTATGCAATAAATATGTTTTAAACATTACTTTTTCATTTTAACAAAATCATATTGTGCGATGCCTTTCACAACTTATAATATATCAAATCCCTATCACTTTCAAGATATGAGTTTACAAATTCGTATAAGATCATAACTCCAAATTGAAAGTTATGCTACTTGAAAAGTTTCCAAATCCTATTGAAGATTAACTAAATATCAAACTTACAAGTCAACTAAACTCGACTAAAACTTTAGTAGGCAACACCATATTCTTGAGTCAAATCGTCTACTTGACAAAAAAAAAAAAAAAATTCGAACAATTGCTTTGCAAACAAAGTCGATCTCATCTTTGAACTTCGAGCTTATTGTCAAAAGAAAACTTTTTTAAACTATTGGAAAACCATAAACCCAAAAGATGGTCAGAGACGGGCGAAAAACCATTGCCATACACGGCAATTCAAAAAACTGTTTCCAGCAGTGCACAAAATTTTAAGAATTTATTCATATCAAATCATAACCCTAAATTGACTTTCCCGAAGTCCCAAGGGGTGCACAAAACTTTAAGAATTTATCCATATCAAATTATAACCTTAAATTGACTTTCGAAGTCCCACTTTGCGATACCCTGAAATTTGTTTACAACATAATTTCACAACTTATAAACCTCTGGAATCAACCCAGTGACCTAGAATCCAAACAATCCCTAATTTACAGCATAACTACAAAAACTCTTTCAATTAGATAAATAAAAGTTTCGAATCCTTACTGATTGCTACGAAATAGAAATAATCCGGCTTAACCAAGCCTGTAAAAATGTGCGTCTCGTCTCCTCTTTGTTTTTTTCTGTCCGTTTCTGTGGACTCTGCTTTACTCCTTCCTTTTTGGGGTTCTTCTTGGCCAGACTCTGTGTTTTCTCTCTCTCTATCTGCTCTAGTAATTCCCTTGCAATGGCATCAATTGAAGCAAGACCAAAGAAAGGGCTTCAACGAGACGCTTGGGCTTGGGCTTACTGTTTTGCTCTTATTTATTATTTTTTGCCAGCCCGGTTATTGAAACTTTATTCATGGACATGAAGCTTCGAGGTTATTACCCGTTGATGCAAACCAAGCGGCCACATTCCGCTGAGAAGAGAGTAAGGAGAATTCAAGTAGGACCGAACAAAGTCTTTCTTTTTTAGCCCAAGAAAACGTAAATAGGAAAGTTCAAAGGCGTTCCTCCACTACAGTGGTGGGGTGAAGGCAGGGACAGCAGAGTGGCATGAAAGGCGACGGTCTGAAACTGAAGCAGACTCCAAACTGACAGTGGCAGTGAGCAGACTTTAAACTGACAGTGGCATAAAAGATGACAGTCTGAAACTGGAGCAGACTCCAAACTGGCAGTGGCAGTGAGCAGACTTTAAACTGACAGTGGCATAAAAGACGACAGTCTGAAATTGGAGGGATCACTTTGGAGTCTGCTCACTGCCACTGTCAGTTTGGAGTCTGCTCCAGACCGTCGTCTTTTATGCCACTGTGCATAAAAGGAACCACGAATATGTCCCTGCCTTCACCCCTCACCGCGCCATGAATTTTGCCTCCATTGTCTCTATCCTGGTCGACTTCATCCAAGTGAAATACCAGGGGAAGTTGACTTCACCCTTTGAAACTCACCCTGTTGCCGCCGGCATCGCTATCTGCAGCCTGCTCCTGCATTCCTTGTTGCTGCGTCTTGCTAATCGGGCACCATCGTCTAGCAGCCGTGCTCCTCCTTGTGATGGAGCATTTAACCTCCTCATTGACTTCGCCGGTTCAATATTGGTGGCTTCACTCGCATGGTTGCTGCTCCATGATTCCTTCCACTCCATCCCCTGGTTCGTGCTGCTCCCGTTGCTTTCCATGAATCTGTTGCGCGGCCTCAGTCGAAAACTTTGGCTGTGGTATTACCGCAAACTTGTCCTCATGATCATCCGTGCGGCGCAATCTCGTGTATGGCATGGTGGAAGAGCGCAGCCACATTCGCCACGTACGGACGTTGATCTGTGTTTCATGCTGGAAGTCTGAGCGCCGTTATTGTTGAACTGTTCCCTGCTTGGAAAACTAATTTAACCACATTAACACAAATGATAAGTACTTCAGGAAACTTGCTAGTTTTGGGGCTTTCTTCTCTTCATCTGAAGCGATAAGGAGTCCCCAAGCCTTCGGCATCATCATCTTCCGACCGTAAGAAAGGAGAACTGGGAACAAGTACAAAACCACCTAGTATCGTTCCTATACCTGGCCATGAACCATGATGGACCTAGCAACTAGATCTGATTAAGATAAGCTAAGCCCCCAAAAGAAATTGGGATCTATTGTTGAGATTGAAGATACCTCAACAATTATTATGACGAGGAGAATGGTGGTATCTAGTAGCCATATAAAGGGTAGAAATTGTTCTAGAGGTTAAAGCTTGACCCCTTCGAAAACATTGCAAGTGTTGCAGATTCCTTCTTTTTTCTGGTGAATCTCTTTGTAGCTTTCTATTTGGCCAGCAGATCAATGTGTTATTTTAAATTTGTTGCTGGTATACAATGGTTTTGCTCATATATCCATATGAACTGGGATAAATAGATGCCATGGAGACATGAGCACAGCCGCAATTTCAAAAACTTCGTTCTAACATCGAGTGATCCAAATCAAAATGAAAGATGCCAGCCTTTTCATCTCTGTCCCATATACACCTTCACTGCTTACTAGCTATTCCGATGATAATATAGCTGTAGTTTGTCATTGCAGAATGTGAGTCATTACATCATTTAGTCTTCATTTGACTTCTCACAGGAGACGACTAGATCTTTGCTATGGCAAATGCGTTAACTTGCAATCCAAGACTACGTTGTCTAATTGGCTGATTGGTTTTTGGCCAGGAGCTTGAATCGTTGCTTCAGTCAGACATTCAAGTTGCTGGGGCCGAGGTGAAAAAAGAATGCTGAAATGTAGATATCTTATCAGGAGGCTTTAGTTCAAGATAACTGAATTTTGGCAGACGGTAGATGTTAGAACCAAACTTTTCCCATCTTCATGTGCTGGAAAAGAACTACAGTTCACGAATGCAAAGCTAGATAGATAGTATGCAGAAGCTTGAGATTAGTCTGTACAAACTACACAAATCCGATGTTCATGTTTGTGGAAAGAATTAGACCAGCAAACTTCCTGACAAGTTGATTCATAATCAAATTATGCATCCCAATGTTAATACTTCAATATATGACATAAAGCACAAATGTCTCCCAGTTCAAAAATATCATATTTATCTGTTTTTACTGCAGAGAACAACAATCTTGTATGTCGACTGTAGCAATGAATCCAATTGACTTGCATAAGAACGTAAGTTGAAACATCACAAAAAAGGTGTTCTCCTGACTCCCAAATTCTTTTCGTCTTGGTAAGGGTACCCCCGACTCTGCAACTCCGTACATTTTGCTTGCGACTTTTGGAGACCAAGCAGCACGTCTTTTCTTGAGTACCTCCAATTATGTGCCCACTTTTTCTGCAAAAATTCAATTTTTTCATCTAGTTCAGCAATAGTAGGGTCTTCAGGTACTTCCACTATTCCAGCAACCTGTATTAAATGCTGTTTTATATTAGCGCATTTTCTGTTCATTATTACTTATTGTGAAGATGAGTCTATATATATGATATTAAAAAGGAATGTGGCTATTCAACACATCGCATGGCAGCATCTTGTATTCAATTTTGGCTAAAGTCTATTTAGCAAGAGAGCACTACTGCAATACAAGCACACCATGGTAAAACGCATTTGATAAGTAATCAATGGGCAATGGCATTCATCGCAGCCATAAGCACCCCCCTTCGTGTCCCTTATCTTATTACAAAGTGCACAATAGTACTACTCACTGGTATCATCTTCGATGAACAAAGTGTAAAGTGTGAGTTGACAGAAGTTAATGACAATCTTTTGCTGTAGTGGAAGGCAATCTGTGATGATTATGATTGCACTGCAAACAACTGCAATAGCCAAACCTGCAAAATTTACTCCAGACACTTTGTGGTCGCATGGTTAGGTGGATTTAAAATAAGAAAGAGTATATGCTTGTGGAGCTGATGTTTCAAAGTGGGCCTTTCAAAAGTGCATGGAGTGTTGAAGTCGTTCTCACTTCCGCACAGTGAAAGACAGAGCGTCAACATTCTTCACGACATACGTCAACAGTGCTCCTCCTGATACGAGAAGAAAAAGGATGTGTGGGGTAAGCAGGTCGTTGCATCTGAGGGCAGTGCAGCACATAATTTATGGAGCAGAGTGGAGCAGCTCTGCTCAGTACAGTGATAGGCTAAACATTTTACACATTCAAGACAAGCCTTGCACGCACCACCCTTCGTATGACAGTTCCAGCGGCAGAGAATGATCATGCAGTGGAGAAAGATGAGGCAATCAAGACAACCAAAGACCTCACCTATATGTTCCATTCACAAGCTTTGCGCTTGGTTCTGCAGTCGAGCTGTGTGTGGATGCCAGTGGATGCTGATGGTCAAAATGGTAAAGAACTGAGTCGTTAAGCACCTCGAGAAGGACAAGTAGCTATTCTGATGATAATATTGTTTTTGTCATTGCAGAATGACAGATTGGTTACATCATATAGTCAGCATTTTACCTCTGAGAGGCGACATCTAGATCTTTGTTCTGGCAAACTCATTGAGTTGCTTCAGCAGATAAGATTTATAAAGACAGCGACTTCTTTTGTGATATATCCTCTATGTATCTGAAAGCTCTTGGATCTGAATAATGCAATCTAAGACTATGTTGTCTCACTGGCTGACTGGTTTGCATCCAGGAGCTAGAATTGTTGCTCAGTCAGAGATTCAAGTTGCCTGCGCCAAGGTGAGAAAAGAACACTGAAATATAGATTTCTTTTTTGGGAGGCTTTAGTCCAATACAAACGAATTTGGTAGACCGCAGATGTTAGAACTGAACTTTTCCCATCTTGATGTGCTGGAAAAGAATTTTCAGTTCATGAATGCAAAGCCATATGGATAGAATGCAAAAGCTTGAGACTAGTCTGTACAAACTACACAAGTCTGATTCATTTTTCAAGGTAATAATAAGACCGGCAAGCTTCCTGACTAGTTGATTTATAATAAATTATGCATCCCTATGTCAGTAATCCAACTCATAACATAGAGTAAACAAGTCTTACACTCAAAAATATGATATTTATCTGTGTTTCTGCAGAAGATAACAATATCGGATGTGGAGTGTTAGCAGTGATTCCATTGACTTGCATAAGAGCATAAGTTGAAACATCAAACAGAAAGGTGGTCCTCCTGCCTCCCTATTTCTTTTCCTCTGGATGAGTGCCTCCCAAATCTGCACTTACATGCACTTTGTTTGCAGCTTTTTGAGACCAGCACTGCACGTCTGTTTTTTCAAGTACCTTTCAATCGTGTGGTCACTCTGTCCGCTTTGTCCTGCAGAATTGGAATTTTTCCATTTTGTCAGAAGATGCCGTTTTCAGGAAGACAGTCTAAAGATGTCATTTTCAGTCTCTTCAGTCCACTTTGCACAAAAGAACCATCAATGATATTCGCGCCTTTACCCCTCGTAAAGTCGGCAAAAAAGACAGACAGTCAGAAGATGCCGTTTTCAGGAAGACAGTCTGAAGATGTCGTTTTCAGTCTCTTCAATCCACTTTCCATAAAAGAACCATCACCCTTCACCCCTCCGGGCGCCCATGGATCTTATATCCATCGTCTCTATCCTTGTTGACTTTATTCAAGTGAAATACCAGGGGAAGTTGATTTCACCCTTTGAAACTCACCCGGTTGTCACTGGGGTCGCCATCTGCAGTCTGCTCCTGCATTCCTTGTTGGCCCGTGTCAGCCAATTGGGCACCACTGTCTAGCGGCCATGTTCCTTGTTGTGATGGAGCATCGCGCCTCCTCATCGACTTCACTGGTTTGATATCGGTGGCTTCCCTCGCATGGATGCTGCTCCACGACTCCTTCCACTGCGTCCCTTGGTTCGTGCTGCTCCTGTTGCTTTCCGTGAATCTGTTGTGCGGCTCCATTAAGAAACTTTGCCTGTGGTTTTACCGCAAACTTGTTTTCATGATTATCCATGCGGCGTGGTCTCATGGATGGCCCGGTGGAAGAGCGCGGCCACTGTTGCCGTGCACCATTGTGGATCTGCGTTTCACGCTGGAAGACTGAGTGCCATAGTTGTTCAACCGTTTCCTGCTTGGAAAAAGTAATCTTATTCTATATGGCCACTTTAAAACAAGTGATAAGTACTTCAGGAAGCTTGCTAGTTTTCTATAAGAGGCACTTCGGGCTTTCTTCACCTTATCTGAAGCCATAAGGAGTCCCCAAGCCGCATCATCAAATTATCGCCCGGCCGTAAGAAAGGAGAACTGGGAACAAGTAAAAACCACCCACGTATCGTCTCTATTCCCAGCCATGAATGGTGATGCACCCTGTAGCAAGTAGATTCGATTAAGATAGGCTAAACCCTCAAAAGAAATGGGGATTTATTTATTATCAAAGTGATTTAAGAGAACCTCAACAATTGTTACAACAAGAAGAATGGTTGATTCTAGATATTGTTCTTGAGGCGAAAGCTTCTGACCTCCTTGAAAACATTGTGAGTGTTACATACTCCCTTCTTTTTCTAATGAATTTCTTCGGGAAATTGCCTAAAAAATTTTTAACCCTTTTAACAATTTGTCAATTTAGCTTTTCAGGCAAACTTAGCCCAAAAAATAGCCAGCGTCGGTCATCCTGCGTGGCTGGACCAGTGGGAGGCTGGCACTAATGTGGTCGCCGGAGATAAAAATGGCAGCGTTTTCCACAATAATTAAAAAAAAGAAAGAAAGAAGAAGAAGCCGTCACTATGTTCTTTTCTTGCCCAAATCATCAAACGCTCACCCAACGCCCTAGTCCAAAGAACTCTAACCCGAAATCAACTGAGATCTCGCTCAAATCTAAACTCAAATCGAACGATTCTACTCGAGCCCGAGTCGTACCTTTCCAAATTTAAGAGAAAACGCAGAAGTTTGTTTTTCTAAACAAACCTCGACCCAAACCGTGAATTACAGCGGAAGCTGCTTTATAGCTTGGACTTCGAATTGCTCTAAACATGATTCGTATGAAAAAATCGTTGGCAATGGAAGCCTTGCTAGCGATGTAAATTGTGTTTTGACGACTTGATCATTTGGTGGGGACAAATGGTTGTTTCATTCTCACTTCTGCTAGCTGTTTGTGAAAATGCCCGAGCGAACTTTTGTGAAAATTTCCCTCTGGATCTGGATATCTGAACGTTCATCACGTATCCAAATCGTAATGAGCACTTTTGATTCGTTCGTTTACTCCCATTTTATGATGTTGAACTTGCTTCAATGCATTATGAGTAATTAGATGCTCACAACAATCACTAAGGAAAATATCTTGAAGTGTACACTTTTTGATTGTAACGCATTTGAATTCTCTTATAGCATCTATCCATATTGGGAGCATTCATCTCATAACATCTCTTCATCTATTCATCATGTTTGCTTATTGTTTTGACTATTGGAAGTGTCCCTTCTAGAGCAATGTTGAACAAGAACCAATATCGACCCATCATGAGGATGATACTTGTTTGATGGATACAGAAGTCAAGGTTCTTAAGGCACAACCGAAACTTGTGAAACAAGATTCAGCAAAACCTAAAGAAAGAAAATTCTAGATTGAAGATGATGTTAGTTGTGTTGTTGATTTTTATAAAATTAACACACTTTGAGTTATGCCTTAAAGTATGTTATTTTGAACATGTTTTGTATTCGTCAACATGTTTTGTACATGTATGTACATTGTTTGTGGGATAAATGAAGTTAAGGTTATCTGAAAAGCACAAATGTTTGTGACAATGTTCTTTATGATGTTTGGGTTTTTAACAGTTCAAGGGGTTATAGCCCCTGTTAAAGAAAAGGTTTCTACAACCTCAATGGTAAGTATGGAATTGGGGATTTAATTAAGTCAATTCTTTTCTGCACCTCTCATGGCTTTGTTGTTGATACTGAAGAGAAAGGCTTTTCCAGACTTGCATATTTATCCTGCACCCCCCATAGCAAGTTTGTTGTTGGTGGTGAAGATAAAAAATCTCATTCAAGATCGTTCTTGTTTTTCACCCACGAAATCTGATATACAAATTTATTCTTAATAGCTCGAATGTGGAAGATACACATGGAAGAATTACGTAATATCTTGAGCAATCTGTGCAGACAGTAAATTGGATTTCTTGTCCTCCAGAGCAATCTGTGCTGAAAAAACCCACACTCACTATATTTGTGCTGGCAGTATATTGATTCCCTAACAAAAAGAAACCCAACCAAGCTTGTTGTTGATGACGGTGTCTTTGTGCTGACAGTGTATCGATCCTCTAAACCAATGAACCATCATCGAGCCAAAAAAAAAAAAAAAACTCAACCCTACTTATAAACAAAAATATGGGCGATAATGCCACTTCATTGAACTCATCAGCAACAAACAAATACACAGCCACAACACTACTTCCTTTCACTTCTCCTTGTATGTCGGAGTTGCTTCCTCCCCCATTGTTGCCATCAGCCAAGTCGCCTGCACTAAACGAGCTGACCAGATCTGGCCAAACGACGCCGACGACGGTCATGGACGAGCACGCGTCGCTGGCAAGCCGCTCGTCCAGATTTGGCCTCACCTTTCCTCGCGCCCCTCTGCGCCAAAACCATCTTTTGATCTCGAATTCTGTTCCTAGGGAGCAATTGCTCAGCTGCCGCAAGGGAATTGGCCACTTTGGGGGATCATGGAGATCGCTCTTTCTTCTTGGTGGTCTCATGGTGGGAAATGCATGCTCTCCGTGAAGGACGCACAAGTAAAGGAGGTCAACGGGCGACGCCCAGAGGGGAATTTCTTCATCTCTAGCTGTCTCTCTTCTCTTATGATCGATCTTTTTATGGGCATTGGAACAAAGGGCAATGGATCATTGAGAGGGAGCAAAGTAAAAAATCTCCATTTGTTCACAGATTCCAGAGGTGGCTTCTCCATCAGTATCCATTGTCCATCATCTCCGGTTAGCATAGAGCCTCCGTCACCTCGCCGGCCAAAGCCCGTCCTTCGGATTGCTTTCCATGAGACCAGAGCACATTCAAGAAAATCGATTCAGGAATTGTATTTAGAAAAAAGTTATATAGCATGTCAGTATGTCCCATTGAACTGAAAAATTAATAAAAATTATTCACGTCAGATTTCGGACGGCAATTGACACGTGATAACTGACACTGATTGAAAAAACTTTTGCAATAAAGTAACTTTACACGACTTTTAATGTGTCACTTTTTGCTGTCGGAGACTTCCCATCAGTCTTTTCTCAGCATGGAAGTTTCCGAGACTTCCCCATAAAAGGACCATCAACGATGTCCCTGCCTTCACACCTCCTCACGGCGCCATGGATCTCACCTCCATTGTCTCTATCCTTGTCAACTTCGTGGAAGTGAAATACCAGGGGAAGTCGATTTCGCCCTTCGAAACCCACCCGGTCGCCGTCGCCGTCGCCATCTGCAGCCTGCTCCTGCATTTCTTGTTGGTTCGTGTCGCTGATCGGGCACCACTGTCTACCGGCTGCGCTCCTCCTTGCGGTGGAGCACAGCACCTCCTCATCGACTTCACCGGTTCGATATCAGTGGCTTCACTTGCGAGGTTGCTGCTACACTCCGTCCCCTGGTTCATGCTGCTCCTGTTGCTTTCCATGAATCTGTTGCACGGCCCCATTCAAAAACTTTGCCTGTGGTTTTACCACAAACTTGTTCTCATGATCATTCGTGCGGCGCACTATCGGGTGCGGCATTGTGGAAGAGCGCAGCCACTTTTGCCGTGCGCAGTTGTGGACCTGCGTTTCATGAGGAAAATCTGAATTCCTTGCTTGGAAAAACTAATCTAACCACTTTAAAGCAAATGTACTTTGGGAAACTTGCTAGTTTTGTATAAGAGGCAGTTGGGGCTTTCTTCTCTTTATGGGAAGCCATAAGGAGTCCCCAAGCCTTCAGCATCGAATTATCTCCTGACCAAAAGAAAGGAGAGCAGGGAACAAGTAAAAAGGACTCATGTATCGTTCGGATTCCTAGCCATGAATGGTGATGCACCTTGAAGCAACTAAATCCGCTTAAGATAGGCTAAGCCCTCAAAAGAAATTGGGGTCTATTGTTATTGAAGAGATCGAAGATACCTCAACAATTGTTACAAAGAGAAGAATGGTCGTTTCCAGTAGCCATATAAAGGGTAGAAATTGTTCTTGAGGTTATAGCTTCTAACCTCTTTGAAAACATGGCGTTACAATTTTCCTTCTTTTTTCTGATGAATCTCTTTGTAGCTTTCTGTTTGGCCAGCTGATCAATGTGTCATTTTACATTCTTTGCCGGTATACTATGGTTTTGCTCATATGTCCGTATGAACTGGGATAAATAGATGCCTTGGAGACACGAGCACAGCTGCAATTTCAAAAGCTTTGTTCTAACACTAACATCATTGAGTAATCCAGATCAAAATAAAAGATGTCAGCTTTTTCATCTCTGTCCCATATACACAATTGCTGCTTACTGGCCATCCTGTTGACAATATAGTTGAAGTTTGTCATTGCAGAATGAGAGTTGTTACATCGTATCATCTTCATTTTATCTCTGAGAGGGGACAAGTACAAATTTGCTGTGGCAAAGGCGTCAATTTGCAATCTAAGACTATGTTGTCTCACTGGCTGATTGGTTTTTGGCCAGGAGCTTGAATTGTTGCTTCAGTTGGACACTCAAGTAGCTGGGGCCAAGGTGAGAAAAAATGCTGAAATGTAGTTTTTTTTTTTCAGGAGGCTTTAGTTCAAGATAACTGAATTTTGGTTGACTGTAGATGTTAGAACCGAACTTTTCCCACTCTTCATGTGCTAAAGAATTTACCGTTCATGTATGCAAAGCTAGATAGATACTATGCAGATGCTCGAGACAAGTCTGCACAAACTGCACACATCTGATGTTTGTAATTGAGGAAATAATAGACCTGCAAGCTTCCTGACTAGTTGATTCATAATCAAGTTATGCATCCCAATATTAATGCTGATACATGACAGAGCACCCAAGTCTTGCACTTCAAAAATATGATATTTGTCTGCTGTTACTGCATAGAACAACAATCTTAGATATAGACTATAGTATTGAGTCCAATTGACTTGCATAAGAATGCAAGTTGAAACATCAAACCAAAAGGTGTTCTCCTGACTCCCAAATTCTTTTCATCTTGGTAAGTGCCTCCCCAACTCTGCAACTACATGCACTTCCCTTGTGGCTTTTGGAACCAGCATTGCACGTCTTTTCTTGAGTACCTCCAATTATGTGCTCGTTCTTCCCACTCTTTCCCGTAGAATTGCAATTTTTTTCATCTACTTCAGCTATAGCATGGTTTTCGGGTACTTCCACTATTCCAGCAACCTGTATTAAAAAATGTTCAGTATTAGCACATTTTCTGTTGATTATTAAAAAAAATGTTTGGTATTGTGGAGGATGAGTCTATATATATGACGTTCAAAAAGGAATATGGCTATTTACCACATTACAGGGCAGCATCTTGTATCCATTTGTTGGCTAAAGTCTGTTTAGTAAGAGAAACCTTCTGTGATGGAAGTGCATTGTGGGTCAAACACATTTGATATGAGTAATCGATGGGCAAGGGAATTCATTGGATTCCTAAGCACCCAGATTTGGGTCCCTTATTATCTTGTGAAGGTCACATTAGTACTCACTGGTATCATCTTTGATGAACGAAGTGTAAAATATGAGTTGAAGGAAGTTAATGGCAATCTTTTATTGTAGTGGAGGGTAATCTGTGATGATTAAGATTGTACTGCACACAACCATAAAAGTCAAACCTGCAAAATTTACCACAGATGCTGCATAGGAAGCATGGTTTGGTAGATCTAATATAAGCACGGTTCCTGTCCCCTCTGCATTCCACAGGCAAGGGTGAGTCCCATACGTCAGTTTGTGGATCGTGCTCTCACACACTAATCCCTACAGATTCCTGTGGGAGGACCAAATCCTATTGATTTTAATTTTCAGCAGGTTCCTTTATTATTTGATATGAACTTGGAAGTTAATCTTCTTCTCAGGTTTATAAAAGTCTTAATGCTTATTGTGGAAAACAATTTGCAGGAGAGTTATCATTATGCTAAGTCAAATAGTGAAGGTAAGTACATGATCTACAGTAGAACTTAAGACTGCAGGACTGTCAAATGCTTCTGCTAATTCAGTAGCAGACACTTAAAAATTGTAATTTTTTAACTGGAGTGCAAATGTTACTGAAGAGACCAAAAATACTTTGACAATCATTACAACGAGGAGGTTGGGGAGATTTTTCATTGTTTGTTTCAAGGTTACTGAAGATCCTACTAGACCAAAAGATTTGGAAGTTTTTTCCTTTACTGAAAAGAGAAAAAGAGGCATGTTAATGAAAAATGGTGCTTTTACTAGCATTTACAGATATTAACTCTTTATTATCACATTGGCACATGTCAAATGTTGTCATATGGTGGTTTCTAGTTGCCAAAATAAAGTTATGAACTAGGATAAACAGATGCCTTGGAGATGCGAGCACAGCTGCAATATAGAAGTTTTGTTCTATCGTGACAGAATTATCCATATCAAAATGAAAAATGTCAGTTTTTTCATCTCTGTCCCATATGCACGGGTACTGCTACCTAGCTATTCTGATGATCATTTTGTTTGAGTTTGTCATTGTAGAATGACAAGAGTGGTTATGTCATATAGTCAGCACTTTACCTCTCAGAGGTGACAACTAGATCTTTGTTGCTGCGAATGCGTCAACTTGCTTTGGCAAGTAATATTTACAAAGGCAGCGACTTCTTTTGTGATATATCCTGTTTGTATCTGGAAGCTCTTGTATCTGGGTAATGCAATCTAAGACTATGTTGTCTCACAGGCTGATTGGTTTTCGTCAGGAGCTAGAATTGTGGCTTCAGTCAGAGATTCAAAGTGCCAGGGCCAAGGTGAGAAAGAACGCTGAAATATGGATTTCTTTTTTGGGAGGCTTTAGTTCAATATAACTGACTTTTGGTAGACTGCAGATGTTAGAACTGAACTTTTCCCATGGTCATGTGCTGGAAAAGAATTTTTGCAGTTCATGAATGCAAAGCCATATAGATAGTATGCAAAAGCTTGAGACTAGTCCATACAAACTACTCGCATCTGATATTCTTTTTTTGAGGAAATAATAAGACCTGCAAGCTTCCTGACAAGTTGATTCATAATCAAATTATGCATCCCTTTGTTAGCAATCCAACTCATAACATAGACCACACAATTCTTACACTAAAAAATATGATTATTATGTGGTTTTGCTGCAGAGAATAACAATCTCAGATGTCGAGTATCAGCAGTGATTCTGTGTAAGTTGACACATCCAACAGGAAGGTGGTCTCCTGCCTCGCCAATTCTTTTCTTCTCGATAAGTGCCTTCCCAACTCTGCAACTACATGCGCTTTGGTTGTATCTTTTTGAGACCAGCATTGCACATCTTGTTTTTAGTACCCCGAGACGTGTGTTCACTCTGCCCTCATTTTCCTGCAGAGTTGCAATTGTTTCATCCATTTCAGCCATAGCAGGGTCTTCAGGTACTTCCACTATTCCAGCAACCTGTATTTGGTACTAGCAAGTTTTCTGTTAATTATTACTTGTGGAGGATGAGTCTATATATGTGGTGTTAAAAAGGAACAAGGCTATTCACTGCAGCAAATGGCACTGGCGGCATCTTATATCCATTAGATGGCTAGAGTCTGTTTAGTAAGAGGGCACTTCTGGGATGAAAAGGCACTGTGGGTAAAACGCGTTTGATATGAGGAATCATTGGGCAAGGGCAGTCATTGCACTTGTAAGCACCCAGATTCAGGTTCCTTATCTTCTTGCAAAGGTCACAATAGTACTCACTGGTATCATCTTCAATGAACGAAGCGTAAAGTTTGAGTTGATGGCAGTTAATGGGAATCCTTTACTGTAGTGGTAGGCAATCTGTGATGATCATGAGTGCAATGCACACAACTGTAGAAGTCGAACCTGCAAAATTTACTGCAGACACTGCATAGGAAGCACGGCTCAGTAGATCTAAATTAAGAAAGAGTATATCGTCGTGGAGGTGATGTTTCAAAGTGGGCCTATCAAAAGTGCAGGGAATCTTGAAGTCGTTGTCACTTTCCATGCAGTGAAAGAGTGTTGACAATCTTTACGACATATGTCAACACTGCTCCTTCCCAATACGAGAAGTAAAAGGATGTGTGGGGTGAACGGGTTGTTGCATAACAGAGGGCAATTTAGCACAAGAATTATGGAGCTGAAAAGAGCTGCTCTGCTCCAGCCAGCGATAGGCTAAACATTCGACGCATTCATCACGAGTCTTGCACGGACCATCCTTCATGTGACAATACCAGCGGCAGAGGATGATTGTGAGAAAGAAGAGGCAATCAAGACAAGCATAGACCTCACCTAGTATGTTCTCTTCGCAAGCTTTGCACCGGATTCTGCTCTCGAGCTTTTTGTGTAAGACCAGTCAATGCTGATTGTTGAAATGGTTAAAAACCGAGTCCTTATTGGCTCCAGATCTTGCGAACGTAGCCGTGCAGTCCATGTTGCGGCTGAATTTGCATTCGCTGCTGTAGGAAACCATGGTAAGCATTACATTTAGCTCCTCCACTTGTTCGAAAGCAAGAGAGAGAGAGAGGGTAATCATGGAGAGACGGGTGTTGCATCTCTGTGGGGGATTCGGCACAGTGTTTGTGGAGAAAGAATATGTACGCATGGCCTCAATAGACCTCCCCCAAGATCGCTTGCTCACAGATTTTGCATTTATTTCTACATTTCATCCTGAGATGATGGGATGTGAGCGGCTCTTGAGCAGATGTTGGATGGCCATATTCTGAGAATCCTCATCGAGGCTTAGTTGTGACTAGGCAGACGAAGCTAAATCGGGCTGTGCAATAACAATCGATCCGTTCGAATGGCAAGAGAAGGTTTTCATATATAAAAGGCGAAATATTCATTGGAATATACATAATATCTATATCACTAGACCAGTGAAGTCGTGTATTTCATCGTGTCGTGATCAACTTTGCTAGGAAAATAAAATGATACTGTTTATGTATGCGTATTACGGTTGGGTGAATCAATTTGGCGACATAAATGGATGAAAGCTTCTCTGAAAGACGACACTGCAAGCGGTGACGACTTATGCCCTTCTCGTTCCTCCCTTCTTTTACTCATTTCTCATCCCCCGTTTGTCCCTTTGGCCTCCCCTCATTTCCCTCTCCTCTCTAAAAGTTTCCACAAATATTCCACCTCAATTCCTCATTCTTTCTCAATTCTTTCTCTTTCACGAAAAGATGACATTTATGATGCAATTTGGACGAAAAATAAGATTACGATGCATAAGCATTTTTCATCTATGGCGATCATCTTCATTTCACTAGTTTGTATGATTTTTTTGTTAAAATTCGAATTTATTATGCTAATCAGGGTCGACAAACCGCACAGCAATGGTTGGACCATGCAGCGTCACATGATGATCTTATGTCCCCATGGGAGCACATATGAGATCCCTATTGAAGTTGGAGATTTTTTTAACATAAAAAATTTAAGTAAAATTGAGATTAGAATTAAAGTTGTGCATGCTTTTAGGAAATTAGCCCATAAAGATTCATGCTTCCATCAAAACAATCCAAAGTGTCTCACATCAAAGAAAGTGGGATCTTTTTTTATTTCATTTTTCGTGCTCCCCTTGGCCAGACTCTGTTTTCATTTTTTTCTCCCTTTTTGCTCTGATAATTCCCTTACCACTGCTTTAACTGAAGCAAGACCAAAGACAGGGCCTTAACGAGATACTTAGGCTTAGGCTTACTGTTATGCTCTTATTTATTATTTTTTTGCCAGAAACTTTATTCTTGCGCATGAATCTTCCAGGTTAATTGCACCCACTGCTGAAACACAGTAAAAAATAAATAGGAAAGTTTAAAGGCGTTTCCCCACTGTCCACCCCAGTGGTGGGGTGAACGCAGGGACATGATTGATGGTTCTGCCTCTTTTATTCGAAGTCACATTTGCACCTATTCATGCTGTGAATATGAATGATGTCCAAATTTCACTTCGAATAAAAGAAGCAGAAGCATCAATGGTGTCCCTGCCTGCGCCCAACACGGCGCCATGGATCTTACCCCCATCGTCTCTATCTCATCGATTTCATCCAAGTGAAATATAAAGGGACGTCGGTTTCGCCCTTTGAAACCCACCCCGTCGCCATCGGCGCTGCCATCTGCAGCCTGCTCCTGCATTTCTTGTTGCTGCGTCTCGTTGATCGGGCACCACCGTCTAGTGGCCTTGCTCCTTCTTGGGATGGAGCATAGCATCTCCTCATCGACTTCGCCGGTTCGATATTGGTAGGTGTCTTTTCTTGCGTGGTTGCTGCTCCACGACTCCTCCCACTCCGTCCCCTGGTTGTTTGTGCTGCTCCTGCTGCTTTCCATGAGTCTGTTGCGCGGCCTCTTTCAAAAAATTTGTCTGTGGTTTAATGACAAAATCCTCATGGTGATCATCTGTGCGGCGTGGTCTCCCGGTCGTGGATCAGCGTTTAAGGCCGCATGTCTAAGCTATTTTGTGTAAGATGCACTCGGGCCTTTCTTCCGTTTATCTGAAAACATAAGGAGTCCCCAAGCCTTCGGCATCATCAAATTATCTCCCAACCATAAGAAAGGAGAGCAGGGGACAAGTACAAACCACCTATGAACGGTGATGGACCTTGTAGTGACTAGATCTGATTAAGATAAGCTAAGCCCTAAAAGAAATTGGGATCTACTGTTATCGAAGAGATCAAAGATAACCTCAGCAATCGTTTTGACCAGTAGGTCTACTCTAGTAGCCAGGTAAGAGATAGTAATTGTTCTTGAGGTTAAAGCTTCTGACCTCCTTGAAAACATTGTTGAGTGTTGCAGATTTCCTTCTTTTTTCTAGTGAATCTCTTTGTAGCTTGCTGTTTGGCCAGTGGATGGATATGTGTCAATTTACATTCTTTGCTGGTGTACTATGGCTTTGCTCATTTATCCATATTAACTGGGATAAATTGATGCCTTGGAGACGGCAGCACAACTACAATTTCAAAAGCTTTGATCTAACACTAACATCAACAAGTGATCCAAATCAAAATGAAAGATATCAGCTCTTTCATCTCTGTCCCATATACACCATTACTACTTAATAGCTATTCCAATGATAACATAGTTGTAGTTTGTCATTGCAGAATGTGGGAGTCATTACATCATATAGTCTTCATTTTACCTCTAAGAGGTGACAACTAGATCTTTGTTGTGGCAAAAGCATTAACTTGCAATCTAAGACTACGTTGTCTTGCTGGCTGATTGACATTCAAGTTGCCAGGGCCAAGGTGAGACAAGAATGCTGAAATGTGGATTTTTTTTCTGTAGGCTTTATTTCAAGATTACTAAATTTTGGCAGACTGTAGATGTTAAAACTGAACGTTTCCCACCTTCGTGTACTATAGAATTTACAGTTCATGTATGCAGAGCTAGATAGATAGTATGCAGATGGTCGAGACAATTCTGTACAAACTACACACATCTGACGTTCATATCTGTGGAAATAATTAGATTGGCAAGCCACCTGACAAGTTTATTCATTGTCAAATCATGCGTCCCAATGTGAATACTCCGATTCATAAAATGGAGTACACAAGTCTTGCACTTCAAAAATATGATATTTATCTGCTTTTACTGCAGAGAACAACAATCTTGGATGTTGACTGTAGCAGTGAGTCCAATTGACTTGCATAAGAGCGCAACTTGAAACATCAAACAAAAAGGTAGGTTCCCCCGACTCCCGTATTCTTTTCATCTTGTTAAGTGCATTTCCAACTCTGCAACTACATGCACTTCCCTTGTGACTTTCGGAGACCAGCATTACAAGTCTTTTCTTGAGTACCTCCAAGTATGTGCCCACTTTTTCCTGCAGAATTTTAATTTTTTTCATCTAGTTCAGCAATAGCAGGGTCTTCAGGTACTTGCACTATTCCAGCAACTTGTATTAAACACTGTTTGGTATTGGCGCATTTTCTGTTGATTATTACATACTGTGGAGATGAGTCTCTATATATGATGTTAAAAAGGAATATGACTATTCACCACATCGCATGGCAGCATCATGTATCCAAATTTGGCTAAAGTCCGTTTAGCATGAGAGTTCTACTGTGATACAAGCGAATCACGGTAAAACGTATTTGATATGAGTAATAGATGGGCAAGGGCATTAATCACAGTAATAAGCACCCAGATTCGTGTCCCTTATCTTATTACAAAGGGCACAGTAGTACTGCTAACTGGTATTATCTTTGATGAACAAAGCATAGAGTGTGAGTTGATGGAAGTTAATGGCAATCTTTTACTGAAGTGGAAGGCAATCTGCGAGGATTAAGACTGCACTGCACACAACTGCAAAAATCTAATTTACAGTTTCCCTACAAAAACTTCTTCAATTAGATAAATAAAAGTTTCAAATCCTTACCGATTGCTAAGATAATCCGGCTTGACCAAGCTGCTCAAAAGTGCATGCAGCGAGAGCCCCCTGTCTCATCTATGTCTTTTTGTCTGTTTCTCCGGACTCTGCTTTCTTCCTCTTTTGGGGTTCTTCTTGGCCAGACTGTATTTTTTATTTTCTCTCTATCTGCTCTAGTAATTCCATTGCAATGGCATCAACTGAAGCAAGACCAAAGAAAGTGCTTAAACAAGACACTTGGGCTTGGGCTTACTGTTTTTCTCTTATTTATTGTTTTTTGCCAGCCTGGTTATTGAAACTTCAATAGGAAGTTAAGTTCAAAGCGTTCCTCCACTCCAGTGGTGGGGTGAAGGCAGGTATAATAGAGTGGCATAAAAGACGACAGTCTGGAACTGGGAGGATCACTGCCACTGTCAGTTTGGAGTTTAGTTGCTCCAAGGTGCATCCTCATTCATGGCTAGGTATAGGAACGGTACATGGGTACTTTTTACTTTCATATGGTCGGAAGATAATTTGATGATGCCAAAGGCTTGGGAACTCCTTATGGTTTCAGATGAAGAGAAGAAAGCCCCAAATGCCTCTTATAAAATACTAGCTAGCTTCCTAAGGTACTTGTCACTTGTTTTAAAGTGGCCAATCTAGAACAAGATTACTTTTTCCAAGCAGGGAACAGTTGAACAACTATGGCACTCAGACTTCCAACATGAAATGCAGATACATGACCGTGCGAGGCAAAATGCGGCTGCACTCTTCCGCCATGCCATAAACGAGATTGTGCCAGATGGATTATCATGAGAACGAGTTTGCAGTAAAACCACAGCCAAATTTTTTGAATGGGGCCTCGCAACAGACTCATGGAAAGCAACAGGAGCGGCACAAACCAGGGAACAGAGTGGAAGGAGTCGTGGAGCAGCAACCAAGCGAGCAAAGCCACCAATATCGAACCGGTGAAGTCAATGAGGAGGGATGATGCTCCATCACAAGAAGGAGCACGGCTGCTAGATAAGCGAAACGCAGCAACAAGAAATGCAGGAGCAGGCTGCAGATTGCGACGATGGTGGTGACGGGGTGAGTTTCAAAGGGTGAAGTCAACTTCCCCTGGTATTTCGCTTTAACGAAGTCGACCAGGATAGAGACAATGGAGGTTAAATCCATGGCACCAT
Organism: Eucalyptus cloeziana; assembly: GCA_014182715.1. NCBI lineage: Eukaryota > Viridiplantae > Streptophyta > Magnoliopsida > Myrtales > Myrtaceae > Eucalyptus > Eucalyptus cloeziana. Next base: position 10,456,085 of record CM024637.1, read on the forward strand.
GAGGGATGAAGGCAGGGACGTCATTTGTGGTTCTTTTTATGGACAGTGGCCCTCAAAAGAAATTGGGATCTATTTGTTATCGAAGAGATCGAAGATAATCTCAACAATTATTTCACAGAGTAGAATAATCATTTCTAGTAGCCATATATAGGGTAGAAATTGTTCTTGAGGTTGAAGCTTCTGACCTCTTTGAAAACATTGCGAGTGTTGCAGGTTTCCTTCTTTTTCTGGTGAATCTCTTTGTAGCTTTCTGTTTGGCCCTCTGATCAACATGTGCCATTTTACATTCTTTGCTGCTATACTATGGTTTTGCTCATATATCCGTATGAACTGGGATATATAGATAACTTGGAGACACGAGCACAACTGCAATTTCAAAGGCTCTGTTTTAACATCATTGGGTGATCCAAATCAAAATGAAAGATGTATGCCTTTTCATCTCTGTCCCACATACCCCATTACTGGTTACTAGCTATTCCGATGATAATAAAGTTTTAGTTTGTCATTGCAGAATGAGAGTGGTTATAATATATAGTCTTCATTTGACCTCTTGAGAGGTGACAACTAGATCATTGTCGTGGCAAGTGCGTCTACTTGCAATCTAAGACTACTTTGTCACTAATCCTTGCAGATTCCTGTAGGAGGACCAAATCATATTGATTTTAATTTTCAGCAGGTTTCTTCATCATTTGATATGAACTTGGAAGTTGATATTCTTCTCGGGTTTATAAAAGCCTGAATGCTTTTTGTGGAAAAAGATTCCCAGGAGAGTTATCATGATACTAAGTCAAATAATGAACCTACGTGCATGGTCTACAGAAGAACTTAAGACTGCAGGACTGTCAAATGCTTCTGCTAATTCTGCAAATGTTACTGGAGAGACCGAAAATACTTCGATGATCACTATGACAAGGAGGATGGCAAGATGTTTCGTTGTTTGTTTCAAGGTTACCGAAGATCCTAGTAGACCAAAAGATTTAGAAGTTTTTTCTTTACTGAAAAGAGAAAAACAGTTACGTTAATGAAAAATGGTGCTTTTACTAGAATTTTCATATATTAACTCTTTATTATCACATTGGCAGGTGTCAAATGTTGTCACATGGTCGTTTCTAGTTGCCAAAAATAGTCATGAACTAGGATAAATAGATGCCTTGGGGACGCGAGAGCAGCTGCAATATAGAAGCTTTGTTCTTTCGTCACAAAATTATCCATATCAAATGAAAAATGTCAGTTTCATCTCTGTCCCATATGCACGGGTGTCCCTTACTAGCTACTCTGATGATAATTTTGTTTGAGTTTGTCATCGGAGAATGACGAGTAGTTACATCATATAGTCAGCACTTTTCCTCTCAGAGGTGCCAACTAGATCTTTGTTGCTGTGAATGCGTCAACTTGCTGCAGCAAATTATATTTATAATGGCAGCGACTTCTTTTGTGATGGATCCTGTATGAATCTGGAAGATCTTGGATCTGAGTAATGCAATCTAAGACTGTTGTCTCACTGGCTGATTGGTTTTCTTCAGGAGCTAGAATTGTAGCTTCTGTCAGAGACTCAAGTTGCCAGGGCCAAGGTGAGAAAAGAAGGTTGAAATACAGATTTCGTTTTTGGGAGGCTTCAGTTTAATATAACCGGCTTTTGGTAGACTGCAGATGTTAGAACTGAACTTTCCCATCTTCATGTGCTGGAAAAGAATTTTTGCAGTTCACGAATGCAAAGCCCTATAAGTAGTTTGCAAAAGCTTGAGACTAGTCCATACAAACTACTCACATTTGACATTCATTTTTCGAGGAAATAATAAGACCAGCAAGCTTCCTGACAAGTTGATTCATAATCAAATTATGCATCCCTATGTTAGTACTCCAACTCATAACATTGAGCATGCAAGTTTTACACTAAAAATGTGATATTTATCTGCTTTGCTGCAGAGAATAACAATCTCAGATGTCGAGTGTCCGCAGTGATCCCTGTAAGTTGAAACATCAAACAGGAAGGTGGTCTCCTGCCTCCCCAATTCTTTTCTTCTCGATAAGTGCCTCCCCAACCCTGCAACTAAATGCACTTTGGTTGCATCTTTTTGAGACCAGCATTGCACATTTTTTTTTAGTACCCTCAGTTGTGTGCTCACTCCGTCCTCTTTTTCCTGCAGAATTGCAATTGTTTCATCTAGTTCAGCCGTAGCAGGGTCTTCAGGTACTTCCACTATTCCTGCAACCTGTATTTGGTACTAGCAAGTTTTCTGTTAATTATTACTTATTGTGGAGGATGAGTCTATATACATGATGTTAAAAAGGAACAAGGCTATTTAACACAGCAAATGGCACTGGCAGCATCTTGTATCCATTAGATGGATAAAGTCTGTTTAGTAAGAGAGCACTTCTGGGATGAAAATGCACCGTGGGTAAAACGCCTTTGATATGAGTAATCAATGGGCAAGCGCATCCATTGCAGTCACAATAGTATCATTTTATCGAAGCGTGAAGTGTGAGTTGATGGAAGTTAATGGGAATCTTTTACTGTAGTGAAAGGCAATCTGTGATGATTAAGATTGCAATGCAGACAACTGTAAAATTCGAACCTGCAAAGTTTACAACAGAGCATCGACACTCTTCACGACATGTCAACAGTGCTCCTTCCTGATACGAGAAGAAGGTAGGATGTGCGGGTGAACGGGTTGTTGCATAACTGAGGGCAATTCAGCACATGATTTATGGAGCAGGAAAGAGCAGCTTTGCTCCAGCCAGCGATAGGCTAAACATTTGATGCATTCATCAGAAGCCTCGCACGGACCAGCCTTCATGTGACAGTTCCAGCGGCAGAGGGTATTCGTGCAGTGCAGAAAGAAGGGGCAACCAAGACAACCATGGACCTTTGCACCCGATTCTGTTTTAGAGCTTCGTGTGGAAGACCAGTGGATGCTGACGGTCGAAGTAGTAGAGAACCGAGTCCTTAGTGCCTCCAGATCTTGCGAACATAGAGATAAAGCCATGCGTGCAGTCCATGTCGTGGCTGAATTTGCAATTTTTGCTGTCGGAAACATGGTAAGCAATTAAGGGTGCAATATTTCTATTCGAAAAATAGTTTCTTTTCATAAATATATATATATATATATATATATATTTTTCTTGTTTCTGGAACAGTTTCCAAGTGTTATGAACAGAAATCACTGAAGACATTACTCCTGCGGGTTCTCCTCGAGAGGCGGTGGCGAGGACGTCCGCGCGGCGTTCGGCGCCCGCTTCATTCGTTCGTCCCAGAGGCCGAGCTCTCCTCTTTCGCCGCCGCCGCGTGCATCCCAAGGGGCTCGCGTTCATGGTAATTCCCTAGGGTTTCTCGCCCCCTTCCTTCCCTTGTCCGCTCGCTTCGTTCCCCTTCGTTTCCGGGGCGGGGGAAAGACCTCGGGTCGGGAAGATGTCGCCGGAGCTCCGAATCGTCGCCGGCCCTCCGGGGAGCTCCTAGGTCGAGCACCGCGGCCTGATTCCGCCTCCACCGTCCGCCCTTCTTCCCCGCGCTCTCCGTTTGGCCCGATTCGCTGCTGCTGCTGTCTGCTCGAGCTCTGCTTGCGCGGGCTGCCATTTGCTTCCTTGGGGGTCCTTGTGGGGGAGGTTGGAATTCTCAGCTCTTATCCTCATTCCGGTTAGCCCCTGCCTTGGTTGTGTTCGAAGCTGCTCTAGGTCCCGTCGCTTCGCTGCTGCGGCTGTCTTCGCGAGCTCTGTTCGTGCGGGCTGCCGGTGCTGGTTCGTGGGGCTTTGTAGTGGTTCTTCGGCTCTTCAGCCCTCTTCAACCCGGTTCTTCTCTCGACCTGCTGCTGCCTTGGTCGAGTTCGGAGCTTCTCCAGGACCTGGCGTTTCGCTGCTGCGGCGATCTTCTCGAGCTCTGTTCGTGCGGACCGCCGGAGCTGGTTCGTGGGGCTTTGCGGTGGTTTTTTGGATCTTCAGCATACCTCTTCCGACCGGTTCTTCCCTTTCCCTGGTATGCTCCCATTCTCTGCGATGCCTGTACTATAGAAGGGTTGGACTGTGTAGCCACATTTGCCGTTATCTAACATAAAAACTAATCAAACCTAGAATTTACGATTTTTTATTTTTTTAATTAAAAATTAAATATAATATATATTATTGATTTGGTTCGGGTGGGCAGTTCCACACCTACGACGAGAACCAAACCAATCCTTTGGTTTTTGAGCGATCTAGACGGTTCTCAATTCATTTGCACAACCCTGCTCGCTCCTAGTCCGTAGTTGTGCTTTCACATGGCCTCCACCCATTTCTCTCTCCTCTTTAAGAGTTTCCACAAATATTCCTCCTCAATACCTTGTTTTTTTTTTTTTTTTTTTTTATTTTCTTCTCCTTCCTCCTTCCTCCTCCTCCTTCCTCCGTTTTCTCGAAAAGATGACATTTATGATTCAATTTGGATGAAATAAAGATTATAATGCATGCACATTTTTCATCTGCGGTATATCATCTTCATTCCACTAATTTGTATGCTCCTTTTGCTTAAATTTTGAATTTATTAGACTAATCAAGGTCCTACCTTGTTTGATCTTTTCCTGAGGCAAAAAAAAGAAGAAGACAAAGTTCTCTCTTTTTATAATATTTATTCTTCCCTGCTAGGGTGTGCGCATGTATGGATACATAAACCTCTTCAAAAACTAGTCTCCCTTATTGGCTATCCTAATGTAGTTTCTTTGTGAACAAGACTTTGGACGCGTTTGGTAACGCTTCCATTTCCGAGAACAATTTCTGATCAGAAATTATTCTTTTTTATTCCGTAATTTCTAAACATTTTAAGCGATTTCGGTCCAAAATTTCAATTTCCTAATAAAATTGTGTTTTGACCGACCAAAATTTCTACTTCAAATCATTTTCTTTTAATTTTTAAATAATTTTATTAATTTTTTTTCTTTTTTTTTTTTTTTTCCTTTCTTTCTCTTCTTTTTCTTCTTCAAGGTTGCTGGTCACCGGCCTTGGGATGATTGGTGACCGGCCAAACGAGGGCCGGCGACCTCACGGAGGTTGAGCCTTGCCCGGCCAGGCGAGGCTCACTAGCGGTTGGGGAGGCTCGGGCGAGGCCCGCCTGGCCACTAGCAAGGCTGAGCCTTGGCTATGGTTGGGCAAGCCTCCGACGAGCTCGCCAGACCTTGCCCAACTAGTCGTCGACGATCAGCGACCGGTGGCAGTGGGTGACGAACGGTGGCAACGATGGACGGTAACGGCGGTGGCGATAGTAGTTGAAGAAAAAAAAGAGATAAGAAGAACAAGAAAAAAGAAAAAAAAGAGAGAAAATAGATTGGTTAATTCTAGAATTGTTCTCGAGAACAAATAATCAACTTCTTTTTACTTCTTGATTCAGTTTCAAATCTACTTGCCGGAATAAAAAAAAATAGTTTTTACTTCTTGATTCAGTTTCAAATCTGCTTGCCGAATAAAAAAATAGAAATTTATTATCGAAACAAAAATTTTACCAAACGGATTTCTATTCTAAATCTACTCCCGGGAACAAAAGAACATAAATTATCACTGTTTGGCAAGTTTCACAAATATTCCTCCCTTATACCTTGTTTTTTTTTCTATTTTCTCAAAAAGATGATATTTATGATTCAATTTGGATGAAATAAAGATTATGATGCACACATATTTTTCATCTGCGATGTATCATCTTCATTCCACTAATTTGTATGTTTCTTTTGCTAAAATTTTGAATTTATTATACTAATCACGGTCCGACCCTGATTTGAACTAGTTCAAGTCCTTTTTTCGAGGCAAAAGAAGAAGAATTCTCTCTTTTTATCATATTTATTCTCTTCTACTAGGTTGTGCCTATGCATGGACACATAAACCACTCTTCAAAAACTTCCGAGTCCCCATTATTGACTACCTCTCTCTCTCTATCTTTTCAATCTCATTTATAGAATTAGACAGAGCCAAATAATCTCTCTCTCTCTCTCTCTTTGAGAGTTTCCCAAGGGTCTTAGGGGAGGCTTCGATGCGACCACAACAATGGTTGGACCATGTGGCATCAAATGATGATCCTATGTCCAGGTGCGCGCGTATGAGATCTTAATTAAAGTTGTGAATTTTTTTAAAAGAAAATCAAGGCAGAATGAGATTAAAATTAAAGTTGGGCATCTTTTCAGGAAATTAGCCCATAAAAAAGTCATGCTTCCATCAATGATCCAAGGCGTCTTAAACCTATTTTCGCAATATTTCATCGAAAAGATATCCAGCTGCTTCGAAAGTATTTTAGGAGGATTTAATATATGCAACAATCATAGAAATAGATGAGTTTGTGCTTAAAACATGGCAACAAACAAATGTTCATGTCGCAATATATATTGTGAACCATGCTAGGGGTGAGGATAGGTCATGGGGGGAAAATGTTGACCAGATCAAGCCCTCTTTAATGGGGAAAAATGTCATAAAATTTTTAAATCTATTACATTTGTGTCAATCTAATCTTAAATCTTCAAATTATAACAATTGAATCATAAAATTTTGCTAATTTAATCATTCATACCAGTTTTAACTGAAAAATTATTGATATAGATATTAGTTATTCAATGTGACTCGATTGAGCAGGTTGCCTCACTTAGGTGAGGATCACCAGCCCAACTAGGCGAGACCGATCCTTGATGAGGTCGCCTTGGCCTAGGCGAGGGCTAGGCGAGGGAAGCCCTCGCCCTCATCTAGGCTTAGATTTGGTGAGGCCAGCCCGTTCAGCCATTGCCTATGAATGACAAAAGAAAGAAAAAGGGAAAAAATTGTTAAAAATCGAAAAATATTAAATTATTATTATATTTTTTTTACAGCGGTCCACGTAAGCAATAACCAGACAAAATTAACCGGAATTACTAAATTGGCACAATTATAAAATTTAAGACTAAATTTGGATAAATTCACTAGACTTATGGTTTCCTTTGGTACTTTTCTCCCTTTTGAATATAACCAAATAAAAAATAAATCGGACAGTTCAAGGCCTTCGTTCACTCCATGGCGTCGTGACTCGTAAGGGGTGAGGGTAGGGACATCATTTGATATTTGTTTTTTCATGGAAAGTGGCACACGACATAAATTTGTTTTTTGGTCTGGGCACAGGACATTGTTTTTTTTTTTGGGTGCTGAGGGATGAAAAGACGGGACATCATTTTATACTCTATATTTAGGATGGTGCGAAATATTTTATACTCTGAATTCACCAACTAAGGACGTCCCGTCTTTTCATCCCTCACCATGCCCCGCCATGGATCATTCGTCCATCGTCTCAATCCTGGTCAACATCCCTCGCTATTTGTTGGTGAATTCAGAGTCAACATCCGTCTTTTCATCCCTCGCCATGGCCCCGCCATGGACCTTTCGTCCATCGTCCCAATCCTGGTCAACATCGCTCGCTATTTGTTGGTGAATTCAGAGTCAACATCCCTCACTATTAGTTGCTGAATTCAGAGCATAAAATATGTCGCACCATCCAAAATATAGAGTATAAAATGACGTCCCGTCTTTTCATCCCTCACCATGCCCCGCCATGGACCTTAGCTCCATCGTCTCCATCCTGGTCAACATCATCCAAGTGGATTACCAGGGGAAGTCCATTTCACCCTTGGAAACCCATCCCCTCGCCACCCGTGTCGCCATCTGCAGCCTGCTCCTGCAATTCTCTTTGGGGCGTGTCGCTAATCGGGCACCACCGCCGCGCGGCCCTGCTCTTTCTTGTGATGGAGCAGCGCGCCTCCTCTTCCACTTTGCCGGGTTGACGTCGGTGTTTTCGCTCGCTTGGTTGCTGCTCCACGACTCCTTCCACTCCGTCCTCTGGTTCGTGCTGTTCCTGTTGCTTTGTGTGCATCTGCTGCGGGGTCTCATTCGAAAACTTTGTCTGTGGTTTTACCGCAAACTCGTTCTCATGATTATCCGTGCGGCGTGGTCTCGTGTATGGCGTGGTGGAAGAGCGCGGCCACTTTTTCTGTGCCCGGCCGTGGGTCTGCGTTTCACGCTGGAGGTCTGAGCGACGTAGTTGTTCGACTGTTCCCTGCTTGTAAGAAGTAATTTTAATTGTATCACCACTGTAAAACAAATTATTAGTACTCTAGGAAGCTAAGCTAGTTTTGTAAAGAGCCAACTCGAGGCTTTGTTCTCTTTATGGGAAGCCTTAAGGAGTCCCCAAGACTTTGGCATCAAATTAAAGGAGAGCAGGGAACAAGTAAAAATCACCTATGTATCGTTCCTATTCCTAGCCATGATCGGCAATGGCCCTTGTAGCAGCTAGATCCAATTAAGATAGGCTAAGCCCTCAAAAGATATTGGGATCTATTGTTATCAAAGGGATTGAAGATACCTCAACAATTGTTACAAAGAGAAGAATGGCCGTGTCTAGTAGCATATGAAGGGTAGATATTGTTCTTGAGGTTAAAGCTTCTGACCTCTTTGAAAGCGTTGCGGGTGTTGCAAGTTTCCTTCGATTTCTGGTGAATCTCCTTTGTAGCTTTCTGTTTGGCCAGCTGATCAATATGCGTCATTTTACATTCTTTGCTGGTATACTATGGTTTTTGCTCATATATCCGTATGAACTAGCATAAATAGATGCCTTGGAGACACAAGCGCAGCTGCGATTTCAAAAGCCTTGTTCTAACATTGTTGAGTGATCCAAATCAAAATGAAAGATGTCAGCTTTTTCATCTATGTCCCATATGCACCACTACTGCTTTCTAGCTATTCGGATGATGATATAGTTGTAGCTTACCATTGCAGAATGAGAGTCGTTGAATCATATAGTCTTCATTTTACCTCTTGAGAGGTGACAATTAGAAATTTGCTGTGGCAAACGCATCAACTTGCAATCTAAGACTATGTTGTCTCACTGGCTGATTGGTTTTTGGCTGGGAGCTTGAATTGTTGCTTCAGTTGGACATTCAAGTTGCCGGGCCAACGTGAAAAAAGAATGCTGAATGTATATTTTTTTTTTTTTTCAAGAGGCTTTAGTTCAAGATAACTGAATTTTGGCAGATAGTAGATGTTAGAACAGAACTTTTTGCATCGTCATGTGCTGGAAAAGAATTTCCAGTTCATGAATGCAAAGCTAGATAGATAGTATGCAGAAGCTCAAGACTTGTCTGTACAAACTACAGACATCCAATGTTCATATTTGTGGAAAGAATTAGACCAGCAACCTTCCTGATAAATTGATTCATAATCAAATTATGCATCCCAATGTTAATACTTCGATATATGACACAAAGCACAAAAGTCTTCCAGTTCAAAGATATGATTTTAAATCTGTTTTCACTGCAGAGAACAACAATCTTGGATGTCAACTGAAGTAGTGAATCCAATTGACTTGCATAAGAACGTAAGTTGAAACATCAACCAGAAAGGTAGGTTCCCCAGACTACTGTATTCTTTTCATTTTGGTAAGTCCCTCCTCAACTCTGCAACTACATGCACTTTGCTTACGGCTTTTGGAGACCGGCATTGTGCGTCTTTTCTTGAGTACCTCCAATTATGAGCCCACTTTTTCCTGCAGAATTTAAATTTTTTTCATCTAGTTCAGCAATAGCAGGGTCTTCAGGCACTTGCACTATTCCAGCAACTTGTATTAAACACTATTTGGTATTAGCACATTTTCTGTTGATTATTACTTATCATGGAGATGAGTCTATATATATGATGTTAAAAAGGAACATGGCTATTCACCTCACATGGCCGCATCCTGTATCCAATTTTGGCTAAAGTCTGTTTAGCAAGAGAGAACTACTGTGATTCAAGCGCACCATGGTAAAATGATTCGATATGAGTAGTCAATGAGTGAGGGCACTGATCAGAGTCATGAGCACCTAGATTCATGCTCCTTGTCTTATTGCAAAAGGCACAATAGTACTACTCACTGGTATTATCTTCGATGAACAAAGCGTAAAGTGTGAGTTGATGGAAGTTAATTGCAATATTTTACTGTAGTTGAAGGCAATCTGTGATGATTAAGATTGCACTGCACACAACTGCAAAAACCAAACCCGCAAAATTTACCAGACACTTCATAGCGGCACAGTTAGGTAGATTTAAAATAAGAAAGAGTAAATGCTTGTGGAGGTGATGTTTCAAAGTGGACCTTTCAAAAGTGCATGGAGTGTTGAAGTCCTTGTCACTTCTGTGCAGTGAAAGACAGAGCGTCAATGCTCTTCACGACATACGTCAACAGTGCTCCTGACACGAGAAGAAAAAGGATGTGCAGTGTGAGCAGGTCGTTGCATCTGAGGCAATTTAGCACATAATCTATAGAGCAGAGAAGAGCAGCTCTGCTCCGCCTGGCGATAGGCTAAACATTTGACACATTCAACACAAGCCTTGCACACACCATCCTTCATATGACAGTTCCAGCGGCAGAGAATGATGGTGTAGTGGAGAAAGAAGAGGCAATCAAGACAATTATAGACAGACCTCACCTATATGTTCCCTTCACAAGCTTTGCACTTGATTTTGCAGTCGAGCTGCATGTGGAAGACCAGTGGATGCTGATGGTTGAAATGGTAAAAAACCGAGCCCTTAGTGCCTCCAAAAGCACAACTAGCTATTCTTAGCTATTCTGATGATAATAATGTTTTTGTCAATGCAGAAAGACAGATTGGTTACATCATCTAGTCAGCATTTTACCTCTGAGAGGTGACAACTAGATCTTTGTCCCAGTGAATGCATCAACAAGCAAATAAGATTTATAAAGACAATGACTTCTTTTGTGATGTATCCTGTATGTATCCAGAAGCTCTTGGATCTAAATAATGCATTCTAAGACTATTTTGTCTCACTGGTTGATTGGTTTTCGTCCAGGAGCTAGAATTGTTGCTTCAGTCAGAGATTCAAGTTACCAGGGCCAAGGTGAGAAAAGAATGCTGAAATATAGATTCCTTTTTGGGAGGCTTTAGTCCAATGTAACCGAATTTTGGTAGACTGCAGATGTTAGAACTGAACTTTTCCCATTTTCATGTGCTGGAAAAGAATTTGCAGCTCATGAATGCCAAGCCTTGAGACTAATCTGTACAAACTACACACATCTGATATTCATTTTTCGAGGAAATAATGACCTGCAAGCTTCCTGCCAAGTTGATTCATAATCAATTTATGCATCACAATGTTAGTACATTAATTCATAACATGAAGCAAACAAGTCTGACATTCAAAAATATGATATTTATCTGCTTTTGCTGCAGAGAATAACAATCTCGGATGTCGAGCGTTAGCAGTGATTCTGATTGACTTGCTTAGGAACGTAAGCTGAAACATCAAACAGAAAGGTTGCCTCCTGCCACCCAATTCTTTTCCTCTGGATAAGTGCCTCCCCACCTCTGCAACTACATTTGCTTCACTTGCATCTTTTTGAGACCAGCATTGCCCGTTATTTTTTAGTACCTGCAGTTGTGTGCTCACTCTGTCCGCTTTTTCCCGCAGAATTGCAATTTTTTCATCTTGTTCAGCAATAGCAGGGTCTTCAGGTATTTCCATTATTTTAAAAAAAATTAGTATTACCTTATTTTCTTTTGATTATAACTTATTGTGGAGAATAAGTCTATACATCATGTTAAAGAAAGAAAAAAGAACCGGGCTTTTCACCACATCACAAGGCAGCATCTTGTATCTCTTCATTGGCTAATGTCAGTTTAGTGAGAGAGCACTTCTGTGATGAAAGCATACCGTGGGTAAAACGCATTCAATATGAGTAATCAATGCACAAGGGCATTCATCGCAGCTGGAAGTACCTATCTCAAAGGTCACGATAATGCTCACCGGCCTAATCTTCGATGGACTAAATGTAAAGTGCGAGTTGACGGAGGTGATGGTGATCTTTTATCGTTGGTGGTAATTGTGGAAGGCAATCATGATTGACATTAAGACTGCACTGCACAAGAACATGAAGGTTGAAAGTGCAAAATTTACCACACTGCATAGGAAGCGTGGGTCAGTAGATCTAATATAAGAAAGAGTAGATGCTCGAGGTGGTGATGTTTCAAAGTGGGCCTTCCAAAAGTGCATGGAATGTTGAAGTTGAAGTCACGTTCTGCGCAGTGAAAGACAGCGTCAATGCTCTTCACTACATGCGTCAATGATCATTCCTTCCTGATACGGGAAAAGTGGATGTGCCTGGGTGAACGGGGTGTTGCATGCCTGAGGGCAATTCAGCACATGATTTCTGGAGCAGAAAAGAGCAGCTCAGCTTCAGGCAGTGACGGGCTAAACCTTTTGACATATTCATTACAAGCCTTGCCCGCACCATCTTTCATATGACCTGGCTCCAGCGGCAGTGGATGAGCGTGAATTGCAGAAAGAAGAGGCAATCCAGACAAGCATAGAACTCACCAAGTATGTTCTATTCGTAAGCTTTGCACTAGATTCTGGTTTCGAGCTTCACTTGGGGGGACACCAGTAGATGCTGATGGGCGAAATGGAAAGACGGGCGTTGCTTCTCTGGGGTAGATCCGGCGCAGCTCTTGTGGATTAAGAATATGCACCGTGTAGCAACCATAGACCTCCTCGCAGGCTTTGCATTTGATTCGACTTTTGGTGCCGACATGATGGGCTGTGAGCAGATGCTAATGAGCAAAATGTTGGATGGTCACGTTCTTAGAATCGTCGTCAGGCTTAGAGTTGTGACTAGGCAAACAAAGCTATATTGGGCCATGCAGTAACGCTCAACCATCCAAATAGCAAGAAGGAAGCCAGCTCACACGCATGGCAACTGCAACGATCCTCCTCATCGTCCGCCTACAAGGTGGTGAAACGGGTTTTCTTAGGCGGACAGCATGCTAAATTCAGGGCATGACTCGTGAAAGAAGAATCGACACAATTTACAGCTGTGGGGCTGAGCTGCAGATCGGAGACCAGCACGCGAGACATTCCAAGCAAGTACAACCTTCCGCTCAGGGTGAGGAGATTCAATGCCTGATCACCAAGGCAAATTAGGAAATAAAAAGGCGCTTTGAATGGAGTTATAGTTGCTGAGTGATATCAACATGAAGCAAACGGGGTGAAATGAATTGTGCCTCACTCCCGTATTATTTGATGTTGTATTTCAGTGCTAATTTGTACAATTTTTTTAATATTATTTATGCTTTAATGCAATAGTTAATAAAACTACAGTGGTCCATGGAAAGTTTCATTTCATTTTTCATTCAGTGTTCCGGAGATTCAATGCATGATCACCAAGGTAAATTAGGAAATAAAAAGGCGTTTTCAATGGAGTTATAGTTGCTGAGTGATATCAACACAAAGCAAATGAGGTGACATGAATTGTACTGCACTCCCATATAATTTGATGCTGTATTCTAGTGTTAATTTGTACAGTTTTATTTTATTTTACTTACGGTTTAATGCAATAGTTGATCAAACTGAATTGGCCCGTGAAAAGTTTCATATCTTGTTCTTTTTCCATAAATTAACTAATAAATAAAACCCAAACATTGTATAAGGCCACAAAGGTGCATTCACATTCGGCTTGTCTATACATTAATTAGAAAGTTGTTATCCAACTTACTATAAAAGTAACTTACTTAAGACACTATCGCAATAACAGTCTTATAAATTGCTAAAATGAATGTCACTTGACATAATAGTCTATAAACTTATATTCACCTTTTATGTAAAAGTAATGTTTACATTTGCTATTAAATACCGTTCGTACACATGGCATGAGCTAAATCTACTTCTTTCTAGTTATCAATTTATCGATAAATGTACATGTTCTGCAACAATCTTGAATCCCACATTATCGAAAAAGAGTTACTTATGATACAATTGTTTGTAAGCTATGTCGATATGGTTGAGCAAAGTAGAAATTTTAATTAAACTTTCAATTTCCTTTGAAATCTTTGAATACAACTCGATTTCATTTTCAAAAACTAAATAATTATCTGCTTTGGTTATCCTCGAAAACAAAATATATGTCGAAGTTGTTACAGGCCTGGTTCATATATATCCAATCCATGACTTCAGATAAGTTAAATTGAATTTAGATACACAAGTGAAAAGTTGGTGTCTGTATAAATTATGAAGACCAACCAAGAAGAAGCAGGAGGATAGAATCCTCTCTTTTTGTCATATTTATTCTCTCCTACTAAGGTGTGTGCATGTATATATAAAGCCCCCTTTATTGGTTGGACCATGTGGTGTTACATGATTATCCTATGTCCAATCAGTTGGAATTTTTTTTTTAAACCAAAAAAAAGTTAGAGGTAGAATTGAAATTAAAATTAAAATTTGGGATTTTTTAAAAATAAATTAGCCCATAAAAATTCATGCTTCCATCAACTGTCCAAGATGTCTCAAAGCAAATAAAATACAATCTTCTGTTAAGATAGGAAACTATTTTTGCAATATTTTAGCAAGAAAAAATGTTAATTGCTTCAAAAGTATTTTAGTAGAATTTAGTATACCCAACAATTATAGAAATAATTGACTTCGTGCATAAAACATGGCAAGACATACCGAAAAAATAGGAGCAACCTAAATTGGACCCATTCGGTGGGTCTAGGTAGCGACTTGACAAGAGAATGCTCATGTCACGATATATAATTTGCACTATAAATGGATAATTATAAAAAGGGATAAGCAGCTATTATTGCATAATGAAATTGGTAAGATTATAATGAATTAGAGAAACAAAAATGATATATTGATGTATGTTTTCATTTTGTTGATATTAAAAATAAGATCTATTCTTATCTTTTTGTCACACCTCAACTCTATAGAATAGGAAAATCGACACCACTGTGCTCTTATTCAAAGGATGAAGCCTCAATTACAAACTAATGTAAACATGTTATCAAAACATATATTCATCTATGTACTTGTAAAACGGTGAGTTGGTGACAGAATCAAGAATTCTGAAATTCATAAAAAAATGTGTCTCCAAACTCAATTAAACTCCACAAATATCATCTCAAACATATACAAATATCTAAACTCATGTCCAAAATGCAACTGTAAAAAATTTCGCGTCAATAATGCTCATATCCTACTTTAGCTGAAGAAATTTAAAAAGATTTGGAATAAATAGTGTGAGCAACCACAGCTTAGTAAATAACCTAAATTTTTCCTAAGCAGATCAAGCATCAATTGTGCATATATATATATATATATATATATATATATATATATATATATATATATATATAAAGTAATACTAGAGACTACTTTATCCAAATCCAGTATATAATGTACAACAAAACCAAATATGAGTAATATCACTTCAACGCAGCTTTATACTTATCAAAAATATTCATTCAAATTTCAAATACCAAAAGAGTAATAAACGGTCCGTCTAGTTTTATGCAACAAATATGTTTGAAACATTACTTTTTTTGTTTTACAAAATTATATCATGCAATGCCTTTTACAACTTATAATATATCAAATTTATATCACTTTCAAGATATGAGTTCACAAATTCATGAAAGATCACAGCTCACCCCTAACCAAAATCCAAATTGGAGGTTATGCAGCTTGGAAAGTTTCGAAGTCCAATCGAAGATCAACTAAATGTCAAACTTACGTATCAACTAAAATTGATTAAATTTTAGTAGGCAATACCATATTCTCAAGTCAAATTGTCCATTTGATGAAAGACCTATGAATAGCTACTTTGCCAACAGAGTTGACCTCATCTCAGAACTCTAATTCAAGCGAGCTTACTTTCAATAGAAAACTCTTTCGAAGTATTAAGGCCCTATTTAGTAATTGGCCAAATAGTAAATATTTCTTTTTTTTTGTTCCTCCAAACAGAAAAAGAACCGAATTTCGTTTGGTTGTTCTTGGGAACGGAATCAAGAAGTAAAAGAAGTTGCTTGTTTATTCCCAAAAACAACTCTAGAATCAAGCTCATTTTTTTCTCTTTTCTTTTCTTCTTCTTCCTCCTCCTCTTATCGATCATTGGTCTCGACCATGGCTCAGGATTGGCCAGGCGAGGGCCAACAACCTCGCCGGAGTGTCATTGGCCCTGGTGAGGTCGAGCCTTGTTGGTGGCTGAGCAAGCTTGATCTGGCCAAATTTGGATTAGGGTTGGGTTGGCGATGCTTTGACGAGGTTGCCAACCCTTGTCTAGCTGATTGTTGGCCATGACTGAGGTCGATGACAGGCTAAAGGAAGAAAAAGAAGAAAAAAGAAGAAAAATGTAATCAAATTATTTAAAAATTAAAATAAATCCTAAATTACACAAGAATTTGAGGGTCGTATCAGATGCATTTTTTTTATTCTGAAAATAGAAATTTTAAACAATTACCAAACATCTTTAAATGTTTAGAAACTCATTTAGGGAATAGAATTAGAAAAAGAGAGTAAAATAGTTACCAAACACAGCCTAAGAAATCACAAAGCCAAAAGATGGTTGAAGAAAGGCGAAATCAGTTGCCAAACACAGTAATTCAAAAATTATTTCTTAGTAGTGCGCAAAACTTTAAAAATTTATCCCGATCAAACCATAAACTTTAAAAAGGGGAGGGGAACGTGGCACGTGGTAGTTGAACCTAGTGAGTTACGTGTTGGATCCAGTCTCCAAAAATAGTAGTAATGCAGCCCACGTGGTTCCCCTTGCTTTGCCATCACTATCGCATGCGTTCGAGCCCAAGTTGCTGCTGGCCCAAGCCATCTCCCATCTTGAAGGGGTACAAGGGCAAAAAGGAAATGGTCGTCGCATTCGATGCGGTATCCATCTTCTTCCTTTTTTTTTTTCTTTTTTGGGTTCTTCTTGGCCAGGTTTGCTCCAGTAATTCCCTTACCACGGCATCGAATGAAGCAAAAATAAAGAAAAGGCTTTAACGAGACACTTGGGCTTGGGCTTACTGTTTTGCTCTTGTTCATTATTTTTTGCCAGCCCGGTTATTGAAACTTTATTCGTGCGCATGAATCTTCCGAGAAAATATTGGGTGGGTCTTACCCTCCACGTAGGCGTAGGGTAAGACCATTCAGAATCTGACACGTGGCTCCACGTTGGCGACGGCGTCAGAGGTTCAAAATTTGGGCGCGCCGCTCCTGGGGCCCACCACTCTGACGCTCTCTCTCCTCTGCTCTCCTCTGCGACGCCCGCGACCCATCGACTCCTCTCTCTCCCCGTTCTCCGTTCCGTTCCGTTGCGGGGAGAACAAAAACGAACCTTCGCCTTCCATTTTCTTTCCCCTCCTCTCGCTCTCTCTCTCCGTTCTCGCCGACGCTCCTCCGCACGACACCGACGCCCCTCCACCTCCGCCTCCACAGGTTGCCCGCGACGCCGACGCCGACGCCGACGCCGACGCCGACGCAGCCTCCGCCTCCGCCCCTGAACCCGAGTCGGACGCCGACGCCCCTCCGCCGGTTGCCTGCAAAACCCTAATTCACCCCCTCCTCCTCATCTCTCCCGTTTCTGCGGCGCACCCAAGAACCCTAGAATCACCAGGTTCCTCTCTCTCTCTCTCTCTCTCTCTCTCTCTAGTTGGTCTCGCATGGCTAATGCCGATTTCTTGATTTCGCGTCGGTAGTGATTTGAACCATCGGCCGGGGAGCGATGAGGAAAGAAGGGAGCGGCGCGGCGGCGGCGGCGGGAGGCGCGAAGGGCGGGAAGAAGAAGGGGGCGAGCTTCGTGATCGACTGCGCGAAGCCGGTGGAGGACAAGATCATGGACATCGCCTCCCTCGAGAAGTTCCTCCAGAGCGCATCAAGGTCGACGGCAAGGCCGGCGCCCTCGGCGACGTCGTCTCCGTCGCCCGCGACAAGTCCAAGATCACCGTCACCTCCGACTCCAACTTCTCCAAGAGGTGATTTTTTTTTTTTGGTCTTTTCCCCTCATCATTTGGATTGACTTCAGGTGATGTGATGTGACATTGGAGATCGTTTTTAGCTTAATTTGGGTGATTCCGTTTCACTTCAACGAGCGGCCGGGGATCTGTTTTCCTCGTTGGAGCATGTCTTGAGTGTATAATCTGGTCCGAGCAAGCACCTTAGAACATGGGGCTGTTTGGATGTGCTTGAATTGCTTTGTCGTGTTTTAAAGGATGAGAATTTGTGCTTTATGGAGGGTAGATGAAATCTATGGAAGCTGATTGTTTGAATAGGAGACATTGGGCAGTGGTCTTGGATACCTTGATGTGCAATTTGAGTATTGCAGTAGTAGTTGGCTTCTTTGTTTGCATGTTTCCTTTTCGAATTACTAGATCATGTATCTAGTCATGGAATGGCTTTTTAATTGATATGTCTTGTGGAATGGTCTGCGCATGAAGGGAGTGAGCATGTTGTCGATTGTAAGTTGCTAAAAATGGTCTTTTGGGCCAACTTCTTATCTCTCTAAGCATTTTGTTCCAATCTTAATGTTTAGGCATTATGATAATATCAACTTCTGTTTAGTGTTGCATATTCCATCCTTTTTCTTTAGGTCGGGAAAATTTGGTGCTCTTGTTATTGATTTGTGTCATTTTGAATGCAGAATTTAACTGGGGGAACACTACTTTCTAGGAACAAAGATTATATTGTGTTTTACAGGGGCAATGACTTCTTGCTTCTGTGGTGGTAGAAGCACCGAAAGAGAGAAAAACTAACAGATGTGCAGGCAAATGAGGAAGACCAAGCACGTCAGAGGGCCTCAGCTGCAATTGAATCAAAATTAAAAGCTTCTAAAAGCCCACTTGTTGCTGGTACTCTTACTGAAACTCTGGCTGCCACCTCTCGGTGGGGGAATGAAATAAGTAGCAAAGATGTTGAGCAAATGCGTAGAGATGAATTGCTCAATAAGCACGCTGTACTCTTGAAATATCTTGAGAAGAAACTTGCTCTTGTAAGTTATGAGATTGAACAAACTTATGCTATAAAATTCTGCTCCATTTCCTTAATTACTTATCACATTTTCCATTTATTTTTTCCTCTTCTTTCCAGGCTAAAGGGAAGGTCAAAAGGGCTGAGAAAGCTCTAGCAAAAGTGCAGGAGAATCTTAGACCAGCAGACCTTCCAGTTGATCTGGAAACCATAAGTGATGAGGAGAGATCTTTACTACGTAAGATTGGTCTGAGTATGAAGCCCTTCCTGCTTATCGGTAAGAATAGCAGACCTTCCACTTGATGCTTGAATTTGGATGATTTCTGTCTGAATTCAGCAATTATATCTCTGCCATCAAAGAACTATACTCGTGTCTTGTCCTCTCGTCCGTGCCCAATGGGAAATCTGAATACTAAGAAGAATGCGGTAGATCTAATGATTTTCATAGGTGTTCAAGAGCGTATGAGAATTACTAAATCAAATTTTTATTCTTTCGTGGGTAGGTCAAACTCTTTTGGGTGCGGGGCATTCATGTTTTTGCGGGGCTTTTGATTGTTATACCCTTGACAATAGTCTATCGAGCTTCTCGTGAGTAGTAGATAGTGGATGCCCAGGTTGGACTTTTATCTTGCATATGCAATTTAGATGAGTGTGAGTTTGCAAGATCAAGGAGTACCTGGAAGCCTGCGAAAAGGAGGGCAAAATTTTTGGTGGCGACAAAGTTAGTTCGTAGGTGTTCCCCGGCTTCGCGTAGATAAATTTGAAGTAATCTTTTTGATACATGTCGATCTGATATCATTTTCTTGACTTTCGGTTAGGTAATGTTTCTGAAGTGTTGTTACCTCTGGCCTCCATTGGCATTAGCCGGCACATGCTAGCAAGTTCTTATGTATCTTTGGTGGCTGAATGACTCCATATGCTCAGTTAGACCTAGCATTGAGTATATTTTATATTTTTGCCATCTCTCTTCTAACGCATTTGTAGTTCTTGAAAATTGACTTGCGGGAGAAGTCATCTACGGAGTTAAAGCCTCACAAGATAAAATTCAAGGTAAGACTCGATAAAGGGACATCATTGCCACCCCCGAGCTTGGAAAGGGTGAAACCGTGGAGGTCGGCGGTGATGAAAAAGGTTATGAGGGTTCTTGGTTTTCCGCAATTGTCATCGACTATATAGGAAATGACAAGTATCTGGTCGAATACCTAACCTTGAAAACAGATGACAAAACTGAACCTTTGAGGGAAGAAGCATATTCACGGTATATCAGGCCCTACCCTCCTCATCTTCCAGCCAGGCGTTTCAAGCAGCTCGACAAAGTTGATGCTTCGTACAATGACAAATGGTGGGTCGGTGTAATTTCCAAAGTTCTAGAAGGCTCTCAGTATGTTGTCTACTTCAGCACATCCAATGAAGAACTAATTTTCAATGAGTCTAATCTGAGGCTTCACCAGACTGGGAGTGACGGCAAGTGGGTCATTGCTTCTGGGTAGGAACTACGTTTGCTTTCAATTTTGTGATGAATTGTTTTGGTGGAGTTCGTCATTCGGGTTCATGCTTTTGTTTCATTCCCCGGCCGAACGTCCCCATGCCTTGTTGTGATTTTGATTGGTTGCATGGAGAATGCTATACATAAGTTCTTGATGGTGTCAAATTTGTGATTTCGCAAGTTTAGAGGAACACTTAATCAGTCAAATCATATTTCAATTACTTTGATGCAAATTGGTGCCAGTCAATGACGTCTGATGAACTGGAGAGTATTTCACATGGCAGTTGTACTATGTTTTCCCGATCTGAGTTTGTAACTCTTTGAATTCAAAGACCAGATTCCTTTATTTAATTGTACCACTTAATCGGTTGCTTAAAAAGATTTGACTTGTCATTTCGTCCCCACTTGGTCATGCTAATGACGCCGAACCGCCGGACATCTGTCCAGAAAAATCTCAGCCCGTAAGAGATTTAGGTCAGTTCATCAGAACGTCCAATACGAGTCTTCATCCTTACAAACATTAGACGCATGGGATGTCTTTGGGAAACATCACAACATTTAAGCACAGAAATTGCGCATTCCATGTAAAGAACAATGATCAGGAGATACGCGCAATCAAAATTGATCGAACATTATAAAAACGAGAAAAACTAGTTGCATCACAACTTCAAACATCCCTCCAACAAATTCTGTAGTCGAAGAACGTTTCTTATTTATCAGAACATCTCTGTAGCATACATGGAACATAAGTAAGAACTAAAGTAAACATAGCCATCAACTAGTATTTCAAGTGTACGTGACCAAAACCATCTGAAAAATGAACCTCCTCGAGAATCAAAGGCACGATTATACGTGCTGTACAGAGGTAGACACCAAAGCCGACTTTAACTGCCAGTATAATGTGCTGAAAGATACTTGTAACAAAGCGCTCTGCATCATCGGCTCATGATACTTGAACAAACTTGTCTAAAGCGGATGTATCCAAAGCTGCAAACTCCTTAACAGCCCCAAGCACGGCAAGTCCAAGTTTTATAGCGTCATCGTGAGTTGGTGCCTACAGCAGGTAAATTTTGAATTGAATTCTTAATCAAATAAAATCATTTTTATGGTAGCTTGTGTAAGAACAGGATCATGAAGCGAGAGCCTCAGAAGGAACCATCCTCCAAACCCAGACACGCGGACCTGTTTAAGCAGCAATCAGACTAGATCAGCATCACATGCAAAATGCAAAGCTCACCCAGTGTCTTGCGCTATTCAGGGAGAAAAGAAGAGAGGAATTAACTAGATAGCATGATGGACCTGCATTTACTTTATAGTAAAATACTCC
The DNA here is from genome assembly GCA_014182715.1 of Eucalyptus cloeziana. NCBI lineage: Eukaryota > Viridiplantae > Streptophyta > Magnoliopsida > Myrtales > Myrtaceae > Eucalyptus > Eucalyptus cloeziana. The sequence continues at coordinate 10,477,645 of CM024637.1, forward strand.
TCTAAGGTCACTAGTTCAAATATTATTTTGGTAAGCACACAGCATTTTGCTCAACTCATTGTGGACTATAATTTTGACTCCTCTTGTAGATACAAATCGAGAACCAACATGGACTCCATTGCAACGTTTAACCCTCCTTCTTGCGAGCATTCGAACGTATGTACTTTAATTGAGAATTAGAGCATTAACTTGTCTCCTCAGCATATGAACACGATAATACACAATATAAATAGCTGCTGAAATGATGAGGTCCAATCTATTAAGAATGACTTCATCGATTCAAAACTTACTCCTTCATAATTTCTTGGAGCTTTACGAAGCTTTGGGTCTAAATCAATAGAGTTCTCCAAGTGCTTCAACACTTTGCCTCTCCATAGTCTCGGAAAGATCTGTAACCTCTACACTATCAGGATCTTAGAGAAGGAAAAAGAAAACAACATTGCTAGAAACCAAGAAACCACGTACCCTCCCTTTAAGTCCGGATGACTCTGGTTGATCTTCAACCTCAATTCTACAAAGAACAGCTGCTTCTTCTAGACCCTCTACCAAATCTGTCAAGACTTGTCTTTGCCGCTACCTGCTCCTGAAGCTCGAGCTGAAGCAAGTTTGTTGAGAACTTTGAACACTGGTGGGACATGAAGTTGTGATATCATATGAAAATAATTTGAATCAATTCCCAGCAATGCCTTACTAAGAAAATTTTGCTTGGATCAATTCCCAGCAATGCCATTGCTATGCTACACCAAACTCTCGAAAATTTACAGTTTACAAAATTGCACTAGCCTAATCTAACCCCAAACAGGGATCTGTACAACGGTAATTGTCAGTCAAACACTATATGAACTTCTCTTTGTATGACTAAGGCTGTCAGCATTGTTGGTAAGCATTGAATAACCCAGTGATCTTCATACAGAGATGTTCGGGTTTTATGGAAGTACTCTTCGCATTGGTGCTTTATCATCCACTCATCATCTTCCGAAACATCTTCAGAGTTTCCCGATTCCCCGACCCTTGGTGACCAGCTGATAATCCAATCATGCTCGTCCCGTTCCACGAGGCATTTTCTTTGATCCAGCTGCCACAGAAAAAGAGATCATTGGAATATGGTCGCTCCAACAATTGGTCATAGACCATGCTAGTGTTGTAAATAATCAATAAGTGAGAGAGAGAATTACAGTCATCAACATCTTTGAGCTGGTAATAGTGGGGAGCTATTTCCACCAACCACTCTGGCTTCAATATGGTTTGACTGATTAAGTGTTCCTCTAAACTTGCGAAATCACAAATTTGACACCATCAAGAACTCCTTATAGCATTCTCCATGCAACCAATCAAAATCACAACAAGGCATGGGAGACGTTCGGCCAGGGAATGAAACAAAAGCATGAACCCGAATGACGAACTCCACCAAAACAATTCATCACAAAATTAGAAGCAACCGTAGTTCCTACCGGAAGCAATGACCCACTTGCCGTCACTCCAGTCCTGGTGAAGCCTCAGATTAGACTCATTGAAAATTAGTTCTTCATTGGATGTGCTGAAGTAGACAACATACTGAGAGCCTTTTAGAACTTTGGAAATTACACCAACCCACCATCTGTCATTGTACCAAGTATGGCCGTCACTGATCAACTGGCTATGCATAAACAAATGATTCAACTAGATTCAAGAGGGGAAATGGGAGAAAACATGAAATGAGAACTAAGAAGAGGAAGAACTCAGATAGATAGAGAGAGAGAGCGACCTTTGTTCAGGAGCAGGGGCGCTTCGCAGGAGGCGACGGCGTCTGCGGCGTCCGCGTTCAGGAGCGGGGGCGCTTCGCGGAGGAAAGAGAGAGAGAGCGACCTTCGTTCGCGGAGAGGGAGGCCAAAACGCGAGCAGGGGTTCGTTGGCGTCGGGTTCGCCAGCAAGGGCGCTCCGCGGAAGGAAAGAGGGAGAGAGCGGAGCGAGAGGTCGCGAGAGGGAGGCGAAAGGGCGTCGGCGGCGGCGTCGGGGCGGAAGCGGAGGGGCGTCGGCGTCGGCGTCGACTAGGGTTCGGGCGGAGGCGGAGGCGGAGGCTGCGTCGACGTCGACTAGGGTTCGGGGCGGAGGCTGCGTCGGCATCGGCGTCGGAGTCGGGGGCGACGAGGCAACCGGCGGAGGGGCGTCGGCGTCGACTAGGGTTCGGGGGCGGGGCGGAGGCGGAGGCGGAGGCTGCGTCGACGTTTGACTAGGGTTTCGGGGCGGACGCTACGTCGGCGTTGGCGTTGGCGTTGGCGTCGGCGTCGGCGTCGGAGTCGGGGGCGACGGAGGCAACCGGCGGAGGGCGTCGGCGTCGTGCGGAGGAGCGTCGGCGAGAACGAGGAGAGAGAGCGGGGAGAGAGAGAGGAGTCGTGTGTTGGGAGAGAGAGAGCGTGGGCGAGAACGAAGGTTCGTTTTGTTCTCCCCCGCAACGGAACGGAACGGAGAACGGGGAGAGAGAGAGAGAGTCGACAGGTCGCGGGGGTCGCGAGAGGAGAGAGAGTGTCGGTGGTGGCCCCGGGAGCGGCGCGCGCAGATTTTGAATCTCTGACGCCATTTACACGTGGAGCCACGCGTCAGATTCTGAATGGTCTTACCCTACGCCTACGTGGAGGGTAAGACCCACCCAATATTTTCTCCCACCCAATATTTTCTCTGAATCTTCCAGGTTATTGCCTTTAGATGCGAACTATGTCAGACAAGGGCACGCTCTGCTGAGAAAAGAGAGGAGAATTCAAGAGGGACAGAAGAAAGTCTTTTTTTCTTTTCTAATCCAAGGAAAAATAAATAGGAAAGTTCAAAGGCTTTCCTCTACTCCAGTGGTGGGGGTGAAGGCAGGGACTGCAAAATGGAATAAAAGACGACAGTCTGAAGCCGTTAAAAAGTGGAGAAGTCTCCACTTTTTCACAGCTTTCAAAGTCACAGCTTCAAACTGTGGTATTTAAGAACCACCAGTGATGTCCCTGCCTTCGCCCCTCATGGCGCCATGGATCTTACGTCCATCGTCTCTATCCTAGCCGACTTCATCGAGGTGAAATACCAGGGGAAGTTGATTTCGCCCTTTGAAACCCACCGCGTCGCCACTGGCGTTGCCATCTGCAGCCTGCTCCTGCATTTCTTTTTGGGGCGTGTCACTAAGCAGGCACCACCTTCTCGCGGCCGTGCTCCTTGTGATGGTGCAGCACGCCTCCTTTTCTACTTCAACGGTTTGACATTGGTGTTTTCACTCGCGTGGTTGCTGCTCCAAGACTCCTTCCACTCCGTCCTTTGGTTCGTGCTGCTCTCAGTGCTTTCCGTGAATCTGTTGCGGCCCCATTCAAAAACTTTGTCCGTGGTCTTACCGCAAACTTGTCCTCATGATTATCCGTGTGGCGTGCATGACGTGATGGAAGAGCACGGCCATTTTCGCCGTGCATGGTTGTGGATCAGTGTTTCATGCTGGAAGTCTGAGCGCTGTAGAGTTGTGACTAGGCAGACGAAACAATATCGGGCCATGCAGTACCGCTTGACCATCCGAATGGCAAGAAGGAAGCCTGCTCAAATGCATGGCAACTACGATGATCCTCCTCATTATCCGCCTACTAGGCGTTCAAGCGGGGGCTGTGGGTGAAACGGGTTTTCTCGGGCGGACAACATGCTAAATTCGGGGCTGACTCATGAAAGAAGAATCGACACAATTTACAGCGGTAGGGCTGAGCTGCGGATCGGAGGCCAGCACGCGAGACATTCCAAACTAGCTTAACCTTCCGCTCAGGTTCCGGAGATTCAATGCATGATCACCCAGGCAAATTAAGAAATAAAAAAGGCGCTTTGAATGGAGTTATAGTTGTTGAGTGATATCAACACGAAGCAAACGGGATGAAATGAATTGTATGTCACTCCCATATATTATTTGATGTTGTCTCAGCGCTAATTTGTACAATTTTTTTTTTATATTATTTATGCTTTAATGCAATAGTTAATAAAACTAAAGTGGCCCATGAAAAGTTTCATTTCATTTTTTTATTTAGTAGTCAGCTGCAATTATAATATAAATTTTCATATAACAACTAATAAATAAAACTCCAAACATTGTATAATGACATAAAGGTGCACTCACCTTCAGCTTGTCTATACATTTATTAGAAAGTTTTTGTCCAACTTACTATAAAAGTAACTTACTTAAGACAATATTAAGATGACAGTTTTATAAATTGTTAAAATGGATGTAACTTGACATAACTTAATAGTCTAGAAATCTAAATTCACCTTATATCTAAAAGTAATGTTTACATTTGCTATTCAATACAATTCGTACAAATGGGATGAGCCAAATCTACTTTTTTTCTAGTTATCAATTTATCCATAAATGTGCATGTTCTGCAGCAATCTTGAATTCCACATTATTGAAAAACAATTGCATATAATATGATGCTTTGTAAGTTATGTCGATAAGGTTCACCAAAGTAGTTACAATTAAACTTGCAAATTTATTATCTCTGAATAAAACTCAATTTCATTTTCAAAAATTTAATAATGGTCCACATTGTTTACTCTTGAAAACAAAATATAGATCTAAGTTGTTACAAACCCAATTCACATATATAACCTACGACTTCAGCTAGTTAAACTGAATTTAGATCCACAAGTTAAAACTTGGCATTTGTATAAAACAATGAAGACTAAGATCCAGGGGAACATTTCAAGAAAAAACAAACAAAACAGGGAAGTACTCTTCCAAATAATAATAAGTAAACCTATCCAAATGATAGAAAGAACTACATTTTGAAAGAGAAAAACTAGAGCTGTGTAGAGCTCATATCAAAAGGTTCTTGGAAGCTGTTCTATTCTAACCTAACTTTATTAGGAGCTATAATAGTCGGATTGTAAACCAAATTCTAGTGGTACAATTGCTTTTGCTGCTACTGTCACCAGTAGCAAAAAAGCCATGGAAAGGTCAAGAGGTACATTACATACTTCAATACACCAACTTACCCGAAACAAGTAAATTGCTACGAATATCAGAACTCCTGGATCAAAGGCAAGAGGAGAATCAGAAAACGCTATGTGGCCATAGCAAAACTAATTGCAAGATAACAAGTTAACAAGGAACATGCAAGAGCAATTTAGCAAAAATGTTGCAGTACTTTCAGCTAGTTTCGGGAAACAAAACACATTTAGAGAACGTGAAGCATTCCGAAATGTCTCCTTCTCTCTTGTTGTTTTTTTTTTTTGGTAAGGTCCTTTTCTCTTGTTGTTTGCACAGCATAATTTGAAGAATCATAATTTATAGCTTAATTACGAAAATTCCTCCAATTAGATAAATTAAAATTGTTGCTACCAAATATAATTAATCAGTCTTGTCGAGCTCTCCCAAGCGTGCATGAAGCGAAAGCCCACCTTTGTTTCCACTCTCTTTTTCTCGGTTTCTCCGAACTCTGCTTTCCTTCTTTCTTTTATTTGTTTTTTTTTTTTTTTTTTTTTTGTTCTTCTTGGCCAGGCTCTGTTTTCTTTCTTTCTGCTCTTGTAATTTATCTTGCAATGAAGCAAGACTAAAGAAAGGGCTAAAACAAGACACTCGGGCTTGGGCTTAATGTTTTGCTCTTATTTATTATTTTTTGCAAGCCCGTTTCTTGCAACTTTATTCATGAAGATAAATCTTTTAGGTTATTATGTACTGATGGATCCTATGTGGAGTGAGGATAGGTTACTCGAAATTAAAGTTGGGCACATCAATTTTTTTAATAGGAAAAATGTCAGAAAAATTTTAAATCTATTGTATTGGTGTCAATTTGACCTAGTATCAATTTAATCATCTCAACTAATTTTGATCAGAAATTATTGACATGGACATTGGCTACCCTGCTGACATGCTTGTCCTAATATGGATAATTTGTTTTTATAGTAATTCAATATTTTTTTATTTATTGTTATTATTATTTTCTTTTTTTCCTTCATTCTTCTTGGCCATTGTTGGGCGGGTTGGCCTCACCTAGGCGAGGGTCACCGTCGCCCACCACAAGTGAGGCCTAGCCAAACGAGAGTGATCCCAGTCAAGCTTGCCACTCCATATCATTCCTGAAAAAGGTCAAGCCCTCACCTATGCCTAGGCAAGGCCTTGCAAGAGTGAGCCTCGCCCAAGCCAAACTTGGTGAGGCCAGCTTGCTTGGTCATTGCCTATAACCAACAAAATGAAGAAGAAAGGAAAAAGAATAAAAAAAATTAGAAAATATAAAATATATTATATTATTATTAGAAATTTTCCACGGCCTCAAATCACTTTTTGGTGTCCGGGAAGGGAATCATGGTCTGCAGACATCCAAATTGACTTTTGGTGCCTTGTATCAAATTTTGGAATCCGGTGTTTCGGTAAAACACTGCACCAAAAGTGAATTTGGATGTTTGTGGACCACTGCCAAAATCAAATTTTGGAGTCCGGTGTGTTGGGATCGTCGGAACCCCAAAAAAACGGATTCGACACTTAAAACCGAACCCCTAAATCAATGCGGAAGACAAGCCCGGGAAGAAATCACGTATCACCGATCGTAAAGCACACCACGGATTCGAGCGTACCTTGTTAGCCACAGATTAGACACCGATGCCGTAAAGAGGAAGAGAATTCGATCCGATGACGACAAATCGCCGTGAAGGGAAGACGGAGTCGCTTCTCGACTTTGTTCTTCGTCTTGGAGAGAGAGAGCACTTTGGAAGAGAAAGAGAACGTATGTACTAAATGCCAAAATGTGTGTTCTCCCTTTCTCTCATCCCTTTTATATGTTCCTCCTTCCACGGGCCTCATTCCCGTGGGCCGGGCCTTTAGGCCCATCGTGGCCTGGCCAACTTAGGCCCATATAATTAAATCCATCATCTCCCACTCGTACATGGTGGGCCAAAACCAACATGGGCGGATAGGCCCATCTTAGATCCATCAACTCCCACTTGCATGGTGGGCCGAACAGAATCCTCTTTTCCTCTTTCAACATTCATACCGGTGAATAATCCGTGCGACCAAAGATACTTTGAGAGCTCGTTGCTATACATCTCGTTAGGAATATATAGCAGCTCATATTGGGCATCACTTTCCAGTAAATTTAGTATGCAGTACCTAGATCGATCGATCACATTTATATCTCTCTTAATCTCATTTAAACAATGATATATATTGTATTCACAATTATGATTATCCCAAAGACAGTCATAATTGGTCGACCTGTGAATACAAAACCACAATGTGATTCTACAAATCCGATCTTCCTCTTTCATTCAAACTCTCAATTTCAGTTCAACTTGCTTTTCTAGAAATATCCCATTAGATCGAATCAAATCATGACCATTGGCAACATTCTAAGATAGCAAACACTAAATAGAAATCTTGAGAATAAGTAAGAGTCATGAGGGCACTAAAATTGAGGAACTCTTTTCCTCAAGAGTCTCACACATCATAAAAGTTGAGATCAAACTTTTGCCACTCTTATAGGTCGTCTCATGCATACGTAGTATGAAATACGTATTACGGTATTAACTCCTTTCCCATTGAGCGTATGTCTACACCATCAATACCGTATAGATGATAGTTCAGACATACCCAATGTCTAACTTGAGTTCACGTATTTACTCATTCACAAAATTCATCAGAACTCACATCTGGCATTTTAGACAGATAAAGTAAAATGTGTGGGTTATTTTACTTTCGGACATCGTAAGTACTATGTCCTCATCTTAACACTCAGTTAAGGCGACATATGTATTTTAAGCTTGAGCTCTCGATTATCACATAGATAATAAGCTTAAAAACTGTCTCATCTCTATTTATCACATAGTAAATAGAGGCGATTACCCGTATGAGTGGGCTAATCTCATATCTACCCGACATACTTTCTCAACATAATATAATGCACTAAGCATTAAGATGCATAAAGATCAAACAAAGACTCATAGGCATTAATGATGAAAACACAAATTCATTAAATGTGAACAGCTCAGGGAAATTACAATATCCAGTACATCAGACTCTACGCAATCCTAGAGATTTTACATGACCACAAAACACATCTCTAAGTATTGGCTTTGTCATAGGATCTGCTACCATTCTAAGTTCGCATCCTTTCGTGCAACCATATCTTTGACAAAGTTATACTTGGTATTTATATGTATGGTCTTGCCATGATATTTTGGATCTTTAATGTACGCTATAGCTGCTTGGCTATCACAGTTAACCAATAACGGATGTGCAGCTTTCTCAATAATACCTAAAAGATCCAAAAATCTCTTAAGCCAGACTCCTTCTTGTACTGCTGCTGATAATGTCACGAACTCAGCTTCCATCGTGGATAAGGCTATACACGTTTGCTTCTTACTTTGCTCCATGATATGGCGCCATGGTTCAAGAAGAAAGCAAATCCAGAGGTAGATTTTCTTTCATCTAAATCTCCTCCCCAATCAGCATCTGAATAGCCTTCAAGTCGCAGATCCTTTCCTTGGTAATTCAACTTGAAATCAGCGGTTCCCTTCGGATACCTCGGTATTCTCTTAACGGCTTTCCAATGTGCTTGGACCTGGATTGGATTGGTATCTACTCACCATTCCAACTGCAAAACATATGTCGGGTCTTGTACACATCATAGCGTACATCAAGCTCCCAACCGCACTAGCATAAGGACCATGTTTCATTTGTTCCTTCTTTTGTGGAGTCCTCGGACACGCCTATGGCTCAATCCTTCACCTTTTGCAATATGAGTGTCTATGGGTTTACAATCTTGCATACGAAATCGTTCAAGAACTTTATTTATATATGTTTCTTGCGAAAGAGACAACGATCTCTTCGAACGATCTCTTGAAATCTTAACTCCAAGAATGTATGCAGCCTCACCCATATCCTTCATCTCAAAGTTGGAAGACAACCAACTCTTGACAAAAGGTATGAACAAACTCCATATTGCTTCCGGCAATCGTATATCATCAACATATAATGAAATGATCACAAATTGATCCTTGGATCTTTTGATATATATGCAATGATCCTCATCAATCATTGTAAAATCATATGCCATTATGGCATTATGAAAACGTATATACCATTGTTTCGATGATCGTTAAGGCCGTATATCGATCTCAAAAGTCGACATACCTTTTCTTCTTGGCCTTTCACTATGAAACCAAAGAGGTTGTTCCATGTATATTTCTTCCTCTAATTCTCCATTGAGGAAAGCAGTCTTTACATCCATCCGATGTAACTCAAGATCCATACTAGATACTATTGCTAAAATAATGCGAATCGAGGTAAATCTCACTACAGGAGAAAACGTATCTTCATAATCAATTCCTTTCTGTTGATTATACCCCTTCGCAACAAGGCGAGCCTTATGCCTTTCTATCGAGCCATCAGCCTTTCGCTTTATTTTGAGAACCCACTTGTTCCCAATAGCTCTGTGTCCTTTTGGAAGATCAACCAGTTCCCAGACTTGGTTTGATTTCATTGACTTCATTTCCTCTTCCATTGCATGAATCCATTTTTCCTTACTAGGGCAATTCAGAGCCTCATTAATATTTCTAGGCTCATCCTCATCTTGTGGAGCAACCATAAAAGTTTCCCTTCAATGTCAAAACGTCGACGGGGAATACTTTGGCGACTTGTTCGCCGTATGGGAGATTGTATACTTTGTACATCATTCCCCATTATGCTCCCATTTGGATTAGATAATGATGATATCGTCTCATTATGTGGTTGCAATTGAGAATGAGTTGAATTCAATTCATCACTTCTCATATTACTCCCACTTGGACGAACTCCACTAAGATCATTATCTTGATTCGAGGTTTCAAATAGGAGTTGTCTTCCCCTATTTCGCCCTTCTTAGGAAATTCATCCTCTAAGAATGTGACATCCCGTGATTCAAATTCAGTTATACTCCCACTTTCCTACTCACCTATGAACACATACCATTTTGAGTGTTCCGAGTATCTTATGAAAATACTCTTCTTTCCTCTGGGACCCAATTTCCCAAACTTGTAAGAGGACTCATGTGTATAGGCAGCACAACCCCATGGCTTAAGAAAACTTAAGTCCGGTTTTCTACCTGTCCATAACTCATATGGAGTGGAAGTAACTGATTTGGAAGGCACTCGGTTAAGTATATAGGTAGCAGTTAATAACGCATCACTCCAAAAAGTGATAGGTAAGTTAGCTTGTGCCATCATGGACCTAACCATTTCCAGTAGGGTTCTGTTTCTTCTCTCCGCAACACCATTTTGTTGAGGAGTATATGGAATAGACAATTGTCTTTCTATTCCTTTTTCATCACATAATTTTCTGAACTCATCGATAAATATTCTCGACCTCGATCGGATCTCAATGCTTTTATTTTCTTGTCTAATTGATTCTCTACCAGGTTCATAAACCTTTTGAAACAACTTATTGCTTCAGATTTATGAGAAATCAAATAGACATATCCGAATCGAGTATAATCATTTATAAAAGTGATGAAATAAACAGCCACATGCCTTCCTCTCACATTCATTGGACCACAGACATCAGAATGGATTAAATGCAAAGGAAATTCAGCTCTTTTACCCTTTCCAAATGGTTTCCTTGCCGTTTTCCCTTCTAGGCAATGCTTATAGATGGGCAAATCGACTTTTTCAATATTGCTCAACAAGCCCTCTTTGGCTAGTCTATTCATATGCTATTGCCCAATATGACCAAATCTAGCATGCCACGCATTCACATCATTATCATATGAATTAGGAGATGTGAGAAGGGAATAACAAACATTTGCATTAACATAGTCAATATCTAATACAATGAAACCATCCAGAAAATAACCATGACCATAGTAGTTTATATCCAAATACAAATCTACACCTCTATTATGGAAGTTCACATTAAAACCTAATTTAACCAACACTAAAACAGACACTAAATTTCGACGAATCTCCGGAGCATACAACGCATCATGTAGGAACAAAGTGCGTCCACCACGCATATTCAGTTGGCATGTGCCAATTCCTTTCACTTCAGCTCTAGAGTTGTTTCCCACATAGATCCACTTAGTTCCAGTTGGTACTCGTCGGAATTCCACGAATGATCCTCTATCCTTCGCTATATGGTCTGTCGCTCCTGAATCCACAGTCCGCAGATGATTAGATTTAGTCAAGAATACAGAACTTGACACATATGCAAAGTTCCCAATTGTACCAAGGGTGTGTACCTTCTTTGGCTCGCGACAATCGCGGGCATAGTGACCCTTCTGGTCACAGTTGTAACATTTCACCCTTGAGATATTCTTCACATGAGGACGTTTTCCTCTCTTTTTGTTGGTTAATTCTTGGTTTCTTGCAAGAAGGACTTGATCCCTTGCTTTCCCACATATTGAACGAATCAATGCGCTTGCGCTTAGAGCTTGAAGCCCCTTCTGAGCTTAAAGCAACACAGCAAATATCTGTATCCTACTCAAATGCCTTGAGGCGTAAATCAGCTAGCTCAAGGTGGCGCACAGCATCCTCTAGATCTTCCATAACATGGTCAAAAGCTTTTAGTACTTCTTGCTTTTCCAGCACATATTGAATTCTCATATTCAATATTTCACAATTCTCGCCGTTTAATTTGTCCTCTTTATTCAAATCAGCAATGATGTTCTTATTTGCTGAATCCATCGATCTGAACATATCAGACACATATGCACGAAATATTAATGCCTATCACTTATGCATCTATTTTGCACAAACCCATCATATTAATTAATAATTTCAAGTAAGGTTTCAATCAAAAGGTCACTCTGTTTCCAATCATCCTCCAAAAATCCTAACTTAAAAAACTATCATTAATATGATTGTCATATGCAAAATCAATTTTATGAAGTTACAAAAACTTCTATTACTACCCACAACTAACTACCCACAAAGAACCAAAGAATCACGAAAAGCAACGGATAATTGACATACAATATAATAATAATGCTTTCACATAATATAGCTAACAAAAAAGGTTGCTTCAACAACAACAATCAGGTAGTTAACATTACATAAGATGTCCACCAAGAACACTAAAGAAAGACCAGCCATAACATCTAAAAACAAGGCATCATACAATTAATAGGGAAAGCAGCTACATGGTTCAATTTCTTTTGCTTTTTCTCTGTAAAATTTTCAGGCATTCTCGACAGCCACGAAAAAACAGATGGATATTCCTTAGGATTTCTCCTACGCACATTCATTCCTGGCCTAATTGAAGTCATTCCTTGGGTCGCAGTCTTTGTGGCTCCAACCCGATGATATTCATCCACAAATTCCATTACTAGCGCCTTATAGCTAGTAAATCCTTTGACCTCCCGTAGGCGATTCAACACTCCTTACCATTCTAGCGGAAGAGTGTTAATAAAGAATCGCATCATCTGAATATCTGGCATGGGATAACCGTTCCAAATGACTTCTTGAATTTTGTTGTTGACCTCTATGACATGATCAATTATGTCGTCACTCTCCCATCGATAACCATTCAAATCGGCTATCAACCTTGAAAGCCTTTCCTTTTGTTCATCTGACATTGTGCGCACAGATGCGTGCGGCTTTCGGGGAGGCATTGTTCCTGCAACAAATGCAAAACAAAAAATGGATTACATATAATCCACATAGACATAATTGAAAAAGAAACACATTCTTTTCCTTTTTTTTTTTGGTCAACGGTCAACGGTCAACGGAATCAACGGTCAACGGAGTCAACGGTCAACAGTCGTCAACGGTCAACGCTTGGTCAACGGTCACGCGAGGTCAACGGTCAACCGGGTCGGTCGTTGGGTCGGTTGGGTCGGATCGGTCGCCCGATCGGACCAGTCGCCCGGTCAAGCTGGTCGGACAAACCGACTGCACGTGCCGCGCGCGCGCGTGGGCTGACATCACGCAGACGTCAGCCTGCACGTGTCGCGCGCGTGCCAGCCTCCGCGGGTCGAGTCGGGTCGGGTCGCCGACCGGTGACCACCCGGCCAACCGACGTCGGTGCGACGTCGGCCGATGACGTCACCCCAACGGTTATTTACCGTTGGGTGATGTCATGCCGACGTTAGCACGCGTCGGTCCGTGGACCGGCGTGTGCCGGTTCGCTCGCCGGCGGCGCGCATGCGCCGGTTCGCCGACCGGCGCGTGTGTGCCGCACGCGCCGGACGAACCAAAGGCGCGTCGGGCGCGTCGCGCCCATGCGCGCCGCGCCTTCGGCCGCGCGTGTGGGCGCGTGCGGCGTCCCCGGCGGCGTGCGACATGTCACCGGACTTGTCTCGACGTCGCCTTCCTCCCTATGCCATCAGATTTCGATTTCGACTTACGAAAACTCGGAAAAATTGGCGAACAACGCTCGAGTGTCGGGATTTCTCGCCCCGATCCGTACGGCCGAAATGCTTTTGCGAAAAATCAATCATAAACATCAAATTGGTCGGGAAAAACGTGAACTAAGGCTCTGATACCAATGTTGGGATCGTCGGAACCCCAAAAAAACGGATTCGACACTTAAAACCGAACCCCTAAATCAATGCAGAAGACAAGCCCGGGAAGAAATCACGTATCACCGATCGTAAAGCACACCACGGATTCGAGCGTACCTTGTTAGCCACAGATTAGACACCGATGCCGTAAAGAGGAAGAGAATTCGATCCTATTCGATCCGATGACGACAAATCGCCGTGAAGGGAGGACGGAGTCGCTTCTCGACTTTGTTCTTCGTCTTGGAGAGAGAGAGAGCACATTGGAAGAGAAGGAGAACGTATGTACTAAATGCCAAAAGGTGTGTTCTCCCTCTCTCTCATCCCTTTTATATGTTCCTCCTTCCACGGGCCTTATTCCCGTGGGCTGGGCCTTTAGGCCCATCGTGGCCGGGCCAACTTAGGCCCATATAATTAAATCCATCACGGTGGTTCGACTAAACACCGCACCAAAAGTGAATTTAAATGTTTGCGAACCATTGCAAAATCACCGATCAAAAGTGAATTTGGATGTCTATGGACCATGATTCCCTTCCATATAAATAGAAGTATAAACGATGCTCCCATCGTTGCCCCTCACAACTCCATGGATCTTACCACCATTGTCTTTGTCCTGGTCAACTTCATCCAAGTGAAACACCAGGGGAAGTCGCCTTCACCCTTTGGAAACCCACCCCGTCGCCACCCGCGTCACCATCTGCAACCTGCTCCTGCATTTCTTTTTCGGGCGTGTTGCTAATCCGCACCACTGTCAAGTGGCCCTCCTCCTTCTCGTGATGGAGCAACGCAAGCCTCCTCTTCCATTTCACCAGTTTGATATCGGTGTTTTTGCTTGTGTGGTTACTGCTTCACAACTCCTTCCACTCCGTCCTCCGGTTCGTGCTGTTCCTGTTGCTTTTCGTGAGTCTGTTGCGAGGCCTCATTCAAAAACTCTAGCTGTGGTTTTACAGCAAACTTCTTCCCATGATTATCTGTGCAGCACGCTCCCACGTATGGCATGGTGGAATAGTGCAGCCACATTTGCCGTTATCTAACAAAAAAACTAATCAAACCTAGGATTTACAATTTTTCATTTTTTTAATTAAAAATTAAATATAACATATATTATTGGTCTAGTTCGGGTAGACGGTTCCACACCTAAAACGAGAACCAAACCGATTTCCTTAGAAATCATTGGTTCTTGGGCTATCTAGACGATTCTTGATTCCTTTACACAACCTTGCTCCTCATCCCGTAATGTGCTTTCACATGGCCTCCACCCATTTCTCTCTCCTCTTTTCCACAAATATTCCTCCTCAATACCTTGTTTTTTCTATTTTCTCGAAAAGGCGACATTTATGATTCAATTTGGATGAAATAAAGATTATAATGCATGCACATTTTTCATCTATGGTATATAATCTTCATTCTACTAATTTGTATGTTCCTTTTCCTTAAATTTTGAATTTATTAGACTAGTCAAGGTCCTACCTTGTTTGACCTTTTTCCGAGGCAAAAAAAGAAAAAAAGAAGAAGAAGAAGACAAAGTTCTCTCTTTTTATAATATTTATTCTCTCCTGCTAGGGTGTGCGCATGTATGTATACATAAATCTCTCTTCAAAAATTTCTGGGTCTCCTTTATTGACTATCACAATGTAGTTTCTTTGTGAACAAGACTTAGGGCCTGCTTGTTTTTACTCCAAATAGTGTCTGATTATGTTCTTTTGTTTCCCGGAATAAAAAAAGAACATAAATGCGTTTGGTAAATTTTTTGTTCCCCGGAACAAAATCTATTTTTTTGTTGTCAAGAGTAGATTTGGAACAGAATCAAGAAGTAGAAAAAAACTTGCTTCTTGTTCCCATGAACAATTCCTAGAATCAGTTCTTATTTTTTTCTTTTCTTTTCTTCTCTTCCTCTTTCTTCTTTTTCCCTTTGGCCGGCGACCGTGCTGGAGCATCGCCGGCCCCTAGTGATGCCGAGCTATGACGAGGCTCGACCTCGCCAACCGGCACCAGGCCAAGGCAAGGCTAGCCTCGCCTTAGCAAGGCGAGGCTCCGGCGAGCTCACCAAACTCGCCCAGTAGGTTGCCGGTCGCGGACCACGGCGATGGCTAGCGACCGGCGATTAGCTACAAAGAAGAAGGAGGAAGAAGAGAAAAAAGAAAAAGAAAAAGAAAAGAAGAAGAAGAAGAAGAAAAATATAATAAAAAAATTAAAAAACAAAAATTTTAAAAAAATTTACTAAACGCATCTCTATCCCGGGAGTAGAAATTTTGGATAGTTACCAAATATGTTCTTTTGCTCAGAAATTGTTCCCGATAGCAGAATAAGAAAAAATCATTTCTAATAAAAAATTATTCTCCGAAACAGAATCGTTACCAAACGCGCTCTTAGTCATCAGATTTTCACTCATGCCTTTCCCTATTCCTTCCCCTTTTTACTCACCCCTCATCCCTTAGGGGTGTGCAACTAGGACCGGGAATACCCGGTTCCCGGACTGGCCCACCCGGAAAACAGGGTTGAGAACCGGTTTCCAAAATTCGGAACCAGTTTAAATCGGTCCAGGAGCAGGTTTCGAGTGATTACCCACCCGGAAACCGATTCCTAGACTGGTTCTCGGACCAATTTTGTAAGTAGAGGTACAAAACCTTTTTTTTCTCTCAATTTCTATTCTTACTCCCATAATCACATGACGTTTTTCCTATTGGCTCTCTCAAATACGCACGGCACTCCTTTTTTGTCATTCATCTTCCTCACTTGCTTCCCTCCCTCACCGACTCTCTCTTGCACCGTCTGACGAACGGACGATGCGCGTTGCTGCGTATCACATGGATTGGCTCACCTAATTTATCTTTTGTAGGAGGAGTTGTGCTTGCATAAATGAGTAGCTTCATGTAATAGTTGTGGAAATAAGACTAATATTAGACCGATGTTTGTTACTAATTCCTCGCCTTATGATTTTATTTATTATAATTAGCATTGTGATCCTTAATTTTTCGTTTAGTCAAAAAGTTCATATATTTATTTATTACAAGTACTTAATGTTTCAATACAAATTATGAGGGTTACGTTATTTTCTCACGTATTAATATAAAATTCGAAGTCCTATAGGATATTGGGAGATTGCAAAACAGGTTTAGTGGAAACAGGGTTGACCCTAGAACAGGATCGGAAAAACAAAGTGGGTCAAGTACATGGTCCAATACAAACAGGGTCGGGTATATGGTTTAGAAAAAGGGGAACCAGTTATAACAGGGTCGGGTACAGCGTCTAAGTCTAGACCCTTTCCACCTTGGACCCGATCACCCTATCATCCCCCGCTGTGCTTTCACGTGGCCTTCCCCCATTTCTCTCTCTTCTTTAAAAGTTTCCACAAATATTCCTCCCCTATACCTTGTTTTTTCCATTTTCTCAAAAAGATGATATTTATAATTCAATTTGGATGAAATAAAGATTATGATGCACATGTATTTTTCATCTGTGATGTATCATCTTCATTCCACTAATTTGTATGTTTCTTTTGCTAAAATTTTGAATTTATTATACTAATCAAGGTCCCACCCTGATTTGAACTGGTTCAAGTCCTTTTTTTGAGGCAAAAGAAGAAGAATTCTCTCTTTTTATCATATTTATTCTCTTTTACTAGGCTATGCATATGCATGGACACATAAACTACTCTTCAAAAATTCCTAGTCCCCATTATTGACTACATCTCTCTCTCTCTCTCTCTCTCTCTCTCTCTCTTCAATCTCATTTATTGAATTAGACAGAGCCAAATAATCTCTCTCTCTCTCTCTCTCTCTCTCTCTCTCTCAGTTTCCCAAGGGTCTTAGGGGAGGCTTTGATGAGACCGCAACAATGGTTGGACCATGTGGCATCAATGATGATCCTATGTCCAGGTGCGCATGTATGAGATCTTCATTAAAGTTGCCAATTTTTTAAAAAGAAAATCAAGGTAGAATGAGATTAAAATTAAAATTGGGCATCTTTTCAGGAAATTAGCCCATAAAAAGTCATGCTTCCATCAAGAATGCAGAACCTATTTTCGCAATATTTCATCGAAAAGATATCCAGCTACTTTGAAAGTATTTTGGGAGGATTTAATATATGCAACAATCATAGAAATAGATGAGTTTGTGCTTAACATGGCAACAAACAAATGTTCATGTCGCAATATATATTGCGAATTATGCTAGGGGTGAGGATAGGTCATGGTGGGAAAAATGTTGGCCAGATCAAGGACTCTTTAATGGGGAAAAATATCAGAAAAGTTTTAAATCTATTACATTTGTGTCAATCTAATCTTAAATCTTTACATTATAACAATTTTAATCATAAACTTTTGCTAATTCAATCATTCAGACTAATTTTAATTGAAAAATTACTAATATAGATGCCAATTATTCAACGTGACTCAGCCGGGCAAGTTGGCCTCACTTAGGTGAGGATCTCCAGCCCGACCAAGCGAGAGCGATCCTCGATGAGGTCGCCTTGGCTTGGGCGAGGGGAGCCCTCACCCTCGTCTAGGCTAGATTTGGTGACGTCTAGCATGCTCAGTCATTGCATATGAATGGCAAAAGGAAGAAGAAAGGAAAAAAAAATTGTAAAAAATCGAAAAAATATTAAATTATTTTTTTTTACAGCCTTTCACATAAGCAATATCAGCCAAAATTAATCGAAATTACTAAATTTGCACAATTATAAAGTTTATGACTAAATTTGGATAAATGCAATAGGCTCATGGTTTCCTTTGGTACTTTTCTCCCGTTTGAATATAACCAAATAAAAAAAAAATCGGGCAGTTCAAGGCCTTCGTTCACTCCATGGCGTCATAAGGGGTGAGGGTAGGGACATCGTTTGATATTTGTTTTTTCATGGAAAGTGGCATAGGACATAATTTCTTTTTTTTTTTTTTTTTTTTTGGTTTGGGCTTTTTTTTATCCTGGTCTACCCAAACCTGGTATAGGACATTGTTTTTTTATTTTTTACTATCAAATTATTAAGTTAAATGACACGTTAATACGCTCTTTTTTTAGGTCCCAAACAGTTTGGAGTTTTTATGATCATCAAGATGTCACAAATTTATCTCAAATTATTTTGATTTTATTTTTTTTTTGTGCTGTGAGGCGTCGTGAGGGATGAAAAGATGGGGACGTCATTTTATATTCTGGGAAAAATTTTATACTCTTTCTTTGTTCCCTTAATGCGCTGCATCCAAAGATAAAAATGTTTCGCAACATCCAAAATATAAAGTGTTCAAATTGACCCAAAAGAAAGAGTATAAAATGACGTCCCGTCTTTTCATCCCTCACGACGCCATGGATCTTACCTCCATCGTCTCTATCCTGATCAACATCATCCAAGTGGCTTACAGGGGAAGTCCATTTCACCCTTGGAGACCTACCCCGTCGCCACCCGCGTTGCCATCTGCAGCCTCCTCCTGCATTTCTCTTTGGGGCGTGTCGCTACTCGGGCACCACCGCCTCGCGGCCCTGCTCTTTCTTGTGATGGAGCAGCGCGCCTCCTCTTCCACTTCACCGGTTTGACATTGGTGTTTTTGCTCGCGTGGTTGCTGCTCCACGACTCCTTCCACTCTGTCCTTTGGTTCATGCTGTTCCTGTTGCTTTCCGTGCGTTTGTTACGGGGCCTCATTCAAAAACTTTGGATGTGGTTTTACCGCAAACTCGTTCTCATGATTATCCGTGCGGCGCGCTCCCGTGTATGGCATGGTGGAAGAGTGCAGCCACATTTGCCGCGCCCGGTCGTGGATCTGCGTTCCATGCCAGAAGTCCGAGCGCCGTAGTTGTTTGACTGTTCCCTGCTTGGAAGAAGTAATTTTAATTGTATGACCACTTTAAATCAAATGATTAGTACTTTAGGAACCTAAGCTAGTTTTGTATAAGATGCACTTGGGGTTTTCTTCTCTTTATCTGGAGCCAAACCCGTAAGGAATCCCCAAGCCTTCGGCGTCAAATTATCTCCCAATCATAAGAAAGGAGAGCAGGGAACAATTAAAAATTACCTATGCATCTTTCCTATTCCTAGCCATGAACGGTGATGGACCTTGTAGTGACTAGATCTGATTAAGATAGGCTAAGCCCTCAAAAGACATTAGGATCTATTGTTATCGAAGAGATTGAAGATGACCTCAACAATTGTTATGACGAGTAGAATGGTCGTTTCTAGTGGCCATATAAGGGGTAGTAATGGTTCTTGAGGTTAAAGCTTCTGACCTCTTTGAAAACGTTGTTGAGTGTTGCAGATTTCCTTCTTTTTCGATGAATCTCTTTGTAGCTTTCTGTTTGGCCAGCGGATGGATATGTGTCATTTTACGTTCTTTGCTGGTGTACTATGGTTTTGCTTATTTATCCATATGAACTGGGATAAATTGATGCCTTGGATACACAAGCACAGCTGCAATTTCAAAAGCTCTGTTCTATTGTTGAGTGATCCAAATCAAAATGAAAGATGTCAGCCTTCTCATCTGTCCCCTATACACCATTACTGCTTGCTAGCTATTCCGACGATAATATGGTTTTAGTTTGTCATTGCAGAATGTGGGAGTGGTTACATCATACGGTCTTCATTTGACCTCTGAGAGGTGACAACTAGATCTTTGCTGTGGCAAATGTGTTCACTTGCAATGTTAATCTAAGTTGTCTCATTGTTGGCTTTTGGCCAGGAGCTTGATTGACATTCAAGTTGCTGGGGCCAAGGTGAGAAAAAAATGATGAAAAGTAGATTTTTAGTCAGGAGGCTTCAGTTCAATATAACTGAATTTTGGTTCACTGTAGACTTTAGAACCAAACTTTTCCCATCTTCATGTGCTAAAGAATTTACGGTTCATGTGTGCAATGCTAGATAGATAGCATGCAGATGCTTGAGACAATTCTGTACAAACTACACACATCTGATGTTTGTATCTGTGGAAATAACTAGACCGGCAAACTTCCTGCCAAGTTGATTCACAATCAAATTATGCATCCCCAATTTAATACTCCGATTCATAACATAGAGCACACAAGTCTTGCACCTCAGAAATATGTTTTTCATCTGCTTTTACTGCAGAGAACAACAATCTTGGATGTCAACTGTAGCAGTGAGTCCAATTGGCTTGCATAAGAAGGCAAGTTGAAACATCAAACAGAAACGTGTTCTCCTGACTCCCGAATTCTTTTCATCTTGGTAAGTGCCTCCCCAACTCTGCAACTACATGCACTTTACTTGTGGCTCTTCAAGACGAGCATTGCATGTCTTTTCTTGAGTACCTGCAACTATGTGCTCATTATTTCCACTTTTTTTCTGCAGAATTGCAATTTTTTCATCTAGTTCAGCAATAGCAGGGTCTCAGGTACGTTCACTATTCCAGCAACCTGATTTAAAAAGTGTTTGGTATTGGAGCATTTTCTGTTGATTACTACTTATTGTGGAGGATGAATCTATATAAACGATGTTAAAAAGGAACATGGCTACTCACCACATCATATGGCATTGTATCCATTTGTTGCCTAAAGTCTGTTTAGTAAGAGATCATTTCTGTGATGAAAGCGCACTGTGGGCAAAACACATTTGATATGAGTAATCAATGGGCAGGGGCATTCATTGCAGACGTAAGCACTCAGATTCAGGTTCCTTATCTTCTCACAAAGGTCACAATAGTACTCACTGGTATCATCTTTGATGAATGAAGCGTAAAGTGTGAGTTGATGGAAGTTAATGGCAATCTTTAGTGTAGTTGAAGGCAATCTGTGATGATTAAGGTTGCAATGCACACAACCGTAAAAGTCAAACCTGCAAAATTTACTACAGACACTGCATAGGAAGCACAGTTCGGAAGATCTAAATTAAGAAAGAGTACATGCTCGTGGAGGTGATGTTTCAAAGTGGGCCTTTCAAAAGTGCATGGAATGTTGACGTCGTAGTCACTTTCCATGCAGCGAAAGACAGAGCGTCAACACTCTTCACAGCATATGTCAACAGCGCTCCTTCCTGATGCAAGAAGAACAAGGATGTGCGGGGTGAACAGGTTGTTGCATGAGTGAGGGCGATTCAGCACATGATTTATGGGGCAAAAAAGAGCAGCCCAGGTTCAGCCAGCGATAGATGCACACATTATGAGCCTGGCACGCACCATCCTCTGCTTTTGAGCTTCGTAAGGAAGACCAGTGGATGCTGATGGTCGAAGTGGTAGAAAACCGAGTCCTTCTTGCCCTCCAAATCTCGCGAACATAGAGTTAAAGCCGTGTCCATGTCGAGGCTGAATTTGCAATCGCTGCAGTGGGAGACCATGGTAAGCATTAGAGGGTGTCAAAGAATGGGTCAGTCTAAAGGGGTCCATGACCCATTTTTTGACTCATATTCTGAGAAGTGGGTCATACAAGTTATTCAAACTTTTAAGGGCCAGGCCTAAATGGATTTAAAAAGACCTAAAGTTCGGCGCGACGACAAATTTGGGGCCTCGATGGTGGCATTGTGGGCTGGGACAGAGGTGAGACTGTATCGACTGAATTGGAGATGCAACGAAGTAGAGTACTCATCTTCCTTCTCTCAGCCCAGCAACTGGTTGATGGTCAGGCCTCCAATCAATGTCAATAACGCCACCTTGTTTCTCTCCTGTCCTTGTGCTTCTAGATCTACTCCGCTTCTCTGCACGCTTTGCACTTCTAGATCTTCCTTCACTTCTCAGTCTCTCTGTATTGTGTTAAGAGAGAGCCTTGAAGTCCAACTATTATTGAGAATTAAAGAGGTAGCACATTCATTTGAGACCCAATTTGTCTCAAGCCCCAATTCTAAGCCCAATAAAAAACCACCCATGGGCTGTTCTTTGTTATCGATATGGCCAAAATCACCCCAAAAAGAAAAATATATATGTGGGCAAAGCGAGTTGGGTTGGGTTGGTTTGGTTTATGTTGGGTTGGATCCAGTGGAGGTTGAATATGAGTTTGGAAGCTGATGAGAGCAAGGATATTGCTTGTCACAATGTCATCGAGTAAGATTCGTCATCCTTCACCTCGTAAAAATATCATAAGATAGCGATCCACGTAGAAAATAAGAAAGAGTAAAGCAAATATAGAAAAAAAAAATTAGTTATACGTACATGCATCGTAAATAATGGCTACTAATGAGCTTTAAACGAGTGGATATGAATTTTCATAAATTTAGTTAAATAGAGACGTGCTTTAGTAATTCAAATACGGGTCATGTTTGGGTCATTAGATTTATATTGCGTGTAAATGAGTCAAAATAGATTAAATGGGTCAATTTGAACCGAACCATTTTTTGATTTCCGACTTACCTATTTGACAGCCCTAGTAAGCATTACATTTAGCTCCTCCAATTAATCAAAAGCGAGAGAGAGGGGGTGATCATGGAGAGACGGGTGTTGCATCTCTGTGGAAGACTCACTGCAGCTTTTGTGGAGAAAGAATATGCACGCATGGCATCCATAGACTTGCCCCAAGATTGCTTGTTCATAGGCTTTGCAGCTCTTGAGCATTTGTTGGATGGTCACATTCTGAGAATCCTCATTGGGGCTTAGTTGTGACAAGGCAGACAAAGCTATATTGGGCCGTGCAATAACAATCGACGCATCTGAATGGCAAGAGAAAATTTTCATATATAAAAGCGAAATATTGATTGGAATGTACATTACTAGACTGGTGAGGTCACGTCTTTTCTTGTGTCATGAAAAGTTTGTCAGCCATCGCCTAAGACCCACCACTGGCGAAAGGAAACAAAAGTAAAAAAGAAAAAAAAAGGATGAAAAATTCAAAAAATAAAATAAAATGTTGTCAACATTAGTGCCGGCACGCCACAGGACGACTAGTTGGGACTAGCGTTTTCCAATCAAAATTTACTGAAAAGATTATTTGATAAATTGTCTTAAGTTTGAGGACTGAATTAGTAAAATTGAAAGGTTTAGAATTTTTTTTATAAGGTTTAGGGTTGAATTAGTACAAGTGTAATAGATTTAGAATTTTTTGGTATTTTTCCTAAAAAATAATGGAGGAAAGTATCATTCGGAAATAATTTGTAACGACGATGACCTAGTTAATGTAATTTCTTTGTAACAAGACGTCATCAAATGTTTCCACTTATGCCCTTCTCGTTCCTTCCCTTTTTTCACTTATTTCTCATCAGTCAATCAGTCGTTGTCCCTTTCACATGCCCTTTCCCATATCTCTCTCCTCTTTAAAAGTTTCCACAAATATTCCTCCTCAATAACTTTTTTTTTTTTTTATCTCTTTCTCAAAAAGATGACATTTGTATATTCCTTATGCTAAAATTCAAATACATTATACTAATCAGGGTCTGACCCTCATTTGAACCGGGTCACATACTTTTTTTGGGAAGAAAGAAGAAGGAGATAGAATTTTTTTTTTTTTTTTTCATATTTATTCTCTCCCACTAGACCTCTCTTCAACAACTTCTCAGTCTCCTTTAGTCTCCTTTATTGACTAGACAAAACCTCTCTCTCTCTCTCTCTCTCTATGTATCTCTCTCTCTCTCTATATATATATAGACGCAGGCACTAGGTAATTTCCATGACAACAATTCCATCTCTCTTTGAGAGTGAGTTTCCAAGAGGCTTCAATGTTAACGGAGCAATGGGATCATGGGGAGTCACGTGATGACCCTTGCCATATGGATAAATGTGGGACCATAGTGAAAGTTGGGACAAAAAAAAGTTCAAGATAGAATT
Source organism: Eucalyptus cloeziana (assembly GCA_014182715.1). Taxonomy (NCBI): domain Eukaryota; kingdom Viridiplantae; phylum Streptophyta; class Magnoliopsida; order Myrtales; family Myrtaceae; genus Eucalyptus; species Eucalyptus cloeziana. The sequence continues at coordinate 10,501,771 of CM024637.1, forward strand.
GAAATTGAAATTAAAGTTGGAATTTTTTTTAGGAAATTAGCCCATAAAAATTCATAATTCCATCAACAGTCCAAGATATCTCAAATCGAAGAAAATGCGATCTCTTGTCAAGATGGGAACCTATTTTCGTAATATTTCACCAAAAAAAGAAATGTTCAACTGGTTTGAAAGTATTTTGACAGGATTTAGTACATCCAACGATTACAAAAATAGGTGAATTCGTGCTTAAAATATGTTGCATGGGTATTTAAAGAAAGGGATGATAAACTATTATTGTAATATAAAATTGATAAGATTATACTGAAATGGAGAAACAATAACTATATATTACTGGATGTTTTTATTTTGTTGATTTTGTGAATAAGACCTGTCATTGACATTTGTGATTTGTCATCCCCCAACTCTATAAAAATAGGGAAAACAACATCAAGGTCCTCCTACCTAGAAAACATAGCCTTAAACATAAACCAACGTAAACATGTTATCAAAATATGTCTTCATCTATATACTTGATATAACGGTGAGTAGGTTACAAACTCAAGAGTTCTAAAATTCATCACAAAAGTAAGTGTATATAATATGTATTTCCAAACTCAATTAAACCCCACAAATATCATTTCAGACATATACGAGTATCTAAACTCATATCAAAATCCAATTATAAAATTTTCTTGCCGATAACTCTCACATCCTACCTTAGTTGAAGAATTTGAAAAAGATTTGATATAAGATAATGTGAGCAACCACAATTCAGTGACTAACACAAATCTCTTCTAAGCAAATGGAGCATCCACCATGCATATTATAGAGTACTACTATAGACTCATTTATCCAAATCCAATATATAATGTATAGTAAAATCCAAATATGAGCGATATCACTTCAACTCGGCTTTATACTGATTGGAAAAATTCATTCAAATTTCAAATACCAAAAGGGTAGTAAACGCTCCATCCGGCTTTATGCAACAAATATATTTTAAACTGTATTTTTTTGTTTTAACAAAATCATATCATGCAATGCCTTTCTTAACATGAGTTTACTACATAATTTTAAAACATGAGTTTACAAATTTATAGAATATCACAACTTACCCTAAACCAAAATCCAAATCGAAAGTTACACCTCTCAAAAAGTTTCAAAATCCTATTGAAGGCGATGCCATATTCAAATTTACGTGTCAACTAACCTCGACTAAAACTTCAGTAGGCGATGCCATATTCTTGAGTCAAATCGTTCACTTGACAAAAGAGCTCTTAACAACTACTTTGCAAACAGAGTCAACCTCATTTCAGAACTCCATTTCAAGTGAGCTTACTTTCAACAAAAAAACTCTTTCTAATTATTAAAAGACCATAAAAGCAAAAGATGGCTGGAGAGGGGCAAAGTCCATTGCCAAACATAGTAATTGGAAAATTGTTTCTAACAGCATGCAAAATTTTAAAAATTTATCACGACCAAACCATAAACCTAAATCAACTTTCATGAAGTCTTGCTATGCAACACCCTATTTTTTTTTTTTTTTTTTACAACATAATTTCACAACTTAAAAACCTCTAAAATCAACCCGGCAACGTAGAATCCATACAAAACCTAATTTATAGATTAACTACAAAAACTTCTTCCATTAGATAAATAAAAGTTTCGAATCCTTACCAATTGCCATGAAACAAAAATAATCGGGCTTGACCAAGCCTCTCAAACGTGCATGCTGTGAGAGCCTCCTTTGTCTTGAGAAAATATTGGGTATACTAGGGAGGCTAACTCAACAAATCACCGGTTCATTCATTGGGTGATACATGTCGCGTTGGGCCCATCTTCCATTAATTTTTCTCTCTCTATCTTTTTCTTGGTTTCTCCGGACTCTACTTTCCTTTTATTTTTGGGGTTCTTAGTCAGACTCTATTTTCTTTCTTTCGTTCTCTCTTCTTGCTCTAAAGATGCCCTTGTGATGGCATCAACTAAAGCAAGACCGAAGCAAGACCAAAGAAAGGGCTTAAACAATACACTTGGGCGTGGGCTTACTGTCTTGCTCTTATTTATTATGGTTTGCAAGCCCGGTTATTGAAACTTTAATCATGGACATAAATCTTTTAGGTTGTCATGTATTGATGCTGAACTATGTAGAATGAGAATAAAGTTACCTTCCCTGATTGTAAGAAAATTGAATGGGGTGAGACGAGTGGGATGAGGATGTTTAGTTTAACTTCCGCATTTTACTAAGAAAGAAAGGAGAATCAGGCGCCGTTTGTTTCACTTGATGTGGTGGACTTCATCAAAGAATTCGAGTAGGACAAAACGAAGTCTTTTTCTTGTTCTTTTTTTTTAACCCAAGAAAAAATAACTGTGAAAGTTCAAAGGCGTTCCTCCACTGTCCACTCCGGTGGTGGGGTGAAGGTAGGGACATCAGTGCAGTCCTTTTAATCATGGTGGGGGGTAGCTAAGTTCCAAAGGCCACTTTGAATAAAAGAACCACCAATGACGTCTCTACCTTCATCCCTCACGGCGCCATGGATCTTACCTCCATCGTCTCTATCCTGGTCAACTTCATCCAAGTGAAATTCCAGGGGAAGTCGATTTCACCATTTGAAACCCACCCTGTCGCCATCGGTGTTGCCATCTGCAGCCTGCTTCTGCATTTCTTGTCGCTGCATCTCGCTAATCGGGCACCCCCGTCTAGCGGCCGTGCTCCTCCTTGTGATGGAGCATCATCGCACCTCCTCATCGATTTCGCCGGTTCGATATCGGTGGCTTCGCTCACATGGTTGCTGCTCCACGACTCCTCCCACTCCGTCCTCTGGTTGTTCGTGCTGCTCCCGTTGCTTTCCGTGAGTCTGTTGCGCAGCCTTTTTCAAAAACTTTGGCTGTGGATATACGGCAAACTCGTTATGTTGATCATTCGTGCCGCGCGGTCTCGTGCATGGCATGGTGTAAGAGCGCCGCCACATTTTCCGCGCCCGGTCGTGGATCTGCGTTTCCGGCTGCAAGTCTGATCGCCGTAGTTGTTCGACTGTTCCCTGCTTGGAAAAACTAATTTTAATTGTATGACCGCTTTAAATAAAATGATTAGTACTTTAGGAATCTAAGCTAGTTTTGTATAAGATGCACTTGGGCCTTTCTTCTGTTTATCTCAAAACATAAGGAGTTCCCAAGCCTTTGGCATCATCGAATCATCTCCCGACCATAAGAAAGGAAAGCAGGGAACAAGTAAAAACCACCTATGTATCTTTCCTATTCCTAGCCGTGAACGGTGATGGACCTTGTAGCGACTAGATCTGTTTAAGATAGGCTAGCCCTCAAAAGAAATTGGGATCTCTTGTTATCAAAGAGATCGAAGACGACCTCAACAATTGTTACCAAGAGAAGAATGGTCATTTCTAGTGGCCATATAAGGGGTAGTAATGGTTCTTGAGGTTAAAGCTTCTGACCTCTTTGAAAGCATTGCTGAGTGTTGCAGATTTCCTTCTCTTTTTGGTGAATCTCTTTGTAGCTTTCTGTTTGGCCAGTGGATCAATATGTGTCATTTTACATTCTTTGCCGGTGTACTATGGTTTTGCTCATATATCCATATGAACTGGGATAAATAGATGTCTTGGCAACGTGGGCACAGCTACAATTTCAAAAGCTTTGATCTAACACTAACGTCATTGAGTGATCCAAATCAAAATGAAAGATGTCAGCTTTTTCCTCTCCGTTCCATATACACCATTACTGCTTACTAGCTATTCCGATGATAATATAGTTGTAGTTTGTCATTGCAGAATGTGGGAATCGTTACATCATACTCTCTATTTGACCTCCGAGAGGTGACAATTAGATCTTTGCTGTGGCAAATGCGTTAACTTGCAATCTAAGACTACATTGTCTCGCTGGCGGATTAGTTTTTGGCCAGGAGCTTGAATTGTTGCTTCAGTTGGACATTCAAGTTTCTGGGGCCAAGGTGAGAAAAGAATGCTGAAATGTAGATTTTTTTTGGCAGGCTTTAGCTCGAGATTACTGAATTCTGGTTGACTGTGTTAGAACTGAACTTTTCCCACTTTTCATGTGCTAAAGAATTTACAGTTCATGTATGCAAAGCTAGATAGATAGTATGCAGATGCACGAGACAAGTCTGTATAAACTGCACCCATCTGATGTTGGCATCTGAGGAAATAATTAGACGGGCAAGCTTTCTGCCAAGTTGATTCGCAAATCAAATTATGCATCCCAGTGTCAACACTTTATTTCATTACATAGAGCACTCAAGTCTCGCACTTAAAAAATATGATATTCATCTGCTTTTACTGCAGAGAGCTACAATCTTGGATGTCGACTGTGGCGGTGAGTCCAATTGACTTGCATGGGAGCGTAAGTTGAAACATCAAACAGAAAGGAATTTCTTTTTGTCTTGGTAAGTGCTTCCCAAACTCTGCAACTAAACGCACTTACATTTGCGGCTTTTGGAGACCAACATTCCCGTCTTTTCTTAAGCACCTCCAATTGCATGTTCATTCTTTCAAATTTTCCTACAGAAATGCAATATTTTCATGGAGTTCAGAGTAGCAGGGTCTTCAGGTACTTACACTATTCCAGCAACCTGTATTAAAAAAATGTTTGGTATTGGAGCATTTCCTCTTGATTATTACTTATTGTGGAGGATGAGTCTATATATATGATGTTAAAAAGGAACATGGCTATTCACCACATCACATGGTATTGTATCCATTTGTTGCCTAAGGTCTGTTTAGTAAGATAGCACTTGTGATGAAGGTGCACGGTGGGCAATACTCATTTGATGTGAGTAATCAATGGACAGGGGCATTCATTGCAGACATAGGCACCCAGATTCAGGTTCCTTATCTTCTCACGAAGGTCACGATAGTACTCACTGGTATCATCTTTGATGAATGAAGCGTAAAGTGTGAGTTGATGAAAGTTAATGGCAATCTTTTACTGTAGTGGAAGGCAATCTGTGATGACTGAGATTGCACTGCACAGTACCATAAAAGTTGAACCTGCTAATATTACCAGAGACACTGCATAGGAAGCACAGTTCTGTAGACTAAAATAAGAAAGAGTATATGCTCGTGTAGGTGATTTTTCAAAGTGGGCCTTTCAAAAGTGCATGAAATGTTGAAGTCATAGTCACATTCCATGCAGTGAAAGACAGAGCATCAACACTCTTCACGACATATGTCAACAACGCTCCTTCCTAATATGAGAAGAACAAGGATGTGTGGCATGAACAGGTTGTTGCATAACTGAGGGCAATTCAGCTCATGATTTATAGAGCAGAAAAGAGCAGCTCTGCTGACGGATTCATCACAAGCCTTGCATGGACCATCCTTCATATGACAGTTCCAGCAGCAGAGGATGATCGTGCAGGGAAGAAAGAAGAGGCAATCAAGACAACCATAGACCTCGCCTGGTATGTTCTCTTCACAAGCTTTGCACCTGATTCTGCTTTCGAGTTTCATGTAGAAGACCAGTGAATGCTGATGGTCAAAATTGTAAAAAACCAAGTCCTTGCCCTCTAGGTCTTGTAAACATAGAGTTAAAGCTGTGCAGTCCATGTTGAGGCTGAATTTGCATTCACTGCAGTAGGAAACCATGGCAGGCGTTACATTTAGCTTTTGTGGAGAAAGAATATGCATGCATAGCATCCATAGACCTCCCCCAAGATTGCTTGCTCGCAGGCTTTGCATTTGATTCTATTTTTCATCCCAAGATGATGGGATGTGAGTGGATTCTCATGAGCATTTGTTGGTTGGCCACATTCTGAGAGTCCTTATTGGGAGGACAAGCAATCTTGGGCCGTGCACTAAAAATTGACGGATCCGACTGTTAAGAGAAGGTTGTCATATTTAAATGCAAAATATTGATTGAAATATATATATATATATATATACTATATATGTATTTCCTTGTGACCAAGTTTGTTAGGAATATGGATGAGCCTTGATAAGCCATTCCCTCTTGTGTCCATCCATTGATCACGTCTTACTTCTACCATATTAGACTTACTGTTCCAGACAATGAGTGACTAAGTTTGTCAGGAAATAAAATGATAGCGCAGCTTCAAGATGAGTATTTATAGATACGTCTTAGTGATTTTAGAGCGCTCAAAATGAGCAATTTCTCAAGAACAGATCAGAGAAAGCATATAACCTTGGAGCATAATCACATATGTCATTATCTGAAGAGCTAAAGAGAAATATGCGATGTGATTTGAGGACTGAACCTATGATTTAGATGCAAACGTTAATAAATTCTTCTCTGGACTCTGAAGGTTAGCCATTTTGTATGAGATATGCAGGATTGCAGGTATCATAAAGCAAATCAAATTATGTTAGCAAAAAATTTGGTACCGTCATCTCCAATGAAAGCAAAATGTGTGATAAATGTTGTTGGCCATGGAAACTGGAAAGAGCAATAGATGATTCATCTTCAGTGAAAGCATGTGTCACAGACAACATTATCTTTCTCTTCTTGGTTGACCATTGTTCCTTGTCGGGCAATTGTTTCTATCTACTTCATCAATTATGTATGCTATCCTTTAATCCATAGGAACTTCTCATCAGTTGGAGGGTTTGGTTGCCCAAAATCGTCTTGGCTTCGCCAAAACTCCTCTTCTCTAGAAGCCTGGCTGGCATGCAATCCCACTGGCAATAGGGTGGTCGACCTTGCCTCAGTTTCGTGACATGCTATCTTTCCCCTCTGCATTCCATAGTCAAGGGTGAGTCCCATGTGTCAGTTTGTGGATAGCGGTCTCACACACAAATCCCTACAGATTCCTGTAGGTGGTCCAAATTATATCTATTTTAATTTTCATGTGGTTCGTTCATCATTTGATTTGACCTTGGAAGTTGGTTTTCTTCTTATTTATTTACAAGCCTAAATGCTTATTGTAAAAACGATTCCCAGGAGAGTATCGTGATAATAAGTCAAATAATGAAGCTAAGTAGGTGATCGACTCGATAACTTAAGATGGCGGCACTGTCAAATGCTTCTGCTAATTCGGTGCCAGATACTTAAAATTGTTTCCATCAATGGAAGGGCAAATGTTATTGAAAAGACCAAAAATACTTCGACAATTATTGCGACAAGTAGAATGGGGAGATGTTTTATTGGTTGTTTCAAGGTTACCTAAGATCCTACTAGACCAAAACATTTGGAAGTCTTTTCTTTACCGAAGAGAGAAAAGAGGCATGTTCATGAAAAATGGCACTTTTACTAGCATTTTCAGATAGCAGCACCTTATTATCACATTGCCACATGTCAAACATTGTCATATGGTTGTTACTAGTTGCCAAAATAAAGTCAAAATTGTTCTTGAGGTTAAAGCTTCTAAATTCTTTGAAAATATCGCGAGCATCACAGTTTTGCTTTTCTTTTTCTGGCAAATCTCTTCGTGACTTTCTGCTTGGCCAGGGGATCTATATGTGTTATTTTACAGACTATTTGCTGTTATACAATGGTTTTGCTCATTTATCCATATGAACTAGGATAAATAGATGCCTTGGAGACAGGAGCACTGCTGCAATATCAGAGCTTTCTTCCATCGTCAGAGAGTTAGCAGAATCAAAATGAACAATGTCACTTTTTTCATCTCTGTCCCGTATGCATGGGTAATTGATGTGGACATCGAGCCATATCGAGGAGGAGGTGCTAAGGATCCATTGTCTATTCCTCTTTTGGTTCGATCACTCGAGCGCAGGCCGAGCAATTTAGGCAAGCTGTTAGTGTCATGGTTCGTGATCTTCAACGTGGAGATGACCTTGGATCAAATCTTGAAGAATCTTGGAAATCTTGGCGCAATTTGATTATATGGACACAAAATATTTGACCATATATATATATATATATATATATATATATCTTCTTATTTAGGAATATTCTAGAATATGACGCATTATATTTCTAGGGTTGGTTTTAGGGTTTGTGTGGCGGCTAGAAGGCCTATATATAAGACTGACTGAATTTCTTTGGGGACATATATATTTTACTTTGAGAAATAATTGAGAGATTCTCTTCTATTGTTCTTTTGAGGACTTGACCTAATCAAGATTCCCTTGTGACAGTCGATTCGACTTATCGAGCAAGATAACAATTTCTTTTGCTCGTGGCGTCTATAACGTTGGTTGGTTGACACATGTTCGTCAACAGGTCACGTTCATACCGAGGTTGCCAATCACAAGTTTGATTGGAGGTCGAGGTTTGCAATTCGCACCATCTAGGCCTTCGTAGAACGATCCTTCCGCAACGATTCACATCATTTGGTATTAGAGCTTGCTTCTACAAGGTTTATTTATCTTTAATTTTCTATTTATATTCAGCAATTTGAGATTTATTGAGTTAGGGTTTCGATTCTAGCCAATTTAGGGATCTGATTGGTTTTGTGCTTCCATACGTAGTTGTTTGCTGTTAGTTTTAATTTCCTAGCATCTTAAATTGTATCTAAGTTCGTCAAAAAAAAAAAAAAAAAAAAAAAGAAAATGCACAAAAAAAAAGTGCGCAAGAGAAAAAAAAAAAAAACACAGATTCGGCAAAAAAAAAAAATATATAGCCGAACAAAAAAAAATCAAGAAGGCGACTCGTTTGTTAGTGGACCGAATTGAAACAAAATCAATAGTGATTTGCGTTTCAATTGGAATTTTGAAAGTTGTACTTGTTGGTTTGAAATTGTTACTTGCTGAAACAAAATCAATAGTGATCTAATCTTGTTTGATTAGTTTGATTGATTGTTGTGAGGGGGTTGAGAGATAGGTTTTGAGTCCAAGTCCAATAAAGAGCTTGTGAAAAGAGAATACGAGAGGAAAAAGGCAAGAGTGTGTGAGTTTAATTGAGGGTAAAAAAAAAAGCCTAGACTTGAGTTAAACACGAGGGGAGTGACAAACACCTTGAGAGAAACACGTGAGGGAGCGATTGGTGAGGATTTTTGTGACTAACGTTTATTTGCAGGTCTAAAATATGTCGCATGAAGAAAGCGTGAATCAAAGGGAGGTTGACTCCATACGAAGGGATGAAGTGCGTGGAAAGCATCCAGCAATTGAGGGTCGTAGTGGAGGAGTTTAGTGGCCGAATGATGGGGAATGGCATGAGGGTTGATGGTGACTGAGAGATACCCCGAGAAAGGCCGCAACATCAGCGAGATGCCTCTAGAACACAACCTAGAAGGCAGCGGCATTATGATGATGATGAGGCTGACATGGAGGATGATCGAGATGCTCGATTTGGAAGGTGGAATGGAACCCGAGGGTTTAGACACCGAGAAGATAATGAACTTGGCAATATCAAGATAAAGTTTCCTTCTTTCCAAGGAAAGAATGATCCCGATGCGTATCTAGAGTGGGAGAAACGCATGGAGATGGTATTTGATTGCCAAAGATACTCCGAGCTCAAAAAGGTAAAAATTGCAGCTCTTGAATTTACTGATTATGCTATAATTTGGTGGGATCAACTTGTGACTAGTAGAAGGCGCAATGGTGAAAGACCGATAGAGACGTGGGATGAGATGAAAGCAGTGATGAGGAGGCGTTTTGTACCAAGTCATTACCATCGAGATTTGTTTCAAAAGTTACAAAATCTCACACAAGGTAATAAGAGCGTGGAAGAGTATCACAAGGAGATGGAGATTGCCATGATCCGTGCTAATGTGGTGGAGGATCGTGAGGCCACAATGTCAAGATTTTTGAGTGGTTTGAGCCGAGACATAGCAATGGTGGTGGAGCTACAACACTATGTTGAATTGTAGGAATTAGTGGACAAAGCCATCAAAGTTGAGCGGCAATTGAAGTTGGATTGAAATCACAAGAGTGGAGGAGGTTCAAATCAGAATTGGAGATCCAATTGGAAGAGAGATGAGAAGCCGAATTGGAGAGGAAATAACACCAAAACCGAAACCTCAAAGGAGAAGGAGAGGAATGGTAAAGTTGGAATGAATCCGGTTTCAGGTAAAACCAAAAACCCTAACACTAGAACTCGTGAGATTAAATGTTTTAAGTGTTTGGGCAGGGGTCATATGGCGAATCAGTGCCCTAATAGGAGGGTGATGATCATGACTAGACATGGTGATGTTGAGTCCGAAAGTGAGAGGGAAGAAGAGGATGATGAGATGCCACCATTGAAGGATTGTAGTGATGGAGAAGTGGCTATAAAAGGAGACTTATTGGTGGTTAGGCGTTCTCTGAGTGTGCAAGTAAAGGAGGAGGAGCATCATCAACAAAGAGATAACTTGTTTCATACAAGATGTGTGGTGAATGGTAAGATCTGTAGTATGATAATTGATGGAGGTAGTTGTGCAAATGTGGCAAGTTGGACTATGGTAGATAAGTTGGGTTTGAAAACGACAAAGCACCTTAGGCTTTATAGACTTCAATGGTTAAATGATAGTGGTGAGGTGAAAGTATCGAAGCAAGTTCGAATTCCATTTGAGATAGGGAGATACAAGGACGAGGTAGAGTATGATGTTGTACCTATGCAAGCGGGTCATATCTTGCTTGGAAGACCATGACAATATGATCGAAAGGTAAATCATGATAGATATACTAATCGTTATTCATTGGTGATGAATCAAAAGACTTATACCTTGGTACCAATGACACCTAGTGAGGTGTATCAAGATCAGTTAAAGTTACAACGAGAAGCCGAGAGAGAGAGAAAAGGTGAGAAATCCGAGGGCTTGCATGGTGTGTCTGAGACGCAAGGAAAAGGAGAGGCCGAGAGAAAGAATGTGGTAAAACCGAGGGAAAAGAAGAGAGGAAAGAAAAGAGGCAAAATAATTTTTATGCAAAATCAAGTGAAGTGAGGAGAGCCTTAGTTCTAGATAGACCAATGCTTGTACTTGTGTACAAGGAGGTTTTGTGTTCTACTAACGATCTTGACCCAAGTTTGCCTAGTCCTATTGTGTCTTTATTGCAGGAATTTGAAGACATCTTTCCTAATGAACTTCCTGGAGGGATACCACCGATTCGAGGCATAGAACATCAAATTGACTTGATTCCTAGTGCGCCATTACCTAACCGACCCGCATATCGAAGCAATCCCGATGAGACAAAAGAACTTCAGTAGCAAGTTAGCGAACTATTGGAGCGAGGGCATGTGAGAGAGAGTCTTAGCCCGTGCGCCATCCCTGTTTTGTTGGTGCCAAAGAAGGATGGAACTTGGCGAATGTGTGTTGATTGCCGAGCAATCAATAATATTACGGTAAAGTATCGACATCCTATTCCTAGGTTAGATGACATGTTGGATGAGTTGCATGGTTCTTGCATTTTCACTAAAATCGATTTGAAAAGTGGCTATCGTCAAATTAGGATGAAAGAAGGTGATGAATGGAAAACTGCATTTAAGACCAAGTATGGGTTTTATGAGTGGTTAGTCATGCCATTTGGATTAACTAATGCATCGAACACGTTTATGCGACTTATGAATCATGTTTTGCGTGCTTTTATTGGTCGATTTGTGGTTGTCTATTTTGATGATATCTTGATATATAGTCAAAGCCCTGGTGACCATATTGAGCATGTGCGAGCTGTCTTGCAGGTTTTAAGGGCCGAACAATTATACGCTAATCTAAAAAAGTGCTCTTTTGTTACCAACAAATTAGTATTTCTAGGATTTGTTGTTAGTGCTGATGGTATATAGGTTGATGAAGAAAAGGTCAAAGCAATTCGTGAATGGCCAACGCCTAAGACCGTAGGAGAGGTGCGTAGCTTTCATGGATTGGCGAGTTTTTATCGGCGATTTGTGAGAAATTTTAGCACCATTGCCGCACCTTTAACTGAGGTTATCAAGAAGCACGTGGGTTCCACGTGGGGAGAAGAGCAAGAGAAAGCATTTAATCTGCTAAAGATAAGTTAACTAATGCTCCTTTGTTATCTTTGCCGAATTTCAGTGCTACTTTTGAGATAGAGTGCGATGCTTCTGGTACAGGAATTGGAGTCGTGTTGATGCAAGGAGGGCGTCCCATAGCTTATTTCAGCGAAAAATTGAGTGGAGCAACATTAAATTATCCTACCTATGATAAGGAGATGTATGCTTTAGTGCAAGCTTTGGAGACTTGGCAACATTATTTATGGCCAAAGGAGTTTGTGATCCACACCGATCATGAGACCTTGAAGTACTTGAAAAGGCAGCAAAAGTTGAATAAAAGACATGCCAAATGGATGGAGTTCATCGAGACTTTTCCATATGTGATCAAGTACAAGAAAGGTAAGGAGAATGTGGTAGCCGATGCACTTTCTCGAAGGTACGCGATTCTAACTATTTTAGAAGCAAAGTGTCTAGGTTTTGAGCATATCAAGGGCTTATATACTGATGATGACGACTTTGGGAGAGTGTATGAAGCATGTGAACACGCTGCATTTGATAAATTCTTTAGGCATGAAGGTTATCTTTTCCGTGAAAACAAACTATGTTTGCCTAAGTGTTCTTTGCTTGAATTGTTGGTGCGAGAAGCGCATAGTGGTGGTTTAATGGGGCATTTTTGGCATTAATAAGACTTATGAAGTGTTGCATGAACATTTTTATTGGCCACATATGAAGAGAGATGTCACACATGTCTGTGAGAGATGCATTGCTTGTAAGCAATCGAAGTCTACAACTAAACCGCATGGCTTGTATACACCATTACCTATTCCAACGTATCCTTGGACTGATATTTCTATGGATTATGTGTTAGGATTGCCTAGGTCTAAGTATGGTAGAGATTTTATTTATGTGGTTGTTGATCGGTTTTCAAAGATGGCTTATTTTATACCTTGTCATAAAACTGATGATGCATCTCATGTTGCTGATTTGTTCTTTAGGGAGGTTGTACGTTTGCATGGCATGCCTAAATCGATTGTTTTAGATCGAGATTCTAAATTTCTTAGCTACTTTTGGAAAACATTGTGGAAAAAACTAGGAACATGGTTATTATTTTCTACTACTTGTCATCCACAGACCGATGGTCAAACTGTGGTAGTTAATAGAACTTTAGGGGTATTGTTGCGTGCTATTATTAAAAAGAATATAAAATCTTGGGAAGATTGTCTACCACATGTTGAGTTTGCATATAATAGGAGCGTGCATTCTGCTACTAAATTTACACCATTGGAGGTTGTCTATGGTTTTAATCCGTTAACTCCGTTAGATTTAACCCCTTTACCTATTGATGAGCGTGTGGATTTAGATGGAGCAAAGAAAGCTGAATTTGTCAAGGCGTTGCATGAGAAGACGCGCACAAATATTGAGCGCAAGACTGAGCAATATGCAAGGCAAGCCAACAAAGGGCGCAAGGAAGTGGTGTTTGAACCCGGCGATTGGGTTTGGGTTCATATGCGCAAAGAGAGATTTCCTGAGCAGCGACATTCTAAGTTATTACTGCGAGGGGATGGACCATTCATGATTTTGGAAAGAGTTAACAATAATGCCTACAAGCTTGATCTTCCAGGTAAGTATAATGTTAGTGCCACATTTAATGTTTCTGACTTGACTCTTTTCGATGCCGATGATGACTTGAGGGCAAATCCTTTGCACGGGGGAGGGAATGATGTGGACATCGAGCCATATCGAGGAGGAGGTGCTAAGGACCCATTGTCTATTCTTACTGATTCGATCACTCGAGTGCGGGCCAAGCAATTTAGGCAAGCTATTAGTGTCATGGTTCGTGATCTTCAGCGTGGAGATGACCTTGGATCAAATCTTGAAGAATCTTGGAAATCTTGGCGCAATTTGATTATATGGACATCAAATATTTGACCAAGTCAAATATATATAAATATATATATATATATATATATATATATCTATATCTTCTTATTTAGGAATATTCTAGAATATGACGCATTATATTTCTAGGGTTGGTTTTAGGGTTTGTGTGGCGGCTAGAAGGCCTATATATAAGACTGACTGAATTTCTTTGGGGACATATATATTTTACTTTGAGAAATAATTGAGAGATTTTCTTCTACTGTTCTTTTGAGGACTTGACCTAATCAAGATTCCCTTGTGACAGTCGATTCGACTTATCGAGCGAGATAGCGAATTCTTTCGCTTGTGGCATCTATAACGTTGGTTGGTTGACACGTGTTCGTCAACAGGTCATGTTCATACCGAGGTTGCCAATCACAGGTTTGATTGGAGGTCGATGTTTGCAATTCACACCATCTAGACCTTCGTAGAACGATTCTTCCGCAACAATTCACATTAGTAATGCTTACTAACTATTCTGATGATAACATTTTTTGAGTATGTCGTTACAGAACGACATTGGTTACATTATACAGTCAGCATTTTACCTCTGAGAGGTGACAACTAGATCTTTGTCCCGGCATATGCATCAACTTGCTTCAGCATATAAGATTTATAAAGACAAACTTCTTCAGTGGTGTATCCTGCATGTATCCGGAAGCTCTTGGATCTGAATAATGCAATGACTATGTTGTCTCCCTGGCTAAATTGGTTTTTGGCCAGGAGGACGAATTGTTGCTTCAGTGGGTGATTCAATTTAGGGCCAAGGTGCCAAAAGAACGCTTGATTTCTTTTTTGGGAGGCTTTAGTTCAATATAACTGAATTTTGGTAGACTGCAGATGTTAGAACCAAACTTTTCCCATCTTCATGTGCTAGAAAAGAATTTACAGTTCATGAATGCAAAGCTTGATATATAGTATGCAAAAAGCTCGTGGCTAGTCTGCACAAACTACGTAACCCGATATTCATTTTCAAGGAATTAATAAGACTGGCAAACTTCCTAACAAGTTTATTCATAATCAAATTATGCATCCCAATGTTAATACTCCTATTCATAACACAGAGCACACAAGTCTTCTACTAAAAAATATGATATTTATCTGCTTTTGGTCAGAAGAAAACAATATCAGATGTCAAGTGTTGGCAGGGATTCCAATTGACTTGCGTATGAGTGTAAGTTGAAACATCAAACAAAAAGGCGGTCTTCTGCCTCCCCAATTCTTTCCTTCTGGATAAGAGCCTCCCCAACTCTTCAACTACATGCACTTCGCTTACAGCTTTTTGAGACCAGCATTGCAGGTCTTCCTTTGAGTACCTCCAATTGTTGGCTCACTCTGTCCACTTTTTCCTGCAGAAATGCATCTAGTTCAGCAAAATCGAGGCTTCAGGTACTTCCAGTACTTCCATTACTTTAAAAAAATTTTGGGATTGCCATATTTTCCGTTGATTATAACTTATTGTGGAGATTGAGTCTGTATATGATATAACAAAAGAAAAAAGAACAGGGCTATTCACCACATCACATGGCAGCATCTCGTGGCCATATGTTGGCTAAAGTCAGTTTAGTGAGAGAGCATTTGATACGAGTAATCAATGGACGGGCATTCATCACAGACGGAAGGACCCAGTTTCAGGTCCGTTTCTCTCAAAGGTTAGAATAGTACTCACGGGCATCTTCTTCAATGAACGTAGCGTAGAGTGTGAGTTGATGGAGGTGATGGCGATCTTTATTGTTGGTGTTAACCGTTGAACGCAATCATTGTTGACATAAAGATTGCACTGCACAAGAACGTGAAAGTTGAATGTGCAAAATTTACCAGACACTGCATAGGAAGCATGGTCGGTAGATCTAATATAAGAAAGGGTATATGCTTGAGGTAATGTTTCAAAGTGGGCCTTTCAAAAGTGCATGGAATGTTGAAGTTGAAGTCGCATTCTGCATAGCGAAAGACAGCGTCGACGCTCTTCACAACATGCATCAGTGAGCCTTCCTTCTTGATACGGGAAGAAGTGGGTGTTCCAGGGTGAACAGGGTGTTGCATAACTGAGGGCAATTCAGCACATGATTTACGGAGCAGAAAAGAGCAGCTCTTCTCCAGGCAGGCATGGGCTAAACCTTTAACATATTAATCACGAACCTTGCTCGCACCATCCTTCATCCGACCCAGCTCCAGCGGCAGCGGATGATAGTGAATTGGAGATAGAAGACGCAATCCAGACAAGCATAGACCCCACCTAGTATGCCGCTCTATTCTCAGCTTTACACCCAGGTTCTGGTTTCAAGCTTCATGTGGAAGGACACCAGTGGATGCTGATGGGCGAAATGGTTAAAAAAAAAAAAAAAAGGAAAAAAACTGAGCCTTTCTCGCCCTCCAGATCTTGTGAACATAGAGTTATAGCCACGCAGTCCACGTGAAGGCTGAAATTGCATTCACTGCAGGGGGAAACCAGATGGCAGGCATTACATTGGAGGTCTACCGATTGATCGAAAGCAAGAAAAAGGGTTGATTATGAAGAGAGGGGTGTTGCTTCTCTGGGGCAGATTCGTTGCAGCTCTCGTGAATGAAGAATATGCGCCGTGTGGCATCCATCCTTGCAGGCTTTGCATTTGATTCTACTTTTCGTCCCAAAATGGAGGGATGTGAGCAGATGCTAATGAGCAAAATGCAGGATGGATTCTCAGAATCCTCGTCAGGCTTAGTTGTGACTAGGCAGACGAAACAATATCCAGCAGTGCACTAACGCTCAACCGTCCGAATGGCAAGAAGGAAGCCTGCTCACACGCATGGCAACTCCAGTAATCCTTATCGTTGGCAGCTAGGCAGGCAAGTCGGGGCAGCGGGTGAGAGGGGTGTCCTAGTGTGGACAGCAAGCTAAATTCGGCATGACTCGTAAAAGAAGAAACGACAGGATTCAGAGTGGTGAGCTGAGCTGCGGATTGGAGATCGCACTACATTCCAAGCAAGTACAGGCTTCTTCGCTCAGGTTTCGGAGATTCAAGGGAAAATCTCAAATAAGGACCCAAAGTGAGCCTACTTTCTCAAATAAAGACTCGAAGTGACCGTTGTTTCAAATAAGGACCCGAAGTGGCTAACAAGTCTCAAATAAGGATTTGAACCTGCCGGACGGCCAAAATGTTCACTGACCGGCAAGCGTGTGACATTTCTAGTGGCTAGAATATGGGCAATTTTGTCCCAAAAATTATAGATAGATATTAACAAACCCTAAAAACAAAACCCCCAAACTCTTCACGTTCTTCTTCTTCCTCTCTTAATCTTTTACGTTCTTTGTCCCCTCTCATTTGGAGAACCCAAATTCTCTGTTGATTGAGCAAGATCCCTGGCTCCCTTAGTTCCAAAGGTACGTGCCCTCCCTCCCTCCTTCTCTCTCTCTCTCTCTCTCTCTCTCTCTCTCTCAATTTGAACGAAACTAACCTCGGTTGAACGGGAGTGTGAATCAAAGTGTATGGCGAACCTAGGAAAATATAATGAAGAATCGAGGCCCTCGTGTTACACACAAGTGTCTCAATAATGAAAATGTAGCTTTACTCAAGATTTGTCTTCTTCGTTGGAAATAAACGAAGACAGAAAACAAAAAAAGAAGATGTGAATAAATGAAGGTAGAGGTTTCTTGTTGTGTTTCAATTCGTGTTCCATTAACAAAAAATTTCCGTGTTCCAAGTGAGAGAGGACAAAGAATGGAGAATATGAAGAGTAGCAAAAGAAAAACGTGAGAACATAAAGTGATGAGTTGGGGGGTTTGTTTTTAGGGTTTGTTAATTTCTATATATATTTTTCGGACAAAATTGCCCATATTCCGGCCACCGGAAATGTTACACGCTCGTCCGCCGGTGAATATTTTGGCCGGCCGACAAGTTCAAGTTCTTATTTGAGACTTGTTAGCTATTTTTGGTCTTTATTTGAGAAAATAGGCTCACTTTGGGTCTTTATTTAAGATTTTTCCTATTTCAAAAAATAAAATATTATTAAAAAAAGGTCACCGACGCCAACCGGCCGCAAAAAAAAAAAAAAAAAGAAAGAGAAAAAAGGAAAAATAAATAAATAAATAAAATATTTCAAAAAATAAAATAATATTAAAAAAATGTCACCAAATGTGGCCAGCTAATTTTGGTCGAATGGACCGATCGGAAATAATGGTAAAAATTTTAGGATTCAAAATTGGTAAAAAAAATAAGTTTAGGACTGAACCGACACAATTGTAATAGGTTCATGATTTTTTTAGTAATTTTCCCTATTTTATATAGCAATAATAATGGCAGAAAAAACTGGTCTTCCCACTCTCTCTTTTTTTCCCCTCTTAGAGTTAAAAAGTATTGAAACTTTTGGGCATTTTTGTGTTGGAAAAAATAGATAATTTGAAAATATGATTTCATATAAATAATTATTTATATTACTTATAAAGATCAATGAACAAATTTTTGTTATGGTCCTTGAAAATGATTACCTATGAAATATTTTTCATCAATTTATAATTCAAGCAATAAGAGAAATAAGTGATATTTATTTAGAAATATATTTAAAATCACTTAGTTTCCGCCAAATAGATGGAGCCTAATACTTTTTAGGATGGGAGTGGTTTGAAATTTTGTGAAATAATTATTTTCTTCGCTAATCTAATGGATGAAATGGTTGAAGTGGATTTTTCAAAAGTATAGTTCATTTCATTTTCCAGGTTTGAGTTGACCTATCTTAATTAAGGATCGGGGAAATTGAAGCTTGCAATCAATCGTTCAAATTGGAACGTTGAAAAGCAAAGCTGACTTTTAAAATCCGATTTATATTTAGAACTATCGTATTAATTTAAATGATTATATATAGATAGCTAGTCATAACAACTTACATTATTTTGAGAAAGTAGGCTCATTTTGGGTTCTTATTTGAGACTTGTTAGCCACTTCGGGTCCTTATTTGGAACAACGGTCACTTTGGGTCCTTATTTGAGAAAGTAAACTCACTTTGAGTCCTTATTTGAAATTTTCTCGAGATTCAATACATGATCACCAAGGCAAATTAGGAAATAAAAATGCATTTTGAATGGAGTTATAGTTGTTATCAACACGAAGTAAATGTGGTGAAATTAATTCGGTTAATGCCTTGAAAAATCCCAAATTGGTACACGTGATAAATTTATCCTAAACTAAACTCCAAACTAGTACATTTTTGACAAATTTATCTCAAACTGATATAGTTGTGATAAATTTACCATTTATCAGTTTTCGTTAAATTTTACTGTCGAATTACTAAATTAAATGACACGTGACAGTTGACTGGTATACTAGTTTAGGATTTTACTCCATTTATAATAGTTATACAATTTTTGTAATTTTTTTGTAGCATTAATCTAATTAAACGAAGCGTATATTTAGCACAAATGTACCAATTCAAGGTTTTTGATGGTCGAATAAATTAGTTTGGGGTAAATTTATTATAAGCATACCATTTTGAGATTTTTTTTTTTTTTGATCAATTAGGGTAAAATTGTCATAGGTGTACCAGTTTAGAGTTTTTCATGGTCAAAAAATTAATTTGGGATAAATTTATTACACGTGCATCAGTTTGGAGTTTTTCAGGATATTAACCTAAATTAATTTTACCCCACTCCCTCGTCATTTGATGTTGTGTTTCACTGCTAAATTGGGCACGCAACTCGTGAAAGAAGATTCGACACGATTCACAGCAATAGGGATGAGCTGCGAATTGGAGACCAGCACGTTAGACATTCCAAGTAAACCTTCCATCCAGGTTCTGGAGATTCAATGCATGATCACCAAGACAAATTAGGAAATTAAAAAGCGTTTTGAATAGAGTTATATATGTTTAGTGATATCAACACTAAGGAAATGGGGTGACATGAATTGTACCCCACTTCCATATTATTTGATGCTCTATTTCAGTGTTCATTTGTACATTTTATTTTATTTTATTTATGCTTTAACGCAATAGTTAATAAAACTAAAGTGGCCCATGAAAAGTTTCATATCTTGTTCATTTAAAGTCAGCTGCAATTAGGAGGTGACAAAAGTGCATTCACCTTGGGCTACTCTATACATTCATCAGAAAGTTCTTATCCAACTTACAGTAAAAATAATTTACGTAAGACAAGATTGCGATGACAGTTTTGTCATAATTGTTTAAAAAACCAAATTCACCTATTTTTAATTTTATGAAATATTTTTTTAAATTTATTAGTCGATTGCATTTTTATGTAAAAGTAATATTTACATTTGCTATTAAATACAATTTGTACAAATAGTATGAGTCGAATCTACTATTTTCTAGTTATCAATTTCTCTATATAAGCTATGTTGATACGGCTCATTGAAGCAGCAATTGTAATTAAACTTGTAATTTTCATTAAATCTTTGAATAGAACTCGATTTCATTTTCAAAAGCTAAATAATTATTTGCATTGGTTATCCTTTAAAAAAATATATAGATTGAAGTTGTTATAGACCCGGTTCACATATATAACCTACAACTAGTTAAACTAAATTTAGATCCACATATAAAAAGTTGGAATTTGTATAAACTATGAAGACGAAGACCTAGGAGAACATTTCTAGAAAGAGCAAAACAAAACAGAGAGGTGCTCTTTTGAGTAATTACAAATAACCCTATCAAAATGACAGAATGAATTACAATTGGATGAAATAAAGATTATAATGCATGCACATTTTTCATCTATGGTGATCATCTTCCTTCCACTAATTTGTATGCTCCTTTTGCTAAAACCTTGAATTTACTATGCAAATCAAAGTAGCGATTGGTCCAATCCTAATTTTGAACCAAGTCACATCCTTTTTCTGAGGCAAAAAAGAAAGAAGACAGAATTCTCTCTTTTTTATCATACTTATTCCCTACTACTAGGGTGTTTGCGTGTATTTATAAACCTCTTTTCAGTAAATTTTTCAATGTCTTTTATTGATTCTCTCTCTCTCTCTCTCTCTCTCTCTCGAGGGAGTTTCCGAAAGGGTCTCGAGAAGATTCAGTGTTCACATTGCAATGGTTGGACCATGCCACATTACATGATAATCCTATGGCCACTCATGGGTAGAAATGGGACCTTCATGAAAGTTGAGGATTAAAAAAAGAAAAAAAAACCGAAGTAGAATTGAGATTAAAATTAGATTTTGAGATTTTTTAGGAAATTTGCCCATAATTATTCATGCTTCCATCAACAATCCAAGGCGTCTCAAACCAAAGAAAATGCAATCTTTTGTTAAGATAGAAACCTATTTCTACAATATTTCACCAAGAAAAAGTGTCTGCTACTTCAAAAGTATTTTAGTAGGATTTTGTATATCCAACAATTATAGAATAAGTGAGTTCGACATAAAAATAATAGTAACAAGAGAATGCTCAAATATATAATTTTACATAATAAATGGGTAATTAGAGATAACAAGGTTGATTTTATTCCAAAATTCAAATTGTCAAATTTTATTGAACCCAAAATGATAGAGATAGGGAGGCATTCCAGGAGCTAGTTTTATCATTTGCTTCAACCTTCAGATCCGTTTTAAGGCATCCATTTTTTTGTTTTAACAAAATCCCCATTGTCCCTCCTTCGAATCTCTTTTGCAGCTTATAATATATCAAATCTTTATCACTTATCCTCAAGATTCCTGGGCCTTCCCCACAAATTTATGTCGGATAACAACCACTTTGGGCGAAAATCCAAGTCAAAGTTACTCCGACTCGAGAAGGCCCTCCAATCCGAGATCCACCGCTCCGCCTCTGTGAAAAGGTCCTTGTCCAACCTCTTGACCGTGCTCCCCAGTGCATTCGCGGCGACGACGATGCCGGTCTCTCCCACCAGCTCGTGGGCCACAGCCTCGGCCCGACCGAACCCGACGCAGTTGCCGAAGTAAGAAGCGGGTACGGGATAGCCCAAGCGGGTGAGGCCGCCGGCGATGAATCCGGGTAAACCGGGCCGCGATGGGTGGGTCTGGGATCGTTGTTGTGGGCCTGAAGGGATAAATGGGCTTTCACCCAAACGACCCAAAGGAACGCGCAGGTGAGAACGTAAGGTGACAAATGGGGTGGGTGGGAGAGATTTCCGGCGTCGCATTGAGAGAGTATCCACCTTCGGATGCACGCCATGTCAGTGGTGCCCACAACGAAAGTGGACCGGACCATGTCGGGGAAACCAACGCCACCATGCACTGGCGAAGGAGGGGCCTGCCATTTGAAACTTTAGAGAATCTGTGGAGGAGGCCATGGATTCTTAACCGTCCGTGAATTCCCTTGGAGCGGCATGAACTGAAGCATGACTGAAGAAAGGGCTTACGCGAGACACTTGGGCTTGGGCTTAATGTTTTGCTCTCGTTTATCATTTTTTGCCAAAGCTCGGTTACAGCAAAAATCTGTATAGGTTATTACGGATGGATGCAAAATTGTAAATTATGCGGAGCGAGAATAAAGTCACCCTATCCCATGATAAGAATTTAGGAGAGATAAGGACGTTTAATTTTAAGTGTGAAATTCGAACCCCTACATCCTGCTGACACAGATAGAAAAAAAAAATAGGACAGATCAAATTCTCTTCTTAATTTTTTTTTAACACAAGAAAAAATTAATCGAAAAGTTTAAAGGCCTTCCTCCACTCCACGACGTGATGAGGGTGAAGCCAGACACATCGTCACTTCATGGAAAAATAAGTACCATTGGACAGGGACATCGAATATATCATATATTTTTGTTGAAAGTTTCTAATAGATTTATATATCAAGTCCAATATGACTCGCCTCTGAAAAATAAGCACCATTGGACCATCGAATATCATTGGCAAACTTTCCACGAAAATATATTATATATAAACGATGCTCCTGTCTTCACACCTCACCATGCCATGGATCTTAAATCCATTGTATCTATCCTGGTCAACATCATCCAAGTGGCTTACCAGGGGAAGTCAATTTCACCCTTGGAAACCCACCCCATCGCCACCCGCGTCGCCATCTGCAGCCTCCTCCTGCATTTCTCTTTCGGGCATGTCGCTAATCCGGCACCACCGCGTCGTGGCCCTGCTCCTTCTTGTGATGGAGCAGCGCTCCTCCTCTTCCACTTCACCGGTTTGACATCGGTGTTTTCGCTCGCGTGGTTGCTGCTCCACGACTCCTTCCACTCCCTCCTCTGGTTCGTGCTGTTCCTGTTGCTTTCCGTGCGTCTGTTGCGCGGCCCCATTCAAGAACTTTGGCTGTGGTTTTACCGCAAACTCGTTCTCATGATTATCCGTGCGGCACGCTCCCGTGTATGGCACGGTGGAAGAGCGCAGCCACATTTGCCACGCCCGGTTGTGGATCTGCGTTTCATGCTGGAAGTTTGAGCGCCGTAGTTGTTCTACTGACTGCTCCCTGCTTGGAAGAAGTAATTTTAATTGTATGACCACTTTAAATCAAATCATTAGTACTTTAGGAAGCTAAGCCAGTTTTGCGTAAGAGGCACCTGGGGCTTTCTTCTCTTTATCTGAAGCCATAGCCATGAGGAATCCCCAAGCCTTCGGCGTCAAATTATCTCCCGATCATAAGAAAGGAGAGCAGGGAACAAGTAAAACCACCTATGTATCTTTCCTGTTCCTAGCCATGAATGGTGATGCACCTTGTAGTGACTAGAAATTGGGATCTGTTGTTATCGAAGAGATTGAAGATGACCTCAACAATTGTTACGATGAGTAGAATGGTCGTTTCTAGCAGCCATATAAGGGGTAGTAATTGTTCTTGAGGTTAAAGCTTCTGACCTCTTTGAAAACATTGTTGAGTGTTGCAGATTTCCTTCTTTTTTCTCGTGAATTTCTTTGTAGCTTTCTGTTTGGCCAGTGGGTGGATACGTGTCGTTTTACATTCTTTGCTGGCGTACTATGTTCTTGTTCATTTATCCATGGGATAAAGTGATGCCTTGGTGACACGAGCACAGCTACAATTTCAAAAGCTTTGATCTAACACTAACATCATTGAGTGATCCAAATCAAAATGAAACATGTCAGCTTTTTCCATCTCTCTCGCATATACACCATTAATGCTTACTAGCTATTCCAATGATAATATAGTTGTGGTCTGTCATTGCAGAATGTGGGAGTCGTTACATCATGTAGTCTTCATTTTACCTCTGAGAGGCAACAGCTAGATCTTTGCTGTGGCAAATGCGTTAACTTGCAATCAAAGACTATGTTGTCGCCCTGGCTGATTAACATTCAAGCTGCCGAGGCCAAGGTAAGAAAAGAATGCTGAAATGTTGATTTTTTTCTGTAGGCTTTAGTTCAAGATTACTGAATTTTGGCAGACTGTAGATGTTAGAATCGAACTTTTCCCATCTTCATGTGCTGTAGAATTTACAGTTCATGTATGCAAAGCTAGATAGATAGTATGCAGATGCTCGAGACAATTCTGTACAAACTACACTCATCTGATGTTCATATTTGTGGAAATAATTAGACCAGCTAGCTTCCCGACAAGTTGATTCATAATCAAATTAGGCATCCCAATGTTAATACTTTGACAAATGACAGAGCACAAAAGCCTTGCACTTCAAAAATATGATATTTGTCTGTTTTTACTGCAGAGAACAACAATCTTGGATGTCGACTGTAGCAGTGAGTCCAATTGACTTGCATAAAAACGTAAGTTGAAACATCAAACAGAAGGGTGTTCTCCTGACTCTCGAATTCTTTTCGTCTTGGTAAGGGCATCCCCAACTCTGCAACTAAATGCACTTCGCTTGCGGCTTTCAGAGACCAGCATTACACATCTTTTCTTGAGTACCTCCAATTATGTGCCCACTTTTTCCTGCAGAATTTCAACTTTTTCATCTAGTTCAGGCTGTTCAGCAATAGCAGGGTCTTCAGGTACTTGCACTATTCTAGCAATTTGTATTAAACACTGTTTGGTTTTAGCGCATTTTCTGCTGATTATTACTTATTGTGGAGATGAGTCTATATATCTATGATGTCAAAAAGGAGCATGGCTATTCACCATATCACATGGCAGCATCTTGCATCCAGTTTTGGCTAAAGGCTGTTAAGCAAGAGAGCACTACCGTGATGCAAGCGCACCGTGGTAAAATGCATTTGATATGAGTAATCAATGGGCAAGGGCATTCATCAGTCAAAAGCACCCAGATTTGTGTCCCTTATAATATTACAAAGGGCACAATAGTACTGCTCACTGGTATTATCTTCGATGAACAAAGCATAAAGTGTGAGTTGATGGAATTTAATGGAAATCTTTTACTGTAGTGGAAGGCAATCAGTGATGATTAAGATTGCATTGCACACAACTACAAAAGCCGAAGCTGCACAATTTACCACAGACACTTCATAGTAGCATGGTTAGGTAGATTTAAAATAAGAAAGAGTATATGCTTGCAGAGGTGATGTTTCAAGTGGGCCTTTTAAAAGTGCATGGAGTGTTGAAGTCGTCACTTCCATGCAGTGAAAGAAAGAGCATCCATGCTCTTTACAAAATATGTCAACAGTGCTGTGAGCAGGTCGTTTCATCTGAGGGCAATTCAGCACATAATTTATGGAGCAGAGAAGAGCATCTCTGCTCTGCATGGCAATAGGCTAAACATTTGACACATTCAACACAAGCCTTGCACGCACCATCCTTCATATGGCAGTTCCAGCGGCAGAGAATGATAGTGCAGTGGAGAAAGAAGAGGCAATCAAGACAACCATAGACCTCACCTATATGTTCCATTCACAAGCTTCACACCCGATTTTGCAGTCAAGCTGTGTGTGGAAGACCAGTGGATGCTGATGGTTGAAATGGTAAAAAATCAAGTCCTTTGTAACTCCAGAAGGACAACTAGCTATTCTGATGATAATATTGTTTGAGTTTGTCGTTGCAGAATGACAGATTGGTTACATCATATAGTCAGCACTTTACCTTTGAGAGGTGAGAACTAGATCTTTGTTCCGGCGAATGCATCAACTTGCTTCAGCAAATAGGATTTATAAAGACAGTGACTTCTTTTGTGATGTATCCTGTTTGTATCCAGAAGCTCTTGGATCTGAATAATGCAATCTAGGACTATGTTGTCTCACTGGTTGATTGGTTTTGGTCCAGGAGCTAGAATTGTTGCTTCAGTCAGAGATTCAAGTTGCCAGGGCCAAGGTGAGAAAAGAACGCTGAAATATAGATTTCTTTTTTGGGAGGCTTTAGTCCAATATAACCGAATTTTGGTATACTGCAGATGTTAGAACGGAACTTTTCCCATCTTCATGTGCTGGAAAAGAATTTACAGTTCATGAATGCAAAGCCATATTGATAGTATGCAAAAGCTTGAGTCTAGTCTGTACAAACTACACCTGTCTGATATTCATTTTTCGAGGAAATAATAAGACCGGCAAGCTTCCTGACAAGTTGATTCATAATCAACTTATGCATCCCAATTTTGGTGCATTAATTCATAAGATGAGGCAAACAAGTCTCACACTCAAAAATATGATATTTATTTGCTTTTGATGCAGAGAATAACAATATAGGATGTTGAGTGTTAGCAGTGATTCTGATTGACTTGCTTGAGAACGTAAGTTGAACCATCAAACAGGAAGGCTGTCTCCTGCCTCCCCAATTCTTTTCTTCTGGATAAGTGCCTCCCCAACTCTGCAACTACATGCACTTTGCTTGCATCTTTTTGAGACCAGCATTGCCCGTTATTTTTTTTTTCAGTACCCTCAGTTGTGTGCTCACTCTCTCTGCTTTTCCTGCAGAATTGCAATTTTTTCATCTAGTTCAGCAATAGCAAGGTCTTCAGGTACTTCCATTACTTTAAAAAACATTTGGTATTACCATATTTTCTGTTGATTATAACTTATTGTGGAGAATGAGTCTATATATGATGTTAAAGAAAGAAAAAAGAACAGGGCTATTCACCACATCACAAGGCAGCATCTTGTATCTCTTTGTTGGCTAATTGTCAGTTTTGTGAGAAAGCACTTCTGTGATGAAAGCATACCGTGGGTAAAACGCATTCGATATGAGTAATCAATGCACAGGGGCATTCATCGCAGCTGGAAGCACCTAGATTCAGGTCTTTTTTCTCTCAAAGGTCACAATAGTACTCACTGGCATGATCTTCGATGGACGAAGTGTAAAGTGTGAGTTGATGGAGGTGATGGTGATCTTTTATTGTTGGTGGTAATTGTGGAAGGCAATCATGATTGACATTAAGACTGCACTGCACAAGAACGTGAAAGTTGAAAGTGCAAAATTTACCAGACAATGCATTGGAAGTGCACATCAGTAGATCTAATATAAGAAAGAGCATATGCTCGTGGAGGTGATGTTTGAAAGTGGGCCTCTTAAAAGTGCATGGAATGTTGAAGTCAAAGCCGCATTTTGTGCAGAGAAAGACAGCGTCATTGCTCTTCACGACATGCATCAGTGAGCGTTCCTTCCTGATATGGGAAGAAGTGGCTGTGCCAGGGTGAACGGGGTGTTGCATAACTGAGGGCAATTCAGCACATGATTTATGGAGCAGATGAGAGCAGCACTGCTCCAGCGGCAGTGGATGATTGTGAATTTGAGAAAGAAGAGGCAATCCACACAACCATAGACCTCACCTAGTATGCTTTGCACTCGATTCTGGTTTCAAGCTTCAGTTGTGGGACACCAGTAGATGCTGATGGGCGAAATGGCCAAAAAACTGAGCCTTTCTTGCCCTCCAGGTCTTGTGTATTTAGACTAATAGCCGCACAGTCCATGTCAAGGCTGAAATTGCATTTGCTGCAGCGGGAAACTCTATGGCAGGCATTGCATTGGAGGTCTACCAATTGATCGAAAGCAAGAGAGATGGTGATCATGGAGACGGGCGTTACATCTCTGGGGAGAGATTTGGCGCAGCTCTCATGGAGAAAGAATATACACGTGTTCCATCGATAGACCTCCTCACAGGCTTCACATTTGATTCTACTTTTCGTCCTCGGATGATGAGATGTGAGCAGATGCTAATGAGCAAAATGTTGGATGGTCGCATTCTCAGATTCCTCATCAGGCTTAGAGTTGTGACTAGGTAGACGAAGCAATATCGGGCCGTGCAGCAACGCTTAACCATCCGAACAGCAAGAAGGAAGCCTGCTCACACGCATGGCAACTCCGACAATCCTCCGCATCATCGCCTACTGGGCGGTCAAGTCGGGGCAGCAGGTGAAACGGGGGTCCTAGGGCGGACAGCATGCCAAATTCAGTGCAACTGGTGAAAGAAAAATCGACACGATTCACGGCAGTGGGCTGAGCTGCGGAGCGAAGACCAGCACGCGAGACATTCCGAGCAACTACAACTTCCGCTTCGGTTCCAGAGACTCAATGCATGATCACCAAGGCAAATTAGGAGATAAAAAAGCGTTTTGAATGGAGTTATAGTTGAGTGATGTCAACACGAAGTAAATGAGGTGACATGAATTGTACCCTACTCCCGTATTATTTGATGTTGTATTTCAGTGTTCATTTCTACATTTTTATTTTATTTTATTTATGCTTCAACGCAATAGTTAATAAAACTAAAGTGGCCCATGAAAAGTTTTATATCTTGTTCATTTAAAGTCAGCTGCAATTATATGAGGTCTTAAAAGTGCATTCACCTTGGGCTAGTCTATAAATTCATCAGAGAGTTCTTATCCAACTTACTATAAAAGTAATTTACGTAAGACAATTTTGCAATAACAGTTTTGTCGTAATTGTTTAAAAAACCAAATTCACCTATTTTTAATTTTATGAGTTATCTTTTTAATTTATTAGTTGATTGCATTTACACGTAAAAGTAATGTTTACATTTGCCATTAAATACAATTCGTACAAATAGTATGAGCTGAATCTACTTTTTTTTAGTTATCAATTTCTCTATAAATGCACATGTTCTGCAGCACCCTTGATTCGTAAGCTATGTCGATATGGCTCATTGAAGCAGCAATTATAATTAAACTTGTAATTTTCTTTTAAATCTTTTAATAGAACTTGATTTTATTTTCGAAAACTAAATAATTATCTATATTGGTTATTTAAAAAAAAATATATAGATTGAAGTTGTTATAGACCCAATTCACATATACAACCTACAACTTCAACTAATTAAATTGAACTATGAAGACTAAGACCAAGGAGAACATTTCTAGAAAGAGCAAAACAAAATAGAGAGGTGCTCTTCCGAGTAATTACAAGAAAACCTATCCAAATGATAAAATGAACTACATTTTGATGAAATAAAGATTATGATGCATTTACATTTTTCATCTATGGTGATCATCTGCTCCTTTTGCTAAAACTTTGAATTTATTATACTAATCAAAGTAACAGTTGGTCCAACCTTGATTTTAAACCGGTTCACATGCTTTTTCTGAGGCAAAAAGAAAGAAGACAAGATGCTCTCTTTTTTGTCATATTTATTCTCTCCTACTAGGGTGTTTACGTGTATATATAAACCTCTTTTCAATCCCCTTTATTGACTCTTACCACTTTTCATCTCCTTTATTGACTCTCTCTCTCTCTCTCTCAGAGAGTTACCAAAGGGTCTTAGGGGAACCTTCGGTGTTCACATTGCAATGGTTGGACTATGCCGCGTTACATGATGATTGTATGGCCACTCATGGGTAGAAATGGGGCCTTCATGAAACTTGGGAACTTTTTTAAAACAAAAAACCAATTCAAGTAGAATCGCAATTAAAATTAAAATTTGAGATTCTTTTAGGAAATTAGCAAAATTCATACTTCCATCAACAATCCAAGGTGTCTTAAACCGAAGAAAATGCAATCTTTTGTAAGATAAAAACCTATTTTTGCAATATTTCATCAAAAAAAAAAAAATCCTTGCTGCTTCAAAAGTATTTTAGTAGGATTTCGTATATCCAACAATTATAGAAACAGATGAGTTCGTGCATAAAACATGGCGACATGAGGATGCTCATGTCGCAATATATTATTTTCACAATAAATGTGTAATTATAGAAAGGGAGGGGCGGCTGTTATTGTAGTATGAAATTTGTAAGATTATAATGATATTGAGAAACAATAATGATATACTGATGTATGTGTTCATTTTATTGACTTTGTGAATAAGATTTCCTTTATCTATTGTCACACCCCAACTCTATAAAATAAGGAAAATGACACCACCATGGTCTTGCCCAAATGATGCAACTTCAAATTATCAAAATATATGTATTCATCCATATACTTGATAAATAGTGAGTTGGTTACAAAATCAAGAGTTCTGAATTTTTCTTTTTTAAAGTGTGAGTGTATCTCCAAACTCAATTAAACCCCACAAACATCATCCCAGACATATACAAGTATCTAAACTCACATCCAAATCCAAATGCAAAAAATTTCTCGCCAATAATGCTCATGTCCTATTTTAGCTTACCTGAAAAAGATTTGGAATGAATAGTGTGAGTAACCACAGCTTAGCGACTAATCCAAATCTCTTTTAAGTAGATCAAGCATCTGTTGTGATAAAGCAATAACAAAGATCCATCTATCCAAATCCAATATATAATGTACAATAAAATCAAAATATGAGGAATATCACTTTAACGTAACTTTATACTAATCAATTATATTCATTCAAATTCAAATACCAAAAGGGTGGTACATGCTCCATCCGGTTTTATGCAACAAATATGTTTTAAACATTACTTTTTCATTTAAAAAAAAAAATCATATGGTACAGTGTTTTTCACAACTTATTATATATCAATTCCCAATCACTTTCAAGACATGAGCTTACAAATTTGTAGAGGATAACAACCACCCCTAAAAAAATCCAAATTGAAAGTTATGCCGCTTAAAAAGTTTCAAAATCATGGGTCCGTTCGTTTCATGGAAAATGGGCCATTTTTGGAAAATATTTTCTCAAAAATCATTTTCCAGGAAAATGACAATATTTTCTGGTGTTTGGCTAAAACCTGAAAATGTTTCGAAAAATATTTTCTGGTGTTCGGTAAAGAAAATATTTTCCGCTCCCCAGATTGGTGAGTGCGAACATCAAGCTCGAGGCTCGCCAGATCGATGAGCGCAAGCTTGAGATCAACGAGCTTGAGGTTCACCTAGTGACGGCCGATGACTACTCAAGAAAGAAGAAGATGGGAAACAAAGAAAAGAAAAAAAAAAAAAAAATAGAAAAGGAAAAGGAAATAAAAAATAATTCAAATTAAAAAGATAAAGAATTAAAAAATAATTCGAATTAAGAAAACAAGAACAAGAACAAGAACAAGAAAGGGGAGAAGGAAGTGAAGATTTGTAGAGGTGTGAGATAAGAGAGATCAAGTGAGAAAAATGTTTTTCACTTTTTAAAAGTGGAAAACATTTTCCCCCAATTTAGAAGACTTTTTCCATTTCATGAAAAACATTTTTCACAAGTGATGGATTTAATAAATGGGCCTTTAGGTGGGCCTAAAAAGGCCGGTCCCACTGGAATAAGGCCCGTGGAAGGGAAAGTATAAAAGGGATGAGAGAAAGGGTGAACGTACCTTTGGCATTTACAACGTGCGTTCTCTTTCTCTTCAAGAATCCCCTCTCTCCCTCAAATGCTAAGAAGCGACGCCATCTCCATTTTGGCGAATTTTCGACATCGGATCGAACGGGGCCGAATCCTCTTCCTCAATACGGCGTCGGTGTCTAACTGGTGGCCAACAAGGTACGCTCGAATCCGTGGTGTGCTTTTGATCGGTGATACGTGACATTCCGGGCTTATCTTCCGCATATGATTTAGGGGTTCGGTTTAGGTGCCGAATCCGGTTTTTTCGATCCGACCGATCCCAACATTGGTATCAGAGCCCGTGTTAGCGTTTTCCCGACTTGTATGATGTTTTATGATGTTGTATGATGTTTTATGATTGATTTTCGCATAATCCTTTTTCGGCCGTACGGATCGTGGCCATGAATCCCGACACCCGAGCATACTTCGCCATTTTTCCTACTTTTCGTAAGTCAAAATCAAAATATAATGGCATAGGGAGGAAGGAGACGTCGAGACGAGTCCGGCGACGTGTCGCGTGCCGCCGAGGCCACCGGACGCGCCGCCACGCGCGGCCGGAACGCGCGGGGTCATCGCACGCGCCGACTCGGCTCCCCCGTGCGAAACGCACCGTTTCGCCCGCGCATGCAACGCACGCGCTGCGCGCGAAACGGTGCGGCCGAACGCACCGTTTCGCTGGGGCGCGTGCGACGCACGCACGAGCGAAATGGCGCGCCGTTGGCCCCGCGCGTGCGATGCACGCGCGCCAAACGGCGCGTCGTTCGGCCCTTGGCGCGTGCCACGCACGTGCCGGATGACGTCATCGTGACGTCATCCCGGCACGCACTGCACGTGTCGGCTGGGCGTCCGACCGCAGCACCGTCCGACTGCACGACCGGTCCGACGGCGACCGGCCCGACCGTCCGACCGGCCCGACCGTTGACCGTTGACTGGACTGTTGACCGTTGACCGAGACAGTTGACCGTTGACCGCGACCGTTGACCGACCGTTGACCGTTGACTTGACCGTTGACCGGCCGTTGACCGTTGACCCAAAAAAAAAAAAAAGGAATTTGTTTCTTTTTTCAATTACGTCTATGTGGATTATATGTAATCCAATATTGTTCTGCATTTGTTGCAGAACAATGCCTCCCCTTCGCTTCGTACGCCTATTCGCGTGATTACCGATAAACAAAAGGCAAAGCTTTCTAAATTGATAAATGAGTTGACCGATTATCGATGGGAGAAAGGTGACTTAATTGATCATGTTCTTGAAGTCAACGGGAAGATTCAACAGGTCATATGGAATGGTCATCCCATGTCGCAGTCGAGATGGTGCGATTTTTCATTAACACTCTTCCATCGAGAATGGCAAGATGTGTTGAATCGCATATGGGATGTCAACGGTCTTTGCTTCATATAAGAAAATTGTGATAGATTTTGTAAACGAATATTACTGCATTGTTGCAAGGGAAAAGGTCAAGAAATTGACCAAAATAGGATCTTTCCTGGTTCGTGTGAAGGTTGTTTGTAAAATGTATTAGCTGTTTTTGTTGAGTGTGCTATGTGAACATCCTATGTAATGTTCTCTACCTGATTGTTGTTGTTGTAACGACCTATATGTTTGTTGTATTAACTGAAAGTATTATCATATTATTGTATGTCAATTATCCGTCACTTTTCTGTTAATTGCCGGTTGCCGGGGGTAGTTAGTCAGGGTAATAATAGAAGTTTAATGTAGAATCATAGAATTGATTTTGCATATGACAATCATATTAATGATAGTTTTAAGTTAGGATTTTTGGAGGATGATTGGAAACAAAGTGACCTTTTGATTCTAAAACCTTACTTAAAATTGTTAATTAATATGATGGGTTTGTGCAAAATAGATGCATAAATAATAGGCATTAATAACTCGTGCATATATGTCTGTGTTCATATCAATGGCTTCACCACAAAGAGCATAGTTGCCGAGCTGAACAAAGGTGAAAAGCTCAATGGTGACAACTATGAAATCCGGCAAATGAAAATCCAAGATGTCTTGGAAGAGCAAGAAGCACTTGAGACTCTTGTCCCGACCATGATAGAACCCGAAGAAGGAACCACTGCACAAAGATAAGAGAGACAAAGAAGCATTTGCTGCATGGAAAAGAAAGAACTCTCTTGCTCGCATCACGTTGTCGAGCAAAGCATGGAAAATGACGTCATGCGAGAGTTTAGGCGTTTTGAAAATGCCAAAGACATGTGGGAAGCATTGGCGGCAAGATTTGGTCATACTTCGGTGACTGTGACTAAGGCACTCACTATTAGGTTTGACTCTTATAAGAAGCCTCATGGTCGACCATGAAGCAACATCTTAGAAAGATGTCAAACATGATTAATGAGCTTAAAGATGCTGGCCATGTCCTGACAGATGAGCAGCAAGTGCAAGCAGTGATTCGTTCCTTGCCTCAGAGTTGGGAGCATATGAAGGTGCACCTGACTCATAATGAGAATATCAAAACCTTTGAGGATGCATTGCGTCATCTTGAGCTGGAAGATGACCGCCTATTGGCGGCTAAGCCGGAAGCTGAACTCTATCATGCTAGTTCTAGCTCAAATGGAGCTTCGGGCTCCAAGCGCAAGCGCCCTAACTGGTTTGATAAAGGGAAAGGCAAGGAAGCTGGTCCTTCAGGGAAGAAACCCAAGTTTAACCAACATGAAAGAGGAAAGCGTCCTCGCATGAAAAAGCTAACAAGGGTGAAATGCTACAACTGTGGCAAGAAGGGTCACTATGCTCGCGACTGTCGTGAGCCAAAGAAGGTAAGCACCCCTTGTATTTTTCAGAACTTAGCTTATGTGTCGAGTTCTCGTATTCTTAACCGAATCTAATCCTTTGTGGACTGTGGATTCGGGAGCAACAGACCATGTAGCGAAGGATAGAGGATCCTTCGTGGAATTCCGACGAATACCAACCGGAACTAAGTGGATCTATGTGGGAAACAACTCCGTGAGCAAGTGAAAGGAATTGGCACATGCCAACTGAATATGCGTGGTGGACGCACTTTGTTCCTTCATGATGTATTGTATACTCCGGAGATTTGTCGGAATTTAGTGTCTGCTTTTAGTATTGGTTAAATTAGGTTTTAATTTGAACTTCTATGATAGAGGTGTGGATTTGTTTTTGAATACAAATTACTATGGTTGTGGATATTTTCTGGATGGTTTCATTGTATTATATATTGATTATGTTAATACAAATGTTTGTTATTCCCTTCTTACGTCTCCTAACACATATGATAAGGATGTGAATGTATGGCATGCTAGACTTGGTCACATTGGCCAGCAGCGTATGAATAGACTAGCCAAAGAGGGCTTGTTGGGCAAAATTGAAAAGTCGATTTGCCTATCTCGTAAGCATTGTCTAGAAGGGAAAACGACAAGGAAACCATTTGGAAAAGGTAAAAGAGCTGAATTTCCTTTGCATTTAATCCATTCTCGATATCTCGTGGTCCAATGAATGTGAGAGGAAGGCATGGGGCTGTTTATTTCATCACTTTTATAGATGATTATACTCGATTCGAATATGTCTATTTGATTTCTCACAAATCTGAAGCAATAAGTTGTTTCAAAAGGTTTATGAACCTGGTAGAGAATCAATTAGACAAGAAAATAAAAGCATTGAGATCCGATCGAGGTCGAGAATATTTATCTCGATGAGTTCAGAAAATTGTGTGATGAAAAAGGAATAGAAAGACAGTTATCTATTCCATATACTCCTCAACAAAATGGTGTTGCGGAGAGAAGAAACAGAACCCTACTGGAAATGGTTAGGTCCATGATGGCACATGCTAACTTACCTATCACTTTTTGGAGTGATGCGTTGTTATCTGCTGCCTATATACTTAACCGTGTGCCTTCCAAATCAGTTGCTTCCACTCCATATGAGTTATGGACAGGTAGAAAACCAGACTTAAGTTTTCTTAAGCCATGGGGTTGTGCTGCCTATACACTTGAATCCTCTCACAAGTTTGGGAAATTAGGTCCCGTGAGGCAAAAAGAGTATTTTCATAAGATACTCCGAACACTCAAAAGGGTATGTGTTCATAGGTGAGCAGGAAAGTGGGAGTATAACTGAATTTGAATCACGAGATGTCACATTCTTAGAGGATGAATTTCCTAAGAAGGGCGAAATAGGGGAAGACAACACCCTATTTGAAACCTCGGATCAAGATAATGATCTTAGTGGAGTTCGTCCAAGTGGGAGTAATATGAGAAGTGATGAATTGAATTCGACTCATTCTCAATTGCAACCACATGATGAGATGACATCATTATCTAATCCCAGTGAGAGCATAATGGGGAATGATGTGCAAAGAGCACAAACTTCCATACGGCGAACAAGTCGCCAAAGTATTCCCGTCGACGTTTTGACATTGAAGGGGAAACTTTTATGGTTGCTCCACAAGATGAGGATGAGCCTAGAAATATTAATGAGGCTCTAAATTGCCCCAAGAAGGAAAAATGGATTCATGCAATGGAAGAGGAAATGGAGTCAATGAAATCAAACCAAGTCTCGGGAACCGGTTGATCTTCCAAAAGGACGCAGAGCTATTGGGAACAAATGGGTTCTCAAAGTAAATCGAAAGGCTGATGGCTCGATAGAAAGGCATAAGGCTCGCCTTGTAGCGAAGGGGTATAATCAACAGGAAGGGATTGATTATGAAGATACGTTTTCTCCTGTAGTAAGATTTACCTCGATTCGCATAATTCGGCAATAGTATCTAGTATGGATCTTGAGTTACATCAGATGGATGTAAAGACTGCTTTCCTCAATGGAAAATTAGAGGAAGAAATATACATGGAACAACCTACTGGTTTCATAGTAAAAGGTATGTCGACTTTTGAGATCGATATACGGCCTTAAGCAGTCATCGAGACAATGGTATATACGTTTTCATAATGCCATAATGGCATATGATTTTACAATGATTGATGAGGATCATTGTGTATATATCAAAAGATCCAAGGATCAATTTGTGATCATGTCATTATATGTTGATGATATACGATTGCCTAAGCAATATGGAGTTTGTTCATACTTGTCAAAAGTTGGTTGTCTTCCAACTTTGAAATGAAGGATATGGGTGAGGCTGCATACATTCTTGGAGTTAAGATTTCAAGGGATCGTTCGAAGAGATCGTTGTCTCTTTCGCAAGAAACATATATAAATAAAGTTCTTGAACGATTTCGTATGCAAGATAGTAAACCCATAAACACTCCTATTGCGAAAGGTGAAGGATTGAGCCATAGACTGTGTCCGAGGACTCCACAAGAAAAGGAACAGATGAAACATGTTCCTTATGCAAGTGCGTTGGGAGCTTGATGTACGCTATGATGTGTACAAGACCCGACATATGTTTTGCAGTTGGAATGGTGAGTAGATACCAATCCAATCCAGGTCCAAGACATTGGAAAGCCGTGAAGAGAATACCGAGGTATCCGAAGGGAACTGCTGATTTCAAGTTGAATTATCAAGGAAATGATCTCGCGACTTGAAGGCTATTCTCGATGCTGATTGGGGAGGAGATTTAGATGAAAGGAAATCTACCTCTGGTTTTGCTTTCTTCTGAACAATGGCGCCATATCATGGAGCAGTAAGAAGCAAACGTGTATAGCCTTATCCACGATGGAAGCTGAGTTCGTGGCATTATCGCGCGGTGCAAGAAGGAGTTTGGCTTAAGAGATTTTTGGATCATTTAGGTGTTATTGAGAAAGCTGCACATCCGTTATTGGTTAACCGTGATAGCCAAGCAGCTATAGCGTACACTAAAGATCCAAAATATCATGGCAAGACCAAACATATAGATACCAAGTATAACTTTGTAAAAGATATGGTTGCACGAAAGGATGTGAACTTGCAGTACATATCTACGCATAGAATGGTAGCAGATCCTATGACAAAACCAATACCTAGAGATGTGTTTTGTGGTCATGTGAAATCTCTAGGATTGCGTAGAGTTTGATGTACTGGATTGTAATTTCCCGAGTTGTTCACATGTATGAACTAGTGTTGTTTCATTATTAATGCCTATGTATCTTTGTTTGATCTTTATGCATCTTAATGCTTAGTGCATTATATTATGTTGAGAAAGTATGTCGGACAGATAAGAGATTAGCCCACTCACACGGGTAATCGCATCTATTTACTATGTGATAGATAGAGATGAGACTGTTTTTAAGCTTATTATCTAAGTGATAATCGAGAACTCAAGCTTAAAATACGTATGTCGCCTTAACTGAGTGTTAAGATGAGGACATAGTACACACGATGTCCGAAAGTAAAATAACCCACACATTTTACTTTATCTGTCTAAGATGCCAGATGCGAGTTCTAATGAATTTTATGAATGAGTCAATACGTGAACTCAAGTTAGACATTGGGTATGTCTGAACTATCATCTGTACGGTATTGATGGTGAAGACATACGCTCCATGGGAAAGGAGTTAATACCGTAATACGTATTTCATACTACGTATGCATTAGACGACCTATAAGGGTGGCAAAAGTTTGATCTCAACTTTTATGACGTGTGAGACTCTTGAGGAATAGAGTTCCTCGTTTTTAGTGCCCTCATGACTCTTACTTATTCTCAAGATTTCTATTTAGTGTTTGCTATCTTAGAATGTTGCCAATGGTCATGAGTTGATTCGATCTAATGGGACATTTCTAGAAAAGCAAGTTGAACTGAAATTGAGAGTTTGAAGGAAAGAGGAAGATCGGATTTGTAGAATCACATTGTGGTTTTGTATTCACGTGTCGACCAATTATGACTGTCTTTGGGATAATCATAATTGTGAATACAATAAATATATCATTGTTTAAATGAGATTAAGAGAGATATAAATGTGATCGATCGATCTAGGGTACCGCATACTATTTTTTACTCGGAAAATGATGCCCATTATGAGCTGCTATATATTCCTAACAGATGTATAAAGAACGAGCTCTCAAAGTATGCCTACGCACGGATTATTCACCTGTATGAATGTTGAAAGAGGAAAAGAGGATTTTCAGTTGATGGGCCTCGTTGGGCCTATCCGCCCATGTTGGTTTTGGTCCACCATGTGCGAGTGGGAGATGATGGATTTAATAAATGGGCCTTTAGGTGGGCCTAAAGGCCCGGTCCACGGGAATAAGGCCCGTGGAAGGGAAAGGTATAAAAGGGATGAGAGAAAGGGAGAACGTACCTTTTGGCATTTACAACGTACGTTCTCTTTCTCTTCAAGAATCCTCTCTCTCCCTCAAAGGCTAAGAAGCGACGCCATCTCCATTTTTGGCGAATTTTCGACATCGGATCGAACGGGACTGAATCCTCTTCCTCAATACGGCGTCGGTGTCTAATCTGTGGCCAACAAGGTACGCTCGAATCCATGGTGTGCTTTTGATCGGTGATACGTGACATTCCCGGGCTTATCTTCCGCATATGATTTAGGGGTTCGGTTTAGGTGCCGAATCCGGTTTTTCGGGATCCGACCGATTCCAACAACAAGGAATTCATTTTCCGTGAAACGAACGCCGGAAAATTTGGAAAATATTTTCCCAGAAATTATTTTCCGCGAAACGAACGGAGCCTAAATGTCAAACTTACATGTGAACTAACCTCAACTAAAACTTTCGTAGGCGATACCATATTCTTGAGTCAAATCGTCCACTTGACAAAAAATCTTCAAACAATTACTTTGCAAACAGAGTCGACCTCATCTTAAAACTCCAATTCAAGCGAGCTTACTTTTAGTAGAAAACTCTTTTGAATTACTAAGAGACCATAAAGCCAAAAGATGATTGGAGAAGGGTCAAATCCATTGCCAAATACAGTAATTCGAAAACTATTTTAGCAGCATGCAAAATTTTAAAAATTTATCCCAATCAAATCGCAAACCTAAATTGACTTTCCTGAAGTCCTACTTTGCACTACCCTAAAATTTCTTTACAACATAATTTCATAGCTTAAAAACCTCTAAAATCAACCTAGTAACATAGAATCCATACCAAACCTAATTTATACCAAACCTAATTTATAGTTTAATTAAGAAAGCTCCTTCAATTAGATAAATAAAAGTTTCAAATCCTTACCAATTGCTAAGAAACAGAATTAATCCGATGCATACAGAAAGAGCTCCCTTTGTCTCCTCTGTCTTTTTTCTCGGTTTCTCCGGACTCTGTTTTCCTTGTCTCTCTCTTTTCTTTTTTCTTTTTTCGTGTTCTTCTTGGCTAGATTGTTTTTAATTTTCTCTCTTTTTGCTCTAATAATTCCCTTACCACCGCATCAACTGAAGCAAGACCAAAGAAAGGGCTTTAACGAGACACATGGGCTTGGGCTTCGTGTTTTGCTCTTATTTATTAATTTTTGCCAGCCTGGTTATTGAAACTTTATTCTTGTACATGAATCTTCCAGGTTATTACCTATTGATGGAACACACTGTACCGAGGAAAGGGAATGGGGAATTCAATTGGCACCGGACAAAGTCTTTTTTTTTTTTTTTTGGGAAAAGATTATTAAAAACCTCAAACTTTGCCCAGTGACAAATTTACCCAAAAAAAAAATGTGATATGAAAAACCTCAAACTTTGCCAACCGTTACACATTTATCTTAATTTTTTTTTTGTAACACAAAAAACTCTGAAATTGTATCCATTGACACATTTATCATAAACTATAGAGCATTTTGATCTTTTGCTTTTCTTTTTTTCTTCTTCTTCCCTCTTCCCTCTGCCAGCCATGACAGAGGGAAGAGAGAAGAAGAAAAAAAGAGCAAAAAAATAAGAAAAGAAAAAGGAAGAATAGAAAAAAAAATACGATGAAAATGTCATTGGTGGGGTAAATGTGTCACAATTAGTAAAGTTTGGATTTTTCATGTCACAAATAAAGTTTAGAGTAAATTTATCACTTTAAATAAAGTTTGAAGTTTTTAGTGATTTTTTTCCTTTTTTTTCCCTAACACAAGAAAAATAAATAAGAAAGTTCAGGGACATCCTCCAACGTTCGAAAAGCGAAACCAAGAATGATAGCCACGTGGTTCTTTTATGCAGAGTGGCACTATTGTTGTTAGGTGTGAAGGCTTATGAAGAGCGAGATCAAGTAGGGCATCATTCGTCTTCTCTTATGAAGAGCAAGAGTTCTTTTATGAAGAGCGAAACTTATGAAGAGCGTAGTCCCTGATTCCGCATTCTCTTATGAAGAGCGAAGCTTATGAAAAACGATGAATGGTTCCGAGCAGGTGCTGTTTATGAAAAGGGATAAAGATTATAGGAGAACTCATAAACAGCACCATGGTTTGTTCTCCTATAATCTTTATCCCTTCTCATAAACAGCACCATGGTTTGTTCTCATAAACAGCACCATGGTTTGTTCTCCTATAATCTTTATCCCTTCTCATAAACAGCACCATGGTTTGTTCTCATAAACAGCACCATGGTTTGTTCTCCTATAATCTTTATCCCTTCTCATAAACAGCACCCGCTCGGAATCATTCATAGCGTTTCACAAGCACCGCTTTTCATAAGCTTCGCTCTTCATAAGAGAACTTGAACCGCGAACGATGTCCCTACCTTTCACCCCACCTGGCGCCATGGATTTTACCTCCATTGTCTCTATCCTGATCAACTTCATCCAAGTGAAGTTCCAGGGGAAGTTGATTTCGCCCTTCAAAACTCACCCCGTTGCCACCGGCGTTGCCATCTGCAGCCTGCTCCTGCATTTCTTGTTGCTGCGTCTCACCAATGGAGCATCGCAGCTCCTCATCGACTTCACCGGTTCGATATCGGTGGCTTCGCTCGCCTGGTTGCTACTCCACGACTCCTCCCACTTCGTCCCCTGGTTGTTGGTGCTGCTCCTGTTGCTTTCCGTGAGTCTGTTGCACGACTTCATTAAAAAACTTTGGCTGTGGCTTTACAGCGACCTCTGGCTGTGGCTATACCGCGAATTCGTCCTCACAATCAGCCGTGCGGCGCGGTCTCCTGTATGGCTTGGTGGAAGAGCGCAGCCACATTCGCAGCCCCCAGTCGGGGATCCGCCAGTCTGAGCGCCGTAGTTGTTCTGTTCCCTGCTTGGATAAAGTAATCTAACCACTTTAAAACGAAAGAATGAGTACTTTAGGAAGCTAGCTAGTTTTGTTTAGGAGGCGCTTGGGGCTTGTTGCGACTATATCTGAATCCATAAGAAAATCGCAAGCCTTCGGCATCGAATTATCTCCGGACCATAAGAAAGGAGAGCAGGGAACAAGTAAAAACAACCTATGTATCTTTCCTATTCCTGGTCATGCACCCTGGGGCAACTAAATCATATTAAGATAGGCTAAGCCCTCAAAGGAAATTGTGATCTATTCCTGGCCATGAATGGTCATGCACCTTGGATAGTAATTGTTCTTGAGGTTAAACCTTCTGACCTCTTTGAAAGCATTGCTGAGTGTTGTAGATTTCCTTCTGTTTTTGGTGAATCTCTTTGTACCTTTCTGTTTGACCAATGGATCCATATGTGTCATTTTACATTCTTTGCTGGTGTACTATGGTTTTGCTCATATATCCATATGAACTAGGACAAATAGATGCCTTGGCAATGGGGGCACAGCTACAATTTCAAAAGCTTTGATCTTACACTAACATCATTGAGTGATCCAAACCAAAATGAAAGATGTCAGCTTTTTCATCTCTGTTCCATATACACCATTACTGCTTACTAGCTATTCCGATGATAATATAGTTGAAGTTTGTCATTGCAGAATGTGGGAATCGTTACGCCATAGTCTCTATTTGACCTCCGAGAGGTGACAACTAGATCTTTGCTGTGGCAAATGCGTTAACTTGCAATCTAAGACTACGTTGTCTCGCTGGCGGATTGGTTTTTGGCCAGGAGCTTGAATTGTTGCTTCAGTTGGACATTCAAGTTTCTGGGGCCAAGGTGAGAAAAGAATGCTGAAATGTAGATTTTTTTTTTTTTTTTTTTTGGGAGGCTTTAGTTCAAGATAACTGAATTTTGGTTGACTGCAGATGTTAGAACCAAAATTTTCCCACCCTGCTTGTGCTAAGAATTTACAGTTCATGTATGCAAAGCTAGATAGATAGTATGCAGATGCTCGAGACAAGTCTGTACAAACTACACACATTTGATGTCCATATCTGAGGGAATAATTAGACCAGCAAGCTTCTTGACAAGTTGATTCAAAATCAAATTATGCATCCCAATGTTAATACTTTGATATATGACAGGGCACACAAGTCTTGCACTTCAAAAATATGATATTGATCTGCTTTTTCTGCAGAGAACAACAATCTTGGATGTCAACTGTAGCAATGAGTCCAATTGACTTGCATAAGAACGTGAATTGAAACATCAAACAGAAAGGTAGGTTCTTCTGACTCCCGAATTCTTTTCTTCTTGGTAAGGGCCTCACC
Source organism: Eucalyptus cloeziana (assembly GCA_014182715.1). NCBI lineage: Eukaryota > Viridiplantae > Streptophyta > Magnoliopsida > Myrtales > Myrtaceae > Eucalyptus > Eucalyptus cloeziana. Next base: position 10,544,385 of record CM024637.1, read on the forward strand.
AACACTGCACCTACATGCACTTCACTTGCAGCTTTTAGAGACCAGCATTGCACATCTTTTCTTGAGTACCTATTACGTGCTCATTCTTTTCAGGTGTATGCACAAGCCTAAATGCTTATTGCGGAAACGATTCCCTGGAGAGTTATCATGATACTATGTCAAATGATGAAGCTAAGTAGGTGATGTACAGTATAACTTAAGACTGCAGGACTGTCAAAAGCTTCTTCTATTTCAGTAGCAGATACTTCAAAATGTTAATGTCAAATGGAGGGCAAATGTTACTGAAGAGACTGAAAATAATTCGTCAATTATTAGAGAATAATGGGGAGATGTTCAGCCATCTTTTTCGAGGTTACGTAAGATTCCACTAGACCAAAAGATTTGGAAGTTTTTTCCCTACTGGAGAGAAATAGAGGGATGTTCATGAAAAATGGCACTTTTACTAGCATTTTCGGACACCAATTCTTCATTATCAAATTGCCACCGTCAAACGTTGTCATATGGTCGTTTTAGTCTCCAAAATAAAGTCAAAATTGTTTTTGAGGTTAAAGCTTCTGAATTCTTTGAAAACATCACGAGCATCACAGTTTTGCTTTTCTTTTTCTGGCTCTCTTCATGACTTTCTGGTCGGCCAGTGGATCTATATGTGTTATTTTACACACTCTTTGCTGGTATACAATGGTTTTGCTCATTTATCCATACGAACTAGGATGGATGCCTTGGAGACACAGGCACAGCTGCAAAGCTTCTGCTTTGCTCTATCATCATAGAGTTATCCATATCAAAATGAAGAATGTTAATTTTTTCATCTCTGTTCCATATGCATGGGTACTGCTTACTAGCTATTCTGATGATAATGTTGTTTCAGTTTGTCATTGCAGAATGACGAGTGGTTACATCATATAGTCAGCACTTTGCCTCTTAGAGATGACAACTCGATCTTTGTTGCTGCGAATACATCAACTTGCTTCAGCAAATAAGATTTATGAGGGCAGCAAATTCTTTTGTGATGTATCCTGTATGAATCTGGAAGCTCTTGGATCTATCATGTTGTCTCACTGGCTGATAGGTTTTCGTCCAGCAGCTTGATTTGTTGCTTCAGTCAGAGATTCAAGTTGCCAGGGCCAAGGTGAGAAAAGAACACTGAAATATAGATTTCTTTTTTGGGAGGCTTTAGTTCAATATAACCAAATTTTGGTGGACTGCAGATGTTTGAACCGAACTTTTCGCATCTTCATGTGCTGGGAAAGATGTTTTACAGTTCATGAATGGAAAGCCATATAGATAGTATGCAAAGCTTGAGAGTAGTCTGTACAAACTATACACACCTGATATTCATTTTTCGAGGAAATAATAAGACTGGCAAGGTTCCTGACAAGCTGATTTATAATCAGATTATGCATCCCCATTTAGTACTCCAACTCATAACATAAAGCATGTTAGTCTCATACTCAAAAATATGATATTTATCTGTTTTTGCTGCAGATGACAATATCAGATGTCGAGTGTTAGCAGTGATTCCAATTGACTTGCCTAAGAGCATAAGTTGAAACATCAAACAGAAAGGTGGTCTCCTGCTTCCCCAATTCTTTTCTCCTGGATAAGTGCCTCCCCAACTCTGCAATTCCGTGCACTTCGTTTAGTTCAGCCATAGTGGGGTCTTCAGGTACTTCCATTACTTATAAAAAAAAATGGCCTTACCACATTTTCTGTTGATAATAACTTGTTGTGGAGAATGAGTCTATATATGATGTTAAAAAAATAAAAAAGAACAGGGCTATTCACCACATCATATGGCAGCATTGTGTATCCATTTGTTGGCTAAAGTCATTTTAGTGAGAGAGCACTCCTGTGATGAAAGCATACCGTGGGTAAAACGAATTCAATATGAGTAATAAATGCTCAAGGGCATTCATTGTAGACGGGAGCACCCAGATTGAGGTATTTTTCCCTAAAAAATTACAATAGTACTCACTGGCATCATCTTCAATGAATGTAGCGTAGAGTGTGAGTTGACGGTGGTGATGGTAATCTTTCATTGTTGGTGGTAATTGTGCAAGGCAATCATGATCGACATTAAGATTACACTGCACCAAAACGTGAAAGTTGAATGTGCAAAATTTACCGAACACTATAAGAATGAGCATATGCTCGTGGAGGTGAGGTTTCAAAGTGGGCCTTTTAAATGTGCATGGAATGTTGAAGTCGAAGTCGCATTTTGCGCAGAGAAAGACAGCGTTAACGCTCTTCCCAACATGCATCAGTGAGCGTTCCTTCCTGATACGGGAAGAAGTGGATGTGCCTGGGTGAGTGGGGGTCACATAACTGAGGGCAATTCAGCACATGATTTATGGAGCAGAAAAGAGCAGCTCTGCTCCAGGCAGTGATGGGCTGTACCTTTGGACATATTCATCACTAAGCCTTGCACACAACATCCTTCATGTGACCCAGCTCCAGCGGCAGCGGATGATTGTGAATTGGAGAAAAGAAGCGGCAATCCAGACAAGCATAGACCTCACCTAGTATGCTCTATTCACAAGCTTTGCACTCGATTCTGGCTTTAAGCTTCACGTGGACGGACCCCAGTAGATGCTGATGGGCAAAATGTCAAAAAACTGAGCCTTTCTCGCCCTCAGATCTTGTGAAAATAGAATTATAGCCACACAGTCCATGTCAAGAGTGAAATTGCATTTGCTGCGGCGGGAAACCATATGGCAGGCACTACATTGGAGGTCTACCGATTGATCGAAAGCAAGACAGAGGGTGATCATGGAGAGACGGGCATTGCATCTCTGGGGAGAGATTCGGCGCAGCTCTCATGGAGAAAGAATCTACACGTGTAGAATCGATAGACCTCCTCACAGGCTTCGCATTTTATTCTACTTTTCGTCCCAAGATGATCGGATGTGAGCGGATGCTAATGAGCAAAATGTTGGATGTTCGCATTCTCAGATTCCTCATCAGGCTTAGAGTTGTGACTAGGTAGACGAAGCAATATCAGGCTGTGCAGCAACTGTCAACCATCCAAATGGCAAGAAGGAAGCCTGCTCACGTGCATGGCATGGCAACTCCGACGATCCTTGTCATCGTTGCCACCTGGGCGGTCAAGTCAGGGCAGCGGGTGTGACGGGTGACCTTCGGCGGACAGCATGCTAAATTCAGCGTGACTTGTGAAAGAAGAATCAACACAATTCACAGCAGTGGGCTGAGCTGCGGATCGGAGACCAGCACGCGAGACATTCCAAGCAAGTGCAGCCTTCTTCGCTCAGGTTTCGGAGATTCAACACATGGATCACCAAGGAAAATTAGGAAATAAAAAAGCGTTTTGAATGGAGTTATAATTACCGCCCAAAAAAAAAAAAAAAAAAAGAATGGAGTTATAATTGCTGAGTTGCATCAACACGAAGCGAATGGTGTGAAATGAATCGTGCCCTACTTCCATATATTATTTGACGTTTGTATTTCAGTGTTAATTTGTACAATTTTTTTCTACATATATGCTTTAATGCAATAGTTAAAAAAACTAAAGTGGCCCATGAAAAGTTTCATTTCGTTTTTCATTTAGTAGTCAGCTGCAATTATAATATAATTGTCCATAAATAACCGATAAATAAAACTCCAAACATTGGATAAGGTCATAAAGGTGCATTCACCTTCGGCTTGTCTATACAGTTATTAGAAAGTTCTTATCCAACTTAATATAAAAGTAACTTACTAAAGACAAACCAAAGCAGTAACTGTAATTAAATATGTAATTTTCTATTAAAATCTCTTAATAGAACTTGATTTCATTTGCAAAAATTAAATAATTCTACGCATTGGTTATTCTTGAAATCAAAATATAGATTGAAGTTATTATAGACCCAGTTCATATGTATCCATCCTACAACTTCGGCTAGTTGAACCGAATTTAGATTAGGGGTCAAAATCTGGCGTTTGGATAAACTATATGAAGACTAAGACCCAAGAGAAACTTTCTAGAAAGAACAAACAACACAAAGAGGTGCTCTTCTGAGTAATTATAAGTAAACCTATCCAAATGATAGAATGCACTGCATTTGGATGAAATCAAGATTATGATGCATGCACATTTTTCATCTATGGTGATCATCTTCATTCCACTAATTTGTACGTTCCTTTTGCTAAAATTTTGAATTTATTATACGAATCAAAGTTACAATTGGTCCGTCCTTGATTTTGAATTGAGTCACATCCTTTTTCTGAGGCAATCAAAAAAAAAAAAAAAAAAGAGGAGAGAATGATCTCCTCTCTTACGAGGGTGTTTGTGTGTACATATAATCCTCTTTTCAGCGACTTTTCAATTTCCTCTCTCCACCACACCCCGCTCCCCCTTCCTTGTGACGAGTTTCCAAAGGGTCTTAGGAGAGGCTTCAATGTTCACAAAAATATGGTTGGACCATGCAGCATTACATGATAATCCTATGTCTACTCGTGGTCAAAAATGGGACCATTGTGAAAGTTGCGGATTTTCTGTTAAACAAAAGAAAAAATCGATGTGAAATTGAGATTTTCCTAAAGTCATGCTTTGTGATCCTACAAAATTTCATTACAACATAATTTCACAGCTTAAAAACGTCTAGAATCGACCCAGCAACATAAAATCCCTACAAAGCCTAATTTATAGTTTAACTATGGAAACTCCTTAAATTAGATAAATAAAAGTTTTGAATCCTTATCGATTGCTATGAAATAGAAATAATCTGGCTTGACCAATCCTCTCAAACATGCACGTATTGAGACTCCCCTATTGTCTCCTCTGTCTTTTTCTCGGTTTTTCCAAACATGCACGTATTGAGCATAGTAGTTTTGCTTTTCTTTTCCGGTGAAACTCTTTGTAACTTTCTGTTTGGCCAGTGGATCTACTTGTGTTATTTTACGGACTCTTTGCTGTTATACAATGGTTTTGCTCATTTATCCATATGAACTAGGATAAATAGATGCCTTGGAGCGCAAGCACAGCTGCGATGTCAGAGCTTTGTTCTATCGTCATAGATTTAGCAGAATCAAAAGGAACAATGTCAGTTTTTTCATCTGTGTCCCGTATGCAAGGGTACTGCTTACTAGCTATTCTGATGATTGGTTGTCATTGCAGAATGACAGAGTGGTTACATCATATAGTCAGCATTTTACCTTTGAGAGGTGACAACTAGATCTTTGTTGCAGCAAATGCGTCAACTTGTTTCAGCAAACAACATTTATAAAGACAGAAACTTCTTCTTTGGTGTCTCCTGTATGTTTCCGGAAGGTCTTGGATCTTAATTATGCAATGACTATGTTGTCTCCCTGCCCACCTGATTGGTTTTCGGCCAGGAGCTAGAATTGGTGCTTCAGTCAGAGATTCAAGTTGCAAGGGCCATGGTGAGAAAAGAACGCTTGATTTCTTTTTTGGGAGGCTTTAGTTCAATTTAACTGAATTTTGGTAGACTGCAGATGTTAGAACTGAACTTTTTCCATCTTCATGTGCAGGGAAAGAATTTACAGTTCATGAATGCAAAGCTAGATAGACAGTATGCAAAAGCTTGTCACTAGTCTGCACAAACTACACACACCTGATATTCGTTTTTGAGGAAATAAGCTTCCTAACAAATTGATTCACAATCAAATTATGCATCCCGATGTTGGTACTCCTATTGATTACACAGGGGACACTAATCTTACACTCAAAAATATGATATTTATCTGCTTCTGCTGCAGAAGATAACAATATCAGATGTCAAGTGTTAGCAGTGATTCCAATTGACTTGCGCAAGAGCATAAGTTGAAACATCAACAAAAAGGTGGTCTCCTGCCTCCCCAATTCTTTCCTTCTGGATAAGAGCCTCCCCAACTCTTCAACTACATGCACTTCTTTTGCAGTTTTTTGAGACCAGCATTGCCAGTCTTTTTTGGAGTGCCTCCAATTGCGTGCTCACTCTGTCCACTTTTTCCTGCAGCATTGCAATTTCTTCATCTAGTTCAGCTATAGCGGGGCTTCAGGTACTTCCATTACTTTAAAAAAAAATTGGTATTACCATATTTTCTTTTGATTATAACTTGCTGTGGAGATTAAGTCTGTATATTATGTAACAAAAGAAAAAAGAACAGGGCTATTCACCACATCACATGGCAGCATCTTGTAGCCGTTTGTTGGCTGAAGTCAGTTTAGTGAGAGAGCACTTCTGTGATGAAAGCATACCGTGGGTAAAACACATGTCGATGTGAACAATCAATGCGAAAGGACATTCATCGCAGCCGGAAGCACCCAGATTCAGCTCTTTCTTCTCTCAAAGGTCACAGAGGTACTAACCGGTACTATCTTCGATGGAGGAAGCGTAAAGTGTGAGTTGATGGAGGTGATGGTGATCTTTTATTGTTGGTGCTAACCGTGGAAGCCAATCCTGATTGACATTAAGATTGCACTGCACAAGAATATGAAAGTCGAAAGTGCAAAATTTACCAGACACTGCATAGGAAGCGCGGGTCAGTAGATCTAATATAAGAAAGAGTATATGCTCGTGGAGGTGACGTTTCAGAGTGGGCCTTTTAAAAGTGCATTGAATGTTGAAGTCAAAAGTCACATTCTGCACAGCAAAAGACAGCGTCAATGCTCTTCACGACATGCATCAGGGAGCTTTCCTTCCTGATGGGAAGAAGTGGATGTGTGGGATGAACAGGGTGTCGCATAATTGAGGGGAATTCAGCACATCATTTATGTAGCAGAAAAGAGCAGCTCTGCTCCAGGCAAGGATGGGCTAAACCTGTTGACATATTCATCATGAGCCATGCTTACACAGACCGTCCTTCACATGACCCAGCTCCAGTGGAGGCGGATGATTGTGGATTGGAGAAAGAAGAGGCGATCCAGACATGCATAGACCTCACCTGGTATGCTCTATTCACAAGCTTTGCACTCTATTCTGGTTTCAAGCTTCACGTGGAAGGACCCCAGTAGATGCTGATGGGCGAAATGGTAAAAAAAAAACCTTGCCTTTCTGCCCCCCCAGATCTTGTGAGCATAAAGAGTTATAGCTGCGCGGTCCATGTCAAGACTGAAATTGCATTCGCTGCAGCGGGAAACCATATGGCAGGCATCACATTGGAGGTCTACCAATTGATCAAAAGCAAAGAGAGGGGGTGATCATGGAGAGACGAGCATTGCATCTCTGCGGGAGATTCGGCGCAGTTCTCATGGAGAGAGAATACACAAGTGTAGCATCGATAACCTCCTCACAGGCTTGGCATTTGATTCTACTTTTCATCACGAGATGATGGGATCTGACGGATGCTAATGAGCAAAATGTCGGATGGTCACATACTCAGAATCCTCATCAGCCTTAGAGTTGTGACTAGGCAGGCAAAGCAATATCGGGCTGTGCAGTAACACTTGACCATCAAAATGGCAAGAAGGAAGCCTGCTCACACGCATGGCAACTATGACAATCCTCCTCATCGTCCGCCTACTAGGTGTTCAAGCAGGGGGCAGCACGTGAAACGGGTGCTCTGGGGGACAGCATGCTAAATTCGGCACATGACTTGTGAAAGAAGATTCGACACGATTCACAGCAGTAGGGATGAGCTGTGGATCGGGGACCAGCACGCGAGACATTCCAAGCAAGTACGACCTTCCACTCAGGTTCCGGAGATTCAATGCATGATCACCAAGGCAAATTAAGAAACAAAAAGGCGTTGTGAATGGAGTTATAGTTGCTGAGTGATATCAATGCGAAGCAAATGGGGTGAAATGAGATGTACCTCACTCTCGTATTATCTGATGTTGTATTTCAATGCTAATTTGTAAAATATATATATATATATGAAAAGTTTCATTTCATTTTCATTTATAGTCAACTGCAATGATAATATAATTTTCTACATCAATCTGATACTCTTCCTTTTGAACCTTTGGTTGACATCGATCTGATACACTTTCTTTTGAACCTTTGGTTGCTTCCGAACCATCGGTTCAAAGAGTATCAGACAGCAAGCTTCCGAACCATTGGTTCAAAAGGAGTATCAGACTGCGAAAGGGTTTCCAAAGGTTCAAAAGAAAGAGTATAAAATTGATGTCCGGGGTGGATTACCAGGGGAATAGAAAGTATAAATGACGTCCCCGTCTTTTCATCCCTCACCACGCCATGGATCTTCCCTCCATCGTCTCTATCCTGGTCAACATCATCCAAGTGGATTATCAGGGGAAGTCGATTTCACCCTTCGAAACCCACCCGGTTGCCACCCGCATCGCCATCTGCAGCCTCCTCCTGCATTTCTTTTTCGGGCATGTCGCTAATTGGGCACCACTGTCCAGCGGCCCTGCTCCTTCCTGTGATGGAGCAGTGCACCTCCTCTTCCACTTCACCGGTCTGACATCGGTGTTTTCGCTCGCGTGGTTGCTGCTCCACGACTTCTTCCACTCCGTCCTCTGGTTCGTGCTGTTCCTGTTGCTTTCCGTGAATCTGTTGCGCAGCCCCATTCAAAAACTTTGTCTGTGGTTTTACCGCAAACTCGTTCTCATGATTATCCGTGGGGCATGGTCTCGTATATGGCGTGGTGGAAGAGCATGGCCACTTTTGCCGCGCACCGTCGTGGATCTGCGTTTCAGGCAGGAAATCTAAGTGCCCTAATCGTTCTACTGTTCCTTACTTGGAAAAACTAGTTGGACCACTTTAAAACAAGTGATTAGTACTTCAGGAAACTATGCTAGTTTTGTAGAAGAGGCGCTTGGGGCTTTCTTCTCTTTATCTGAAGCTAAAAGGAGTCCCCAAGACTTGGCATCAAATTACCTCCCGACGATACTAAGAAAGGAGAACAGGGAAGAAGTATAAAACCACCTCTGTGTCTTTCCTAGTCCTAGCCTTGAATGGTCATGCACCTTGGAGCAACTAAATCTGATTAAGATAGGCTAAGCCCTCAAAAGAAATTGTAATATTTTGTTATCGAAGAGATCGAAGATAACCTCAACAATTGTATTTGTTACTACGAGAAGAATGGTTGATTCCAGTAGCTATATTAAGTAATGTTATTATTGACGTTGAAGCTTCTGATCTCTTTGAAAATATTGCTAGTGTTACAAATTTCCTTCTCTTTGCCGTGAATTTCTTGAGGAATATTACCCAAAAAAATCTTAATTTTTTTAATAATTTGTCAATTTAGTTTTTTCCATTAATTTAGTCTAGAAAATGCCTGCATGAATGTCCAATCAGCACCCACCGTTCTGCGTGGCCGGACCAGCGGGAAGCCCGTGTTGACGTGGTCTTCGAAGATCAGAACGACAGCATTTTTTACAATTGAAGAAAAAAAAAAAAATCGTCCCTGTGCTCTTTTCTTGCCCAAATCCTCGAACCAGTTACACGACGCCCCAGTCCAAAGAACTCTAACCTGAAATCAACGGAGATCTCGCTCAAATCTCTTCAAATCTCAACTCAAATCGAACGATTCTTGCTCAAGCCCGAGTCTTTTTTTCCTACATTTAAGAGAAACCGCAGATGTTTGTTTTTCTGAACAACCTCAACTCAAACCGCGAATTACAGTGGAAGCTGCTTTATAGCTTGGACTTGGAACTGCTCTAAACATGATTTGTATGAAAAAAATCATTCGCAATGGAAGCCTTGCTGCCGACGTAAATTGTGTTTTGACGACTTGTTCATTAGTTGGGGACAAATGGTTGTTTCACTCTCACTTGTATATCGCTTGGTTGAAGTGTCTGCTAGCCGTTTGTTAAAATGACCGATCGAACTTTTGTAAAAAAATTCCCTCTGGATCTAGATATCTCATCACGTATCAAAATCATAATGAGCGCTTTTGATTCATTCATTTACTCTCGTTTTATGATAGTTGAATCCGGAAATGAGAACAACCTAAGGATGTTTGTTTCTCTGTTTAATGTGCTACGTTTTGTGGCCTTATATGGTGGTTTCCGCTCGGAGAGATGGTCTGGAATTCATTGATACGCGTGGTGATTTTCTGGTGAACCTCACGCTGGTAGCACCCCAACTTCTTTTATGTTCATGTACCGTGTGTTGTGTTGACATATGACCTGTATATGTTGAATGGTCGGAAATCTGTCGTGGTGGAAGGGTGGTGACTACTGACTGGTGACTCTGGCGGTGGGTTGATAATGAGCGTAAGTGAACGATAGTGATGCTTGGTTTTAAAGGTTTAGAAGCGTCAAATCATAGATGATACTTAGTTATTTTACTTTGACAAGTGCCCAAGGTTTACCATAGAGGAGTTCTGGCTGGGTCCACCTTCATGTTACACGGCTAGCATTAAAATGTTAAAAAGAGAGAGAGAAGTTGAAAAGAAAGTGGTGCCGTGTGTGCGTGTGCCCAAAGTGAGGAGAGAAAAAGAGAAAAGAAAAGGGGTGTTGCTTTGTGCAGACCAGAAGAGAGAAGAAAAAGTAGAAAAAGAGAGACCCACCGAGAGAAAGCACGCGATGGAGAAGAGAGGACCGAATTTTTTGTGATCCAGATTCGAAGGCCAAATATTGACGGAATCGGTTCAAATTTGAGTATGCTGTTCATGAGACCGAGGGCTACGAGTTGATGACTTTCGTTCATCGAGAACCGCCTCCGAATTTTCCAGTTGCGGTTATGGTTTTCTTGCTACGAATTTGTTTATTCATCTATGTGGTGATGAAATGAGGTTGTAATGTTGATGCTGTGCCTCTAGTGTGCGACTAAAGAAAAATACTTTGTATATCCTACTATTCTTAATAATTAGTGGATGTTTTGGGCGGTCCGTGATTTTTTCCCGCATTGGGTTTTCCACGTTAAATCTTTTGTGTCGTTATTTGCTTTGTCTACTTATCATTTTGGCATTATATTTGCATATCGTGAGGTTATATATTGCTGGTTGTTGCTGGGGTTAAGAGAATTTTAGTTGATTTAGTTTCGGGGGAGAAATTGATCCTGGATTGCATTTGGCTCGTAGTGAATTATTGTACCCGAGTTCTCCAAAACAAGGAGTCACGTTTTGGGACAAGGTGTAGGAGTGGATGAACTCTTTTTTTTTTGCCTTAACTGCTTTCTCTTTTTCTAGTAGTGGAACTTGCTTCACCGCGTTATGAGTGACTAGATGCTCCGAACAATCACTAAGGAAAATACTTGAAATGTGCACTTTCTGATTGTGAATGCATTTGAATTCTCTTATGGCATATGTTCCCATTGGAAGCGCTCCTACTGGAAGCATTCATCTGATAGCATCCATTCGTCTATTCATCGTTTTTGCTTGCTGTCTTGCCTTTTGGAAGTGTCCCTCTAGATTCTCTTTAATCTTATGCTATCCTCACTTTTTCCCTTGCAGATGGTAAAATCACAAAAGGAGATTCTAGCATGTCCAATGGGCAAGGAGTTTGTCCAAAAGTTTTCACCGGAGCAATGTTGAACAAGAACCAATGTCGACCCATAATGACAATGATGATTGTTTGATGGACACTGAAGTCAAATCTCTCAAGGCACAACTAAAACATGTGAAACAAGATTCGGCAAACCTGGAAGTGTTGATATTTATAGTAATAATTCATTCTGAGTTTGCCATAGTATGTTATTTTGAACATGTTTTGTATTCATTGACATGTTTTTACAATTATGCACACTGTTTGTGGCATAAATGAAGTGAAGGCTTTTTACAATCTAAAAAGCACATATGTTTGTGGCAATGTTGTTTATGATGTTGGGGTTTCAATAGTTCAAAGGGTTATAGCCCTGTTTAAAAAAAGGTTTCTACAACCTCAATGGTAAGTATGGAATTGGGGATTTAATTAAGTCAATTCTTTTCTGCACCTCTCATAGCTTCGTTGTTGATGCTGAAGAGAAAAAATCTCATTCAGATTGTTCTTCTTGTTCGCCCATGAAATCTGATATACAAATGTATTCTTAATAGATCGACTGTGGAAGATATACAAGGAAGAATTATGTAAAATCTAGAGCAATCTTTACTGACAGTAAATTGTATTTCTGTCCTCAGAGCAATCTGTCCTGAAAAACAACACTACATTTGTGCTAACAGTATATTGATCCCCCAACAAAAAGAAAGCAACTAAGTTTGTTGCTGATGACAATATATTAGTGCTGACTGCTGACAGTATATCGATCCTCCAATCCAATGAGCCATCATCAAGTCAAAAAACAGAAAAAGAAACCCACGACACTACTTCACTGAACCAACCTATCATCGACCAATATGGGCGATGATGCCACTTCATTGAACTCATCAGCAACAAACAAAAACACAGCCACAACACTACTTCCTATTACTTTTTCTTGTACGTTGGAGTTGCTTCCTCTCCATATTTTTCTTCTTTCCTGATGAGCCTATTGCTTTAACTAGACGTTCAACAGCAGCTGGTTGTGATGTCGATTCAACCTGTATTTGTATATCAACTCTTTGTCTCTTGTCTTGTCTGGCACTTGTCCTCTTAACTGACATCATAAGATTTCATTAGTTAACAAAAAAAGGACATTCTTTGTAGCTTTCTGTTTGGCCAGCGGATGGATATGTGTCATTTTACATTCTTTGCTGGTGTATTATGGTTTTGTTCATTTATCCATATGAACTGGGATAATAGATGCCTTGGATACATGAGCACGGCTGCAATTTCAAAAGCTTTGTTCTATCACTGAGTGATCCAAATCAAAATCACAGTTGTCAGCCTTTGCATCTCTGTCCCCTATACACCATTACTGCTTACTAGCTATTCCAATGATATATAGTTTTAGTTTGTCATTGCGGAACGAGAGTTGTTACATCATATAGTCTTCATTTTACCTCTGAGAGGTGACAACTAGATCTTTGCTGCAGCAAATGTGGTCAACTTGCAATGTAAGACTAAGTTGTCTCACTGGCTGATTGGTTTTTGGCCAGGAGCTTGAATTGTTGCTTCAGTTGGACATTCAAGTAGCTGGGGCCAAGGTGAGAAAAGAATGCTGAAAAGTAGATTTTTCGTCAGGAGGCTTTAATTCAATTTAACTGCATTTTGGTTGACTGTAGATTTTAGAACTGAACTTTTCCCATCTTCATGTGCTAAAGAATTTACAGTTTATGTATGCAAAGCTAGATAGATAGTATGCTGATGCTCGAGACAAGTCTGTACAAACAACACACATTTGTTGTGCTTATATGTGGAAGTAATTAGACCAGCAAACTTCCTGACGGGTTGATTGATCATCAAATTATGCATCCCATATCTTAATACTCTGATTCATAACATAGAGCACACAAGTCTTGCACTTCAGAAATATGTTTTTTTTCTGCTTTTACTGCAGAGAATGACAATCTTGGATGTCAACTGTAGCTGTGAGTCCAATTGACTTGCATAAGAACGCAAGTTGAAACATCAAACAGAAACGTGTCCTGACTCCTAAATTCTTTTCATCTTGGTAAGTGCCTCCCCAACTCTGCAACTACATGCACTTTACTTGTGGCTTTTCGAGACCAGCAGTGCACGTCTTTTCTTGAGTACCTGCAACTATGTGCTCATTCTTTCCATTTTTTTTTTCTGCAGATTTGCAAATTTTTTTCACCTAGTTCAGCAATAGCAGGATCTTCAGGTACTTCCACTATTCCAGCAACCTGTAGTAGAAATGTTTGCTACTAGTGCATTTTGTTTTAATTATTACTGATTGCGGATGATGAGTCTATATATATGATGTTAAAAGGAATATGGCTATTCACCACATTACATGGCAGCATCTTGTATCAATTTGTTGGCTATAAGTCTGTTTAGTAAGAGAGCACTTCTGTGAGGAAAGCGCATCGTGGGTAAAACTCATTTGATATGAGTTAACAATGAGCAAGGGTAAGCACCCAGATTTGGGTCCCTTATCTTCTCACAAAGGTCACAAAAGAACTCACTGGTATCATCTTTGATGAAGGAAGCATAAAGTGTGAGTTGATGGAAGTTAATGGCAATCTTTAGTGTAGTTGAAGGCAATCTGTGATGATTAAGGTTGCAATGCACACAACCGTAAAAGTCAAACCTGCAAAATTTACTACAGACACTACATAGGAAGCACAGTTCGGAAGATCTAAATTAAGAAAGAGTACATGCTCGCGGAGGTGATGTTTCAAAGTGGGCTTTTCAAAAGTGCATGGAATGTTGAAGTCGTAGTCACTTTCCATGCAACGAAAGACAGAGCGTCAACACTCTTCACGGCATATGTCAACAGCGCTCCTTCCTGATGCAAGAAGAACAAGGTTGTGCAGGGTGAACAGGTTGCATGAGTGAGGGCGATTCAGCACATGATTTATGGGGCAAAAAAGAGCAGCCCAGGTTCAGCCAGCGATAGATGCACACATTATGAGCCTGGCACGCACCATCCTTCGTCTGACGGTTCCAGCAGCTGAGGATGATCAGGCAGAGGAGAAAGAAGAGGCAATCAAGCCAACCATGGACCTCACCTGGTGTGTTCTTTTCACAAGCTTTGCACCTGATTCTGCTTTCGAGCTTCGTGAGGAAGACCAGTGGATGCTGATGGTCGAAGTGGTAGAAAACCGAGTCCTTCTTGCCCTCCAAATCTCGCGAACATAGAGTTAAAGCCGTGTCCATGTCGAGGCTGAATTTACAATCGCTGCAGTGGGAGACCATGGTAAGCATTAGAGGGTGTCAAAGAATGGGTCAGTCTAAAGGGGTCCATGACCCATTTTTTGACTCATATTCTGAGAAGTGGGTCATACAAGTTATTCAAACTTTTAAGGGCCAGGCCTAAATAGATTTAAAAAGACTTAAAAGTTCGGCGCGACGACAAAATTTGGGGGCTCGACGGTGGCGTTGTGGGGCTGGGACAGAGGTGAGACTGTATCGACTGAGTTGGACATGCAACGAGGTAGAGTACTCATCTTCCTTCTCTCAACACAGCAACTGGTTGATGGTCAGGCCTCCAATCAATGTGAACAACACCACCTTGTTTCTCTCCTGTCCTTGTGCTTCTAGATCTACTCCGCTTCACTGCACGCTCTGCACTTCTAGATCTTCCTTCACTTCTCAGTCTCTCTGTATTGTGTTAAGAGAGAGCATTGAAGTCGAACTATTATTGAGAATTAAAGAGGTAGCACATTCATTTGAGACCCAATTTGTCTCAAGCCCCAATTCTAAGCCCAATAAAAAACCACCCATGGGCTGTTCTTTGTTATCGATATGGTCGAAATCACCCAAAAAAAAAAATATATATATATAGGCAAAGCGAGTTGGGTTGGATTGGTTTGGTTTATGTTGGGTTGGATCCAGTGGAGGTTGAATATGAGTTTGGAAGCGCATTGCTTCATGAGAGCAAGGATATTGCTTGTAATCGAGTAAAATTTGTCACCCTTCACCTCGTAAAAATATCAAAAAATGTCGATCCACATAGAAAATTAGAAAGAGTAAAGCAAATATAGAAAAAAAAAAAATTAGTTATACATACATGCATCGTAAATAATGGCTACTAATGAGCTTTAAACGAGTGGATATGAATTTTCATAAATTTAGTTAAATAGAGATGTGCTTTAGTAATTCAAATACGGGTCAGGTTTGGGTCATTAGATTTATATTGCCTGTAAATGAGTCAAAACGGATTAAATGGGTCAATTTGAACCGAACCATTTTTTGACTCCCGACTTACCTCTTTGACAGCCCTAGTAAGCATTACATTTAGCTCCTCCAATTAATCAAAAGCGAGAGAGAGAGAGGGTGATCATGGAGAGACGGGTGTTGCATCTCGGTGGAAGACTCACTGCAGCTTTTGGGGAGAAAGAATATGCACGCATGGCATCCATAGACTTGCCCGAAGATTGCTTGTTCATAGGCTTTGCAGCTCTTGAGCATTTGTTGGATGGTCACATTCTGAGAATCCTCATTGGGGCTTAGTTGTGACAAGGCAGACAAAGCTATATTGGGCCGTGCAATAACAATCGACCCATCTGAATGGCAAGAGAAAATTTTCATATATAAAAGCGAAATATTGATTGGAATGTACATTACTAGACTGGTGAGGTCACGTATTTTCTTGTGTCACGACAAGTTTGTCAGCCATCGCCTAAGACCCACCACTGGCGAAAGGAAACAAAAGTAAAAAAAACAAAAAAAGATGAAAAATTCAAAAAATAAAATAAAATGTTGTCAACATTAGCGCTAGTATGCCACATAGGATGACTAGTCGGGACTAGCGTTTTCCAATCAAAATTGACTGAAAAGATTATTTGATAAATTGTCTAAAGTTTGATAATTGAATTAGTAAAATTAAAATGTTTATAATTATTATTATTTTTTGTTTATAAGGTTTCGGATTGAATTAGTACAAGTGTAATAGATTTAGAATTTTTTGGTATTTTTCCTAAAAAATAATGGAGGAAAGTATCATTCGGAAACGATTTGTAACGACAATAACCCGTTTAATGTAATTTATTTGTAACAAGACTTAGTCATCAAATGTTTCCACTTATGCCCTTCTCGTTCCTTCCATTTTTCACTTAATTCTCATCAGTCAATCAGTCGTTGTCCCTTTCACATGCCCTTTCCCATATCTCTCTCCTCTTTAAAAGTTTCCGCAAGTATTCCTCCTCAATAACTTTTTTTTTTTAATCTCTTTCTAAAAAAGATGACATTTGTATATTCATTTTGCTAAAATTCAAATACATTAGACTAATCAGGGTCTAACCCTCATTTGAACCGGGTCTACATACTTTTTTAGGGGAGAAAGAAGGAGATAGAATTTTTTTTTTTTTGGTCATATTTATTCTCTCCCACTAGACTTCTCTTCAACAACTTCTCAGTCTCTTTTAGGATGACGTTTGGTAACATTTTCGTTTAAAAATTGTTCCGGGAGAAATAAAAAAAAAAAAGTGTTTACGTTTCCTGGGAACAATTTTTGAACAAAAAAATGCGTTTGGTAAATTTGTTCCGGGAATAAAAAATGAACAGAAACATGTTTTGTAAATTTATATTCTTTTTTTTGTTTCTTTTAATTTTTTAATTTTTATTTTCTTTCTTTTTTTCTTTTTCTTTTTTTCTTCTTTTGGCCAGTCGCCGGCCTCGGCCATGGCCGGCGACTAGCTGACGAGGGCCGATGGCCTCGCCTAGCCACGGCGAGGCTCGCGGGCCGGGCGAGGCCAAGCCTCACTATGGTTGGGTGAGGCTCGGCCTGCGCCTTGGCCGGGCGAGCTCGGGCTCGCCGGATCTGGGCAAGCCCGAGCTTGCCCATCCTTGCCCCGTGCCGGTGAGGCTCAGCGAGCTCAGGCTCACCCAGATCCGGCAAGCCCAAGCTCGCCCAGCCAAAGTGAGGTCGAGCCTTGCCAGGGGCTGGCGACGCTTGGCCTCGCTGGGGGCCGGCGACGCTCCGGCGAGGTTGTCGACCCTCGATGGCCAGTCGCCGGCCATGGCCGATGCCGGTGACCGGCCAAAGAAAAAAGAAAAAGAAAAGAAGAAAAAAAAGAGAAGAAAAACAGGAGAGAGAAAATCCGTTCTTAAATTTTGTTCCAAACAAGAAACACGTTTTCTTGTTTCTTGTTTTGTTTCAAAAGTGTTCCCTGAACAAAAAATAAATTTGGAACAAAAACGCAAATAAACGCGTTTCTGTTCTTTTTGTTCCTTGGAACAAAAACAGAAATTTTGTTTATAAACAGAAACAAGAAACATTAACAAATAGGGCCTTAGTCTCCTTTATTGACTAGACAAACCCCCCCCCCCTCTCGCCTTCTCTCTCTCTAATATATATATAGACGCAGGCACTAGGTAATTTCCATGACAACAATTCCATCTCTCTCTCTGAGAGAGGCTTCAATGTTAACGGAGCAATGGGATCATGGGGAGTCACGTGATGACCCTTGCCATATGGATAAATGTGGGACCATAGTGAAAGTTGGGACAAAAAAAGTTTAAGATAGAATTGAAATTGAAATTGAAATTAAAGTTGGGAATTTTTTTAGAGAATTAGCCCATAAAAATTCATGATTCCATCAACAGTTCAAGATATCTCAAACCGAAGAAAATGCGATCTCTTGTCAAGAAGGGAACCTATTTTCATAATATTTCACTAAAAAAAGAAATGTTCAACTAGTTTGAAAGTATTTTGACAGGATTTAGTACATCCAACGATTACAAAAATAGGTGAATTCGTGCTTAAAATAGGTTGCATGGGTATTTAAAGAAAGGGATGATAAACTATTATTGTAGTATAAAATTGATAAGATTATACTAAAATGGAGAAACAATAATTAAATATTGCCGTATGTTTTCATTTTGTTGATTTTGTGAATAAGAACTGTCATTGATATTTGTCATCCCCTAACTCTATAAAAACAGGGAAAACAACATCACCGTCCTCCTACCTAGAAAAGATAGCCTCAAACATAAACCAACGTAAACATGTTATCAAAATATGTCTTCATCTATATACTTGATATAATGGTGAGTGGGTTACAAAATCAAGAGTTCTGGAATTCATAAAAAAGTGTATATAATATGTATTTCCAAACTCAATTAAACCCCACAAATATCATTTCAGACATATACAAGTATCTAAACTCATATCAAAATCCAACTATAAAATTTTCTCGCTGATAACTCTCACATCGTACCTTAGTTGAAGAATTTGAAAAAGATTTGATATAGATAATGTGAGCAACCACAACTCAGTGACTAACACAAATCTCTTCTAAACAAATGGAGCATCCACCATGCATATCATGAAGTACTACTAGAGACTCATTTATCCAAATCCAATATATAATGTATAGTAAAATCCAAATATGAGCGATATCACTTCAACTCGGCTTTATACTGATTGGAAAAATTCATTCAAATTTCAAATACCAAAAGGGTAGTAAACACTCCATCCAGCTTTATGCAACAAATATGTTTTAAACTGTATTTTTTTGTTTTAACAAAATCATATCATGCAATGTCTTTCTTAACATGAGTTTACTACATAATTTTAAAACATGAGTTTACAAATTTATAGAATATCACAACTTACCCTTAACCAAAATCCAAATCGAAAGTTACACGGATCAAAAAGTTTCAAAATCCTATTGAAGGCGATGCCATATTCAAACTTACGTGTCAACTAACCTCGACTAAAACTTCAATAGGCGATGCCATATTCTTAAGTCAAATCTTTCACTTGACAAAAGAGCTCTTAACAACTACTTTGCAAACAGAGTCAACCTCATTTTAGAACTCTAATTCAAGCGAGCTTACTTTCAACAAAAAACTCTTTCAAATTATTAAGAGACCATAAAGCCAAAAGATGGCCGGAGAAGGGCAAAGTCCATTGCCAAACACAGTATTTGGGAAATTGTTTCTAACAGCATGCAAAATTTTAAAAATTTATCACGACCAAACCGTAAACCTAAATCAACTTTCATGAAGTCTTGCTATGCAACACCCTAAATTTTTTTTTACAACATAATTTCACAACTTGAAATCTCTAAAATCAACCCGGCAACGTAGAATCTGTACAAAACCTAATTTATAGATTAACTACAAAAACTTCTTCCATTAGATAAATAAAAGTTTCGAATCCTTACCAATTGCGATGAAACAAAAATACTCGGGCTTGACCAAGCCTCTCAAACGTGCATGTTGTGAGAGCCCCCTTTGTCTTGAGAAAATATTGGGTATACTAGGGAGGCTAACTCAACAAATCACCAGTTCATTCATTGGGTGTCGCGACCAAATTTTCGGGTGCACCGCCTAAAATTAGGCTAATGGAATACTAAACCTAGACTTAGCTCGGACTCTCCCAAGTCCATACCAACTCGCGACTTAGGTTTAAATATCTAGAATGCAAAAAGGAGTTGCCACTAATCAGTTTATGGTAGGTCGATTAGACACCTAAATAAAACAATGGGAGAATCATTTTACTTTTACAAACCAGAGATTTATGAGTTTGGGGACTTGGTTACATTAGATTTCTCTAACGCCATTTCGGTACCTTTCTCTTTCATTTTTGAAAAAATGTTTAGCAAGCAGCTTGAATTAATTTCACTTTCCTAATATGTGAGGTGATCATACAAGTGTACAAACCACCAATTTAACATCCAAGAAAAGCAAATAAAAAGATGCAAGATTTACCTCATAGCAATGAAAACATCTGTAATGTTATATCAGAATTCATATCGACAATCCTAGATATGATTTCTAATTAACAAGCAATTTCAATTTTTTTTTTCACTTTTTTAACGAAAATATAATCCATATGCAATGCAATGCTTCTAACCTAATATGAAATAATATGGCATGGCAAAATGTCTTAAACTATATGAATGAGTAAAATTTTTTGTGATTTCTTAATGATCATGCAATAATTAAATATGCAATCTAAAGTAACCAAAATGACCTAATTCTAATGACAGACAATTTATAATTAAATGGACCTAGCAACAATCACTAGATGATGTGCATTTCATGAACCTAACTCTATATGACAAGTGCATGATTTTTTTTTTTATTTTTTTTTTTTCTGAAAATTCGTAATTCAAAATCACTAAAGAAAATAAAAGTCTAACTAAAGTGAAAACTAAAGTAAAATGCTATCTATTCTAAATGCCTTCTAAATATGCATTTTAAAAAAGAATAACTAACCTATCATGCAATCCATCTAAAAATCTATCTAGACTTAAAATTAAACATGCAATTCTATCTAATATGCCATGACGTGCAAAGAATGTCCTAATTCTGATTTTTCTTTTTCTTTATGAAATTTGAAATTAAAATTAACACATAATTAAACATGCAATAAAAATCTAACATCCTAAATGAATGTACCTTTTTTTTTTTGTTTTCTTTTTCATGATTCAAAATAAAATCCCTATTCTAAACATGCAAGATAATTAAAAACAAACCTAATCCTAATTCAAACTTTTTTTTGGATTTTTTTCTTTTACGAAAATAAAACTGACTCAAACACCACGACATCAAATCAAACAAGATAAGATTAATATCCGAAAATTGGCGAACCATATCTCGCGCATGAGATCGGGTTATCCAATTTTAAAATTAAATTGCAAATCGAATCTCGGACATGAGATTGGATTGTCGATTTTTGCAAGGAATTGCGAGTCGGATTTCGGGCGCGAAAATCGGACCGTCAATCCCTAATTTGAGGCAATCTCATGTCGGGAGCTCAATCTTACATTAATGAATAATTACACTACACAGGAACAAATAAAATAAAGTAAAAAGTAAAATAAGGCAAATAAATAAAAGGAAGAAAAAGCTCCCTAAATTGATTTTTGCCTTTTTCTTTTTATTATTTTTTTACCCACGGCTTGGTAGCTTTGTGGGAGGTTCATCAAGGGCAACCGGTTGGATAGGTCCAGCAAGGAGCTTCGGTGAAGGGAGGCAACCGGCGTGCAGGTGGACCAGCTCGGCGGTGGTCCGAAAGAGGAGCAGGTCGTCACGACCGCGGGGCTGACGAGCGGCCAAGGCGAGGCGGTCGTCGGGCAAATCTGGCTCGGGTTGCTGCTGCGGCGGTGGTTTGGAAGAGGCGCGAAGCGGCGGCACGGGCGCGGCGAGTAGGGACCAAGCTCCAGCTGCTGGGCAAAAGGTTGCAGGCACGGATTTGGGCCTGGCGATGCGGGAGCAGAGGCATTGTCGGGTAGTTGGTGGCGGACGAGCGGAAGCGCGAGGAGGTGTCGGGCTGTCGCGGGTCAGCACGGGAGCAACGGTACTGGCATCGTTGGTGCTCGGACAAAGGTTGCGACAGAGATAGTGTTGGGTCAACGGCGAAGCTCGGGCGCGAGCGTCTCTGAGGGCAGGCGGACGGAGATGCTTGGGTGCTCGCGACGTTGGGTCGTAGCTCGGAGAGGGGACCGCCGAGTGTTGGACTAGTGGCGGAGGTGTGCAGCGTGGTTCTGGAGTCGAATTGCAGCGGCAACTTCGCAAGAGCAGCGGAGGCTTCCCGGGCATCAATCTGCTGCGTGACGGAGCCAAGTTGAGCCTAGCTCGTAATGAGGCGGCCCCCCTCACGTTTAGCGTTAGGTAAATGCCCCTTAGGTGAGGATACATGTGAGAATTAGGGTTAGAGGAGAGACTTGAGCACTATTTATAGAGTTTCCAGCCCGGCTCCCTCATTACGTGCTAGGCTCAACTCGGCCCACACTAACCAGCCCCATATTAGACTAATTAAGAAACCTTCTATCTTACCTTAAACCAACCCCGTAAAACGGTAAACGTTAAATGGTAAATTATAATATCAATTAATGTAGTCCACATTAAGAAAACTCTTATATTCTCCCACTTGAACTATATTAATTGAAATCGTACTATATGTGCACACATTGGTTTAGAGATAATTCTTAAGAGTTAATCCTATCCCATAAAGTCTCAAACACCGAATCATGGCGGTAACTGCATGTATACACACAGAGCCTTCCATGGTCACGAATGTTCTTAACTCTATTGATATGGATCCAATATGGTAGTGTGTCAAATGGGCAACATCTCCCATAGAAAGATCTCATTTGTCAGTCACCATTCTCTTACCTTAAGCGTCACAAAAAATTTGTGCCACTAGAGAATGTCCATTCTCTTACCTTAAGCGTCACAAAAAACTTGTGCCATTAGAGAATGTCTTTATGGTTCCATGAACCCACATATGTCTTGTCCTTACGGTTAACCTTTCTTTATGTATAACAAGACATATGGACAAAGCTAATAACCGGATGCCCCTAGCCTTCACTCAAAGTTTATACAGTACCTTGAGACTTTATCAATATGTATTCAACATAATAACAACACATTCAAAAATACTTTATTGAATGTAAAAGTTGATACATATCAAACTGTTACCAAATGTAACGAACACAGATGAAACCTTTATCAAAGTAAAGCCAAAATAGCTCCCACTAAACAACAGCATCTCATGATGCTCCTAGGCCCATGGCAATGACATGTTGCTTAAAATACACATGGGCGTAGACTTTTAGTTAGTGGATCTACTACCATATCATCTATGGAAATATGTTATATTAAAACGTCACATTTCTGTACCGTTTCCTTTTGGTCAAAAGTTTTAACCACCATATATTTAGACCCCTTGAGACCTTTGTAGTAAATAAATAATACTACAAATTTGTTATCTCAATACAACCGTATAGGTCTATCCATAAAGTTTAAAACAGTCAACTTCTTCATGAGGTTCCGGAGCCTAATAGCCCAAGTAACAGCCTAAAAGAATGTTACTAACATTGCTTTCATAGTAGAATATGATATAGAACTTTATTTACTGCACTTCCTACTAACATAAATATTTATTCTGTTATTGATCTCATGTCATCATAACAGCTAGCAAAGTTTACATCTAAATACCCTACTAACTGCAAAAATTGAACATATCCACATATTAACATATAATCTCTTATCATCTTTAAGTACCTTAAAACCTTCTTAGCAGCAACCCAGTGATCACGTCTTGGATTTGACCAATATTTGCCTAGAAGTCCCGTCACAAAGACGATATTTAGTCTAGTGCAAATTCGAGCATACATTATACTTTTAAGTGCACTGACACAAGGTACATCCTTTAATTAGATTTTCTCAATATCTAAATAAGGACAATGTGATAGATTCAGTCCATCACCCTTAACAATAGGAGCAATTCTTGGCTTGCAATAATGTATATTGAATATTTCCAATATACAATCAGCAAATGTCCTCCGAGAAAATCTAATATAATATGGCAAAAAACAATCTTTACAAACCTTAGTACAAAAGATATAAGATGTCTCAAGGTCACAACTTGTAAGTAAAATATTATGTACATAGAGTATGAGAAAAAAAAATTTCCTCCTACCGACCTTGCAGTATATTGAATTACTTTGTTCCTAATTGAACAAAATAACAACACTATGAAACTTTAATAATATTGCCTGAAAACTTGCTTAAGACCATGAATTAAGATTTTTCAGTCTACACACAAGTTTACTTGAATTTGTTGCAAAATCTTTCGATTGCACTATATAGATTTTGTATCTATTTGGCGTAACTCCATATAAAAAATAAACTATCAATACCACGTTCACTCTGAAAGAATCTATAAAGAAATAATTATTTATTCACTAACTATCCACCCTCTTTCAGAGTAAAACTATTATTATCCTTTTTTTTTTTATGGCATCTAATCACATACTTAATTAAGAACAAGAAACGACATTTATATAAGTTGCTAAAACAACCATGTAATGGATATTGTAATCATGCTCTCACAAATAGACTATATAGTCTGATGGCATAACTGATCGTCTTTCCATAACAAATCTCCTTAATAAAGCTGCAACCACTTCATTCTGCACTTGAGAGGTTTAAGAAATTTTATTATAAACTATATCAAGAATAGTACCTTAAACCTCAACAAGTTTAATCTATGATATAAGAGATTCCATAATTATCTGTATGGGTAAAGACAAAAACAAAGTAACCCCCATCATACTATTATCTTTAATAGTCTGAGAGCAGCTATCATCTACAATTACGTCGATCTTAAGAAACTTTAGAGTATGTGATTCCATAATTCTTGTACCTTCTTTAGGGTCATAAAATTAATACCCCTTTTAACAATCTGGATAAGATACAAAATAATTTCGAGTGGATCTAAATTCCAACATACTTAATATTTGATTAGATAACCTCACTCCTGCATGATACCTCTAAATTTAATATGATTCAATCAATTTACGTCCAGTCCATAACTCAAAAGAAGTTTATGAAACAACTTTGATAAGAAATACGTTTTGTATGTGAAAAAATTGCTTTCAAAATATCAATCCACAGTAGACCGATAAATTAGTCTTACTCATCACCATGTTAATTATGGTGTAATTATGCCTTTTGGCAAATCTTTTTGTTAGGATTTTCAGGCATAGTAATTAAATTACCACCCCAGAATTTACCAAATATTTGACAAATAACCTTTTAAGCAATTCAGTTTTGTCATATTTGCCAAAATACTTACCGCTACTATTAGGCCTAACAACCTTTTAATCATATACGAGATATATATGTCATTAGGACTTAAACACAATCTTTGCGGATATGTCCTCATTTCAATATCATACAAGACATAATTTCAAGCAACTAAGGCTTCTATCATCTTATTACAGTGCAATCCGCAAGCAAACCTCTTTTCTAGTGTTTCAGAATGGAACGCTTCATGGACAGTAAGCAAATTCTATTGCATTCTCAAGCAACAAACCATATGTCTACAACTTAAAATTTGAAGCAGTAAAAACCTCAATAAAAGTTGAGTTATTAATTACAAAAAATGTGACTAAAATAACAAGCAATGTATATAATTAACATCATGTGAGCACTGTGTAACTTAATGTACAAGTACACATCAAGAGAATTACATGCAAAATCATATAATCACCTTTGGGCAGAATACATGACATACAATTGTACACTCCCTACATGATAGCAGTTATGAGAATTTATTCCAATCTTCGTGAATTCATCACCTTTGGGCATATGAACCACTAGGATTAGTCACTCCTCCACAATACCATCATATATCCCTCCATAAACTAATACACAATCACCTCCTTTGGGAGTATGACTACACATTAGACCAGGAGACATCCAAATCAATATACGAGACCGAAATTTCTCAAACCCAATCAAGCGTGCCATTTTAACGGTCACTACTCAATTGAATTCTTGAAACTCTCTCATACCAGGAATATAAACTTTACTCCTCACATACACCATATACATGTGATTTTAACTTTAGTGATAAGGACACCAAATCACCAAAATCACATATTATGCTAATTACATTACTTTGTTCATTAATAAAATCTTTATTATACATATACATATATATATATATATATATATATATATATATATATATATATATAGCGAACCTGAAAGACAGATTCTAATGAGATCAACGATCACAGCAACACAAGAAAATTCTAATAACATAAAAGCAATCATCTCTTGTGTACCCCAATTACTGATTACTAGAACAACATTAAAAGAATGCTGATCTAAAATATCTCTCATAAGTTAACATCAATAGCAATACAGGATACCCCAGATAGCTAATCCATTATTGCTCATGAGTTTCATAAGGCAAAACATCACTCCAAGGCCAACGGCTAATATATTAGCCAATTTTTTAAGTAACAAAATTATCATTGTTATCAACCAGTAGCCTATTAATTGAGTCAAACCAGAGAACCAAATATCTAAAATTTAATAGTAGATACTATTGCTCTGCATAAATGTTGTCATACTCCTTAACCATAAAAAATATTCAACTTGATAGACATTAACAAGTGACCAATGAGTTCATGTACAATATGCAGAACTTAATTGACATGCATTACCCACATTCAGCAGATGTGTTAATCAATACAATCAGTTTGGTCACGAGTTCTTAAGACGTCCATCATTCAAAGATTATTAGTGTGTAAAGGAGTATGCTTAAACAACAAAAATTTTATAATCAATACATAGCTCAATTACTATCCCATAATGGTTGTATCTCATTAAGTCAACTTCAGTTCACAATAAAGTTTAATTTTTTTTATTAATGAATCACACCATTATAATGTTTATGTGATAATATACTTGTAACCCAACACTTATATTTCCAAAATCACAGAAAATATAAGAAAAATACGCAAAAATACACTAAAAATACACGTATTTAGGGTTCCGTATGTATTTTCACATCCATAAAATTATCAAACATGTAAAATAAACATACCAAAAGATAGAGGATGAAGATACGAGTCCAATGCCGTCGACCACCTATATATATATATATAGACACACACACGCACACACACAAATACAAATCTTCACAAACCCCATTATCCTCGTCTCGAACAAATTCGACATTGACTAGTAACTGTTTTGCAAACTCGCCACGGCAATAGAACAAAACTGCCGAGAGGAGAAAGTCGATTCCGAAATCAGAGATGGACGAGCAAAAGAGTGCGCACGATGACCGACAGTTCATAATTCAAACGACACGACCTGACATAAAGAGTGGAGAAGAAAAACGAAGGTAACGCTAGAATGTAACTTAAAATTCTAGAACTTTTTCTATGTATAAACCCTAGAATTTCAATTTTAAAATTCTCATTCAATTCTCAACAAAATTATTCAAATTATATATGGTTGGAAAGATCTCGATATGTAGAACAAAAACCCCATGGTTTCAGGATCAATCGAGCAAAAAATCCACATGAAAAAATAATGATCTGGCGGCGCGTGGGGGCGTGTGCGGCCCTCTTCGGCGACGTGTCGCCCACGAATCTATTCGCCTCAACGAGCCCAGTCCGAATTTGTGATTTTATTTTATTTTTATTGAACAAAAAATCTCAAAAATCACAAATTATGGCAAAAATTTTATGCATTCAAGTTCTAGGGTTATGGAGGCTCTAATACCACATGTTAGACGCAAATTGCGCAACTCCAAAATCTCCATAACCAGAACAAGAACATGTATAATTGAGTAGGAAGATTAACGTACCTGTTTTGAGATCCATCAAACATAAAGCGGAAACAGAAAAGGGATTTCCCACATATCAAGGGGATCCACGCATCAAGTCCTTCTCATTTATTGATCTCCGTATCACTGGCTCAATGAGGCAGCCCCCCTCACGTTTAGCGTTAGGTAAACGCCTTTAAGGTGAGGATACATGTGAAAATTAGGGTTAGATGAGAGACTTGAGCACTATTTTGAGCACTATTTATAGAGTTTCTAGCCAGGCCCCCTCATTACGGGCTAGGCTCAACTCGGCCCACACTAACCAGTCACATATTAGACTAATTAAGAAACTTATATCTCACCTTAGACCAACCTCATAAAATGGTAAACGTTAAACGGTAAATTACAATATCAATTAATGTAGTCCACATTAAGAAAACTCTTACACGGACGACTCTAGGTCGGCAGATGCGGCAATTGTGGCTGCAATTCAGCTACAGACCGAACAGTGGCGGAGCAGGAGGAGCGGCGATGGAGTTCGGCTGGGAACGAAGGCGCGGTGTTGCGGCGGCTTTCGGCGGCGCGAAGGGCTGGTGCTGTCGAGGGGAATCCCTCCGAAGAAGATGAATAGTCACCACCCCTTTTTTTTTTTTTTTTTTTTTCTCTCGCTTCAAGAGTCCTCACACGTCTCTCTCCCTCTGCCCTCTTTCTGCACACTTTACTTTTCTCTTCCCAATGAACTGAAGCCTTTTCCTCGTTTGTTTCTCTTCACCTCGAAAAGAGAACCTTAAGAAAAGCTTTTCTTCTTTGACCTTCAAAACTGAGAGAAGCCTCCCCCTCAACGTGATAAAAAACTCAATGCGGACGTATATTTCTATCGTGTGGCCCCCTTTTTTCTGTGGTGTAGCAATCTATTTATAAGTGAGTGGACTAGGGTTTTAGATCAACATCCACGAGGATTTTTTTTTAACGCAATATTCCTTCACAAATTTTATTCAAGATTGCGATAGAATTTTTTTCTAAATCCGAATCTTGCAAAGATAAATCACAATATTTCGTCACATTTGTCCTATCCAAAAAGTTCATATCTCGGAAAAATTTAAAATTTTTATTTTCCCACGAGATAATTTTCAATCATTAAAAAACATGGGCTTGGGCCAACTTGCTCGCTTCGTGGGCCTGGTCCATCTAATTTGAATCTATCCGCCACCGGTCCAATCAAATGCAAAAAATGCAAATAACAAAATAAATGCACCTAAATCTATATGTTATGCAATTAAATTTTTTAGAAATAAAATTAACCCCTAATTTTTTATGCAATAAATAAATGATCAGATCGCCAAAATTTAGGTGTCAACATTGGGTGATACATGTCGCATTGGGCCTATCTTCCATTAATTTTTCTCTCTCTATCTTTTTCTTGGTTTCCCCAGAACTCTACTTTCCTTTTATTTATTTATTTATTTTTATTTTTTTTTTGGGTTCTTCTTGGTCAGACTCTATTTTCTTTCTTTCGTTCTCTCTTATTGCTCTAAAGATGCCCTTGTGATGGCATCAACTAAAGCAAGACCGAAGCAAGACCAAAGAAAGGGCTTACTGTCTTGCTCTTATTTATTATGGTTTGCAAGCCCGGTTATTGAAACTTTAATCATGGACATAAATCTTTTAGGTTGTTATGTATTGATGCTGAACTATGTAGAATGAGAATAAGGTTACCTTCCCTGATTGTAAGAAAATTGAATGGGGTGAGACGAGTGGGATGGGGATGTTTAGTTTCAGGTATGAGGTTTGACTTCCGCATTTTACTAAGAAAGAAAGGAGAATTAGGCGCCGTTTGTTTCAATTGATGCGGTGGACTTCATCAAAGAATTCGAGTGGGACAAAACGAAGTCTTTTTCTTGTTCTTTTTTTTTTTAACCCAAGAAAAAATAACTGGGAAAGTTCAAAGGCATTCCTCCACTGTCCACTCCGGTGGTGGGGTGAAGGTAGGGACATCAGTGCAGTCCTTTTATTCAATGTGGCGTTTGGAACTTAGCTAAAGTATTTTCTACTTTAGCTAAGTTCCAAACGCCACATTCTACTTTAGCTAAGTTCCAAACGCCACATTGAATAAAAGAACCACCAATGACGTCTCTGCCTTCATCCCTCACGGCGCCATGGATCTAACCTCGATCGTCTCTATCCTGGTCAACTTCATCCAGGTGAAATTTCAGGGGAAGTCGATTTCACCCTTTGAAACCCACCCTGTCGCCATTGGTGTTGCCATCTGCAGCCTGCTTCTGCATTTCTTGTCGCTGCATCTCACTAATCAAGCACCCCCGTCTAGCGGCCGTGCTCCTCCTTGTGATGGAGCATCATTGCACCTCCTCATCCACTTCGCCGGTTCGATATCGGTGGCTTCGCTCGCGTGGTTGCTGCTCCACGACTCCTCCCACTCCGTCCTCTGGTTGTTCGTGCTGCTCCTGTTGCTTTCCGTGAGTCTGTTGCGCGGCCTTTTTCAAAAACTTTGGCTGTGGATATACGGCAAACTCATTATGTTGATCATCCGTGCCGCGCGGTCTCGTGCATGGCATGGTGTAAGAGCGCCGCCACATTTTCCGCGCCCGGTCGTGGATCTGCGTTTCCGGTTGCAAGTCTGAGCGCCGTAGTTGTTCCACTGTTCCCTGCTTGGAAAAACTAATTTTAATTGTAGGACTGCTTTAAATAAAATGATTAGTACTTTAGGAATCTAAGCTAGTTTTGTATAAGATGCGCTTGGGCCTTTCTTCTGTTTATCTCAAAACATAAGGAGTCCCCAAGCCTTTGGCATCACCGAATCATCTCCCGACCATAAGAAAGGAAAGCAGGGAACAAGTAAAAACCACCTATGTATCTTTCCTATTCCTAGCCGTGAACGGTGATGGACCTTGTAGCGACTAGATCTGTTTAAGATAGGCTAGCCCTCAAAAGAAATTGGGATCTCTTGTTATCAAAGAGATCGAAGACGACCTCAACAATTGTTACCAAGAGAAGAATGGTCGTTTCTAGTGGCCATATAAGGGGTAGTAATTGTTCTTGAGGTTAAAGCTTCTGACCTCTTTGAAAGCATTGCTGAGTGTTGCAGATTTCCTTCTATTTTCGGCAAATCTCTTTGTAGCTTTCTGTTTGGCCAGTGGATCCATATGTGTCATTTTACATTCTTTGCTGGTGTACTATGGTTTTGCTCATATATCCATATGAACTGGGATAAATAGATGCCTTGGCAACGTGGGCACAGCTACAATTTCAAAAGCTTTGATCTAACACTAACGTCATTGAGTGATCCAAATCAAAATGAAAGATGTCAGCTTTTTCCTCTCCGTTCCATATACACCATTACTGCTTACTAGCTATTCCGATGATAATATAGTTGTAGTTTGTCATTGCAGAATGTGGGAATTGTTACATCATACTCTCTATTTGACCTCCGAGAGGTGACAACTAGATCTTTGCTGTGGCAAATGCGTTAACTTGCAATCTAAGACTACATTGTCTCGCTGGCGGATTAGTTTTTGGCCAGGAGCTTGAATTGTTGCTTCAGTTGGACATTCAAGTTTCTGGGGCCAAGGTGAGAAAAGAATGCTGAAATGTAGATTTTGTTTTGGCAGGCTTTAGCTCAAGATTACTGAATTCTGGTTGACTGTGTTAGAACTGAACTATTCCCACTTTTCATGTGCTAAAGAATTTACAGTTCATGTATGCAAAGCTAGATAGATAGTATGCAGATGCACGAGACAAGTCTGTATAAACTGCACCCATCTGATGTTGGTATCTAAGGAAATAATTAGACCGGCAAGCTTTATGCCAAGTTGATTCACAAATCAAATTATGCATCCCAGTGTCAACACTTTATTTCATTACATAGAGCACTCAAGTCTCGCACTTAAAAATATGATATTCATCTGCTTTTACTGCAGAGAGCTACAATCTTGGATGTCGACTGTGGCAGTGAGTCCAATTGACTTGCATGGGAGCGTAAGTTGAAACATCAAACAGAAAGGAAATTCTTTTTGTCTTGGTAAGTGCTTCCCAAACTCTGCAACTAAACGCACTTACATTTGCGGCTTTTGGAGACCAACATTCCCGTCTTTTCTTGAGTACCTCCAATTGCATGTTCATTCTTTCAAATTTTTCCTACAGAAATGCAATATTTTCATGGAGTTCAGAGTAGCAGGGTCTTCAGGTACTTACACTATTCCAGCAACCTGTATTAAAAAAATGTTTGGTATTGGAGCATTTTCTCTTGATTATTACTTATTGTGGAGGATGAGTCTATATATATGATGTTAAAAAGGAACATGGCTATTCAACACATCACATGGTATTGTATCCATTTGTTGCCTAAGGTCTGTTTAGTAAGATAGCACTTGTGATGAAAGTGCACGGTGGGCGATACACATTTGATGTGAGTAATCAATGGACAGGGGCATTCATTGCAGACACAGGCACCCAGATTCAGGTTCCTTATCTTCTCACGAAGGTCACGATAGTACTCACTGGTATCATCTTTGATGAACGAAGCGTAAAGTGTGAGTTGATGAAAGTTAATGGCAATCTTTTACTGTAGTGGAAGGCAATCTGTGATGACTGAGATTGCACTGCACACAACCATAAAAGTTGAACCTGCTAATATTACCAGAGACACTGCATAGGAAGCACAGTTCTGTAGACTAAAATAAGAAAGAGTATATGCTCGTGTAGGTGATTTTTCAAAGTGGGCCTTTCAAAAGTGCATGAAATGTTGAAGTCATAGTCACATTCCATGCAGTGAAAGACAGAGCGTCAACACTCTTCACGACATATGTCAACAACGCTCCTTCCTAATATGAGAAGAACAAGGATGTGTGGCATGAACAGGTTGTTGCATAACTGAGGGCAATTCAGCTCATGATTTATAGAGCAGAAAAGAGCAGCTCTGCTGACAGATTCATCACAAGCCTTGCATGGATCATCCTTCATATGACAGTTCCAGCAGCAGAGGATGATCGTGCAGGGAAGAAAGAAGAGGCAATCAAGACAACCATAGACCTCGCCTGGTATGTTCTCTTCACAAGCTTTGCACCTGATTCTGCTTTCGAGTTTCATGTAGAAGACCAGTGAATGCTGATGGTCAAAATTGTAAAAAACCAAGTCCTTGCCCTCTAGGTCTTGTGAATATAGAGTTAAAGCTGTGCAGTCCATGTTGAGGCTGAATTTACATTCACTGCAGTAGGAAACCATGGCAGGCGTTACATTTAGCTTTTGTGGAGAAAGAATATGCATGCATAGCATCCATAGACCTCCCCCAAGATTGCTTGCTCGCAGGCTTTGCATTTGATTCTATTTTTCATCCGAATGTGAGTGGATTCTCATGAGCATTTGTTGGATGGCCACATTCTGAGAGTCCTTATTGGGAGGACAAGCAATCTTGGGCCGTGCACTAAAAATTGACGGATCCAACTGTTAAGAGAAGGTTGTCATATTTAATATATATCACTAGACTAGTGAGGTCATGTATTTCCTTGTGACCAAGTTTGTTAGGAACATGGATGAGCCTTGATAAGCCATTCCCTCTTGGGTCCATCCATTGATCACGTCTTACTTCTACCATATTAGACTTAGTGTTCCAGACAATGAGTGACTAAGTTTGTCAGGAAATAAAATGATAGCACAGCTTCACGATGAGTATTTATAGATACCTCTTAGGGTGCGTTTGGTAACACTTGTTCCAAAAGTGTTCCAGGGAAACGAGGAAATAGAAAAAGTGTTTCTTCGGGGAACAATTTTTGAACAAAAAACGCGTTTGGTAAACTTGTTCCTAAAAAATGAACGAAACACGTTAGGTAAATTTGTATTCTTTTTTTATTTCTTTTAGTTTTTTAATATTTTTATTTTCTTTTTCCTTTTTTTCTTTTTTTTTTCTTTTTTTCTTCTTTTCGCCGGCGACCGGCCGACGAGGGCCGGCGACCTCGCCCATCCACGGCGAGGCTCGCCGGCCCGGCGAGGCCGAGCCTCGCCGTGGTTGGGCAAGGCTCGGCCTCGCCTTGGCTAGGCGAGCTCGGGCTCGCCAGATCCGGCGAGCCCGAGCTCGCCCGGCCCCACCGGCGAGGCGCTCGGTCTCGCCGGTGGGCGGGCGAGCTCGGGCTCGCCGGATCTGGGCGAGCTCGAGCTCGCCCGCCCGGCCTTGCCTCGAGCCGGGCGAGCTCGACGCCGGCCTGGAGGTGGCCCGACGAGGCCGAGCCTCGCCGGTGGCTGGGCGAGCTCGGGCTCGCCGGATCTGGGCGAGCCCGAGCTCACCCAGCCAAGGCGAGGCCAAGCCTCGCCAGGGGCCGGCGACGCTCGGCCTCGCCTGGGGCCGGCGACGCCCCGGCAAGGTCGCCGGCCCTCGACGGCGTCGCCGGCCCTCTTTGGCCGGTCGCCGGCCATGGCCGAGGCCGGTGACCGGCCAAAGAGAAAAGAGAAAGAAAAAAAAAAAAAAAGAGGAGAAAAAAGAGAGGAGAGAGAAAATGTGTTTCTTTTTTTTGTTTCAGAAACAAGAAACAAGTTTTTCTTGTTTCTTGTTTCTGTTCCAAAAGTGTTCCAGGGAACAAAAAAATAGATTTGGAACAAAAACGCAAACAAACGCGTTTCTGTTCTTTTTTTGTTCCCTGGAACAAAAAAACACAAAAATTGTTTAAAAACAAAAAAAAGAAGTATTACCATGCAGGCCCTTAGTGATTGTAGAGTGCTCAAAACGAGAAATTTCTCAAGAACAGATCAGAGAAAGCATATAACCTCGGAGCATAATCACATATGTCATTATTTGAAGAGCTAAAGAGAAATATGCGATGTGATTTGAGGACAAATCAATGATTTAGATGCAGATGGTAATAAATTCTTCTCTGGACTCTGAAGGTTAGCCATTTTGTATGAGATATGCAGGATTGCAGGTATCATAAAGCAAATCAAATTATGTCAGCAAAAAAATTCGGTACTATCATTTCCAATGAAAGCAATATGTGTGATAAGTGTTGTTGGCCATGGAAACTGGAAGGAGCAATAGATGATTCATCTTCAGTGAAAGCATGTGTCACAGACAACAGTATCTTTCTCTTCTTGGTTGACCATTCTTCCTTGTTGGGCAATTGTTTCTATCTACTTCATCAATTATGTATGCTATCCTTTAATCCATAGGAACTTCTCATCAGTTGGAGGGTTTGGTTGCCCAAAATCGTCTTGGCTTCGCCAAAACTCCTCTTCTCTAGAAGCCTGGCTGGCATGGCATCCCACTGGCAGAAGGGTGGTCGACCTTGCCTCAGTTTCGTGACATGCTATCTTTCCCCTCTGCATTCCATAGTCAAGGGTGAGTCCCATGTGTTAGTTTGTGGATAGCGGTCTCACACACAAATCCCTACAGATTCCTGTAGGTGGTCCAAATTATATCTATTTTAATTTTCATGTGGTTCGTTCATCATTTGATTTGACCTTGGAAGTTGGTTTTCTTCTTATTTATTTACAAGCCTAAATGCTTATTGTAAAAAACGATTCCCAGGAGAGTATCATGATAATAAGTCAAATAATGAAGCTAAGTAGGTGATCGACTCGATAACTTAAGATGGCGGCACTGTCAAATGCTTCTGCTAATTCGGTGGCAGATACTTAAAATTGTTTCCATCAATGGAAGGGCAAATGTTATTGAAAAGACCAAAAATACTTCGACAATTATTGCGACAAGTAGAATGGGGAGATGTTTTATTGGTTGTTTCAAGGTTACCTAAGATCCTACTAGACCAAAAGATTTGGAAGTCTTTTCTTTACCGAAGAGAGAAAAAGAGGCATGTTCATGAAAAATGGCACTTTTACTAGCATTTTCAGATAGCAGCACCTTATTATCACATTGCCACATGTCAAACATTGTCATACGGTTGTTACTAGTTGTCAAAATAAAGTCAAAATTGTTCTTGAGGTTAAAGCTTCTGAATTCTTTGAAAATATCGCGAGCATCACAGTTTTGCTTTTCTTTTTCTGGCAAATCTCTTCGTGACTTTCTGCTTGGCCAGGGGATCTATATGTGTTATTTTACAGACTATTTGCTGTTATATAATGGTTTTGCTCATTTATCCATATGAACTAGGATAAATAGATGCCTTGGAGACAGGAGCACTGCTGCAATATCAGAGCTTTCTTCCATCGTCAGAGAGTTAGCAGAATCAAAATGAACAATGTCACTTTTTTCATCTCTGTCCCGTATACATGGGTAATGCTTACTAACTATTCTGATGATAACATTTTTTGAGTATGTCGTTGCAGAACGACACTGGTTACATTATACAGTCAGCATTTTACCTCTGAGAGGTGACAACTAGATCTTTGTCCCGGCATATGCATCAACTTGCTTCAGCATATAAGATTTGTAAAGAAAAACTTCTTCAGTGGTGTATCCTGCATGTATCCGGAAGCTCTTGGATCTGAATAATGCAATGACTATGTTGTCTCCCTGGCTAAATTGGTTTTTGGCCAAGAGGATGAATTGTTGCTTCAGCGGGTGATTCAATTTAGGGCCAAGGTGCGAAAAGAACGCTTGATTTCTTTTTTGGGAAGCTTTAGTTCAATATAACTGAATTTTGGTAGACTGCAGATGTTAGAACCAAACTTTTCCCATCTTCATGTGCTAGAAAAGAATTTACAGTTCATGAATGCAAAGCTCAATAGATAGTATGCAAAAGCTCGTGGCTAGTCTGCACAAACTACGTAACCTGATATTCATTTTCAAGGAATTAATAAGACCGGTAAGCTTCCTAACAAGTTTATTCATAATCAAATTATGCATCCCAATGTAATACTCCTATTCATAACACAGAGCACACAAGTCTTCCACTAAAAAATATGATATTTATCTGCTTTTGGTCAGAAGAAAACAATATCAGATGTCAAGTGTTGGCAGGGATTCCAATTGACTTGCGTATGAGTGTAAGTTGAAACATCAAACAAAAAGGGGGTCTTCTGCCTCCCCAATTCTTTCCTTCTGGATAAGAGCCTCCCCAACTCTTCAACTACATGCACTTCGCTTGCAGCTTTTTGAAACCAGCATTGCAGGTCTTCCTTTGAGTACCTCCAATTGTTGGCTCACTCTGTCCACTTTTTCCTGCAGAAATGCATCTAGTTCAGCAAAATCGAGGCTTCAGGTACTTCCATTACTTTAAAAAAATTTTGGGATTGCCATATTTTCTGTTGATTATAACTTATTGTGGAGATTGAGTCTGTATATGATATAACAAAAGAAAAAAGAACAGGGCTATTCACCACATCAAATGGCAGCATCTCGTGGCCATATGTTGGCTAAAGTCAGTTTAGTGAGAGAGCATTTCTGTGAGGAAACCAAACCGTGGGTAAAATGCATTTGATATGAGTAATCAATGGACAGGGGCATTCATCACAGACGGAAGGACCCAGTTTCAGGTCCGTTTCTCTCAAAGGTTACAATAGTACTCACTGGCATCTTCTTCAATGAACGTAGCGTAGTGTGAGTTGATGGAGGTGATGGCGATCTTTATTGTTGGTGTTAACCGTGGAAGGCAATCATTGTTGACATAAAGATTGCACTGCACAAGAACGTGAAAGTTGAATGTGCAAAATTTACCAGACACTGCATAGGAAGCATGGTCGGTAGATCTAATATAAGAAAGGGTATATGCTTGAGGAGGTAATGTTTCAAAGTGGGCCTTTCAAAAGTGCATGGAATGTTGAAGTTGAAGTCGCATTCTGCATAGCGAAAGACAGCGTCGATGCTCTTCACAACATGCATCAGTGAGCCTTCCTTCTTGATACGGGAAGAAGTGGGTGTTCCAGGGTGAACAGGGTGTTGCATAACTGAGGGCAATTCAGCACATGATTTACGGAGCAGAAAAGAGCAGCTCTTCTCCAGGCAGGCATGGGCTAAACCTTTAACATATTAATCACGAACCTTGCTCGCACCATCCTTCATCCGACCCAGCTCCAGCGGCAGCGGATGATCGTGAATTGGAGATAGAAGACGCAATCCAGACAAGCATAGACCCCACCTAGTTTGCCGCTCTATTCTCAGCTTTACACCCAGGTTCTGGTTTCAAGCTTCATGTGGAAGGACACCAGTAGATGCTGATGGGCGAAATGGTTAAAAAAAAAAAAAAAAAAAGGAAAAAACTGAGCCTTTCTCGCCCTCCAGATCTTGTGAACACAGAGTTATAGCCACGCAGTCCACGTGAAGGCTGAAATTGCATTCACTGCAGGGGAAAACCAGATGGCAGGCATTACATGGGAGGTCTACCGATTGATCGAAAGCAAGAAAAAGGGTTGATTATGAAGAGAGGGGTGTTGCTTCTCTGGGGCAGATTCGTTGCAGCTCTCGTGAATGAAGAATATGCGCCGTGTGGCATCCATCCTTGCAGGCTTTGCATTTGATTCTACTTTTCGTCCCAAAATGGAGGGATGTGAGCAGATGCTAATGAGCAAAATGAAGGATGGATTCTCAGAATCCTCGTCAGGCTTAGTTGTGACTAGGCAGACGAAGCAATATCCAGCAGTGCACTAACGCTCAACCGTCCGAATGGCAAGAAGGAAGCCTGCTCACACGCATGGCAACTCCGATGATCCTCCTCATCGTTGGCAGCTAGGCAGGCAAGTCGGGGCAGCGGGTGAGAGGGGTGTCCTAGTGTGGACAGCATGCTAAATTCGGCATGACTCGTAAAAGAAGAAACGACACGATTCAGAGTGGTGAGCTGAGCTGCGGATTGGAGATCGCATGACATTCCAAGCAAGTACAGGCTTCTTCGCTCAGGTTTCGGAGATTCAATACATGATCACCAAGGCAAATTAGGAAATAAAAATGCATTTTGAATGGAGTTATAGTTGTTATCAACACGAAGTAAATGTGGTGAAATTAATTCAGTTAATGCCTTGAAAAATCCCAAATAGATACAAATGTGATAAATTTATCCTAAACTAAACTCCAAACTGGTATATTTTTGACAAATTTACCTCAAACTGATATACTTGTGATAAATTTACCATTTATCAGTTTCCGTTAAATTTTACTGTCGAATTACTAAATTAAAGGACACGTGACAGTTGACTAGTGTACTATTTTAGGATTTTACTCTGTTTATAATAGTTATACAATTTTTGTAATTTTTTTGTAGCATTAATCCAATTTAACGGAGCGTATATTAAGCACAAATGTACCAAATCAATATTTTTGACGGTCGAATAAATTAGTTTAAGGTAAATTTATTATAAGCATACCATCTTGAGAATTGTTTTTTATGATCAATTAAGGTAAATTTGTCATAGGTGTACCGGTTTAGAGTTTTTCATGATCAAAAAATTAATTTTGGATAAATTTATTACACGTGTATCAGTTTGGAGTTTTTCAAGATATTAATCTAAATTAATTTTACCCCACTCCCTCGTCATTTGATGTTGTGTTTCACTGCCAAATTGGGCACCCAACTCGTGAAAGAAGATTCGACACGATTCACAGCAGTAGGGATGAGTTGCGAATTGGAGACCAGCACGCGAGACATTCCAAGTAAACCTTCCATTCAGGTTCCGGAGATTCAATGCATGATCACCGAGACAAATTAGGAAATTAAAAAGCGTTTTGAATAGAGTTATATCTGTTGAGTAATATCAACACGAAGGAAATGGGGTAACATGAATTGTACCCCACTTCCCTATTATTTGATGTTCTATTTCAGTGTTCATTTGTACATTTTATTTTATTTTATTTATGCTTTAACGCAATAGTTAATAAAACTAAAGTGGCCCATGAAAAGTTTCATATCTTGTTCATTTAAAGTCAGCTGCAATTAGGAGGTGACAAAAGTGCATTCACCTTGGGCTCCTCTATACATTCATCAGAAAGTTCTTATCCAACTTACAGTAAAAATAATTTACGTAAGACAAGATTGCGATGACAGTTTTGTCATAATTGTTTAAAAACCAAATTCACCTATTTTTAATTTTATGAATTATTTTTTAAATTTATTAGTCGATTGCATTTTTACATAAAAGTAATATTTACATTTGCTATTAAATATAATTTGTACGAATAGTATGAGTCGAATCTACTATTTTCTAGTTATCAATTTCTCTATATAAGTTATGTCGATACGGCTCATTGAAGCAACAATTGTAATTAAACTTGTAATTTTCATTAAATCTTTGAATAGAACTCAATTTCATTTTCAAAAGCTAAATAATTATTTGCATTGGTTATCCTTTAAAAATATAGGGAAAATTCCAAATAAGGACCCGAAGTTGACCAATTTTCACAAATAAGGACCCAAAATGAACTTAGTGTCAAATAAAAACCTAAAGTGGACCCATCGTCTCAAATAAGGACCCAAAGTTAATCAATTTTCTCAAATAAGGACTCGAAATAAACTTTGTGTCAGATAAAGACCTAAAGTGGACCCATTGTCTCAAATAAGGACCTCAATTCCAAATAAGAACTTGAGCTTACTGGTCAACCAAATATTCGCCGGCTATCAAGCATATGACATTTCCGACGACCAAAGTTTGGGCAATTTTGTCCAAAAAAATATAGGAAAAAAATTAACAAATCCTAAAATAGAAACAAAAAAAAAAAAAATAAAAATCCTATGTTTTCTACGGTCTCCCCCGTTCCTTGTACCCATCCTCCGCAAAGTCGAAGATTCAAATTCTCCGTCGGTGGAGGCACGAATCAAAACAAGAAGAAAACCAAACTCTTCTTGTTTTTGTTTTGTTTTGTTTTGTTTTTGTTTTTGTTTTTGTTTTTTTTTTTTTTTGTGGAAACCCAAATTCTGTGTCGGTTGAGCAAGGTGAGGAGCAGCGAGGGAGAAGAAAGAAGAAAACATAAACATATAAATAGATAACCTAAACTAATTAATATAGAAATTTCCATTTTTTTTTCTAGTCACAAATTTCTAACAAAATTGGCCTTATTTTAATTGTCGGAAAATGTTTACCGGCAAGCTAAGGCCCTCAATAGAGATTAACTTGATCATTTCAGGTCCTTATTTGACACAAAATTCACTTCGGGTTCTTATTTGAAACAATGGGTTCACTTCGGGTCCTTATATGACACAAAGTTCACTTTAGATCCTTATTTGAGAAAATAGATTCACTTCGGGTTCTTATTTGGAATTATCCCAAAAATATATATAGATTGAAGTTGTTACAGATCCAGTTCACATATATAACCTACAACTAGTTAAACTAAATTTAGATCCACATATAAAAAGTTGGAATTTGTATAAACTATGAAGACGAAGACCTAAGAGAACATTTCCAGAAAGAGCAAAACAAAACAGAGAGGTGCTCTTCTGAGTAATTACAAGTAACCCTATTAAAATGATAGAATGAATTACATTTGGATGAAACACATATATAACCTACAACTAGTTAAACTAAATTTAGATCCACATATAAAAAGTTGGAATTTGTATAAACTATGAAGACGAAGACCTAGGAGAACATTTCCAGAAAGAGCAAAACAAAACAGAGAGGTGCTCTTCTGAGTAATTACAAGTAACCCTGTCAAAATGATAGAATGAATTACATTTGGATGAAATAAAGATTATAATGCATGCGCATTTTTCATCTATGGTGATCATCTTCCTTCCACTAATTTGTATGCTCCTTTTGCTAAAACCTTGAATTTACTATGCAAATCAAAGTAATGATTGGTCCAATCCTAATTTTGAACCAAGTCACATCCTTTTTTTGAGGCAAAAAAGAAAGAAGACAGAATTCTCTCTTTTTTATCATACTTACTCCCTACTACTAGGGTGTTTGCGTGTATTTAGAAACCTCTTTTCAGTAAATTTTTCAATCTCCTTTATTGACTCTCTCTCTCTCTCTCTCTCTCTCTCTCTCTTAGGGAGTTTCCAAAGGGTCTCCGGGAAGATTCAGTGTTCACATTGCAATGGTTGGACCATGCCACATTACATGATAATCCTATGGCCACTCATGGGTAGAAATGGGACCTTCATGAAAATTGAGAATTTTAAAAAAAAAAAATCAAAGTAGAATTGAGATTAAAATTAAATTTTGAGATTTTTTAGGAAATTTGCCCATAATAATTCATGCTTCCATCAACAATCCAAGGCGTCTCAAACCAAAGAAAATGCAATCTTTTGTTAAGATGAAAACCTATTTCTACAATATTTCACCAAGAGAAAACGTCCGCTACTTCAAAAGTATTTTAGTAGGATTTTGTATATCCAACAATTACAGAATAAGTGAGTTCGTGCATAAAACATAGTAACAAGAGAATGCTCATGTCGCGATATATTATTTGCATAATAAATGGGTAATTAGAGAAAGGGAGGAGTGGCCATTATTGTAGTAAGAAATTGGTAAGATTAGAATGATATAGAGAAATAATAACGATATATTGATGTGTATTTTCATTTTGTTGATTTTGTGAAGAAGATTTGTCCTTTATATATTGTCACACCCCAACTCTAGAAAATAAGGAAAACGACACCACCATGCTCTTGCCTAAAGGACACAACTTCAAATTATCAAAATATATATTCATCTTTATACTTGATAAATAGTCATTTAATTACAAAATCAAGAGTTCTAAAATTCATTAAAAAAAAAAGTGTGTGTATCTCCAAACTCAATTAAACCCCAAAAATATCATTCTAGACATATACGAGTATCTAAACTCACATCCAAATCCAACTCTAAAAAATTTCCCGTTGATAACACTTACCTCCTACTTAGCTTACTCGAAAAAAAATTGGAATGAATAGTGTGAGCAATCATAGTTTCATGGCTAACCCAAATCTCTGCTAAACAGATCAAACATCCGCTATAATAAAGCAATACCAGAGATTCATTTACCCAAACCCAATATATAATGTACAATAAAATCCAAATATTAGTAATGTTACTTCAACGCAACTTTATACTAATCGATTTTATTCATTCAAATTTCAAATACCAAAAGAGTAATAAACGCTCCATCTAGTTTTATGTAACAAATATGTTTTAAGCATTACTTTTTTCTGTTTTAACAAAATCATATTGTGGAATGTCTTTTGCAGCTTATAATATATCGAATCTCTATCACTTTCAAGATATGAACTTACAAATTTATAGAGGATAACAACCCCTAAATAAAATCCAAGTTGAAAGTTATACCAACTCGAAAAGCTTCTAGTCCTATCAAAGTTATACCACCTAAATGTCAAACTTACATGTCACCTAACCTTAATTAAAACTTCAGTAGATAATGCCATATTCTTGATTCAAACCATCCACTTGGCAAAAGACCTTTGAACACCTACTTTGCAAATAGAGTCGACCTCATCTCGGAAGTTCAATTCAAGTGAGTTTACTTTCAATAGAAAACCCTTTCAAATTATTAAGAGACCATAAAGCCAAAAGATGGCCGGAGAGAGATGAAATCCATTGCTAAACACAGCTATTTGAAAACTATTTCTAGTAGCACGCAAAAATTTAGAAATTTATTCCAATTAAATCATAATCCTAAATTGACTTTGCTAAAGTCTTGTTTTGGGACACCATACAAAATTTTTAAAACGTAATTTATAGTTTAATCAACTCAGCAATGTAGAATCCATTTAAAACCAAATTTATAGTTTAACTACGAAAACTTCTTCAATTAGATAAATAAAGTTTTGAAACCTCACCGATTGCTAGAAACACAAATAATCCGCCTTAATCAAGTCTCTCGAGCGGGCATGCGGCGAAAGCCTACTTTGCCGCCTCTTTCTATTTTTTTTTTCCTTGGCCAGACCCTGTTTCACTCTTTATGCGCCCGTGAATTCCCTTGGAGCGGCATGAACTGAAGCATGACTGAAGATTACGCGAGACACTTGGGCTTGGACTTAATGTTTTGCTCTCGTTTATCATTTTTTGCCAAAGCTCGGTTATTACGGATGGATGCAAATTACGCGGAGCGAGAATAAAGTCACCCTATCTCATGATAAGAAATTTAGGAGAGATAAGGACATTTAATTTCAAGCGTGAAGTTCGAACCCCTACATCCTGCTGACAGAGATAGAAAAAAAATAATAGGACAGATGAAATTCTCTTCTTAATTTTTTTTTTAACACAAGAAAATATTAATCGAAAAGTTTAAAGGCCTTCCTCCACTCCACGACGTGATGAGGAGTGAAGTCAGGAACATCATCGAAATATTTTATGGAAAAATAATGGGTGTATATTCCGTGGAAAAATTGTTCGATTCGGACCCACATCGATTCGGACACACGTGCGCCCGAGTTTGCCCGGACCCACGTGCGCCCGAGCTTGCAATTTTTCCACGAAAATATATGATATATAAGCCATGCTGCTTATCTTCACACCTCACCGCGCCATGGATCTTACTCCATCGTCTCTATCCTCGTCAACATCATCCAAGTGCAATACCAGGGGAAGTCGATTTCACCCTTGGAAACCCACCCCGTCGCCACCCGCGTCGCCATCTGCAGCCTCCTCCTGCATTTCTCTTTGGGGCGTGTCGCTAATCGGGCACCACCGCCTCGCGGCCTTGTTCCTTCGTGTGATGGGGCAACGCGCCTCCTCTTCCACTTCACCGGTTTGACGTCGGTGTTTTCGCTCGCGTGGTTGCTGCTCCACGACTCCTTCCACTCCCTCCTCTGGTTCGTGCTGTTCCTGTTGCTTTGTGTGCATCTGCTGCGGGGTCCATTCAAGAACTTTGGCTGTGGTTTTACCGCAAACTCGTTCTCATGATTATC
The DNA here is from genome assembly GCA_014182715.1 of Eucalyptus cloeziana. Lineage (NCBI taxonomy): Eukaryota > Viridiplantae > Streptophyta > Magnoliopsida > Myrtales > Myrtaceae > Eucalyptus > Eucalyptus cloeziana. The sequence continues at coordinate 10,588,540 of CM024637.1, forward strand.
CGTGCTCGTGGTCTCGTGTATGGCATGGTGGAAGAGCACAGCCACATCCGCCGCGCCCAGTCGTGGATCTGCGTTTCATGCTGGAAGTCTGAGCGCCATAGTTGTTCGACTAACTGCTCCCTGCTTGGAAGAAGTAATTTTAATTGTGTCATCACTTTAAATCAAATGATTAGTACTTTAGGAAGCTAAACAAGTTTTGCGTAAGAGGCACTAGGGCTTTCTTCTCTTTATCTGAAGCCATAACGATGATGAATCCCAAGCCTTGGGCGTCAAATTATCTCCCCATCATAAGAAAGGAGAGCAGGGAACAAGTAAAAACCACGTATGTATCTTTCCTGTTCCTAGCCATGAATGGTGATGCACTAGATCTTTAAGATAGGCTAAGCCCTTAAAAGATATTGGGATCTGTTGTTATCGAAGGGATTGAAGGTACCTCAACAATTGTTACGAAGAGAAGAATGGCCATATCTAGTAGCATATAAAGGGTAGATATTGTTCTTGAGGTTAAAGCTTCTGACCTCTTTGAAAACATTGTTGAGTGTTGCAGATTTCCTTCTTTTTTCTCGTGAATTTCTTTGTGGCTTTCTGTTTGGCCGGTGGGTGGATATGTGTCATTTTACATTCTTTGCTGGTGTACTGTGTTCTTGTTCATGTATCCATGGGATAAATTGATGCCTTGGAGACGCGAGCACAGCTGCAATTTCAAAAGCTTTGATCTAACACTAACATCATTGAATGATCCAAATCAAAATGAAAGATGTCAGCTTTTTCATCACTCTCGCATATGCACCGTTACTGCTTACTAGCTATTCCGTTGATAATATAGTTGTAGTTTGTCATTGCAGAATGTGGGAGTCCTTACATCATATGGTCTTCATTTTACCTCTAGAGGTGACAATTAGATCTTTGCTGTGGCAAATGCGTTAACTTGCAATCTAAGACTATGTTGTCTCACTGCTGATTGGTTTTTGGCCGGGAGCTGATTAACATTCAAGTTGCTGAGGCCAAGGTGAAGAAAAGAATGCTGAAATGTTTTTTATTTTTTATTATTGTAGGCTTTAGTTCAAGATTACTGAATTTTGGCAGACTGTAGATGTTAGAACTAAACTTTTCCCATCTTCATGTGCTGGAAAATTTTACAGTTCATGTATGCAAAGCTAGATAGATAGTATGCAGAAGCTCAAGACTTGTCTGTACAAACTACACACATCCGATGTTCATATTTGTGGAAAGAATTAGACCAGCAAGCTTCCTGACAAATTGATTCATAATCAAATTATGCATCCCAATGTTTATACTTCGATATATGATATAAAGCACAAAAGTCTTCTAGTTCAAAAATATGACATTTATCTGTTTATACTGCAGAGAACAACAATCTTGGATGTCGACTGTAGCAGTAAATCCAATTGACTTGCATAAGAACGTAAGTCGAAACATCAAACGGAAAAGTGGTTCCCTGACTCCTGAATTCTTTCTGTCTTGGTAAGGGCCCTCCTCAATTCTGCAACTGCATGCACTTTGCTTCCGGCTTTTGGAGACCAGCATTGCGCGTCTTTTCTTGAGTACCTCCAATAATGTGCCCACTTTTTCCTGCAGAATTTTCATTTTTTTTTCATCTAGTTCAACAATAGCAGGGTCTTCAGGTACTTGCACTATTCCAGCAACTTGTATTTAAACACTGTTTGGTATTAGCGCATTTTCTGTTGATTATTACTTATTGTGGAGATGAGTCTATATATATGATGTTAAAAAGGAACATGGCTATTCACCACATCGCATGGCAGCATCTTGTATCCAATTTTGGCTGAAGTCTGTTTAGCAAGAGAGCACTACTGTGATACAAGCGCACCATGGTAAAACGCATTTGATATGAGTAATCAATGGGCAAGGGCATTCATCAGTCATAAGCACCCAGATTTGTGTCCCTTATTACAAAGGGCACAATAGTACTACTCACTGGTATTATCTTCAATGAACAAAGCGTAAAGCGTGAGTTGATGGAAGTTAATGGCAATCTTTTACCGTAGTGGAAGTCAATCTGTGATGATTAAGATTGCACTGCACACAACTGCAAAAACTGAACCTGCAAAGTTTACCACAGACGCTTCATGGTAGCACAGTTAGGTAGATTTAAAATAAGAAAGAGTATATGCTTGTGGAGGTGATGTTTCAAAGTGGGCCTTTTAAAAGTGCATGGAGTGTTGAAGTCGTTGTCACTTCCCTGCAGTGAAAGACAGATCATCCATGCTCTTCACGACATATGTCAACAGTGCTCCTGATACGAGAAGAAAAAGGATGTGCAGGGTGAGCAGGTCATTGCATCTGAGGGCAATTCAGCACATAATTTATGGAGCAGAGAAGAGCAGCTCTGCTCTGCATGGCAATAGGCTAAACATTTGACACATTCAACACAAGCCTTGCACGCACCATCCTTCATATGACAGTTCCAGCCGCAGAGAATGATAGTGCAGTGGAGAAAGAAGAGGCAATCAAGACAACCATAGACCTCACCTATATGTTCTATTCACAAGCTTCACACCCAATTTTGCAGTCAAGCTGTGTGTGGAAGACCAGTGGATGCTGATGGTCGAAATGGTAAAAAAGAGAGTCCTTAGTGCCTCTAGAAGGACAACTAGCTATTCTGATGATAATATTGTTTGAGTTTGTCATTGCAGAATGACAGATTGGTTACATCATATAGTCAGCATTTTACCTCTGAGAGGTGACAACTAGATCTTTGTTCCGGCGAATGCGTCAACTTGCTTCAGCAAATAAGATTTATAAAGACAGTGACTTCTTTTGTGATGTATCCTGTATGTATCCAGAAGCTCTTGGATCTGAATAATGCAATCTAAGACTATGTTGTCTCACTGGTTGATTGGTTTTCGTCCAGGAGCTATAATTGTTCCTTCAGTCAGAGATTCAAGTTGCCAGGGCCAAGGTGAGAAAAGAATGCTGAAATATAGATTTCTTTTTTGGGAGGCTTTAGTACAATAGAACCGAATTTTGGTAGACTGCAGATGTTAGGACTGAACTTTTCCCATCTTCATGTGCTTGGAAAAGAATTTACAGTTCATGAATGCCAAGCCATATAGACAGTATGCAAAAGCTTGAGACTAGTCTGTACAAACTACACAGATCTGATATTCAATTTTCGAGGAAATAATGACCTGCAAGCTTCCTGACAAGTTGATTCATAATCAACTTATGCATTCCAATTTTAGTACATTAATTCATAACATGAAGCAAACAAGTCTCACACTAAAAAATATGATATTTATCTGCTTTTGCTGCAGAGAATAACAATCTCGGATGTCGAGTGTTAGCAGTGATTCTGATTGACTTGCTTAAGAACGTAAGTTGAAACATCAAACAGAAAGGTTGTCTCCTGCCTCCCCAATTCTTTTCTTCTGGATAAGTACCTCCCCAACTCAGCAACTACATGCGCTTCGCTTGCATCCTTTTTAGACCAGCATTGCCCATTATTTCTTTAGTACCTTCAGTTGTGTGCTCATGCTTTTTCCTGCAGAATTGCCATCTTTTCAGCTAGTTCAGCAAAAGCGGGGTCTTCAGGTACTTCCATTACTTCAAAAAATAAAAATTGGTATTACCATATTTTCTGTTGATTATAACTTATTGTGGAGAATGAGTCTATATATGATGTTAAAGAAAGAAAAAAGAACAGGGCTATTCACCACATCACAAGGCAGCATCTTGTCAGTTTAGTGAGAGAGCTCTTTGTTGGCTTCTAATTGTCAGTTTGTCATTGTCTTTAGAATGTGGGGGAAGTTGATTTCACAAACTCACCCTGTCGCCACTGGGGTCACCATCTGCAGCCTGCTTGCTTTTCTTGACCACCGAGCAGTGAATAGAGCACCGCACCTCCTCATTGACATTACTTCTGCTGTGGCAAATGTGTTGCTTCTGCAATCTAAGAAAACTTTGGCTGTGGTTTTACCACAAACTCGTCTCACTGGCTGATTGACATTCATTGCATGCTGGAAGTCTGAGCATCGAAGTTCTACTATTCCCTGCTTGCAAAAAATAATCTTATCTATATGAATGCTGAAATGTTTAGATTTTTTGTATGATAGGCTTTAGTTCAAGATTACTTCCAATCAAATTTTGGCAGAATAGTCCATTCTAGTGGCCATCTAAACTAGATGTTAGAACCGAACTTTTCCCATCTTCATGTGCTAAAGAATTTACAGTTCATGTATGCAAAGCCAGATGCATAGTATGCAGATGCACGAGACAATTCTGTACAAACTACACACATCTGATGTTTGTATCTGTGGAAATAACTAGACCGGCAAGCTTCCTGCCAAGTTGATTTACAATCAAATTATGCATCTCAATGTCAACACGTCATCTCATTACATAGAGCACTCGAGTCTCGCACTTCAAAAATATGATATTTATCTGCTTTACTGCAGAGAACAACAGTCTTGGATGTCGACTGTAGCAGTGATACCAATTGACTTGCATGACATCAAACAGAAAGGAAATTCTTTTCATATTGATAAGTGCCTCCCCAACTCTGCAACTACATGCACTTCACTTGCAGTTTTTCGAGACCAACATTGCATGTCTTTTCTTGAGGACCTCCAATTGTGTGCTCATTCTTTTCACTTTTACCTGCAGAATTGCAATATTTTCATCTAGTTCAGCAATAGCAGGGTCTCAGGTACATTCACCTTTCCAGCAGCCTGATTTAAAAAGTGTTTGGTATTGGAGCATTTTCTGTTGATTACCACTTATTGTGGAGGATGAATCTATATATATGATGTTAAAAAGGAACATGGCTATTCACCACATCACATGGCTGCATCTTGTATCCATTTGTTGGCTTTCAGTAAGAGAGCACTTTTGTGATTAAAGCGCACTGTGGGTAAAACACATTTGATATGAGTAATCAATGGGCAGGGGCATTCATCGCAGGTGCAAGCACCCGGATTCGGGTTCCTTATCTTCTCACAAAGGTCACAATAGTACTCACTGGTATCATCTTTGATGAACAAAGCATGAAGTGTGAGTTGATGAAAGTTAATGGCAATCTTAGTGGAAGGCAATCTGTGATGACTAAGATTGCACTGCACACAACCTGAGAAGTCAAACCTGCAAAATTTACCAGAGACACTGCTTAGGAAATACAGTTCAGTAGATCTAAAATAAGAAAGAGAATATGCTTGTGGAGGTGTTGTTTCAAAGTGTGCCTTTCAAAAGTGCATGAAATGTTGAAGTCATAGTCACATTCCATGCAGTGAAAGATAGAGAGCCAACACTCTTCGCAACATATTTCAACAGCGCTCCTTCCTAATATGAGAAGAAAAAAGGATGTGTGGGGTGAACAGGTTCTTGCATGACTGAGGGTAATTCAGCACATGATTTATGGACCAGAAAAGAGCAGCTCTGCTTCTGCTAGCGATAGGTTAAACATTTGATGCATTCATGACAAGCCTTGCATGGACCATCCATCATATGACAGTTCCAGCAGCAGAGGATGATCGTGCAGGGGAGAAAGAAGGGGCAATCAAGACAACCATAGACCTCACCTGGTATGTTCTCTTCACAAGCTTTGTGCCTGATTCTGCTTTTGAGTTTCGTGTGGAAGACCAGTGGATGATGGTCAAAATTATAAAAAACCAAGTCCTTCTTGCCCTCCAGGTCTTGCGAACATAGAGTTAAAGCTGTGCAGTCCATGTTGAGGCTGAATTTGCATTCATTGCAGTAGGAAACCATGACAGGCGTTACATTTAGCTCCTCCAATTGATCAAATGCAGGAGAGAGAGAGGGTGATCATGGAGAGACAGGTGTTGCATCTCTGGGGGAGATTTGATGCAGCTTTTGTTGAGAAAGAATATGCACGCATAGCATCCATAGACCTTCTCCATGATTGCTTGCTTGTGGGCTTTGCATTTGATTCTTTTTTTCATCCTGGGATGTGAGTGGATGCGCATGAACATTTATTGGATGGCCACATTCTGAGAATCCTGAATGGGAGGAAAGCAATATCGGGCCGTGGGGTAACAATTGACGCATCTGAATGGCAAGAGAAGGTTTTCATATATAAATGCAAAATATTGATTCGAATACATATATCACTAGACTGGTGAGGTCACTTATTTCCTCGTGACCAAGTTTGTCAAAAATATGGACGATTTTTGATAAGCCATTCCCTCTTGGATCCATCCATTGATCACCATCTAGCTTCTACCATAAGACTTAGTGTTCCAGACAATGAGTGATTAAGTTTGTTAGGAAATAAAATGATGGCGCAGCTCCAAGATGAGTATTTATAATACCTTTTAGTGATTTTAGAGTGCTCAAAATGAGCAATTTCTCAAGAACAGATCATAGAAAGCATATAACCTTGGAGCATGATCATTTATGTCATTATTTGAAGAGCTAAACAGAAATATGGGATGTGATTTGAGGACTGAACCGATGATTTAGTTGCAGATGGTAATAAATTCTTTTCTCTGGACTCTGAGGGTTAGTCATTTTGTATGAGATGTGCAAGATCGCAGGTATCATAAAGCAAATCAAATGATGTTAGCAATAAATTTGGTACTGTCATCTCCAATGAAAGCAAAACGTCTGATAAAGTTTTTTTTTTTTTGGTGACCGAGGATCCGTTGGAGCATGCCCTTGTTGGCTTACGCCGATTTGGGGTCTCACTGGCCTCCGCGGTGAAGGACCTACAGCGACTATACCTCAGGGGAAATTGGCCCAGCAACCCACCGCCGGGCCTCCCGCTTTAATCGCTAGCAATGTAGGGTTTCGAACCCTCGACCTCCATGCGCTGGAAGGAGAGATCTCAACCAACTGCGCTGCCCATGGGTGGGTAACGTCTGATAAAGTTGTTGCCCATGGAAACTGGAAATAGCAATAAATTATTCATCTTCACTGAAAGCATGTGATACAGACAACAGTATCTTTCTCTTCTTGGTTGACCATTCTTCCTTCTTGGGCAATTGTTTCTATCTGCTTCGTCAATTATGTATGCTAACCTTTAATCCATGGGAACTTCTTGTCAGTTGCAGGGTTTAATTGCCGAAAATCGACTTGCCTTCACCAAAGCTCCTCTTCTCTAGAAGCCTGGCCAGCAAGGCGTCCAAGTGGCGGTAGGGTTCTCAATCTTGCCTCGCTTTTGTGACATGCTATCTGTCCCCTCTGCATTCCATAGTCAAGGGAGAGTCTCATGCGTCAGTTTGTGGAATGCAGTCTCACGCTAATCCCTACCGATTCCTGTAGAAAGTCCAAATTATATCCATTTTAATTTTCATGCAGGTTTGTCCATCATTTGATTTGACCTTGGAAGTTGATTTTCTTCTCAGGTATATCCACAAGCCTAAATGCATATTGTGAAAAACAATTCCCAGGTGAGTTATCATGATACTAAGTCAAATAATGAAGCTAAATAGGCAATCTACAGTATAACTTAAGATGGCAGGACTGTCAAATGCTTCTGCTAATTCTGTAGTAGGTACTTCAAATTGTTTCCATTAATGAAAGGGCAAATGTTATTGAAAAGACTGAAAATACTTTGACAATTATTACAACAAGAACAATTGGAGATGTCTCACTGTTTGTTTCAAGGTTACCTAAGAGCCTACCAGACCAAAAGATTTGGAAATTTTTTCTTCGCTGAAGAGAGAAAAAGAGGGACGTTCATGAAAAAGGCACTTTTACTAGCATTTTCGGATACCAACTCCTTATCATCACATTGCCACGTGTCAAACGTTGTCATATGGTTGTTACTAGTTGCCAAAATAAAGTCAAAATTGTTCTTGAGATTAAAGCTCCTGACTTCTTTGAAAATATGGCAAGCATTGTAGTTTTGCTTTTCTTTTTCTGGTGAATTTCTTCGTAACTTTCTGTTCGACCATGGATCTATACATGTTATTTTACAGACTCTTTGACCATATGCAATGGTTTTGCTCATTTATTCATATGACCAAGGATATATAGATTGCTTACTTTCACCAAAAAAAAAAAAAAAAAAAACAAGGATATATAGATGCCTTGGAGACGCAAGCACAGCTGCAATGTCAGAGCTTTGTTCTATCGCCATAGATCTTGCGGAATCAAAACTAACAATGTCAGTTTTTTCATCTCTGTCCCGTATGCACGGGTACTGCTTACTAGCTATTCTGATGATGACATTGTTTGAGTTTGTAATTGCAGAATGACAAGAGTGTTTACATCATATAGTCAGCATTTTACCTCCGAGAGGTGACAACTAGATCTTTGTTGCGGCGAATGCGTTAACTTGCTTCGGCAAACGAGATTTATAAAGACACTTCTTCTGTGGTGTATCCTGTATGTATCAAGAAGCTCTTGGAACTGAATTATGCAATGACTATGTTGTCTCTCTGCCAGGAGCTAGAATTGTTGCTTCAGTTGGAGATTCAAGTTGCCATGGCCAAGGTGAGAAATGAACGCTTGATTTCTTTTTTGGGAGGCTTTAGTTCAATATAACTGAATTTTGGTAGACTGCAGATGTTAGAACTGAACTTTTCCCATCTTCATGTGCTGGAAAAGAATTTACAGTTCATGAAAGCAAAGCTAGATAGCTAGTATGCAAAAGCTTGAGACTAGTCTGCACAAACTACACACATCTGATATTTGTTTTCAGGGAAATAATAAGACTGGCAAGCTTCCTAACAAGTTGATTCGTAATCAAGTTATGCATCCCAATATTAGTACTCCTATTCATAACACAGAGCACACAAGTCTTATGCCCAAAAATATGATATCTATCTGATTTTGCTGCAGAAGATAAAAATATGAGATGTCAAGTGTTAGCAGTGATTCCAATTGACTTGCATAAGTGGGTAAATTGAAACATCAAACAGAAAGGTGGTCTCCTGCCTCCCCAATTCTTTCCTTCTGGATAAGAGCCCCCCCAACTCTTCAACTACATGCACTTCGCTTGCTGCTTTTTGAGACCAGCATTGCAAGTCTTTTTTTGAGTTCCTCCAATTGTGTGCTCACTGTCCACTTTTTCCTGCAGAATTGCAATTTCTTCATCTAGTTCAGCTATAGCGGGGCTTCAGGTACTTCCATTACTTCAAAATAAATTTTGTATTACCATATTTTCTGTTGATTATAACTTATTGTGGAGATTGAGTCTGTATATGATGTAACAAAAGAAAAAAGAACAGGGCTATTCACCACATCACATGGCAGCATCTTGTAGCCGTTTGTTGGCTAAAGTCAGGTTAGTGAGAGACCACTTCTGTGATGAAAGCATACCATGGGTAAAATGCATGTCAATATGAGTAATCAACGTGCAAGGGCATTCATTGCAGCCAGAAGCACCCAGATTCAAGTCTTTTTTCTCTCAAAGGTCACAGAGGTACTAACCAGCATCATCTTTGATGGACGAAGTGTAAGGTGTGAGTTGATGGAGGTGATGGCCATCTTTTATTGTTGGTGGTAACTGTGGAAGGCTATCATGATTTACATTAAGATTGCACTGCACAAAAACGTGAAAGTCGAATGTGCTAAATTTACCAGACACTGCATCAGTAGTGCAGGTCAATAGATCTAATACAAGAATGAGTATATGATCGTGGAGGTGATGTTTCAAAGTGTGCCTTTCAAAAGTGCATGGAATGTTGATGTCGAAGTTGCATTTTGCGCCGCAAAAGACAGTGTCAACGCACTTCACGACATGCATCAGTGAGTGTTCCTTCCTGATACGGGAAGAAGTGGATGTGCAGGGTGAACAGGGTGTTGCATGACTGAGGGCATTTCAGCACATGATTTATGGAGCAGGAAAGAGCAGCACTGCTCCAGCGGCAGCGGATGATTGTGAATTGGAGAAAGAAGAGGCAATCCAGACAAACATAGACCTCACCTAGTATGCTTTGCACTCTGATTCTGGTTTCAAGCTTCACGTGGAGGACACCAAGCAGATGCTGATGGGCGAAATGGCAAAAAAAATTGGGCCTTTCTTGCCCTCCAGGACTTGTGAACCTAGACTTACAGCCGCACAGTCCATGTCAAGGCTGAAATTGCATTCGCTGCAGCGGGAAACTATATGGCAGGCATAACGTTGGAGGTCTACCAATTGATCGAAAGGAAGAGAGATGGTGATCCCGGCGTTGCATCTCTAGGGGGAGATTCAATAATTATAAAGCTGAGTTGAAAACAAAATAGCGAGGTGCTTTTTTGAGTAATTACAAGTAAATCTGTCTAAATGATGGAATGAACTATATTTGGATGAAATAAAAATTATGATCCATGCGCATTTTTTATCTATGGTGATCATCTTCCTTTCACTAATTTGCATGCTTCTTTTGCTGGAACTTTGAATTTATTATACTAATCAAAGTAACGATTGGTCCGACCTTGATTTTGAACTGGGTCACATCCTTTTTGTGAGGCAAAAAAAAAGAAGAAGACGGAATGCTCTATTTTTATCATATTTATTGTATCATGCTAAGGTGTTTGCGTGTATATATAAACCTCTTTTCAACCACTTTTCAATCTCCTTTAATGACTCTCCCTCTAAGAGAGTTTCCAATAAAAAAGCCAGGATCCAGATCACCGTATGTTGGCAAGATACCTACCTGCTACTACCCCGTAGCTGTGGTCCCACGTTTCCTCCCAAGATTTTCTTCCTGGAGAAAGGGAATACGGGAACCAACCGGGACTCCCACCTGAGGGCGGTTTTCCCTGCCTGTTCCTTGAGCCTTTTAAGGACCTACTTAGGTCCAATCCCTCTAAGAGAGTTTGCAATGGGTCTTAGGGGAAGCTTCGGTGTTCACATTGCAAAGGTTGGACTATGCAGTGTTACATGATGATCCAATGGCCACTCATGGGCAGAAGTGGGGCCTTCAAGAAAGTTGGGAATTCTTTTTTTTCTTTTTTTTTTAAATCGAGGTAGAATTGCGATTAAAATTAAAATTTGAGATTTTTTTAAAGAGATTAGCCCATAAAAGTTCATACTTCCATCAACAATCCAAGGTGTCTCAAACCGAAGAAAATGCAATCTTTTGTTAAGATGAAAACCATTTTTAGCAATATTTCACCAAGAAAAAATGCCCGCCGCTTCAAAAGTACTTTAATAGGATTTCGTATATCCAACAATTATAGAAATAGGTGAGTTCGTGCATAAAACATGGGAACACGAGAATACTCATGTTATACATTATTTGCACAATAAATGGATAATTAGAGAGAGAAGAGGGCTGTTATTGCAGTATGAAATTGGTAAGATTATAATGATACATTGATGTATTTGTTGACTTTGCGAATAAGATTTCTCCTTTATCTATTGTCACAACCCAACTCTAATAAAATGAGGAAAACGATACCACCATGCTCTTACCCAAGGGATGCAACATAAAATTATCAAAATGTATATTCATCTATATACTTGATAAATAGTGAGTTGGTTACAAACTCAAGAGTTCTAAAATTCATTAAAAATAAAAGTACGATTGTATCTCCAAACTCGATTAAACCCCACAAATATCATCCCAAACATATATAAGTATCTAAACTCACATCCAAATCCAACTATAAATAATTTTCTACCGATAACGCTCATGTCCTATGTTAGCTTGCCAGAAAAAGATTTGGAATCAATAGTATGAGTAACCACAGCTTAGTGACTAATCCGAATCTCTCCTAAATAGATCAAGAATCTACCGTGATAAAGCAATACTGTTTTGCTCTTATTTATCATTTTTCGTCGGAGGTGGTGGTGTAGGGCTGGCCGTAGCCGTAGTTGGGCGGCGCGTGGGGGTAGCCTGACATTTTTCCGGGAGGAGCGACGCGCGAGGAGATATTTTCTTCCGGTCAAACTTCTATTTTTTTTTTTTGGGGGTGGGGGGACCAAAAAGAGGCGAAGTTTTTGGGGTTCGCTTTGGGCGAGGGCTTGACGCGTATAAATTAGACGTTGCGAATTGGGGGTTCGGATAGGAGGTAATTTACGAGATTGCCATTATTATCCGGGGAACCGTGCCGAATTTCGAAACGGAAATTTACTAGTAAAGGCGACGACCTTTTCGATTTTCGCAGGCGGTGGGCGAGTTCAAATTCGACAGGCCTCTTTGCCCCCTCTGACAACGTCAAAATCGTCGTCCGATCGACACGTGGAAATTCATTTTAAAAAAAAAGATATGTGCTTCAACATCGACTAAGAATACACCTCGTAAGCTTCGTAGGCCTTATGTTACGAGTCTCGAGTAGAGATGAACGGTTCCAGATTTCTTATAAATTTCGTGTAAATTCTAAAATCTACTTTCGGGTACAAATTCTTAATTTTTTGGAACCTAAAAACTTCAATTCTAGAGTTCAACAGAGTTTCGATCCTGAAAGTGTCCAAAGCTGAATCAACTCAGCTGCCCATCGATGGGGGTAAGGAAGTCTTTTTCTTGGCGGAATAAACCTATAGGAGCAGTAGAGTCACCACCACTCTTACTGTCCCGGGTAAGTCAGGACCTCTTGTGAAAGGAACCTGCGCCCAACCAACGACGCCGCCACCACGGGTGGTAAGGAAGTCTTTTTTCTTTCTAACACAAGAAAAAATAAATACCAAAGTTTTACCAAATGAATAAATAAATAAATAAATGAAGAGGCCCTTCCTCCTCTCCAGCGGTGGGGTGAAGGAACGATGTGCCTAGTGCCTACCATCACCCCAACCGGCGCCATGGATTTTACCACCATCGTCACTATCCTGATCAACCTCATCCAAGTGAAATTCCAGGGGAAGTTGATTTCGCCCTTCGAAACTCACCCCGTTGCCACCGGGCGTTGCCATCTGCAGCCTGATGGAGCATCGCAGCTGCTCATCAACTTCACCGTCGTCGTCGTCGTCGGGAGATGGCGTCGAGCGTCGGAGGAGGAGGAAGAGAGAGAAGGTAAAGAGGAGAGAGAATGCCAAGCTTTTCCGCCCGCGCGTTGTTTTGAACTGGAACGACATGGGAGAGAAGAGAGCGCAGACGTGGAACGACATCGAAGCCTGACTCGTTCAGAGCACCGATGACGACTCTGAGGCTTTGCATCCTCCGCCCGAGGCATTGCATCCCTCGCCCGGTAGCCGGGTTTCCTTACGAAGGGAGTTCTTCTCCGAAGGCGTTTCGCCAGCACGGGACATGAGACTACAACGCTATCAATACCGATATATTGAAGAAGATGTCCATGCCTTTACCCCCAACCCGACGCCATGGATTTTACACCCATCGTCTCTATCCTAATCAATTTCATCCAGGTGAAATTCCAGGGGAAGTTGATTTCGCCCTTCGAAGCCCACCCCGTCGCCACCGGCATCGCCATCTGCAGCCTGCTTCTGCATTTCTTGTTGCTGCGTCTCGCTGATCGGGCACCACCGTCTTGCTGCCGCGCTCCTCCTTGTGATGGAGCATCGTCGCACCTCCTCATCGACTTCGCTGGTTCGATATCAGTGGCTTTGCTCGGGTGGTTCCTGCTCCACGACTCCTCCCACTCTGTCCCCTGGTTGTTCGTGCTGCTCCTGTTGCTTTCCGTGAGTCTGTCGCGTGGCCTCTTTCAAAAACTTTGGCTTTGGTTTTACAACAAAATCTTAGGCATGATTTTTCGTAAGGCGCCATCTCGTCTATGGCGTGGTGGAAGAGCATCGCCATATTTGCCTGTCATGAATCCATGTTTTATGCTGGAAGTTTGAGCGCCGTCTTCCTCAACAATTGTTACCAAGAGAAGAATAGTCGTTTCTATAGCCATATAAGGGGTAGTAATTGTTCTTGAGGTTAAAGCTTCTGACCTCTTTGAAAGCATTGCTGAGTGTTGCAGATTTCCTTCTTTTTTTTCTGGTGAATCTCTTTGTAGCTCTCTGTTTGGCTTATGGATCCATATGTGTCACTTTACATTCTTTGCTGGTGTACTATGGTTTTTTGCTCATATATCCATATGAACTGCGACAAATAGATGCCTTGCCAACGTGGGCACAGCTACAATCTCAAAAGCTTTGATCTAACACTAACATCATTGAGTGATCAAACCAAAATGAAAGATGTCGGCCTTTTCATCTCTGTTCCATATACACCATTACTGCTTACTAGCTATTCCGATGATAATATAGTTGTAGTTTGTCATTGCAGAATGTGAGAATCGTTACATCATAGTCTCTATTTGACCTCCAAGAGGTGACAACTAGATCTTTGCTGTGGCAAATGCGTTAACTTGCAATCTAAGACTACGTTGTCTCACTGGCTGATTGGTTTTTGGCCTGGAGCTTGATTTGTTACTTCAGTTGGACATTCAAGTTTCTGGGGCCAAGGTGAGAAAAGAATGCTGAAATGTAGATTTTTTCTTTTCTGGCGGGCTTTAGCTCAAGATTACTGAATTCTGGTTGACTGTAGATGTTAGAATTGAACTTTTCCCACTCTTCATGTGCTAAAGAATTTATAGTTCATGCATGCAAAGCTAGATAGATAGTATGCAGATGCACGAGACAAGTCTGTATAAGCTACACCCATCTGATTTTGGTATCTGAGGAAATAATTAGACCGACAAGCTTCCTGCCAAGTTGATTCACAATCAAATTATGCATCCCAGTGTCGACACTTTATTTCATTACGTAGAGCACTCAAGTCTCGCACTTAAAAATATGATATTCATCTGCTTTTACTGCAGAGAGCATAAGTTGAAACATCAAACAGAAAGGAAATTCTTTTTGTCTTGGTAAGTGCCTCCCAAACTGTGCAACTAAATGCACTTACATCTGCGGCTTTTGGAGACCAGCATTGCCCATCTTTTCTTGAGTACCTTCAATTGTGTGTTCATTCTTTCAATTTTTTCCTACAGAAATGCAATATTTTCATGGAGTTTAGAGTAGCAGGGTCTTCAGGTACTTACACTACTCCAGCAACCTGTATTAAAAAAATGTTTGGTATTGGAGCATTTTCTCTTGATTATTACTTACTGCGGAGGATGAGTCTATATATATGATGTTAAAAAAGAACATGGCTATTCACCACATCACATGGTATTGTATCCATTTGTTGCCTAAAGTCTGTTTAGTAAGATAGCACTTGTGATGGAAGCGCACAGTGGGCAATACACATTTGATATGAGTAGTCAATTGTCAGGGGCATTGATTGCAGACATAAGCACCCAGATTCAGGTTCCTTATCTTCTCACAAAGGTCACAATAGTACTCACTGGTATCATCTTTGATGAACGAAGCGTAAAGTGTGAGTGGATGAAAGTTAATGGCAATCTTTTACTGTAGTGGAAGGCAATCTGTGATGACTAACATTGCACTGCACAAAACCATAAAAGTCGAACCTGCAAAATTTACCAGAGACACTGCATAGGAAGCACAGTTCTGTAGACTAAAAATAAGAAAGAGTATATGCTCGTGGAGGTGATTTTTCAAAGTGGGCCTTTCAAAAGTGCATGAAATGTTGAAGTCGTAGTCACATTCCATGCAGTGAAAGACAGAGCGTCGACACTCTTCACGAGATATGTCAACAACGCTCCTTCCTAATATGAGAAGAAAAAGGATGTGTGGGGTGGACAGGTTGTTGCATAACTGAGGGCAATTCAGCACATGATTTATGGACCAGAAAAGAGCAGCTCTGCTCCAGCCAGCGTTAGATTAAACATCTGGCGCATTTATCACAAGCCTTGTATGGACCATCCTTCATATGACAGTTCCAGCAGCAGAAGATAATCGTCCAGGGGAGAAAGAAGAGGCAATCGAGACAACCATAGACCTTACCTGGTATGTTCTCTTCACAAGCTTTGCACGCGATTCTGCTTTCGAGTTTCGTGTGGAAGACCAGTGAATGCTGATGGTCAAAATTGTAAAAGGCGAAGTCCTTCTTGCCCTCCAGGTCTTGCGAATATGTTAAAGCCATGCAGTCCATGTCGAGGCTGAATTTGCATTCACTGCAGTAGGAAACCATGGCAGGCGTTACATTTAGCTCCTCCAATTGATTGAAAGCAAAAGAGAGAGAGAGGGTGATCATGGAGAGACAGGTGTTGCATCTCTGGGGGAGATTTGATGCAGCTTTTGTGGAGAAAGAATATGCATGCGTAGCACCCATAGACCTCCCCCAAGATTGCTTGCTCGCAGGCTTTGCATTTGATTCTATTTTTGATCCCGAGATGATGGGATGTGAGCGGATGCTCATGAGCATTTTTTGGATGGCCACATTCTGAGAGTCCTCATTGGGAGGACAAGCAATCTTAGGCCGTGCACTAAGAATTGACGGATCCAACTGGTAAGAGAAGGTTGTCATATATAAATGCAAAATATTGATTGAAATATATATATCACAAGACTAGTGAGGTCACGTATTTCCTTGTGACCAAGTTTGTTAGGAGTATGGACAAGCTGTGATAAGCCATTCCCTCTTGGGTCCATTCATCGATCATGTCTTACTTCTACCATGTTAGACTTAGTGTTCCAGACAATGAGTGACTAAGTTTGTCAGGAAATAAAATGATAGCGCAGCTTCAAGATGAGTATTTATAGATACCTCTTAGTGATTATAGAGTGCTCAAAACGAGCAATTTCTCAAGAACAGATCAGAGAAAGCATATAACCTTGGAGCATAATCACATATGTCATTATTTGAAGAGCTAAAGAGAAATATGCGATGTGATTTGAGGACTGAACTGATGATTTAGATGCAGATGGTAATAAATTCTTCTCTGGACTCTGAAGGTTAGCCATTTTGTATGAGATATGCAGGATTGCAGGTATCATAAAGCAAATCAAATTATGTTAGCAAAAAATTTGGTACCGTCATCTCCAATGAAAGCAATATGTGTGATAAATGTTGTTGGCCATTGAAACTGGAAAGAGCACAATAGATGATTCATCTTCAGTGAAAGCATGTGTCACAGACAACAGTATCTTTCTCTTCTTGGTTGACCATTCTTCCTTCTCAGGCAATTGTTTCTATCTACTTCATCAATTATGTATGCTACCCTTTAATCCATAGGAACTTCTCATCAGTTGCAGGGTTTGGTTGCCCAAAATCGACTTGGCTTCGCCAAAACTCCTCTTCTCTAGAAGCCTGGCTGGCAAGGCGTCCCACTGGCAGTAGGTTGCTCAACCTCGCCTCACTTTTGTGACATGCTATCTGTCCCCTCTGCATTACATAGTCAAGGGTGAGTTCCATGTGTCAGTTTGTGGATCGTGGTCTCACACACAAATCCCTACAGATTCCTGTAGGAGGTCCAAATTATATCTATTTTAATTTTCATGTGGGTTCATTCATCATTTGATTTGACCTTGGAAGTTGATTTTCTTCTTATTTATTTACAAGCCTAAATGCTTATTGTGAAAAACAGGAGAGTATCATGATATTAAGTCAAATAATGAAGCTAAGTAGGTGATCGACTGGATAACTTAAGATGGCAGGACTGTCGAATGCTTCTGCTAATTTTGTGGCAGATACTTTAAAATTGTTACCTTCAATGAAAGGGAAAATGTTATTGAAAAGACCGAAAATACCTCGACAGTTATTGTGATGAGAAGAATGGGGAGATGTTTCATTGTTTGTTTCAAGGTTACCTAAGATCCTACTAGACCAAAAGATTTTGAAGTTTTTTCTTTGCTGAAGAGAGAAAGAGGGATGTTCATGAAAAATGGCACTGTTACTAGCATTTTCAGATAGCAGCACCTGATTATCACATTGCCACATGTCAAACCTTGTCATATGGTTGTTACTAGTTGCCAAAATAAAGTCAAAATTGTTCTTGAGGTTAAAGCTTCTGAATTCTTTGAAAATATGGCAAGCATTGTAGTTTTGCTTTTCTTTTTCTGGAAAATCTCTTCGTAACTTTCTGTTTGACCATGGATCTATATGTGTTATTTTACAGACTCTTTGCTGTTATACAATGGTTTTGCTCATTTATCCATATGAACTAGGATAAATAGATGCCTTGGAGACAGGAGCACTGCTGCAATATCAGAGCTTTCTTCTATCGTCATAGAGTTAGCAGAATCAA
This sequence comes from Eucalyptus cloeziana, assembly GCA_014182715.1. Taxonomy (NCBI): domain Eukaryota; kingdom Viridiplantae; phylum Streptophyta; class Magnoliopsida; order Myrtales; family Myrtaceae; genus Eucalyptus; species Eucalyptus cloeziana. The sequence continues at coordinate 10,606,507 of CM024637.1, forward strand.
AATGAACAATGTCAGTTTTTTCATCTCTGTCCCGTATGCACGGGTAATGCTTACTAACTATTCTGATGATAACAATTTTTGAGTATGTCATTGCAGAATGACACAGTGGTTACATCATATAGTCAGCATTTTACCTCTGAGAGGTGACAACTAGATCTTTGTCACAGCAAATGCATCAACTTGCTTCAGCAAATAAGATTTATAAAGACAAACTTCTTCAGTGGTGTATCCTGCATGTATCCGGAAGCTCTTGGATCTGAATAATGCAATGACTATGTTGTCTCCCTGGCTAAATTGGTTTTCGGCCAGGAGCATGAATTGTTGCTTCAGTGGGAGATTCAATTTAGGGCCAAGGTGCGAAAAGAATGCTTGATTTCTTTTTTTGGGAGGCTTTAGTTCAACATAGCTGAATTTTGGTAGACTGCAGATGTTAGAACCAAACATTTCCCATCTTCATGTGCTAGAAAAGAATTTACAGTTCATGAATGCAAAGCTCGATAGATACTATGCAAAAGCTCATGGCTAGTCTGCACAAACTACATAAACCTTATATTCATTTTCAAGGAATTAACAAGACCGGCGAGCTTCCTAACAAGTTTATTCATAATCAAATTATGCATCCCAATGTTAATACTCCTATTCATAACACAGAGCACACAAGTCTTACACTCAAAAAAATGATATTTATCTGCTTTTGCTCAGAAGATAACAATATCGGATGTCAAGTGTTGGCAGGGATTCCAATTGACTTGCGTAAGAGTGTAAGTTGAAACATCAAACAAAAAGGCGGTCTTCTGCCTCCCCAATTCTTTCCTTCTGGATAAGAGCCTCCCCAACTCTTCAACTACATGCACTTCGCTTGCAGCTTTTTGAGACCAGCATTGCAGGTCTTCTTTTGAGTACCTCCAATTGTTGGCTCACTCTGTCCACTTTTTCCTGCAGAAATGCATCTAGTTCAGCAAAATCGAGGCTTCAGGTACTTCCATTACTTTAAAAAAAAAAATTTTGGTATTGCCACATTTTCTGTTGATTATAACTTATTGTGGAGATTGAGTCTGTATATGATATAACAAAAGAAAAAAAGAACAGGGCTATTCACCACATCACATGGCAGCATCTCGTGGCCATATGTTGGCTAAAGTCAGTTTAGTGAGAGAGCATTTCTGTGATGAAACCAAACCGTGGGTAAAACGCATTTGATATGAGTAATCAATGGACAAGGGCATTCATCACAGACGGAAGCACCCAGTTTCAGGTCCGTTTCTCTCAAAGGTTACAATAGTACTCACTGGCATCGTCTTCAATGAACGTAGCGTAGAGTGAATTGATGGAGATGATGGCGATCTTTATTGTTGGTGTTAACCATGGAAGGCAATCATTGTTGACATAAAGATTGCACTGCACAAGAACGTGAAAGTCGAATGTGCAAAATTTACCAGACACTGCATAGGAAGCATGGGTCGGTAGATCTAATAAAAGAAAGAGTATATGCTTGGGGAGGTGATGTTTCAAAGTGGGCCTTTCAAAAGTGCATGGAATGTTGAAGTCGAAGTCGCATTCTGCGTAGCGAAAGACAGCGTCGATGCTCTTCACGACATGCGTCAGTGAGCCTTCCTTCTTGATACGGGAAGAAGTGGGTGTGCCAGGGTGAACAGGGTGTTGCATAACTGAGGGCAATTCAGCACATGATTTACGGAGCAGAAAAGAGCAGCTCTGCTCCAGGCAGGCATGGGCTAAACCTTTAACATATTAATCACGAGCCTTGCTCGCACCATCCTTCATTCGACCCAGCTCCAGCGGCAGCGGATGATAGTGAATTGGAGATAGAAGAGGCAATCCAGACAAGCATAGACCCCACCTAGTATGCCGCTCTATTCTCAGCTTTACACCCAGATTCTGGTTTCAAGCTTCACGTGGAAGGACACCAGTAGATGCTGATGGGCGAAATGGTTAAAAAAAAAAAAAACAAAAAAAACTGAGCCTTTCTCGCCCTCCAGATCTTGTGAACATAGAGTTATAGCCACGCAGTCCACGTCAAGGCTGAAATTGCATTCGCTGCAGGGGGAAACCAGATGGCAGGCATTACATTGGAGGTCTACCGATTGATCGAAAGCAAGAAAAAGGGTTGATTATGGAGAGAGGGGCGTCGCTTCTCTGGGGTAGATTCGGTGCAGCTCTCGTGAACTAAGAATATGCGCCGTGTAGCATCCATAGACCTCCTCGCAGGCTTTGCATTTGATTCTACTTTTCGTCCCAAAATGAAGGGATGTGAGCAGATGCTAATGAGCAAAATGCAGGATGGATTCTCAGAATCCTCATCAGGCTTAGTTGTGACTAGGCAGACGAAGCAGTATCCAGCCGTGCACTAATGCTCAATCGTCCGAATGGCAAGAAGGAAGCCTGCTCACGCGCATGGCAACTCCAATAATCCTCATCGTTGGCAGCTAGGCAGTCAAGTCGGGGCAGCGGGTGAGACTGGTGTCCTAGTGCGGACAGCATGCTAAATTCGGCATGACTCGTAAAAGAAGAAACGACACGATTCACAGTGGTGAGCTGAGCTGCGCATTGGAGATCGCATGACATTCCAAGCAAGTACAGGCTTCTTCGCTCAGGTTTCGGAGATTCAATACATGATCACCAAGGCAAATTAGGAAATAAAAATGCATTTTGAATGGAGTTATAGTTGTTATCAACACGAAGTAAATGTGGTGAAATTAATTCGGTTAATGCCTTGAAAAATCTCAAATTGGTACACATATGATAAATTTATCCTAAACTAAACTCCAAACTGGTACATTTTTGACAAATTTACCTCAAATAGATATACTTGTGATAAATTTACCATTTATAAATTTCTGTTAAATTTTACTGTCGAATTACTAAATTAAAGAATACGTGACAGTTGACTGGTGTACTAGTTTAGGATTTTACTCCGTTTATAATAGTTATACAATTTTTGTAATTTTTTGTAGCAGTAATCCAATTTAACGGAGTGTATATTTAGCACAAATGTACCAATTCAGGGTTTTTGACAATTGAATACATTAGTTTGGGGTAAATTTATTATAAGCATACCATTTTGAGATTTTTTTTTATAATCAATTGAGGTAAATTTGTCATAAGTGTACCGATTTAGAGTTTTTCATGATCAAAAAATTAATTTGGATAAATTTATTACACATGTATCAGTTTGGAGTTTTTCAGGATATTAATCTAAATTAATTTTACCCCACTCCCTCGTCATTTGATTTTGTGTTTCACTACTAAATTGGGCACCCAACTCGTGAAAGAAGATTCGACACGATTCACAGCAGTAGGGATGAGCTGCGGATTGGAGACCAGCACGCGAGACATTCCAAGTAAACCTTCCATTCAGGTTCCGGAGATTCAATGCATGATCACCAAGACAAATTAGGAAATTAAAAAGCGTTTTGAATAGAGTTATATTTGTTGAGTGATATCAACACTAAGGAAATGGGGTGACATGAATTGTACCCCACTTCCATATTATTTGATGCTCTATTTCATTGTTCATCTGTACATTTTATTTTATTTTATTTTATTTATGCTTTAACGCAATAGTTAATAAAACTAAAGTGGTCCACGAAAAGTTTCATATCTTGTTCATTTAAAGTCAGCTGCAATTAGGAGGTGACAAAAGTGCATTCACCTTGGGCTACTCTATACATTCATCAGAAAGTTCTTATCCAACTTACAGTAAAAATAATTTACGTAAGACAAGATTGTGATGACAGTTTTGTCATAATTGTTTAAAAAACCAAATTCACCTATTTTTAATTTTATGAATTATTTTTTTAATTTATTAGTTGATTGCATTTTTACATAAAAGTAATATTTACATTCGCTATTATATACAATTTTTACAAATAGTATGAGTCGAATCTACTATTTTCTAGTTATCAATTTCTCTATATAAGTTATGTCGATACGGCTCATTGAAGCAGCAATTGTAATTAAACTTGTAATTTTCATTAAATCTTTGAATAGAACTCAATTCATTTTCAAAAGCTAAATAATTATTTGCATTGGTTATCCTTTAAAAAAAATATATAGATTGAAGTTGTTACAGACCCAGTTCACATATATAACCTACAACTAGTTAAACAAAATTTAGATCCACATATAAAAAGTTGGAATTTGTATAAACTATGAAGACGAAGACCTAGGAGAACATTTCTAGAAAGAGCAAAACAAAACTGAGAGGTGCTCTTCTAAGTAATTACAAGTAACCCTGTCAAAATGATAGAATGAATTACATTTGGATGAAATAAAGATTATAATGCAAATTTTTCATCTATGGTGATCATCTTCCTTCCACAAATTTGTATGCTCCTTTTGCTAAAACCTAGAATATGCAAATCAAAGTAACAATTGGTCCAATCCTAATTTTGAACCAAGTCACATCCTTTTTCTGAGGCAAAAAAGAACGAAGACAGAATTCTCTCTTTTTTATCATACTTACTCCCTACTACTAGGGTGTTTGTGTGTATTTAGAAATGTCTTTTCAGTAAATTTTTCAATCTCCTTTATTGACTCTCTCTCTCTCTCTCTCTCTCTCTCTCTCTCTCTCCGAGGGAGTTTCCAAAGGGTCTCAAGGAAGATTCAGTGTTCACATTGCAATGGTTGGACCATGCCGCATTACATGATAATCCTATGGCCACTCATGGGTAGAAATGGGACCTTCATGAAAATTGAGAATTTAAAAAAAAAAAAAAATCGAAGTAGAATTGAGATTAAAATTAAATTTTGAGATTTTTTAGGAAATTTGCCCATAATAATTCATGCTTCCATCAACAATCCAAGGCGTCTCAAACCAAAGAAAATGCAATCTTTTGTTAAGATGGAAACCTATTTCTACAATATTTCACCAAAAAAAAACGTCCGCTACTTCAAAAGTATTTTAGTAGGATTTTGTATATCCAACAATTACAAAATAAGTGAGTTCGTGCATAAAACATAGTAACAAAGAGAATGCTCATGTTGCGATATATTATTTGCATAATAAATGGGTAATTAGAGAAAGGGAGGAGTGGCCATTATTGTAGTAAGAAATTGGTAAGATTAGAATGATATAGAGAAATAATAACGATATATTGATGTGTATTTTCATTTTGTTGATTTTGTGAAGAAGATTTGTCCTTTATATATTGTCACACCCCAACTCTAGAAAATAAGGAAAACGACACCACCATGCTCTTACCTAAAGGACAACTTCAAATTATCAAAATATATATTCACCTATATACTTGATAAATAGTCGTTTAATTACAAAATCAAGAGTTCTTAAATTCATTAAAAAAAAGTGTGTGCATCTCCAAACTTAATTAAACCCCAAAAATATCATTCTAGACATATACGAGTATCTAAACTCACATCCAAATCCAACTCTAAAAAATTTCCCGTTGATAACACTTACGTCCTACTTAGCTTACTTGAAAAAATTTGGAATGAATAGTTTGAGCAATCATAGTTTCGTGGCTAACCCAAATCTCTGCTAAACAGATCAAACATCCGCTATAATAAAGCAATACCAGAGATTCATTCACCCAAACCCAATATATAATGTCCAATAAAATGCAAATATTAGTAATGTTACTTCAACGCAACTTTATACTAATCAATTTTATTCATTCAATTTCAAATACCAAAAGAGTAATAAACGCTCCATCTAGTTTTATGTAACAAATATGTTTTAAGCATTACTTTTTTCTGTTTTAACAAAATCATATTGTGGAATGTCTTTCACAGCTTATAATATATCGAATCTCTATCACTTTCAAGATATGAACTTACAAATTTATAGAGGATAACAACCCCTAAATAAAATCCAAGTTGAAAGTTACACCAACTTGAAAAGCTTCAAAGTCCTATCAAAGATTAACTAAATGTCAAACTTACATGTCACCTAACCTTGATTAAAACTTTAGTAGATAATGCCATATTCTTAAGTCAAATCATCCACTTGGCAAAAGACCTTTGAACACCTACTTTGCAAATAGAGTCGACCTCGTCTCGGAACTTCAATTCAAGTGAGTTTACTTTCGATAGAGAACTCTTTCAAATTACTAAGAGACCATAAAGCCAAAAGATGGCCGGAGAAAGAAGAAATCCATTGCTAAACACAGCTATTTGAAAACTATTTCTAGTAATGCGCAAAATTTTAGAAATTTATTCCAATTAAATCATAATCCTAAATTGACTTTGCTAAAGTCTTGTTTTGGGACACCCTATTTTTTTTTTAAACGTAATTAATAGTTTAATCAACTCAGCAATGTAGAATCCATTTAAAACCAAATTTATAGTTTAACGACGAAAACTTCTTCAATTAGACAAATAAAATTTTGAAACCTCACCAATTGCTAGAAACAGAAATAAAACTCTCGAGCGGGCATGCGGCGAGAGCCTACTTTGCCGCCTCTTTCTATTTTTGTCCGGCCAGACCCTGTTTCATGGATGCAAAAGAAAGGGCTTATGTTTTGCTCTCGTTTATCATTTTTTGCCAAAGCTCGGTTAGCGAGAATAAAGTCACCCACCCTATCCCATGATAAGAAATTTAGGAAAGATAAGGACGTTTAATTTCAAGTGCGAAATTCGAACCCTTATATCCTGTTGACATAGATAGAAAAAAAAAATATGACAGATCAAATTCTCTTCTTAATTTTTTTTTAACACAAGAAAAAATTAACCAGAAAGTTTAAACGCCTTCCTCCACTCCACGACGTGATGAGGGGTGAAGTCAGGAACATCATCGAAATATTTTATGGAAAAATAAGTATCATGGGACAGGGACATGGCTTATATATCATATATTTTCGTGGAAAAATTGTTCCACTGGACCCCCACAACTGTGGACCCTGTGGGGAAAAATTGTCCAGTGGAACAATTTTTCCACGAAAATATATGATATATAAGCCATGCTCTTGTCTTCACACCTCACCGCGCCATGGATCTTACCTCCGTTGTCTCTATCCTCATCAACATCATCCAAGTGCAATATCAGGGAAAGAGCACAATAGATGATTCGTCTTCAGTGAAAGCATCTGTCACAGACAACAGTATCTCTCTTCTTGGCTGACCATTCTTCCTTCTCAGGCAATTGTTTCTATCTACTCCATCAATTATGTATGCTACCCTTTAATCCATAAAAACTTCTCATCAGTTGCAGGGTTTGGTTGCCTAAAATCGAATTGGCCTCGCCAAAACTCCTCTTCTCTAGAAGCCTGGCTGGCAAAGTGTCCTGCTGGTAGTAGAGTGCTCAACTTTGCCTTGCTTTTGTGACATGCATTCCATAGTCAAGGGTGAGTCCCATGCATCAGTCTGTGGATCGTGGTCTCAAATGCCAATCCCTAAAAATTCCTGTGGGAGGTCCAAATTATATGCATTTTAATTTTCTTGTGGGTTTGTTCATCATTTGATTTGACATTGCAGCTGATTTTCTTCTCACATATATCTACAAGCCTAAATGCTTATTGTGGAAAATAATTCCCAGGAGAGTTATCATGATACTAAGTCAAATAATGAAGCTAAGAAGTTGATCAGCAGTATGACTTAAGATGGCAAGACTTTCAAATGCTTCTGCTAATTCAGTAGCAGATACTTCAAATTGTTACCATCAACGAAAGGGCAAATGTTATTGAAAAGACCAAAAATAATTTGACAATTATTGTGACTAGAAGAATGGGGAGATATTTCATTGTTTGCTTCCAGTTTACCTAAGATCCTACTGGACCAAAAGATTTGGAAGTTTTTTCTTTACTGAAGAGAGAAAAAGAGGGACGTTCATGAAAGAAGGCACTTTTACTAGCATTTTCGGATACCAACTCCTTATCATCACATTGCCACGTGTCAAACGTTGTCATATGGTTGTTACTAGTTGCCAAAATAAAGTCAAAATTGTTCTTGAGGTTAAAGCTCCTGAATTCTTTGAAAATATGGCAAGCGTTGTAGTTTTGCTTTTCTTTTTCTGGTGAATTTCTTCGTAACTTTCTGTTCGACCGTGGATCTATACATGTTATTTTACAGACTCTTTGACCATATGCAATGGTTTTGCTCATTTATTCATATGAACAAGGATATATAGATTGCTTACTTTCACCGAAAAAAAAACAAGGATATATAGATGCCTTGGAGACGCAAGCACAGCTACAATGTCAGAGCTTTGTTCTATCGCCATAGATCTAGCGGAATCTAAACTAACAATGTCAGTTTTTTCATCTCTGTCCTGTATGCACGGGTACTGCTTACTAGCTATTCTGATGATGACATTGTTTGAGTTTGTAATTGCAGAATGACAGAGTGTTTACATCATATAGTCAGCATTTTACCTCCGAGAGGTGACAACTAGATCTTTGTTGCAGCGAATGCGTTAACTTGCTTCGGCAAACAAGATTTATAAAGACACTTCTTCTGTGGTGTATCCTGTATGTATCAAGAAGCTCTTGGATCTGAATTATGCAATGACTATGTTGTCTCTCTGCCCAATTGGTTTTCAGCCAGGAGCTAGAATTGTTGCTTCAGTTGGAGATTCAAGTTGCCAGGGCCAAGGTGAGAAAAGAACGCTTGATTTCTTTTTTGGGAGGCTTTAGTTCAATATAACTGAACTTTGGTAGACTGCAGATGTTAGAACTGAACTTTTCCCATCTTCATGTGCTGGAAAAGAATTTACAGTTCATGAAAGCAAAGCTAGATAGCTAGTATGCAAAAGCTTGAGACTAGTCTGCACAAACTACACACATCTGATATTCGTTTTCGGGGAAATAATAAGAGTGGCAAGCTTCCTAACAAGTTGATTCGTAATCAAGTTATGCATCCCAATATTAGTACTCCTATTCATAACAAAGAGCACACAAGTCTTATGCTCAAAAACATGATATCTATCTGATTTTGCTGTAGAAGATAAAAATATGGGATGTCAAGTGTTAGCAGTGATTCCAATTGACTTGCATAAGTGGGTAAATTGAAACATCAAACGGATAGGTGGTCTCCTGGCTCCCCAATTCTTTACTTCTGGATAAGAGCCCCCCCAACTCTTCAACTACATGCACTTCGCTTGCTGCTTTTTGAGACCAGCATTGCAAGTCTTTTTTTGAGTTCCTCCAATTGTGTGCTCACTGTCCACTTTTTCCTGCAGAATTGCGATTTCTTCATTTAGTTCAGCTATAGCGGGGCTTCAGGTACTTCCATTACTTCAAAATAAAAAAATTGTATTACCATATTTTCTGTTGATTATAACTTATTGTGGAGATTGAGTCTGTATATGATGTAACAAAAGAAAAAAGAACAGGGCTATTCACCACATCATGGGGCAGCATCTTGTAGCCGTTTGCTGGCTAAAGTCAGGTTGGGGAGAGAGCACTTCTGTGATGAAAGCATACCGTGGGTAAAACGCATCAATATGAGTAATCAACACGCAAGGGCATTCATTGCAGACAGAAGCCAGGTTCAGGTCTTTTTTCTCTGAAAGGTCACAGAGGTACTAACCGGCATCATCTTTGATAGACGAAGTGTAAAGTGTGAGTTGATGGAGGTGATGGCCACCTTTTATTGTTGGTGGTAAATGTGGAAGGCAATCATGATTTACATTAAGACTGCACTGCACAAAAGCGTGAAAGTCGAATGTGCAAAATTTACCAGACACTGCACCAGAAGTGCAGGTCAATAGATCTAATACAAGAATGAGTATATGATCGTGGAGGTGATGTTTCAAAGTGTGCCTTTCAAAAGTGCATGGAATGTTGATGTCGAAGTTGCATTCTGCGCCGCAAAAGACAGTGTCAACGCACTTCACGACATGCATCAGTGAGTGTTCCTTCCTGATACGGGAAGAAGTGGATGTGCAGGGTGAACAGGGTGTTGCATGACTGAGGGCATTTCAGCACATGATTTATGGAGCAGGAAAGAGCAGCACTGCTCCAGCGGCAGCGGATGATTGTGAATTGGAGAAAGAAGAGGCAATCCAGACAAACATAGACCTCACCTAGTATGCTTTGCACTCTGATTCTGGTTTCAAGCTTCACGTGGAGGACACCAAGCAGATGCTGATGGGCGAAATGGCAAAAAAAATTGGGCCTTTCTTGCCCTCCAGGACTTGTGAACCTAGACTTACAGCCGCACAGTCCATGTCAAGGCTGAAATTGCATTCGCTGAAGCGGGAAACTATATGGCAGGCATAACGTTGGAGGTCTACCAATTGATCGAAAGGAAGAGAGATGGTGATCCCGGCGTTGCATCTCTAGGGGAGATTCAATAATTATAAAGCTGAGTTGAAAACAAAATAGCGAGGTGCTTTTTTGAGTAATTACAAGTAAACCTGTCTAAATGATGGAATGAACTATATTTGGACCAAATAAAAATTATGATGCATGCGCATTTTTTATCTATGGTGATCATCTTCCTTCCACTAATTTGCACGCTTCTTTTGCTGGAACTTTGAATTTATTATACTAATCAAAGTAACGATTGGTCCGACCTTGATTTTGAACCGGGTCACATCCTTTTTGTGAGGCAAAAAAAAAAGAAGAAGACGGAATGCTCTATTTTTTATCATATTTATTGTATCATGCTAAGGTGTTTGCGTGTATATATAAACCTCTTTTCAACCACTTTTCAATCTCCTTTAATGACTCTCCCTCTAAGAGAGTTTCCAATAGGGGTCAGCATCCAGATCACCGTATGTTGGCATACCTACCGTTACCCCGGTAGCTGTGGTCCCCACGTTTCCTCCCAAGATTTTCTTCCCGGGAGAAAGGGAATACGGGAACCAACCGGGACTCCCACCTGAGGGCGGTTTTCCCGCCTGTTCCCTTGAGCCTTTTAAGGACCTGCTCAGGTCCAATCCCTCTAAGAGAGTTTCCAATAGGTCTTAGGGGAAGCTTTGGTGTTCACATTGCAAAGGTTGGACTATGCGGTGTTACATGATGATCCAATGGCCACTCATGGGCAGAAGTGGGGCCTTCAAGAAAGTTGGGAATTCTTTTTTTCTTTTTTTTAAATCGAGGTAGAATTGTGATTAAAATTAAAATTTGAGATTTTTTTAAGGAGATTAGCCCATAAAAGTTCATACTTCCATCAACAATCCAAGGTGTCTCAAACCGAAGAAAATGCAATCTTTTGTTAAGATGGAAACCATTTTTAGCAATATTTCACCAAGAAAAAATGCCTGCCGCTTCAAAAGTACTTTAATAGGATTTGGTATATCCAACAATTATAGAAATAGGTGAGTTCGTGCATAAAACATGGGAACACGAGAATACTCGTGTTGTGATATATTATTTGCACAATAAATGGATAATTAGAGAGAGAAGAGGGCTGTTATTGCAGTATGAAATTAGTAAGATTATAATGATACATTGATGTATGTTTTCATTTTGTTGACTTTGTGAATAAGATTTCTCCTTTATCTATTGTCACAACCCAACTCTATAAAATGAGGAAAACGATACCACCATACTCTTACCCAAGGGATGCAACATAAAATTATCAAAATGTATATTCATCTATATACTTGATAAATAGTGAGTTGGTTACAAACTCAAGAGTTCTAAAATTCATTAAAAATAAAAGTATGATTGTATCTCCAAACTCGATTAAACCCCACAAATATCATCCCAAATATATATAAGTATCTAAACTCACATCCAAATCCAACTGTAAATAATTTTCTGCCGATAAAGCTCATGTCCTACTTTAGCTTACCAGAAAAAGATTTGGAATGAATGGTATGAGTAACCGCAACTTGGTGACTAATCCAAATCTCTCCTAAATAGATCAAGAATCTGCTATGATAAAGCAATACTAGAGATTCATTTATTGAAATCCATATATAATGTACAATAAAATCAAAATATGAATAATGTCACTTTAATGCAACTTTATACTAATAAATTATATACCAAAAGATAGTAAATGCTCCATCCGGTTTTATGCGACAAATATGTTTGAAACATTACCTTTTCATTTTAAAAAAAAAAAATCATTTTGTGCAATGCTTTTCAGAACTTATAATATATCAAATCTCTATCACTTTCAAGACATGAGCTTATAAATTTGTAGAGGATAACAACCACCCCCAAATAAAATGCAAATCGAAAGTTACACCGCTCGAAGAGTCTCAAAGTCCTATCAAAGTTTATCTAAATGTCAAACTTACATGTCAACTAACCTCGACTAAAACTTTAGTAGGCAACACCATATTCTTGAGTCAAATCATCCACTTGACAAAAGACCTTTGAACTTGGAGTCGACCTCATCTTAAAACTCCAATTCAAGTGAGCTTACTTTCAACAAAAAAACTCTTTCGAATTACTAAGAGACCATAGAGCCAAAAGATGGTCGAAGAAGCGCGAAATCCATTGCCAAATACAGTAATTTGAAAACTGTTTCTAGCAATGTGCAAAATTTTAAAAATTTATCCCAATCAAATCATAAACCTATATTGACTTTCCTGAAGTCTTGTTCTGCAATACCCTAAAATTTCTTTACAACATAATTTCATAACTTAATAATCTCTAGAATCAACCTAGCAACATAGAATCCATACAAAACCTAATTTACAATTTAATTATGAAAACGCCTTCAATTAGATAAATAAAAGTTTCAAATCCTTATCGATTACCAAGAAACATAATTAATCCGGTGCATGCAGCAAGAGCCCCCTTTTATCTCCTCTGTCTTTTTCTCGGTTTCTCCAGACTCTGCTTTCCTTCTCTCTCTCTTTTTTTCTTTTCGTGTTCTTCTTGGCAGGCTCTGTTTTAATCTTTTTCTCTCTTTTCGCTCTAGTAATTCCCTTACCACGGCATCAACTGAGGCAAGACCAAAGAAAGGACTTTAACGAGACACTTGGGCTTGGGCTTACTGCTTTGCTCTTATTTATTATTTTTTGCCAGCCCGGTTATTGGAACTTTACTCTTGCACATGAATCTTCCAGGTTATTACGTATTGATGTAATTATGCGGACACATTGCCGAGAAAAGAGAAAGGAGAATTCAATCAGCACCGAACAAAGTCTTTTTTTCTAACACAAGAAAAAATAAATAGGAAAGTTCACAGGCCCTTCCTCCTCTCCAGTGGTGGGGTGAAGGCAGGGACATCGTTCTGGAGAGTGGCATTATTATTTTAAGGTGAAGGTTCTTTTATGAAAGTAGGTCACCACCTTTTTAGTCGCACCGATGGTTAAAGGTGATCACCTTTTTAGTCGCACTTCCATGGCTTTCATAAAAGAACCGCGAACGATGTCTCTACCTTCACCCCAACCGGCGCCATGGATTTTACCTCAATTGTCTCTATCCTCGTCAATTTCATCCAAGTTAAATTCCAGGGGAAGTTGATTTCGCCCTTCGAAACTCACCCCGTTGCCACCGGCGTTGCCATCTGCAGCCTGCTCCTCCATTTCTTGTTGCTGCGTCTCGCCAATGGAGCATCGCAGCTCCTCATCGACTTCACTGGTTCAATATCGGTGGCTTCGCTTGTGTGGTTGCTGCTCCACGACTCCTCCCACTCTGTCCCCTGGTTGTTGGTGCTGCTCCTGTTGCTTTCCGTGAGTCTGTTGCACGACTTCATTAAAAAACTTTGGCTGTGGCTTTACAGAGACCTCTGGCTGTGGCTATACCGCGAATTCGTCCTCACGATCAGCCGTGCGGCACAGTCTCCTGTATGGCTTGGTGGAAGAGAGCAGCCACATTCGCAGCCCCCGATCGGGGATCCGCCAGTCTAAGCGCCGTAGTTGTTCTGCTCCCTACTTGGATAAAGTAATCTAACCACTTTAAAAACGAAAGAATAAGTACTTTAGGAAGCTAGCTAGTTTTGTTTAGGAGGCGCTTGGGCTTCTTGCGACCATATCTGAATCCATAAGGAAATCGCAAGCCTTCGGCATCAAATTATCTCCAGACCATAAGAAATGAGAGCAGGGAACAAGTAAAAACCACCTATGTATCTTTCCTATTCCTGGCCATGAATGGTCATGCACCCTGGGGCAACTAAATCAGATTAAGATAGGCTAAGCCCTCAAAGGAAATTGTGATCTATTGTTATCAAAGAGATTGAAGATAACCTCAACAATTTTTACCAAGGGAAGAATAGTCGTTTCTATAGCCATATAAGGGGTAGTAATTGTTCTTGAGGTTAAAGCTTCTGACCTCTTTGAAAGCATTGCTGAGTGTTGCAGATTTCCTTCTTTTTTGGTGAATCTCTTTGTACCTTTCTGTTTGGCCAGTGGATCCATGTGTCATTTTACATTCTTTGCTGGTGTACTATGGTTTTGCTCATTTATCCATATGAACTGGGATAAATAGATGCCTTGGCAACGTGGGCACAGCTACAATTTCAAAAGCTTTGATCTAACACTAACATCATTGAGTGATCAAACCAAAATGAAAGATGTCAGCTGTTTCATCTCTGTTCCATATACACCATTACTGCTTACTAGCTATTCCGATGATAATATAGTTGTAGTTTGTCATTGCAGAATGTGGGAATCGTTACATCATAGTCTCTATTTGACCTCCAAGAGGTGACAACTAGATCTTTCCTGTGGTAAATGCGTTAACTTGCAATCTAAGACTGCATTGTCTCGCTGGCGGATTGGTTTTTGGCCGGGAGCTTGAATTGTTGCTTCAGTTGGACATTCAAGTTTCTGGGGCCAAGGTGAGAAAAGAATGCTGAAATGTAGATTTTTTTTTGGCAGGCTTTAGCTCAAGATTACTGAATTCTGGTTGACTGTAGATGTTCAAACCGAACTTTTCCCACTCTTCATGTGCTAAAGAATATACAGTTCATGTATGCAAAGCTAGATAGATAGTATGCAGATGCACGAGACAAGTCTGTATAAACTACACCCATCTGATGTTGGTATCTGAGGAAATAATTAGACCGGCAAGCTTCCTGCCAAGTTGATTTACAATCAAATTATGCATCCCAGTGTCAACACTTTATTTCATTACGTAGAGCACTCAAGTCTCGCACTTAAAATCTGCTTTTACTGCAGAGAGCTACAATCTTGGATGTCGACTGTGGCAGTGAGTCCAATTGACTTGCATGGGAGCATAAGTTGAAACATCAAACAGAAAGGAAATTCTTTTTGTCTTGGTAAGTGCCTCCCAAACTCTGCAACTAAATGCACTTACATTTGTGGCTTTTGGAGACCAACATCGCCCGTCTTTTCTTGATTACCTCCAATTGCATGTTCATTCTTTCAAATTTTTCCTACAGAAATGCAATATTTTCATGGAGTTCAGAGTAGCAGGGTCTTCAGGTACTTACACTATTCCAGCAACCTGTATTAAAAAAATGTTTGGTATTGGAGCATTTTCTCTTGATTATTACTTATTGTGGAGGACGAGTCTATACATATGATGTTAAAAAGGAACATGGCTATTCACCACATCACATGGTATTGTATCCATTTGTTGCCTAAAGTCTGTTTAGTAAGATAGCACTTGTGACGAAAGTGCACAGTGGGCAATACACATTTGATATGAGTAATCAATGGACAGGGGCATTGATTGCAGACATAAGCACCCAGATTCAGGTTCCTTATCTTCTCACAAAGGTCACAATAGTACTCACTGGTATCATCTTTGATGAACGAAGCGTAAAGTGTGAGTTGATGAAAGTTAATGGCAATCTTTTACTGTAGTGGAAGGCAATCTGTGATCACTAAGATTGCACTGCACACAACCATAAAAGTCTAACCTGCAAAATTTACCAAAGACACTGCATAGGAAGCACAGTTCTGTAGACTGAAATAAGAAAGAGTATATGCGCATGGAGGTGATGTTTTAAAGTGGGCCTTTCAAAAGTGCATGAAATGTTGAAGTCGTAGTCAAATTCCATGCAGTGAAAGACAGAGCGTCAACACTCTTCACGACGTATGTCAACAACGCTCCTTCCTAATATGAGAAGAAAAAGGATGTGTGGCATGAACAGGTTGTTGCATAACTGAGGGCAATTCAGCACATGATTTATAGAGCAGAAAAGAGCAGCTCTGCTCCAGCCAGCGATAGGTTGAACATCTGACGGATTCATCACAAGCCTTGCATGGACCATCCTTCATATGACAGTTCCAGCAGCAGAGGATGATTGTGCAGGGAAGAAGGAAGAGGCAATCAAGACAACCATAGACCTCACCCGGTATGTTCTCTTCACAAGCTTTGCACCTGATTCTGCTTTCGAGTTTCATGTAGAAGACCAGTGAATGCTGATGGTCAAAATTGTAAAAAACCAAGTCCTTCTTGCCCTCTAGGTCTTGTGAACATAGAGTTAAAGCTGTGCAGTCCATGTTGAGGCTGAATTTGCATTCACTGCAGTAGGAAACCATGGCAGGCGTTACATTTAGCTCCTCCAATTGATCGAAAGCAAAAGAGAGGTGATCATGGAGAGACGGGTGTTGCATCTCTGGGGGAGATTTGGTGCAGCTTTTGTGGAGAAAGAATATGCATGCATAGCATCCACAGACCTCCCCCAAGATTGCTTGCTCGCAGGCTTTGCATTTGATTCTATTTTTCATCCCGAGATGATGGGATGTGAGCGGATGCTCATGAGCATTTGTTGGATGGCCACATTCTGAGAATCCTCATTGGGAGGACAAGCAATCTTGGGCCGTGCAGTAAGAATTGATGGATCCGACTGCCAAGAGAAGGTTTTCATATATAAATGCAAAATATTGATTGAAATATATATATCACTAGACTGGTGAGGTCACGTATTTCCTTGTGACCAAGTTTGTTAGGAATATGGACAAGCCTTGATAAGCCATTCCCTCTTGTGTCCATCCATCGATCACATCTTACTTCTACCATATTAGACTTAGTGTTCCAGACAATGAGTGACTAAGTTTGTCAGGAAATAAAATGATAGCGCAGCTTCAAGATGAGTATTTGTAGATACCTTTTAGTGATTTAGAGTGCTCAAAACGAGCAATTTCTCAAGAACAGATCAGAGAAAGCATATAACCTTGGAGCATAATCATATGTCATTATTTGAAGAGCTAAACAGAAATATGGGATGTGATTTGAGGACTGAACCAATGATTTAGATGCAAATGGTAATAAATTCTTTTCTGCAGACTCTGAAGGTTAGCCATTTTGTATGCGATGTGCGGGATTGCAGGTATCATAAAGCAAATCAAATTATGTTAGCTAAAAATTTGGTACCGTCATCTCCATTGAAAGAAAAATGTGTGATAAATGTTGTTGGCCATGGAAACTGGAAAGAGCAATAGATGATTCATCTTCAGTGAAAGCATGTGTCACAGACAACATTATCTTTCTCTTCTTGGTTGACCATTCTTCCTTGTCGGGCAATTGTTTCTATCTACTTCATCAATTATGTATGCTATCCTTTAATCCATAGGAACTTCTCATCAGTTGCAGGGTTTGGTTGCCCAAAATCGACTTGGCTTCACCAAAACTCCTCTTCTCTAGAAGCCTGGCTGGCATGGCATCCCACTGGCAGTAGGGTGGTCAACCTTGCCTCGGTTTCGTGACATGCTATCTTTCCCCTCTGCATTCCATAGTCAAGGGTGAGTCCCATGTGTCAGCTTTTGGATAGTGGTCTCACACACAAATCCCTACAGATTCCTGTAGGTGGTCCAAATCATATCTATTTTAATTTTCATGTGGTCCATTCATCATTTGATTTGACCTTGGAAGTTGGTTTTCTTCTTATTTATTTACAAGCCTAAATGCTTATTGTAAAAAATAATTCCCAGGAGAGTATCATGATAATAAGTCAAACAATGAAGCTAAGTAGGTGATCGAATTGGATAACTTAAGATGGCAGGACTGTCGAATGCTTCTGCTAATTTGGTGGCAGATACTTAAAATTGTTACCTTCAATGAAAGGGAAAATGTTATTGAAAAGACCAAAAATACGTCGACAATTATTGCGATGAGAAGAATGGGGAGATGTTTCATTGTTTGTTTCAAGGTTACTTAAGATCCTACTAGACCAAAAGATTTGGAAGTTTTTTCTTTACTGAAGAGAGAAAAAGAGGGATATTCATGAAAAATGGCACTTTTACTAGCATTTTCAGATACCAGCACCTTATTATCACATTGCCACATGTCAAACGTTGTCATATGGTCGTTACTAGTTGCCAAAATAAAGTCAAAATTGTTCTTGAGGTTAAAGCTTCTGAATTCTTTGAAAATATCGCGAGCGTCACAGTTTTGCTTTTCTTTTTCTGGCAAATCTCTTTGTGACTTTCTGCTTGGCCAGGGGATCTATATGTGTTATTTTACAGACTATTTGCTGTTATACAATGGTTTTGCTCATTTATTCAAATGAACTAGGATAAATAGATGCCTTGGAGACAGGAGCACTGTTGCAATATCAGAGCTTTCTTCTATCGTCAGAGAGTTAGCAGAATCAAAATGAACAATGTCAGTTTTTCATCTCTTACTACCTATTCTGATGATAACATTTTTTGAGTATGTCATTGCAGAACGACACAGTGGTTACATCATACAGTCAGCATTTTACCTCTGAGAGGTGACAACTAGATCTTTGTTGCGGCAAATGCATCAACTTGCTTCAGCATATAAGATTTATAAAGACAAACTTCTTCAGTGGTGTATCCTGCATGTATCCGGAAGCTCTCGGATCTGAATAATGCAATGACTATGTTGTCTCCCTGGCTAAATTGGTTTTCGGCCAAGAGGATGAATTGTTGCTTCAGTGGGAGATTCAATTTAGGGCCAAGGTGCGAAAAGAACGCTTGATTTCTTTTTTGGGAGGCTTTAGTTCAATATAACTGAATTTTGGTAGACTGCAGATGTTAGAACCAAACTTTTCCTATCTTCTTGTGCTAGAAAAGAATTTACAGTTCATGAATGCAAAGCTAGATAGATAGTATGCAAAAGCTCAAGGCTAGTCTGCACAAACTACACAACCTGATATTCTTTTTCAAGGAATTAATAAGACCGGCAAGCTTCCTAACAAGTTTATTCATAATCAAATTATGCATCCCAATGTTAATACTCCTATTCATAACACAGAGCACACAAGTCTTACACTCAAAAATATGATATTTATCTGCTTTTGCTGCAGAAGATAACAATATCAGATGTCAAGTGTTGGCAGTGATTCCAATTGACTTGCGTAAGAGCGTTAGTTGAAACATCAAACAAAAAGGGGGTCTCCTGCCTCCCTAATTCTTTCCTTCTGGATAAGAGCCTCCCCAACTCTTTAACTTCATGCACTTCGCTTGCAGCTTTTTGAGACCAGCATTGCAAGTGTTTTTTTGAGTACCTCCAATTGTTGGCTCACTCTTTCCACTTTTTCCTGCAGAAATGCATCTAGTTCAGCAAAATTGAGGCTTCAGGTGCTTCCACTACTTTAAATTTTTTTTGGTATTGCCACATTTTCTGTTGATTATAACTTATTGTGGAGATTGAGTCTGTATATGATATAACAAAAGAAAAAAGAACAGGGCTATTCACCACATCACATGGCAGCATCTCGTGGCCATATGTTGGCTAAAGTCAGTTTAGTGAGAGAGCATTTCTGTGATGAAACCAAACCGTGGGTAAAATGCATTTGATACAAGTAATCAATGGACAAGGGCATTCATCACAGACGGAAGGACCCAGTTTCAGGTCCGTTTCTCTCAAAGGTTACAATAGTACTCACTGGCATCGTCTTCAATGAACGTAGCGTAGAGTGTGAGTTGATGGAGGTGATGGCGATCTTTATTGTTGGTGTTAACCGTGGAAGGCAATCATTGTTGACATAAAGATTGCACTGCACAAGAACGTGAAAGTCGAATGTGCAAAATTTACCAGACACTGCATAGGAAGCATGGGCCGGTAGATCTAATATAAGAAAGAGTATATGCTTGAGAAGATAATGTTTCAAAGTGGGCCTTTCAAAAGTGCATGGAATGTTGAAGTTGAAGTCACATTCTGCGTAGCGAAAGACAGCGTCGACGCTCTTCACGACATGCGTCAGTGAGCCTTCCTTCCTGATACGGGAAGAAGTGGATGTGCCAGGGTGAACAGGGTGTTGCATAACTGAGGGCAATTCAGCACATGATTTACGGAGCAGAAAAGAGCAGCTCTGCTCCAGGCAGGCATGGGCTAAACCTTTGACATATTCATCAGGAGCCTTGCTCGCACGATCCTTCATACGACCCAGCTCCAGCGGCAGCGGATGATAGTGAATTGGAGAAAGGAGGTAATCTAGACAAGCATAGACCTCACCTAGTATGCCTTCATTCACAAGCTTTGCGCTCAATTCTGGTTTCAAGCTTCACGTGGAAGGACCCCAGTAGATGCTGATGGGTGAAATGGTTAAAAAAACTGAGCCTTTCTCGCCCTCCAGATCTTGTGAACATAGAGTTATAGCCACGCAGTCCACGTCAAGGCTGAAATTGCATTTGCTGCAGGGGGAAACCAGAAGGCAGACATTACATTGGAGGTTTACCGATTGATCGAAAGCATGAAAAAAGGGTTGATTATGGAGAGAGAGGCGTCGCTTCTCTGGGGTAGATTCGGTGCAGCTCTCGTGAACTAAGAATATGCACCGTGTAGCATCCATAGACCTCCTCGCAGGCTTTGCATTTGATTCTACTCTTCGTCCCAAAATGGAGGGACGTGAGCAGACGCTAATGAGCAAATTGCAGGATGGATTCTCAGAATCCTCATCAGGCTTAGTTGTGACTAGGCAGACGAAGCAGTATCAGGCCGTGCACTAATGCTCAACCGTCCGAATGGCAAGAAGGAAGCCTGCTCACACGCATGGCAACTCCGATGATCCTCCTCATCGTTGGCCGCTAGGCAGTCAAGTCGGTGCAGCGGGTGAGACAGGTGTCCTAGTGCGGACAGCATGCTAAATTTGGCATGACTCGTAAAAGAAGAAACGACACGATTCACAGTGGTGACCTGAGCTGCGGATTGGAGATCAGCACGCATGACATTCCAAGCAAGTACAGGCTTCTTCGCTCAGGTTTCGGAGATATCAATACATGATCACCAAGGCAAATTAGGAAATAAAAATGAGTTTTGTATGGAGTTATAGTTGTTGAGTGTTATCAACACGAAGTAAATGTGGTGAAATTAATTTTACCCCATTCCCTTGTCATTTGATGTTGTGTTTCAGTGCTAATTTCTACAATTCTTTTCTATTTATTTTTATGCTATAATGCAATGGTTAATGAAACTAAAGTAGCCCATTAAAAAGTTTCATATCTTGTTCATTTAAAGTCAGCTGCAATCCGACCAAAAAATAAAAATCAGCTGCAACTATAATTTAATTTTTCATAAATTAACCAATAAATAAAACTCCAAACATTGGTTAAGGTCATAAAGGTGCATCACCTTGGGCTAGTCTATACATATATTAGAAATTCTTATCCAACTTACTATGAATGCTACTTACTTAAGACAATAGTGCGATGACTTTTTATAAATTACTAAAGTAGATGTACATAACTTAATAGCTTATAAAACTAAATTCACCTTATATGTAAAAGTAACGCTTACATTTGCTATTAAAATGCAATTCGTACAACTAGTATGAGCCATATCTACTTTTTTTCTAGTTACCAATTTATCTATAAATGCACATGTTCTGCAGCAATCTTGAATTCCACATTATTAAAAAAAGAGTTACGTATACTATGATGCTTCGTAAGCAATGATGATAAGGTTCACCAAAGCAATAATTGTAATTAAACCTGTAATTTTCTGTTAAAATCTTTGAATAGAACTCAATTGTCCGCATTGGTTATCCTTGAAAAACAAAATATAGATTGAAGTGGTTACAAACCCACTTCATATTATACAACCTAGGACTTCAACTAGCTAAACTGAATTTAGATCCACACGGAAAAAGTTAGCGTTCGTATAAACTATGGAAACTAAGACCCAGGAGAACATTTCTAGAAAGAACAAACAAAAGAGAGAGGTACTATTCCAAGTAATTGTAAGTAAACCTGTCCAAACGGTAGTACTACATTTGCAAAAAGGAAAATCAGAGCTGTGTAGGGCTTATATCGATAGGTTCTTGGAAGCCGTTCTATTCCAACCTAACTTGAACATTTCTAGAAAGAACAAACAAAACAGAGAGGTACTCTTCCAAGTAATTATAGGTAAACCTGTCCAAATGGTCGAATGAACTAAATTTGAAAAAAGGAAAACCAGAGCTGTGTAGGGCTTATATCTTAGGTTCTTGGAAGCCGTTCTATTCTAACTTAACTTTACTAGGAACTAGAACGGTCAGATTGTGAACCAAATTCAACTAGTACAATTCGTTTTGCTGCAACTGTCAGCTAAGTCATCCAAAATGCACAACCATCTGAATAAGGTACAGCAACAAAGTAATTCTTCAGGTTGGTAACAACTGGAAAGCAGGCAAAATCAGACAACCGGAAAATATTCTAAGGTCTAAACCAACAACATAATTAATGGGTTCAAATGATATAGGTCACACAGTCTGTTGATCATGCAATCAGACTAGTCTGTATTCAAGCTTAAATCAAACAATGTCACTCTACAAGCGAGGCGAATGTCCCCAAGTTACATGAGCACGCATCTACTTCATTTGACTAATGGGAGGTGAATGTAGAACTGAAGGCTGCAGGTAGCTCAAACCAAACTATGTCGACTAGCTTTGAATAAATTACAATCAGTGATGTGCGTCCAGGTCAAAGCTACCAGCTAAATATTTTGACGCACATCCAAAACTTCGTTCTCACCAGTAACAATTTCTCTTACTGACCTCATATCTAATACAAAGTTCCGCATCTGTCGCATCAGGCATGGCCGCAATCTACCGATAATTTCTTCCTCTTCCACGTCCACCCCAACCCCTTCCTCTTCCTCTCCCACCACCACGCCCACCCTGGGACAAACCTTCAAATGCTCTATTGACAAGCTGGTTTTGCATACCGCCCGCTCCACGTCCCTTTTTTGATGCCGCATTACCGGAACCATTCACAG
Source organism: Eucalyptus cloeziana (assembly GCA_014182715.1). NCBI lineage: Eukaryota > Viridiplantae > Streptophyta > Magnoliopsida > Myrtales > Myrtaceae > Eucalyptus > Eucalyptus cloeziana. Next base: position 10,629,462 of record CM024637.1, read on the forward strand.
CACTAGCAGGTCGTTTTTCTCTGCATAAATGATGATATCAATAAGATGATATGCGAGAAGAGACCCCATTGATCATCACAACAGAAGATAAAGCTAAGATATGCAAGTCATTCTCAACAATCTTTCTGCTCCTCCTGGACTCGTCACCAATGCTGTTAGTTGGAACAATCAGTCATATTTTGATAACCAAAATATGAAGACATTCACATCAATTTTCCATGAACATATTCGACAGTGACCAACATAATTACAGTGATTTCCTAGTGTAGATGTAGACCTGTCACTAACGAGGGAAGTAGCTAAAGTATCAGCAACTAGAATCGATATATAACCCACCACAAACAAATCCAATAACAAACTCGCTGAGGAATAAAAAAAACATAAGGAGGAGTATTTCTCCTACCCAGTCCCCGTATTTGTTGCAGGTGCAGAAGCTTTGACTGCCTCTTTCCAGGAGAGGCTGATGCTCTTGTCTCCAATAAATGAAGGTGTCTTTGAATGCAATGGCTAAATCAATAAACCACAATGAGTTAGTTCTCACATGCCATGAAGACAAAAACAGTCAGTAATAAGTTGACTTATTCACCTTAGTCATGGCAAGGATATTATTGCAGGTTCGCAGTCCGGATGTAGTGTTCTGCTTCTGAGTTTTCTGCATAAAGTACGTGGTGTCAGTTGCATGGAGCAGAACCATTTAACAATAAAAGATGCAAGCATTATGATGACAAACAGACAATGGTACTCTTCTCCTCATCGGTCTTGGCAGCTGACATTGCTTTATTGTGCTCAGCCATTCCCTGAGTTAGCTTTTTCATGGTGGCCCTAGTTAACTCCTCAACAGTAGTTAATCTGCAGCAAAAAAGCCATGGAAAGATCAGGAGACAAATTACACACTTCAAAACACCAACTTACCCAAAACAAGCAAATTGCAATGAATATCAGAACTCCCGGATCAAATTATTCCCTCTGACTTATCATTCATGAGGAAATGAAAGGCAAGAGGAGAATCAAAAATGCTATGTGGCCATAGCAAAACTAATTGCAAGATAACAAGTTAACAAGGAACATGCAAGAGCAATTTAGCATAAATGTTGCAGTACTTTTGGCTAGTTTCAGGGAAAAGTCAATCCTTCAACTAATATAGAAGCTATCATAGAAGCTGTATAGCATCGCAATCTACCAAACATTGTTGAAAACGTGAAATCAATTAACCATACCCAATGCATGCGTGACATCCATTGGACAGGAAAGGAAAAACAGCCTGGCATTAGAAGAAACCTAAAACTCAATTAAACTGGAGATGATAAGGAATCATTACCTCTCAGTGAAGTCCTTATAATGTTCTGAGAAGTCCTCCCCAAGCCTGTCAGATGGTTGGCCAGTCACTATCTTGTAACCACACAGACTATTGGTTGCATTTGGTGCCTATAATGCGACATTATCAGAATAAAACCTCCATATACTTTGGCTGTAAGTTGGCAAAGCAGGATGGGAAAGTCCAACTAACCTTGTGTGCCAAATGGTGAAATGCATACAACAAGCATTCCACGTAAGTAAAATTCATTTCTTCTCCTGTCTTTCTTCGAGGCATGTAGTTCTGAAAGAAAAACATGATAAGTAAGATCCAAGATATACACATAAAACCTATGTTACAAACAAAATGCCAGTGTTCTGTCTAGTCAATATTGCATCAAGATAACTAACGTATTCACTGCATTTTCAACATAAACTGGAAATTACAAAGACAGGAAGAAATACATATTTCCACTGGAGCCTATGATGTTACATGTCTCTGATACCAAATATCTGACACATCGTTCGAAGACCTAGGGAACGGGTGTTTAATTGAGAATTAATGATTAGACAGTGACTGAGATGTTTTCTCTATTCAAGTAAGAGTTTAGTATTCATTTCCCCACAGTGACTGGTGTTAAGCTTAGGAATCTTTATTATATGAAGCCTAAAGAAAATATGATCATTTGAAGACATTGTTCTCCATCAGTTCTCTTCAAGTTCTCAATCAAATTAGGCTCACTACTTTGAAACTCATCGACCTACATCAGTTTCTTAAAGCATAATATAAGTACCTTTAGAAGCTGAACAATTGAAGGAAGAGTTTGGCGTGAATCCTGCGGCATCGTGTAAGGTGAAATCTCAGCAAGAGCTTTGAGCAGATCTAGCTTTCGTTCCTCAGGAAGCTGCCAGGAAAAGCTCTGTCAAATATTACCTTCCAAATGGTTCCTTATTGTTACAAAGAGAAAACTAGGTCAAAGAGGCCCACACTTATGGGGGCCAATGATGTACTGTGTATTTGTTTGGAGAAGGCTCATGACTATTAGTTAGAAACATTGTTATTCTTCAGAAATATAAAACATTTGAATGACTTCAAATGCCAAGATTTCAAAAATTTGAGGTGTACAATATAAGAATCCACACTGAGCCATAGTCAATCATGAAATATATGACCTCCAAGCCAAAAATCTAAGGCTGATGTTAAACATTTAGACAAAATAAGGATGTGAAATCAAGTGCAAAGAAAAAGAACAAACACGTTACAAGACTAGGTACACGAGTAAATCATGTGCAGCCGATCATCTATATTTTCAAAGCCATGCAGGCAAGATCAACCAGATGTTAGTTAACCAATACCTCATCAAAAAGAGGCAGGACCTCCTTATTAAGATAATTGAAGAACTTGCTACTTGACGCACCCCTCTGTCATCAAAGTTCATTATAAGTTGACATAATCTGATTAAATATGGACAGTACTCAAAACAACAACCAAAAGTACAAAGCTTACCACAAAAAAAGGAATGGCCATGAACAGACATGATATCAATCTGTCTATGTGGTCTGTATCCGAGACCTGCATTTTGAACATTGTAGATCATGCCATGATATCACAATAAGAACAAACAGAGGCTTATCCCACTAAGCAAGATAAGGTCGTTATAAAGCATTAAAAGATTTAATGACAATTTTGTCAGAAATTCAAAAATGTTAGGGATGGGTAGATAGTCATCAGGGTAGAGAATGAATAACCTCTTAATTTAACCTTAATTCCATAAGTCAGAAACTTCGGAGATCAGCCTTCAGCTATTTCTCATAATTAACACCCAAAAACAATATCTTTTACTTCCCTCAAATGAAATTTCATGAGTGCTCTCTTAGCCCACAACCAACTCCTCCAAGGGAGGCTGGTGAGCTGGACAAACCCCATCTGCCACTCTTTTGCTGTACTATGATTTTTTCTATACACTCCAAAATGGCTACTGATTCTCCAGTGTCTATAGAGAAGAAATTCTCTTTGAAGTGATTCGGCAACCTCTTCCACCCCGACCTTTCTCTACTTATCCATAAATACGAGAATGTTAGGACACAATCATTTCTGAAACCTCCCCACAAAAAAAAAAAAAAAAGAGGACACAATCATGGACTTTACTAGTATAGTGAAAAATCTCGGCTTTTTTGTTCTTATTGAGGAATGGATATAGATCAAAATAAAAAGCACAATGGGCTCTAAAATCAATGCAGTCAACACCACATAGTAAGGGCTTAGTTGTTATCTTTGTCACCTCTCTTACCACGACTTCCATGGTCTTTTTTAGTTGTTATCTAGAACAAATATGCATGTCCATAACAAGATGTCACGTAGCAACTAGAAAATAAAAGAATGGAAAAGAACTTTCTCATTAAATATTCAGAAACAGATAAATTCACGAAATAAAGGTCTTAGGAACACAGAAAACAGCCGGATTAGACTGCTACATAAGGTTATACATTCTGTTTCTTTTCCATTCAGAAAATATCACCACATGGGTACTAGTCCTTTGCAGGCCCTTGTATCACCCCTAATATTTCCACTAGTGCACCCTTCCAACTAGCCACCCACCCCCCCTTTTTTTCTTTCTTTTCTCTCCCAACCCTTTCCTCCCCAGTCCTTGGAAAAGGAGGGAAATTCCCTGGGTTTTTCTATTCATGTGAAATTGCATTATTATATTCTGACACTTAAGACTTCATCAATTCTAAGAGGACAATAATAAGTCACCAATCTATTCAATGCATGCACATTCGGATTATTACTGATACCGATCTGAGATAGGGTACTTAGCAACATTTTACTTGATAGAAGTGACCTAAATAGTGGATATATTGTCACCAGCGAGAAGCCATATATCTAACCAAGAGTCTAGCTCATAAGGCATATTATAATCCTCCCATACACGGCCATAGGCCATTAAATTGTGTGCAAAGCATATCAGACTGATATGGCTAATCAGAATTTACTGATTGTAGCAGTTTTCATTCTGGTGTTTTTCTCCCTTTTTAAGTCAATAGCAACCATCATAAGATGGATGAGTTGTTGCTATCAAAGAAGGATTCAAGTACATGGAAAAACAACAAATGGAAAAACAAAAAAGCTATAATTGATGATAAAGAAGCAGACCATCTCCACTAAAGTTCCCAGTAACAGAACCATTAATAGAGAGTTATCTTTCTAACAAAGATACCACTCAAGAATTTGTTCGTAATCAGGCACATACCGTGAATTGTGCATCTAAATCTGCCTGTGCTTCGATAAGCCCCACGAGTTCTTTCATGCGCTCCGGAGGTGCTTTGTCCCCAAATATAGTTAGGCTTTTCAGAAAGTCCATAAACATTCTAAATTCTGCTCCAGTTACATCTTCCAAACACTGAAATATGAGTCAGCCACAGCTAATGAGACATGGCAATAAGAAAAGTCTGGGCTAATTCTATTAAGGCACATTCACTCAATTAAGAAATAAACATCAGTGAAGGGACTATAAAAATAAAAAAGAGCAGAAAAGCATACTTTTTTAATTAAATCCGTTATATGTCTTTCCATCTCCTCCTGAGGTTTCAAAAGTTCTGCCTTTATTGGGAATACCTGCAAATCCAGTCCATTAGTCCTAAATAACCTTTCAATAACACGAGAATGTCCCAATGTATGGTGGAAGCGGACGTCAAAAACTGTCAAATTTTATCTTTTTCAACAAGCCTTCCAACCTTATCTTTCATGTAGTTTAATATCTTCTCCCGAATCAAGTCATCTGCACTTGGTTCATCGACATTCGCAATGCGACCAAACAAGGCTGACAAGGAGGCTGCACCAAGCAAAAAGTTTGACAAAAAGCAGCGCATGTCAAGCATTAGCTTATCTCTGCTAATCAATCAGATTCAAAATGTTCTCAAACAGACAAGTCAAAACAGGCTCATGCTGCTCATCCTGCAAGAATGATCTTCATGAAAGAGAAAAGAAAACAAACAAGTCCACAAGTTTAAAATAGAGCATTTCCAATTGCTATCTATAAAAACCACAAACATTTAATTCAATGTCAGAATGGCCCAAGTAAATTATAAGAAAACAGAAGCAAGCTCTATGCATATGATTACAAGCCTGACCACTAGTCTGAGATGCTACCGAAGATCTCAATTCTCATGCACCAAATTTTGCACTTGAAACTGATAAGAATCAGCAGAAGACATGCAAGTACTGATTGAAACTATAAGGGAAATGTAGATCAGAATTTGATCCATTTTGTTTGTTCTTCATAACATGAGATGCTCACTCCTTTTCTTACTTAAATGCAGGGTAGCAGGACACAAAATCATGGACTAACTATATACTTGGCTTGAGGTTCAAAAGGCACCTTCATGTTTGCAAAATCGAGGTTGACATAATCTACGACCGTTTTTATTTACTTCCCGAAATGAAACATTTGTTCAGTATATATAATTCTAACTCCCACTGTCATTAACTTTGATTATATACTGTATAAAATTCCAAATGGACGAACACTTATTTTTTGGGAAAAGGAATATACTAATTATGATATTCTATAGTTTATCCTACGGCAATAATAATACACTCCTCGACATCTAAGCAACATTCATATCACCATTAGATGGTTGAGTTTAACTGAAGTTCTCAAATGACAGACAAGAATGATTCGAGCAAAGAAAAGCATCCTAATAGACAACAACCATGCACAACTTAATCCTGGCAAATCATTATCCACTAACAAACTCGCAAAATTCATGTATAAGAAGTCAAACATCACTATGCCCTTCTGATACATTCATTAACCTCAGACAACACATGAAACTATGGAAAAACGCTAACATCCTGAGCTCAAGAGCATGAAATAGGAGACTTCAACATTGAGTTCAGGTATGTGGATTATCACCTTTCACATCCTGTCTCAACAATGACATGAGAGCCTTGTGCACCGCATCACGCTCGACAAAATCCTCTACAACATAAAACCAGAGACTTCAGCTTAGTTCGAGGTTTATCTAAAAAAAGAAGCAGATCTATTGTAAACCATTGAGATCACTCAATGTACAAATAAGCAAATCAGAAAGAAATCTAGACTTACCAGCGGCAAGGAGTTGCACGAGAAGGTAAACAATCTTAGGAATGTACTGGGGCGTATCCTTGCAAAAAAGTGGAAGCCCCCGAATGGCTTGCACTCGGACCTGCATAACATGCTAGTCATCAAACCTCATATCATCCCCAATACAAGAAAGGGCAGTCAATGTCCGCACAATACAACAGAATTGTATTCCAGTCAGTTTACCACAAATGTAAAAGCATGACTTTGCCAACACAAAACTAGAAAATCCAAAAATTCGAGACTCCTCATAACAAACTGGACATTTATTTCCAGTCTCAGTTAACTAATTGGAGGAAATAATTCCATTCGATATCAACATGTTTCCTGCTCTAACTCCCTACACCCACCCCCACATCTTAGCAACCGAATGCCGCTCCACAACAGACTCCAGCAGAACAAAAGCACATCAACAATCGAGTTGACGCTTAAGTAGCCAAACCACCCACCGCGAGATCTTCTTCCTCGAGCAAATCCACGAGGCACTCGACGGCCGCGTCCCGCAGGTCGGGGAAGAACTTGAAGAACCTCGGAATCAGCTGCGCCGCCAGCTGCTTCGCCTTGATGCTCGACTTCGCAGCGTCGATGATCCCCTGATAGTCCTCCACATTCTGCAAGAACCGACACACCCACACCAGACACACACAAAAAAAAGAAGCAAACCAGCTCAAACGACGCCGCAACACACATCAAACCGCCACCTCAAAACCCCATCAAAGCGGCGACGGAATAGAGGAATCGACCTGCGACTTGTCCTTGGACTCGTTGAGCCGCTCCCCGAACTCGTAGAGCTTCTCGATGCGCTTGGCGTCGTCGGCGGGGTCGGACATGGCTGAGAGCGAAACCGAAAGAAAAACGAGCGCGTGAGTACTTCATCCCGACTGCAGCGGAGAAGGAGGGAGCCGGTTGCGGGAACGGGGGGACGTCTTCCCGTCTGCAGCTCAAAAAAATCGAACGCGATCGGAGCGTAAGGAAGGAATGAAGGAAGGGAGAAGAAGGTACGTACTTGCTAGGGTTTTGGGATGGGGATTGGGGGAGGCGGCGGGAGGAGGAGGAGGAGGAGGGAGGGAGGTCGGAGCGGCGGAGGAGGCGGCGGCGGGCGGCCAGCAGCGGAGGAGGAGTGAGAGGGTTTTTGTAACGGCAACGTCCAGAAGGAAAAGGAGGAGGCTTTTTCCGAGTCACTCGCCTCGAGCCGAATCGCGGAGCAGGAGGGGGAGGAGGGGCGTCGAAACGACACGGCGCAAGGGGCGAAACGACGGAGTAATCTCCCGTGCTCCTCGGGTCGGATCTCGCGTCTTTCTTCTTTCCGTGCGATCGTTATCCGAGAATCCGAGAATTAGGTTTTTTCACTTTTAAATTTTTCTATATTGCGGTTTGGAATGACTGTGCGGGGCCCACGTGATCGACGGTTGAGGTGAATCCGATCGATAATTATATGAAAGGATAATGGCATCATTCACTTTTTCACCAAAAAAAAAAATGTTTTAAGTGATGAATGCGTCATCCGGGTAGACGTAAGCACGGTAAAAAGGTAGAACTTGGGAATTAAACTAATGAAAACTTATTTGGTTCTAAATTTAAAGGTATGCAAACTAGGTTTTAAGTTTCAAAAATTAGGAAAAATATTTCAATAGATAGGTTATAGATTTTAGGGTAGTGAAAGCTGGAACTTGATCTTAGTTTATGTCTTCACGTGATCCTATATTATTTCATAACGTTCGATGAAATAATATAGAAAAAAAATAAATAAATAAAATAAATAAAAAAGAAAATTAAAATTAAAAAATAATTCGAATAAAAGAAAAAAAGAAGAAGAATAAATGGGAGGAGGAAGTGAGGAATTTTAGAGGTGTGAGAGATAAGAAAGATCAAGAGGAAAATGTTTTATATTTTTTTAAAAGTAAAAAATATTTTCCCTTAATTTAGAAGACTTTTTTCCTTTCATGAAAACATTTTCCCTAAGGCATTTATATTCCGTGAAACGAACATCTAAAATATGGAAAACGTTTTCCCAAAAATTATTTTCCGCAAAACAAATAAAGTCTTAGGGTGTGTTTGTTTCATAAAAAACGTAACGTTTCTGAAAAATGTTTTTTGGGAAACCATTTTCTTGGAAATTCCCAAGAAAGTATTTTCCTTTGTTTGGTGATACATAACTAAAAGTATTTTACGGTATTTTGATTACATTTAAAAATAATTAATTACATTTAACCTAACAATTGACAATAGTGTGCCTCTTACTTCCAAATTAATTTGTTGAGTTCATATTACTTAATAAATGGATTTTTCTCGATCAATTTAGTAAATCTAGAATTTGAACTTGCAAAATGAAAAGGAAACTTAAATTCATACACATATTTTATTTTTATTTTTATTTTCTGAAAATGGACATGATTTCCGGTTACAAGAGCAAGTCAAAACAAAAGGGAGGGGGCAAAGGAGAATGAGAGAGGGAGAAGCAGTTAGGGGTTTACATTCACAAGGCAAAGAAAGAAAAGAGAAAACAAGAAAAAAAAAAAAAGATATAATAATAACAAATTCAAAATTTTTAATTAGAAATTCTTTTTAATAATAAATTTTTTTATTAAGCAAGGACCTTAAAAACATTTTGGAAAACGTTTTCCAATTCTTTCAAAGGAAAATCGTTTTCTTGAATTTAAGTTTTGGGAGAAAATTTTTCCGTTGACTCATTTTCCTAAATGAACCAAACGCTTCTAAAAAAAAACATTTTCCCGAAAATTATTTTTCATAAAACAAACACACCCTAGTTTATGTTTTCACGTAATCCTATATTATTTCATGACGTTTGATAATGAGTATATAATTTAGAATCACTAGTTTAAGTTTCTAATTTATGATTGGGACTTTTACTTTATTAAAAGTTATGGTTGATTAATTATATAGCAAGAAGTGATCATTAAAGACAATAATTCACTGCAATCATTTAATTAATAATATAAATGAAATATGGGTAAACTCTGGATTTGTAATGAGATAGGTTCTAAGTTAAAAAAAAAAAAAAAGGAAGAATATATTCCAACAAATAGACTTCATGTGAAATTTGCACAAACCTTGAAACCACTCACCCCTAGCTATGGACAAGACTCATAATAACCTTGTTAGCTTGTCAATAAGATAGTCAATTATGCCCCATCATCGCCATCACCTAGTTTATCCATCCTATAAATAACTTTCTCATATTTCAAACTCTAAAAAGATTCTGATTCTGATCATTAGTTTTATTTATTTATTTATTTATTTATTTATTTATTATTATTATTATTATTATTATTATTATTATTATTATTATTATTGTTATTGTTATTGTTATTGTTATTGTTATTGTTATTGCATTATTATTGTTATTGTTATTATTATTATTATTATTATTATTTATTTTATTTTTTTAATTATGTAAAAGGAAAGAAGAGTTGCTACATTGAAGAGCTCAAACGCCTAGTTAGAGATTCCTCCTTATTACATGTCTACTCAAAACTCAACTATAGTGGTCGTCAATTTGACAGCCTTAACTCGGGAACCCAATTGACGACTTCTGAAGTCACCTCAGAGCTCTTGTACTTTGATTGACAAACGATTACAACATACAGAGAAGTGCAAGAACTAGAAATAAATTACAAAAAGTAAATCGATCGAAAGCAAAGGAAGTAATAAATCTTGTGCCTTGCTACGTTCTATGTGCTCCTAATAGGTCCATGTATGGCTAGCCTCTCCCAATAACGATTTCCACTCATTTATAATCAAATTTTGACTCCAGATTATTTGATGGTAATAACTGTTTCTACCCAAGGAGCTCAACTGCCATAACTTCTTCATTGGACTACACAAATGTTCGACCGGAATAAGTATTACAACGGTTAGTCGACATCCTTAGCGAATGGTCCCGCCTGAGAGTTTCGCTCCATTAATTTCTCCACCCTTTTATCCTTCCCATCGATCTGATTTCGGTCAAATTTCATGAGCCGATTCTAATGCTTCTCGACCGATATTGATACGACCCATCCATGCATCACTTGGAGACAAAAATCGCTGCCATCTGACCTTGATTTAATTCTATTGGCCTTTTAATTCGTGCTTGACAGTCGAGGTAGCATTTACTCCTTTCCTAATTGACGTGCGACATGTTGCATTACGCAGTCAATACTCACGGTTGGCCTTGACTTTGCTCTGTCACTAGGGCCCGTTTTAAGAGACTTCGCTTTGCCTCTATTGTAAAACTAATGTGGAAATTTACAAGGTCTTGTGATCGAAATCAATGCAAAATCACTGGTGAAATAATAAAAGGCACATGAGATTTACATGTTTCGATATGAATGTCAGTATCTACTCCATGGGAAGAACCAATGATTATTATAAATAAATGAGACAAGTATAGCAGGAGTGCCATACCTTGACGCTCACTCGTATGTCATAACATTTTTTCACTTACTTAAGTACCATAAATTTGAAAAATCCATCGCTTAAGTACCATCGACAATTTGCCTCGCTGCAAAAATTAACGTGAACACTAATCATCCTACGTGATACCACTTAAGCGCCATCATAATTTGCCTCATTGAAAAATCTCACTAACCTCGCTTAGATCTAGCAAGGGCCTTCATGGCCCCGCTGAGGCAGCCTTGCCTAGCTCTGGCCAAGGCATTGGCACCCTCACGAGCAGCCTCGTTGCAAAGGCCTTCAACTGTAGCTAGCGATGGCCTCACCCTCCCTAAGGCCTTTGCAGATAATGGCCGGCGCACAGAGAAAAAAAAAAAAAAAAAGGAAAATAAAAGATAAAAATTAAAAAAAAAATCAAAAAATAATAAAAATGCAAAAATTCCACATTGGATAATTTATCAAAAGTGGCACTTAAACAATTAATTTTATTCTAATATGATACTTTGAGTGATAAAAAAATGTTATGATCTTCAAATGAGAACCGTACAAAAATAATCGCTCTTATGTTATACTTATCTCTAAATAAATAATTTAATTGGATGTAAAATTCACTGACAAAAATTCCTTGTGTTCAGAGCTCCTGCCCAACAACAAGGCCACTTTGAAAAGGAATAAAAATGCTCACCTTTCCTGAATAGAAATCCGTTTGATAAAATTATTCTAATTTTCTATTTCTGAAACTCAGGTTTGGAATAGAAATCGGCAAAAAATTTTCTCTCCCCAGCAACAACAAGCTTCCAAGCCACTTTGAAAACAGAGAATAAAAATGCTCGCCTTTTTTTATTTTTGCGCTAACTCCTAAATAAAAATGACCACGACAAAGAAATCAATTTCTGGTCGAGTGGTTATCATTCACCCCTTATTGGAAAGAAAGCCCTCAAGTAAGGTGTCCCAAGTCTTTGTCAAAAACTGCATGATTACCAAAAAAATCAACCGCCCAAAAGAAATCCACCTACAGATTGATGAAAAGAATGGTGCAATTCTTTTGGATTTTATTTCCTAAAAGATTCGGTATTGATGTAGTCAATGCCCTCTCATTGTGTATATTCTTTCATAATAAGTCTCGTCTTATATCTCGAGGCCTTGAGACCAAAATGCCCTCATTTTGTTTGTTGATCCATTTGTTTCCAATAGTCTTTTGGCAATGAGGAGGGAGGTTGGAGCAGAGAGCGGCCGGGTTGGGTGACCTGAGAGGGGCCACCATAAGAAAATGGCTTTTCCTGGTGGCCTCAGCTGAATCATAGAGCAATGGGGCTCATAGGAAAACATTGAAATGACGTAGCGTGAGGGGCGAAACGACAAAGTAATTTCCCCCATGCTTCTTGGGTCGAATCTCGCATTTCTTCTTTTCGGTTTGGAATAACTATGCAAGGCTCGCATAATCGACAGTTGAGATGAGTTTGATATATTATTATTGTCGAATATGAACAAATAACGGCATTATTCTCCTTTTCACGAGAAAATGTTCTAATTGGCCAATGCATTTATCCAAAAGTAGTGGGTTGTATCTTACACGTGTGTAAGACACAGATGACGCTTTGGATGAGACTCATAGCAATACTGTCAACCTGTCAATAGTGTGGTCAATTATGCAATGTCATCACCATCATCTAGTTTTTCTTTTCTTTTCTTTTCTTTTCTTTTCGGATTAACCGTCATCTAGTTTATTCGTCCGACAAGGTACTTATTCATGGACCACACTCTAAGACGTTCGTGGTGTTCTAATCATTAGTTGCTTTCATCCTAAAGGAAGAGTTACTACATTGGAAAAGCTTGATCGCTCGTTAGAGGTCCCCTCATGTCCTATGTTCGCTCAAGATTCATCAACAGCGATTGCCAATCCGACAGCATTAACTCGTGAAACCAATTGACGACTTCTGAAGTCACATCGCAGCCTTCCTATTTTGGTTGACAAATGATTATAACCGAGAAAAGAGCAAGAACTCGATTTAAGTTAAAAGGAAAGTAAATTTATTGAGAGTGAAGGGAAATAAATCTCGTGCTTTGCCGCGTTCGTGTGTCCCCTTCCTCTTCGACGTGCTCCTGATGCGTCCATGGATGGCTAGCCTCTTTCAATAACCACTTCAACTCATTTGTAATCAAATTTGGACTCCATATTTGACGTTAAATGACTGTTCCGCCATAGGAGCTCGACTGTGCTTCATTGGACCATTATCTAGGTTGCACGAACACTCTCCGGGACCCTTTGTGTTGTGTTCGACACTTCGACACGTGTTCAACATGCTGTCAACTGCCTCCGACATGCGAGTCGAAAATTCCGACACATGACCCCAACACGCACGGGTTATTTTTACAAATTTCCAATACTTCTAGGGTCTAAATACAAATATATGGAAAAAAAAAAAAAAGCTAAAACGAATTTACTTATGGACTCTTCTCAGTCGCACGCAGAGGCACCTCTCGTTCTCTTCTTTCGCCGTGAGTCTCTCACCGGTGTTGCTTCGCCAGCCGCGCGGCTCACCCCACCGGTCGTCGTAGCCCCCCACGCCTCAGCCCCACCCATTGCCACAACAGCCTCCGACCTCGCCTTCGCCTCTTGCAAGCATCAAGCCGTCGCCCCAATTGAGCGACTAGCGCCTCTACCTCTCCTCACAGGCGTTGCCGCGTTGCTTCTCTTCGTCTCGCGATTTCATCTTTTTGCTCATCTCAAGTTAGCAAGTTGTGTTATTTCGTTTTCTTTTTCGATTCAACATCTTGGATTTCTTTATAATGTGATTTGGGATTTTTTTGCAAACTCTAGAGTTAGTTTGGGGAAAGGGGGATTTTGGTTGTTTAATTGATGGATGATGACAGGGTGAGATGATGTACATGAGGGCCATTATACTGTTTGACTAGAACAAGCAGTCACAGCGGTCAATCTACATCTTTAGTGAGTGTTCCCGTGTGAGAGTGTCACACCATTAACTGCTCCCACTCTTTGTTCTTTCCACTTATTTGACTGGGGATAAATATCTTAAAAGTCCTAAAACTTATCAACAAAGTGTAATTTAGTCCTGAAATTTTCAAAAATGTAATTAAGTCCTAAAACATGTTATGAAAGTGCAATCAAGTCCTTAAATCTTCAAAAAATGTGATCGAGTTTTTAAAACTTATCAAATTGATCAAATCAAGTCTTTCCATTGATAATACATTTTGAAAGTTTTAAAACTCGATTACACTTTCATAATAAGTTTTAGGACTTCATTACATTTTTGAAAAGTTTTAATTGCACTTTCTTGACAAATTTAGGACTTAATTACACATTTCGAAAGTTTTAAATTCAATTGCACTTTTGTGACAAGTTATAAAACTTCTAATGCACTTATCTCATTTGATTTTAGTAAATTTTCAAGAGCCGATTCTAATGCTTCTCAACTTGACCGACATTGACTCGACCCATTGCCTCACCAACACTTGGAGACAAAAGCTTTCGCCATCCGACCTTGACTTAATTCTACTTAATTTTTAACTAATGTTTAACCATCGATGTAGCATTTATTCTTTCCCTTGTTGACTCAGTCGATACTCACAATCGACCCCAACTTTGTTTAGTCGATAACTTTGCTTTGTCATTAGGGTTTGCTTCAAGAGATTTTGTTTTGCCTCTATTGTAAAATTAATGCAGATACTGAGAGGATCTTGTAATTTAAATCAATATAAAATCATCATAGAAATAAACGAAGAATAATAAAGGACGTCTAAAATTTATATAATTCGATTTAAATATCGATAGTTACTCCAATTGTGCAACTTGAAAAGGAGTGACAAAACACACGATAATCCTCTGCCCACGACAAGGAGCGTCCCCACGACCATACCGTGCGGCCAAATATTCTTTTATACAACACGTCCACTTTAGGGTTTTATTAAAGAAGTCCCAAATTTGCACTCTTACTGAGTACCTACCGACCGGCGACCACGACAAAGAAAGGAACGCCCACGTTAAGGAGTCCAAGTCTTGGTCAAACACTGGATGATTACGAAAAGATCACCGCCCAAAAGAAATCCACCTGTAGATTGAGAATACGAAGGGCACACTCTTTTGGAATTTTGTTTCTCATGAGATTCGGTATTGACGTAGTCAATGCCCTCCCCTTGTACATATCCTTTCATAATAAGTTTCATCTTACACCTCATTACCTTAACGCTGGAATGCCCTCCTTTCATTTTTAGGTACTCAAGAATCAACTCTCATATCTAATTCCAAATGGAGTGGTTCCATCTCTTGCTCATAACCCCTAGCCACTATGAGAATTTGGAACTAGCCATCCATTTAGAGTAAGATAGGCTCATCTATTTGCACCTCATTACCTATAGTTAATGCATATATTGTACTACTGTTGGTTTGATTCACTTTCTCTATATGCTTGTGGTTGAAGTATCGACTTTGCTAGTTGTTCAATATCATTGACTTCAAGAATTGTGGCCTCATCTACAATCTCAATCTCTGTTACCTCTAAAGTCTTCTGAGTTTCCACTTGAAGCTGCATCTCACTACCGACACCATGATCTATCTACTATGCTAGTTGTTTCTTAAGAATCCTTATCAAAACATAATAATCTCGTTGAATTTCACATCTCTGCTTTTTAGAAAATTGGGTGATTTGTGATTAGTGCACCACAATGGATAGCCTTTCACCCATATGTATAACTTTTTCCTCTTTTTTTTTGCCGAAGACCCATATGTATAACTTAGAAAGATGCATTTCTTAGCGTTCAACTCAGGCTTATCATCACTCACATGAGTATTGCACTATATCTAAATACTTGTAATTCGGAGCAATTAACAAGTTTCCAACAATCTTTCTCAAGAGTCTTCCACTCTTTAGCAGATGATGGATTGATTAAACAAGTAGTATGCAATGTTTACTGCTTCAACATAAAATTTCCTACCCAACCCTACATGAGAAAGTATGCATTGAGCTCACTCAAATAAAGTTCTGCACCTACATTCTGTGATGTCATTTTGCTATGGTGTTTCAAGCACTATGTGGCATCTCACAATCCATTCTTTCTCACAACGATTGTTGAAATATTTACCACATAACTCTGTGCCGTTATCGGTTCTTAAACACTCGATTTGTTTGCTTGACTTTTTCTCAATCAATGCCTTAAGCTTCTTGAACCAATCAAATAGTATCAAATTTGATGGTTGATTGGTAGCTTCTCCTATACATATCAATATTTGATAAATATCTCAATCACGGAATTTCATGACCAATGTGGTTTTAGGCAACCTTTATAGCTTGATATGGAGAGAGAGACCGGAGGTGAAAGTTCGCGTTGTAGTGCAACAATGCGCCGTCCTCATAGCAATCTTGAAGTTTTGATATGGCAAAAGAGATATGGAGGTGAAGATGGCCATTAATGGAGATTCAAGTTGAGATATATTTGTGAAAAAAAAAATTAAGACAAAATTGACCCAATACTAAGCTCAAATGTGAGTAGGTGATTGTTAAAATACACATATGTTGTGTTAAAAAAGTCTCAAGTTGAAGAATTTGTGTGACGTAAAATAATTAATATATATTTTAATCGAATCATAACTTATTGGTTTAAGTTTTTGAAGATAAATCTGGTTGAATACGTTGATAGGCTCAAAAGTCAAAGAGCTCAAACTCATAAAGACGCCAATGCCCAAGCAAAGCTCAATCTTCACCAAAGGAATGGGCTTAATCATTATATCTACTGAGTCCTCCACTATCGCGATCTTCTTCACGATAGCCTCACTCTTTCCTAAGACATACAAAATCTTCTTAGTATATATCTTGTCTGGTCTAATACCTTCATATGGGTAAATCGTCATACCAAAACAGAGCCGGAGCCGAATCCAAAACTGTCAAACATATTCTTCAATTAAATTCACCTTCACTAAAAAACTACTTAAGTTAATATTTATGAACCAACTAAGATACAAACTAAAATACACTAACTACTCCACACCATACAAATTCTTCGACGTGGGACTTTTCTAATTTGCATGGCTGATTGTCTTCCCTCACAGATTTCAAATTATCAAAAGGCAAAGATAAATTCCACTCCTAATAATCTTGTGTGGGAGAGAGAGATACCAAGACCACTTATAGATTAGCGATACAAATTATCAAGAAGAACAAGCCCCACCATTCCAAAAGACCAGAAAATTCATGAGGAGAAAATTTGCATCTACTCTCTATTAATCAGTATGACATTCGTTGGTGTCAGCGATCCACCTCCACTCTTATTGCCCTGTTAGTAACTCATCCGGAAAGAATGAGAGATTACAGAATGGGCATGTCCAATGCTTGTAAAACATCCTTGAATTCAAAATCCTGCGTCTGTTTGTTGAACCGCTCGACCAGCTTGTACCTTGTATCATTCAAATAGAAGGACTGGGTTGTCTCCAGAAGCCATTTTGCCTCTGCATCGCTCAGCTTGCTGGTGAACACAACATCTCCACGAATAAGAACTAAGTCCTTGCTTTCTGCAAACTCCGTGTAGAAAGTTACGGTCATATAAGGAGATGCTTGAGTTCCGCTTGCCTTGTAATCTTCAAGACCAGTCAAAAGCATGTGCGGCATTTGTACTGTAAAATAAAAATGTTGAAACAAAGTCTAGATTAGTAATTTAGAAGAGATAGTTCTTTCTTCTGAGCTTTCTAGAGGTCTTCAAATATTGGAGAAAAATCAAACATGAACACTGATTTCAAAATGACAGCCATTCACAGCATCCATAATACTTAATATATTTCCATAATACTTTTTTCAGCCAGGGCTGGCTAAGTAAATGATTGCAGCATGACCGTTCCATCTTTAACACAAAACGTTTTAATCTGAAGCCAGTGCCACTTATCAGAAAGACGGCTAACAATCAGTTGAAGTCAGAGTCCTTTAAGATAGTCTTCCAACAAATGCATTGAAGCAGAACAAGCACAGCAAGATGCTTCCCAAAGCACTAGTAATTTTACATTTTTGGACATATTGTAAACTCACACAAGACCATGACAAGCAAATTCCAAAGAAGTGTTGATGCTTCTTCATCAGCAACTGTCATGTAGGCAATATAATCAGAAAGATAATAATGAAAATTAGCAGTGGTAGTTCTATTAAAAGAGAGGATGACCTAGTGGACAGGATTTCAACAGCTGAAGTTCATATTGAGGGATTATAATACAGAAGAAGTTGGAAATATTGTAAATTCTAGTTCCATGATTCTCAAGATTTTTTACTCCAATCATTGTACCAAACTAATTGCTGAGAAATGAAAGACATCCTATCTTCAAAAGTATAGAAGCGCCAAAGTTATTAGGTGGTATACCAAGCCATTCCTACTTATCAACTGGACACAAGATTCATAGAGGCTTGAAGGTCCAATTTAGTGATCAATGCCAGACCAAATACCATTCCATCACTCTACTTATTTGTAAACAGTAGTTTGTATGATCAGTTATTTGAAAGGGAAGCAAATGACTCGTAAGAACAACAAATTAAATAAGCAGCTATGCTGCTGAAATAATAGCATCCCAGGTGAAAAAGAAGTGAGCTTTAACAGAGAACAGCATAGGTGCTCTTGATGCTCGGATATTCATATCATGCTTAAGACTAAATAACCTACCCTAAGTTGTTCATCTGGATGAGAATTATAATCATGCATTCTGTGCAAGTAAAAGCAATCGATGTACTGGTATATATGCTCGGTGATTAAAGAGAGTACCTTGAGCAAACATTGTTACATAGCCACTTCCTCTCCATAAAGGAATGACAAAATATCGGCTGTACATAAACAGAAGAATCACATATCTGACATGTCCAGGGAAAGAGAACATAATTTAGACAGACAGTGAAAGCATTACCAATCAACTGATCTTTGCTCAAGCAGATGATAAAGTTTTGCCTTCATAGAGGTGCCAACATGACCTCGCCCAATGTGATACTGAGAAAGTACAACCAATTACAAACTCAAATTCACCAAGCCAAACTTCACCGAAAACTTGATTTTTACTAAAGTTTACTGAGATATCACAACGGTATAAGCAAAGCCTAAAGTGAATGAAACAAACTACATTGAACCCAAAAGAATTCCCACAATGATTCACCAATACAACGGCATGATATTGAGGACAAGAGGTACTCAAAGCACAAGAACAGCTTTAAGACAATAAGTGCCATGAGATATCATAATGAACTCATGCAACGTTCACTATATTATTCTGGCGCCTTCCATAAAACATGCTTTTTGGCCGGTCAATTATTTAATACAAGATGTGGCCAGCTAGGAACATAGTGTCAACCTTTTGAAAGCCAAAACTATGAGAAAGACGAATATGGGAGAATACAACTACAAGCAACACATCAACCTTCAGTCAATTTCATGTCTTATATTCATGAAATGCCAAACTTCATCATGCCTTAATTTTCCTGATGACACAAAAGTTTCAGGTTTAGGATGTCATTAGATTCTTACCATATTAGAAAAACATCGAGAAACATTTCAGTTTCACCAGTCACCAAAATTTTCTTAAGACCTTCTTTGCCCTGGATGAACTAAGAAAATATAAATATTTCCTTGAGAACCAAAAGGAAAATTTTAATATCATATGCTGGGCATTGTCCTTTATAAAGCTTTTTTTGAGGTCCAGAAGAATTTTACTCCCAACATGTGATTTTTATCATGTAACTGGAGGAAGAGGGAAATTTTAATCAGTAGTAATACAGAGGATTTGGCAACCATTACTCATCTGCTCAGGCCTACTGAGCCAACATATTTTTCTCAAAATATTATCTAACAAAAGTTTACAAGTTCACTTGTAGCATAATTCCATGTATTTGGTGTTTTTTATTAGCATATTCATCTACAGAAAATACCACAATAAATTGAAAGCAGTATTAATGCATACAACTCATATTGAATAAAAACAAATGTCTAATCCACACCAAAGAATTTTCAACATGAAGCAAGCACTTAAATGCCGCTAGTGTCTGCCACTGCAGGAGATGAAGTGCATGAATAGCTTCTCAATTGATAACTTCATTAGCCATTTTGGTCTTTTAACAGCAGCAAACATGAGATTTTATAAAAGTGTGAGGGCAGGAAACTTAGAATTGTCGCTGCTTGTTCCACATTGCTCCATATCCAACAAGAAGTCATGTAATATCGCAGTATATGACTACCAATTTACAAAAGTTTGCAACGATTTACTGGTACTAGAATTGATTTTTTGAACAAACAACAGAATCAATCACAATTCATAAGCAGAAGAGCCAACACCTGAAGCCATACAACTGAGATTGATGAGCAACTTATGCAAGGACAAGTATTTTTAGTGCAATGGCACGTATATCTCCACCTCTTTATGCAGAGCTACACTATACCATTTGCCGCTAGACTGCAAACATTCTTGGTATACAAAAACTAAGGCACCCCAGTACTAACCTAGTGACTATACTTAACTGGGGAATATCATCAAACAGATAGGCGTCCATCTAACGAGCTTCCGAATTAACTTGTTCTTGCAATTCCTAGCCCCCCAGAACAAATACAATGTCTATAGTGCATCATAAAAATTACGAAAGCACGCATTTTAGACACATCAGTAACAACAGTACAGAAGCAATGGACTTGAAATGCTTACATCATCCCAAGCCGAGGCTATCTCCTCGGCCGAACGGTCCTTCACTCTCCCCACGTCCATGATCGAATCCAACGGCTTGCGCTCCAGCGGCGCGAACCCAGTGGCGAATCTCGACGTTCGGCAGGAACCGAGCGAAACCCATCTCAAGAAATCGCCCGGGATCGCTCGCTGCCGCGTCTTTCGGAGGTTTAAAGTCGATACAGCGAAGCAGCATCTGGGCACGAAAGAAGAAGGAGAAGAAGGGGAAGCAGGAGATGCGGGTGACGGGGCACGGCGGAGGAGCTTCAGCGAAGAACCAATGCCTCGCGAAGCCCGCGACGACAAGCGCTGCATTGCGAAATGCTCGACCGGGCGAGGAAGGCGCTTGTAATTGTACGAATGCCGTCGTTTGTGTTTGGACCGAACGTTGTTCGGAACAAGTGTCGCTCTGATTCCGAGCTACCAAAGCGAGGTGTCGGGCGATCAGCTCTTCGAGGTAATCTCAGGGAATTTCGTCGAACGGGTTTGCACGGTCTAGGCGAGCAAGTACCAGGGAGCACTGTAGGGGTGTTGAGGAAACGGGTCGGGCCGGGTCTTCATGATATTACCCGACCCGAAACCATATAGGGAAGTAATTGATCCAATCCGAGCAACCCGAAGAGAACGGGTCGATAATACAATGAAATTGTTCCAGGGGTAAAATTGGAAATTTTTTTAAAACTATTCTATATAGAAGTGTCAGAAAAGCTTATGCCAGCCTCACCCGACCCCAATCCCATTAATGTCAATATCTAAAAATTCCTATCCAAATAAGACTAAGGCCCATCCTTGAAATAGCTGAAATTTTCGGGTTGAGCTGGGCTGGGTTGGGTTGGGTTGGGTTGGGCGCCTTTTTGACACCCTTAGGCAATAGCAAATTTGATATTGGGGTAAATTCACGATTTTACAAAATAAAGGGCCAAAAATGGGATTTTAGGAGAAATTTGGGTACGAGATGTACTTCAAGATCTGCAATTCTAGAGGCTTTGAAATTAACTAATATAAAGACAATTGTAAAAGTTAAAGTACGAAGAAAGTCGTCGAGGCTTTGGAACATTCCCTATGCGTCAGGTGTTCTGAAAAATGACATAAATAATCATTGAACTTTAGTTCAATATATATATGGTCTATCAACTTTTAATTTTTTCAATATGGTTCGTAAAAATTTAGTATATGTTCAACCTAGCTCAATGGAAAATGTGATCTTTAAATTTTTAATTGTTCAATATAGTCCATAGGCTAAAGTTCATGAACAACATTAAACAAATTGAAAATTTATGAATATATACATTTTCATATAATTCAAGAAATATGTTGAACATGTATCCAAAGTCTAGATAACTCATTAAACAAATTAAAAATCTATGGATCATATTTAAAATTGAGCTAAAATTCATAGACTACATTAAATAAATTAAAAATTCAAGAACCACATTGCGTATTTGGCCAAAATTCAAAAACTGCTTGTGTCTTTATTGTATGTGTTTTTGAACGTATTCATATTCGTTTAGACACATGCCATTGCAATTGAAATAAAAGTGTTGGTAAGCCGTTTGGTTCGGTTTTGAGGAAATGCCCTTGGGAGAATGTAAATACCTTTAAGTAAAAGGGTTTCCAAAATACTTTGACTATTTTAATAAACTATAATTGAAAAGTCTTTTAGGGAAATGCAAGGCTTTTTGGTAAACATATATTTGAAAAGCCCTTTAGTGTGACCAAATTAAGTTTTTTAGTTTTAGTATTTTTAAAATTACCAAAAAAAAAAATGACTATATAGCCTTTTACATTTTCATGTTGAAAGTAATGTAAAAGATATATATTAGTAAATTTATTTAAAAATTATATTAAAAGAATTTGATTATAGATTAGATGCATAGCTCAACTTTTAACCTAGGGTTCTTTTAGGTTTGTTTTCAACTTTGAATAATTTTTTTTTTTAATTATTGTAATATTAATCATCTTCGTTAATTAATGATCATTCTAATATATTGATAACAAGTTGGGCTATTGATTGTCAAAAGATATAAATGACAAAAAAAAAAAAAGAAGGTGAACCCAACATTTGCAAAGGGTTTTTTTATTTTTTAAAAAAATAAAAATAAAATCCGATAAAACTCTGTCACCGATCAACGTCGGTTGGGGTGTGGGGAAGATGATCAGTTTATAAAAAAAAAAAGTCAACGGATGAGTAGTAGAGGTGGACTTGCATTTCAAATGCCAAAGATTTGGCCAAGACACCTCCAAATCTTAACCAAACATCTAATTTTTTTTTCCCATGGGCTTTCGGGAAAGTCCTCTTGAATCTTGAACCAAACGAGACCGAATAACCCTTCCTCTAAAATGTAATAATTATCATAATTTTCGAAGTCACGCGTCAAAATGGAGTGAATTTATAAAGTAATTCATAAATAAAGCTAACCCTCAAGTGATAACCACTTTAAATATTTTTTATAAGATTCGATCCATGTAGATTAGCAATTGTTACAACTTTATCATGACAAACCCCCCAGCAGATGTAGATGTACAATTCAACATGTACCAAACGTATTGGACTCTTAGTCAATTTAACAAGGATAGTGATATGACAAGACAAATCAGACAAGACATAGGTTTCGGTGGGCACATTAAATCTTAACTAAATAACACATTGAATTGTGGGGGAGTATCATTGAACGATGCCGTCTCGACTTCGACAAGACCATTAATGCACTAAACTAGGGGAAATCCTATGACACCCGAGTCAAGTACTGAAAGGTATAGACAATAAGAGACTAAGACCCACTCCAAAACGGTCATGGATGCCCTCTGTGTTCTACACAGAGAAGTGGATCTTGTCTTCTGTTTTATTCACTTGGCTTTTTCGTGAATAGTATCGCTCTTGATGTTCTCAGTTATTGACAACGCCCCCCTTCAATTTCAGCATCGAGTAATGACCTTTTTTGCACGTGATTGACGAGACAGATGAGGTGAGCAGTGGGGCTCGGATGATTGAATTGGGGGAGTGTTTATTGTACAAGATCAATTAATTTTTACACTTAATTAGGTGGTTGGTAGTTGTGGCTCTTCAATGTGGATTTCCATTTTCTGTGCTTAATCCGCCTTGTCACCACATTTAGCAAGATCGTATCTGTGAGTTGACATCTTAGTCCGGGTAAATTTGCTACGGAATATCTCTAAAAATGAATCTACGGAAAATCTATTTATTATTAATAACAATTAACGCTAAACATTTTCGTTGATAAGAAAAAAAAATCGTAACCCATTTTGCTATGTAGTATGCATGATCAAAATTAGATAATTTTTATCCAATTTATTAATTTTATAGTGCATTTCTTCCACTATTTAAAAGCAATCTTTCTAATTTGAAGATTGCGGTACTTATGTTTTTTTTTCTTCCTCCCAAGTGCTTCTAATAGAAATCTCTAATGTGATGACAAATAGTCCGATATCTTTTTCCTTTATTTTTTTGTCTTGCTCTTTGGAAGATAATCCTAAAAAAAAAAACAGGTTTGGAAGCTATAATTGGAAAGCACGGTCAAATTTATGGAAGCATTGGATTATACATTCCTCTTATCTCAAGGGATAATTTTTTTCGCTATCTTTTTTTGAAAACCACCTAAAGTTCCAACTAAAAAAGTGTAATGATTTTTTATTATATTAATTGAATTGAAGTAATAAGCCACCCAAAGTTGGGAGACTCATTAATTCAACTAGTCCCCATGTTCTTCAAATGGATTTCTTAATTGTTGGGAGGATTGTCTAAAAATAATATATAAAGCATACCCAGTAAAACTTACAAATAAACCATTAAGGGTATATGGCTATGCAAACCATCAAGGGTAATCTAGATCTTGCCCAAGACGAACTATTGTAGAGGGTTTATTGAAACCATCAAATTTACATGTATAAATCAATGCTTCCATAAATTCGATCATGCTTTACAATTATAGCTTCCATACCTATTCTGTTTATTTGGGATTATCTCCCAAAGAGCAAGACCCAAATAAATGGGGAAAAAGATATGGGAGATATCTTGTAGCAAACTACTTGTCTTCTTGTAGGTGGAACTCCAAGATTTTGGAATGCTCCAAATTCCAATCCAGTGTCCAAACGGGTCAATACCATTAAGCACATCTTTGAACAAGGTTTTAATACCATGTCAAATGTGTCCCAAAAAGAATAGAGTAAATGAAGCATGTCCAAAAGTAAACTAACTCCCTGGGACTACTATGAAAAACACCATTGGATTTAAAAGTTATGCCTACTTGTTCAAATCGATACTTCAATTCTACCCTTCAAAAAGGAACATCAGCTTCAACAATTCTGTCTCCATCTAAACAACTGAAAATGTTTCAAAAAGTATAGGCATAAAATGTACAAAAGGTTCACACCCTTCTTTATCTTGAAAGATAAAATGTCCTAACCACCCAACAGTTATTCCATCCCTGCTATCCATTGAACCTACTTTGAAAAATCCCCATTTGTCAAATTATTACCGATATAATCATAAAAAGCTACTTTTTAAGGAATTTTTTACCAAAGTTCTGATAAACTTTGACGGGTAGCCTAGCACCAACTCTTCGATATATTTCTTGCTGGAGCTATCTCTTGTCCCATTAATAACGAGTGGGACCAAATAATTCAATAAGGGTAGTTGCTAAAGTTCTAGCAACAATAAAGCCTACAAAAAAGACAGCAACGGTACTTTGGGAAAGGACGGTTTGAATATTGCCCATAACTAATCCTTGGGCTCAAAGGAAGTTTATGCTTTTTCATTTTTCATTTTTTGTTTTCTCCATCTTCACTTTTTAAAAGCAATTTGAAAGAGATATCCCAGTGAAAATAACATAGAGATGGAGTGTCAGGCTGTGAGCACAAGCATGTCCATGGTTGCTTATCCATTGAAGGGTTGAAGCTTTGCAGTATTTCTGAAAATTGATTGCATTACCTCCAACATTAGCCAAGTTTAATGAGAAGAGAGCCAATGTCATATAGCATTTTGACACTTAGCGAAAGCGAATCACAAGCTTCTTTTGATCATCAGAAAATGCCTTCAAGCTGAATAATGAATCCAAAAATGAACCTTGAACTCATGGACGTGATCAACACTGATTCAAGAGTAATATAATTCGACGTGATAATCGGTGAAGATGACAACGAGAAGCACGAAAGAATCATGGATGTGAAAATTGCCACCTCAAACTTTTCCTAACTTTTCATGTGACAACTCTTGAATATTCTCATCCGCCATCTTACGAAGCACCGACGCTCTCCAAGAGCTTTCGTGTCATATCGGACACTTCAACACGTATCCGACACTCTCGGACACTCTCCGACACTTGGTCAATACGTGTTGGAAGATCCAACACATGGTTAACTTTTCCGACACTCTCTGACACTCGAGTTGGAATTCCAACATACGAGTTTTTGACACGTGATTCCGCTATCGAGGTCCATTTTAGAAAATTTCAATAAATGAGAGGTCAAAATATGTATATATATATATATATATATATATATATATATGTGTGTGTGTGTGTGTGTGTGTGTGTGTGTGTGTGTGTGTGTGAAAAAAATAAAACACAATAATAAAAATAATAAATGAAGAAAGAAGAAAAACCTAATATTCTCTTCTCCTTCGACTCTCACCTCCTATGATATATAATTCTTTCCTTAAGTTTTTTTTCTTCTCTTCTAACATATCTAACATGCAAGTCCAGAATGTGAATTACTTGTTTTTTCTTCAAGTTTTATGAATTATGGGGATAGAGTGGAATTTGTCAAATTGAAACAATGAACGATATTAATAAATTGTGGATTAATGTTTTTATTGTAAATTCATTCTAGGCTTATTTATTTATTTATTTATTTATGAATTTGAATCAAATTAATTTGATTGAAATAAACATAAAAATGACAATTTACTATGTATATATAAAAATATATATTTAATATCTAACGTGTCGGAATTCTTTATTTTTTGAGAAATGATGTGTCGGCGTGTCGTGTCGTATTGTGTCATTTCATGTATCGCGTGTCTGTCGATGCTACTTAGCCGCCATCTCTCTTGACAAATGTGAACGCAGCCCTCCTGGGTTTGCAAGATCCTAAGTACTCCAACTAGTCTGTCACCACTCCATGTTAATAATCAACCTGCTTGTGTGCCCATCATTATTATATACACTGTGCATTACACCGGCCTGTGGATCATCTCATCAAAGATGCATACTTTGTCAAAAGGGTAGGTCAGAAAATTCAATTCCTCGAACAGAAAACTCTACTCTTCCAGCTAGTTTCTATTGGGCCTCTGCTCTGGATAGGAGAATTATTATAATCAATCCAAATTTCAGGGGACAGCTCAATTTTGGAATAGAAAAGACCCAGAAAATGTAAAAAATTAGATGGTCTTGTATACCTAAAGGGAAAGAAGGAAAAAAAAGAGCATGCATGGTGGTATCAAGAAAAAATTTACACATCGTTATATTTATCATTGATTTGAGCGTTTTAATCACTAACTCTCTTTCTAGTCATCAAATTGAAGATAGATAAAACTACTCGTGAATGCCATAATTACCATTAAAAAAAAAAATGAAGAGAGACTTTGATTTTATTGCCATTTGCATGTGGAATTTATATACGCGTCGAAGGGAAATTCTACTCAGCAAAAGAGTTAGCTGGCCAACTTGTGGCGCCGCCAAAAAAAAAAAAAAAAAACTTGTGGCGCCGCAATGAATGCTACCGACAGATGAAAAGGCCAACTCAGTCGATCCAACTAATGACTAATTCTGGCTATCCCGAGCAGTGAGAGCACAAAACAGAGGTAGCTGTTGAGGCCTTTGTCCAACGATATAAAGCTCCTCTCTTGCTAATGTGGTTTGCAGGCTGGAAACAACTAAAAAATGATCAGGTGCATGCCATTTTCCATTGCCTTCTCTTGCGGCATAAAGATATGGAGATATCATATGTATTTCATCTTTCTCAATCCAAAAATTTGAATTGGACAGGCAAAGATTTGAAGAGTTATTGGTACAGCAAAACTATCCACATAAAGAGGATGCTCAGGCTATGTTGGGCGTTGATCGTTTTCCTTATTCAATGCACATGCCCAGATCGCAGCATTGGCATTAATTCTTTTCCTTGGAGCAACTGTTATCATCAATGACACAATTTCAGTCCAACGATCACGCAGCTGTGTATCAAAACAGATGGATTGCATCTCACCCTCGCGAGGATTAGTTTGGTGCTTGAACACTGATAGATCGATATTAATACCTAATTTCGGATGAAGAAAAGAAAAGGTCTAATTGCTCTTTTTGTTCATGTAATTCTAATTTTAAAAAATGGAAGTCAAAGTTTAGTGATTTTTTTCGACTTCTTTCACCCTTCTTCACGACGCAATTTTATAGCTCATAATGATCAGTGTTATCTTCCTAACAATGCTCAAGAAAGCAGTTTACTTATGAGAGAATAATTATTAAAAAAATCGTAAACCTATTGCATGGATGTCAATTAAATCATAAACTTTTCAATTTGACTAATTTAGTTTTAAAACTTCAACAATTTGCCAACATTGTCCTTTTGGCCAATTTTGGCCAAAAATCTTTGATGTGAATGTCGGCGGTCTTACAAGAAATGGCCGATACTAACATGGACAAAAAAATTATGAATTTGAATTTTTTCCTCTTCTTTTATTTTTCCTTTTTAAACCGAAGCCCGACAAGGGCTCTAGATGAGGATCATGACCCTCACTCATGGTTGGCAAGGGCGCTCACCACGTCTAGACGAGGGATGCAACCCTTGCTCAAAGTCGATACACCAACCCATACTAAAAAAAAAGGAAGAAAATAAATTAAGAAATTTATAAAGAAAAATTCAGAAAATAAAAAAAATGCATAAATTGTTTATGTCGATGCCGAATGTGATCATGTTGCGTTGGACAACCAGTCTCCACGTTAGTAATTGCCAATCAAAATCGGCTAAAATGATTGTATATTAACAAATCGTCAAAAAGTTTAACTATAAATTGGATATATTAAAAAATTTAGAATTAAATTAACATTCAATGATAGGTTTAGAATTTTTTTTTGTAATTTTCCCTATTTTTGAGCAGTGAGCACGATAGTCTCAACTTTCCAGAAATGTTTTTTAGGTGGAAGTGTCACTGCAGGCGTATGGAATAAAATCTTCTCACTCAAACGCGAATTGTCCCAATCAAAGACAATAATGCTCACACCTCGTAAACTCTTTCCTTAACATTAAAAAAAGAAAAATCCAAACTTGTCCTAAGTCAATCACAATCAAGAAACCGGTGGGGATCTGACATGCCACTTATTTTTGGGGCTTTGATTCAAAAAATAACTTGTAAAAATCGTAAGTGGGTGCTTGAATTATTGCGTATTTCCATGAGCCGGTCCTGTACAGACACCTAAAAAGAATCTGCCGCATTAATTCGAATTTTAGTAAATCATCTTTTAAATTTAGCATGCAGAGACCAACTTCACATAAGGGTAACCCAACAACCCAACCCAAGCGCAGAAATCTCCTGTCGACACATGTTAAAGGCCCAACTAACATCACCAACATCACCTCCATCCCTATTTATTAGCAAGAGGGAGTGCATCTGACTTTGCCCTCCCATTACTCCGAAGCACGCACGCACCACCCTCCTCCCTCCCTGTCCACAGCCACCTGCTGTCTCTCAAGCTCCTCAGCGTTCTTCGCTCGAGTGGTGGTCGCAGCAACGGCCGTGAAGATGAGGTCAGCAGGGGCGGGGACGGCGGCAGTTGCGGTTGCGGTTGCAGCACTGTTGGCATTGATGCCACTGCTTGCACAGGCCATTGCCGTGGACAAAGTGAGGCAATTGGCAGCTAAAAACAATGTGACCTGCGTACTGGTCTTTGGGGACTCGAGTGTTGATCCTGGGAACAACAATGTGCTTCAGACCACCTTTAAGGGCAACTTCCCTCCTTATGGAAGAGACTTCTTCCATGGCCGCCCAACCGGAAGGTTCAGCAATGGCAGGCTTGCCACTGATTTCATTGGTAAAAATCAATTTATGCCCCTTTTCTCTGCTATTTCCCCTTCATGATTCTTCTTTTCATACGACAGAATTGGACCAAAGTGCCCTCTCTCTACTAGCTTTTGCATAGATACCTCTAGGACAACCAATTAAGTAGCCCAACATGATTTCTCGGAATATTTAGATCAAATGCAAACGATGATGTTTTTGTGTGGCGCATTCCTTTGAGCAAAAGTACACCTTAGAACCCAGTGAAAAGGATAGGAGGCTTACAAAAGGTATGGGGCCCTGATTGGTACACTGAATTTAGAAAAAGTATTTTCTTGAATCTGCTTGATGTCATGCCAAAAATGGTGAAAGTGAGGGTCTTGGTAAAGGTGACAATTGTGATGTTACTTATCGAGGTGATCAATTTCAAGATGAGTAATTCCAAACAAAAAGTCATAGAACCTACTTTGTCAAAATCAGTTAAATCACAAACCGAACCAGTTAGGGTTGACTTGGAAATAAGGCCTGTCTTCTTCTTCTTCTTCTTCTTCTTCTTCTTCTTGACATTTTTAGACAAATTTTTAATAAGTAATATAACTATTATTTTAGAGAGAAAAATTGCCATGTGAACAATATGTGGGAAGGTAGTCAAAGCATGAATTTCCATACCTTCTCATTTTCGAAATCCATCTCTAATATATCTTTTTCACGCACCCACTTCTCAATACAAAATTGGGATCCAAATAGGTCCAGTAAGACCGATTTGGTTCAATTCCCAAATTCAATTGACTCAACTGCTCATCCTTAATTACTTGAATAGATCCTTGGATTATTTTAGCAACATATATAGGAAGAAGCTAACCCTTTTGCCATATAATGCTGAATGGAAAATAGGGAATTTCTCCATGTATTTAAGCAACATGAGAGGAGCTATGACTTTTTTCTCATTTTTCTGCCCTAGTATGAAAGGCAGTAAGTGCAGACACTGAAGAAGTTAAGGAAGCAACTTTCATTTTCACTTTTGAATCCGCACTGTCATTTACTTACGCCTTTCTGGGAATTAGTAAAAAGTTCATGAGAGTTGAGAACATGCACGAGCAATTTTGGCCCCCGCACTTTATGACATTTCAAAAAACCAAGTCACCTCTGTGACCAATGGGACAAGGAGAGAAGTTGATGTATCAAGAGATGCAGAGAAAACCGCATAAGTTTCAGTTCTCTCTTCCTCTCTCTCTCTCTCTCTCTCTCTCTGTATCTCTTTTTTTGCAGGAAAAGAAATTTCAGAAATTTATGCTAAGTTAAAGATTTTCTCAGCCAATCAATGAGAAAGGACAGCAATGCCCATCTCGAGTGCTGAAGATTTCAGTGGACCAGACTGCAGCTTTAACTATATCTTATTTTACATGCTTGAATTTTCTTCTAACTTCCATTTAAGAACAAACTAAATTACTAAGCCACGAAATATCTCACTAATCTTTTATATGTAAAGTAATGCACAAGTCAACACTAAGGTAATGTCCCTGCGCGAAGCCAGGAAGAGAAAGTTTATCGCGAAAACCCCAACTTTGACACGACATGAACATAGTCAACTCAAACAGCCAGCCTCCGTCTTTTATTTGATTTACAAATAAGCCATCGCTTTCTAGGTTGCGCATACGGTATTAGTTCTTCACATTGTCCATCACTATATTTAAAGTACAAATTTAAAGTCAACTATGTCCGAATCCATTTTGTTTCACAATAAAAGTTGGTAATTGATTCTATTTCTCCTTTGTTATTTCAGCCGAGGCGCTTGGGTATACCAAGGCACTCCCAGCATTTCTTGACCCGAAGCTGACCAAATCAGATCTGCTTCACGGGGTCAGTTTTGCATCCGCTGCTTCCGGGTATGACGATCTCACTGCCAATATCTCGGTAAGCCTTGTAAATTTAATTTCTTGTATACACTTATAGAACATATTTCTTAATTATTTATTGATGAATTGGTTTGATTTGTGGATAGAGTGTGCTCTCGGTGTCGCAGCAGCTGAAGTATTTTCTGCATTACAAGATCCACCTAAGGAAGTTAGTGGGCGTAAAGAAGGCAGAAGAGATCATCAACAATGCTGTGTTCATCATGAGCATGGGAACTAATGACTTCCTCCAGAATTACTTCCTGGACCCAACTCGCGCCAAGCAGTACTCCTTGCAAGCCTACCTAAACTTCTTGATCTCTTGCATGTCTCGTGACGTTCAGGTTCCTCTCTCTCTCTCTCTCTCTCTCTCTCTACACGCATAACGTCAAATTCTTGTCTAGACCGAGTCCATGTAGACTGGATGAATCGCAACCAATTGTTATGGACTTGTGCTATGATCAATGACCGAGCTTCACCCGATCCAGCACAGATCAGATCTGGTTAATTACTTTACCCATACGTGTGTTTGCGCACACATGTATGGGAAATTAACACTTTAGTACATTATGCACAACAAAACTAACTAAATATCAGAATATGTGAGACTTAATAATAATGAGACTATCTAAAAAACACATCTTCGTACCCTTTTGTTTAGTACATCTAAATTGTCAATAAATGGACAACAAGCAAGCACATAGAGAATCAGCATTCTTTTGAGTCGCTAACCTAGACAAGTTGGCGCAAGGTCATTCGATAGTAATGCTGGTCCCATTTTACGGGCCATGGGAAAGCGAAAAGGGTTCCATGGATGACCATGATCTTCTCCCCCTCTCCCTGTCTTGTACGAGAGAAGGCAGTGGGCAGACAGAAGCATAAAGGCTGCAGTAAATGGGGGTCCCGTAAAATGTAATGTATATATGAGGATGATTTGTTTTTTGCCCATCTCGTGTTGCAGGAAATGCACAGAATGGGGGCGAGGAGAGTGGTTCTCGTTGGAGTCCCGCCTTTGGGATGCATGCCGCTTGTCAAAACCCTAATGGACACAACCACCTGCTACCAAGCCTACAACAAGTTATGCTTCTCGTTCAATTCTCTGATCAGGAGAAAACTGCACTCTCTGGGGAAAAGCATGGGACTGAAGACTGCCTTCGTGGATGTTTATGCCGTCATGCTCGATGCTATCAACCGGCCCCACAGATACGGTCAGTGTGCACCATACATCAAAGGCCGTGATCCCAACCTAGATATTCAATCTGTTCATGTCAAGCATACAAAGAGACTAAGTTTGTCGTGAAATATAACAGGTTTGACGGAGACGAGCAAAGGGTGTTGCGGGACAGGAGCGGTGGAGTACGGGGACACATGCAAAGGACTGACCACATGTTCTGAGCCGGAGAAGTATGTCTTCTGGGACGCTGTTCATCCTACTGAGAAGATGTACAAGATCGTTGCTCTTGAGGCCCTTGCATTGATCGGTGAAAACGTTCTTTCCTAGAACAGCTCTCCCATGTCTTTTGTGATTTTCGATTTGCATCTTTGAATTTGTCTTACTCCTAGGACGTGATTCTAGACTAGGTGGGCATGTGATTTTAGTGTTCTAGCCAGTATGTTTGATGTATATTATCCCCACCGAATAATATATATCGCCGGAAGTTCACTTCTGGGATCGTAGGACGATCAGTCATTCCTCGATGATTCGGTTTAGTTGCCAATGAGAATAGTCTATCTATTCCAAACTTTTTATCCATCGACTACTGACGGATTCAAATAAAATTCTTATTCAGAATCGCGAATTTCAGAAATTGCACTAGGGTTTCACGTATTAGATCCATCTTTTTGTGGATTTCGGGCCCACCAAATTTTGCAATTGGCAACTTGACCACGTAGATACTTAGAAGTCCCGAATGAGAACGAAAAAAGGCCAAGATCTAGAAATCGCATTCAATTAAAAAAAAACTAAGGGTTAATACCCTGAAAAACTCCAAACTGATACACTTATGACAAATTTACGTCAAACCATTTTTTTAACCACCAAAAACCCCAAACTGGTATACCTTTGACAAATTTACCCAAAATTGGTACACTTGTAACAAATTTACCCTCTATTAGTTTTTATTAAATTTTATTGTCAAATTATTAAGTTAAATGATATGTGACAATTGATTGATATATAAATTTGGGATTTTACGCTCCGTTTGTCACAATTTACAATATTTGTGATTTTTTTTTGTATTAATCCAATTTAGCGGAGGGTATATTTGTCACAAATTTATTAGTTTGAAGTTTTTTGCGATCGAATAAATTAGTTTGGGGTAAATTTGTCATAAATGTACCAATTTATGGTTTTTTATTATTAGTCGGGATAAATTTGTCACGGGTGTACCAATTTGTGGTTTTTCATGGTCAAAAAAATAGTTTTTGATAAATTTGTCACAGATGTATCAATTTGGGGTTTTTCAGGATATTAACCCAAAAACTAATAATAAGTTAACAAAATTTAACGTTTGCTTTTTTATAGCATTTTCCGGGCACGCTTAACACTAGAAGCACAAAAAATGCTTTCGAACTAGCATAGGCTATGTAATATTAAAAAACTAGAATCAAAGTGTGAAAGAAAATTTTTTTAAAAAAAAAAAAAAGAAAAGAGATTTTAACCCTAAACTTTCAAAAATAACCTTTGTGAAAGCAAGGGTTCACTAGACATCAAGGGTAATTGGTTCCATGGTGGATTGGTTCTGAGATCCGAACTTGGAATCTATCCTATAGGTTTTGATTCTCAAAAATTGGAACTTATAACCGAACCGATTATACTTGGAATTGATTAGGTACATAATGGGTTTGTTCTGTAAAAATCATAACTATATATAACTCATGATTAGTAAAGTCTTGTTGGTTGAATATACTTGTGTATGGAATGGGTTTGTTTTCTGATTATGAGTTTCATTCTCCCTGGTTGCATCTCATATTTTCTTAATGCAAATATGATGTATAAGATCGATTTAGTCCTAAAATTGGCTTGCTTGCTTGGTTTCCGATTGGAACGAATCCCGCACTAATTTTTTTTTAACGGATTAAGGTAAAAGGCCAGTTTGGTCTAGTTCCCGAGTTGGATCGGCCCAACTGCTTTACCTTACTAAATATTGTTATCTACTACTCACCACAACACTAGTCTAATGTAGGACGTTTTCGCCACACTCTCACACATGTACCTCATTATCCTCAAAATCTACGGGGGAAAAGAACATATCCATACTGCACTTCTATTTGTGCAATGAATCTTTACGATACATAGCTCATCATGTACCGTATACGAATATACTCTTCTCCAAGGAGCGCTTAACATCCAGAGAATTAGCACATTCTTCGCAGCAAGCCAACAAAGATTTGTGGGAAAAACAATGTAGTGATAATGAGTCGAGGTCGAAGATTGAGCTAGTCTTGAATGAGAGCATTAACGACGGGGCGAAGCAACTGAAAGATCAGGTAATAAGCCTTCTCTGTGGGGTGTATTGAATCCCAGAACACGTATTTGGATGCATCTGGGCAGACATACGAATTGGGGTTGCACAGGAACGCTGCTTCCAGCAGCCCAGTCCCGCAGCATCCGCTCAGAGCTTCATCGAATCCTGCATGGTATTGGATCCGGAGTTCAGAAAAAGGGAGATCTGATCAAATGAGAAAGAGGGTAAGATCGAGGGACTCGCCATAACTTGGGAATTTCAGAATCATGTCGCTTATGGGCTTGTATATATCTGCATAATAGATTCTGGAGCCTTGATTTGCCAAGCTGCTTTGCATGGAAGCTAACTCCGTCTGGAGGAGCGCGTTGTAGTCTCTTGCCACCGATGAGTACTGGTCCATGCAACCTCTTTGCAGGACGCCGTTGTTTGAGTTGAGTGAGATCATGATTGGCAAGCAACCCATTGGGGGCAGTCCCGCCACTGCAATCCTTCTCGCTCCTTCCTCCCATAAACCCTGAATTAAGGAAATTAAAAAGGCGGGAAAAGGAAAAAAAATAGAGGCAAGTCGAAAATAATTGCACTAATCGACCTTCAAAACTAGAACTATCTAAACTAAATCGATCATGTCTGAAACCTTTAGATCGGTACAATCTATATAAATCCTTAACTTTTTTTAAAAAAAAATTGCAGTTATGCTCTTTACGTTTTGTACATGACAGTCTTAGTAGTTGCACTGTCAATATCGATTTGGGACTTCTAGCTGCACTTCTTGGTGAAGGTTTAGGACTTCACTTACACTATTTGAAATTTTTAGAACATAATTACCCTTTTTTTGTGACTTAAGATTTCATTGCACCATTTGAAAAGGTTTATGACTTAACAACATGTCTTTTAAGTTAGGTTTAGGACCTTCTTTCTGTGGATTAGTGAATTCTTAGGCTGATGGGACCGAGATCTCGTTGACTAGTGGCGACTAGTCTCAACTGTACTACCAACTTTTGAGACCCACCATTCAATTGCGGATAATCTTTCTCAACCACCTCCTTCAGTGCCACAACCACAAATTGAAGATGGAGAGTTCAGATGGACTTTCTATGAGAAAGCCAACAATTTGGGCCTTCAAATTCCAAAATATTCGAGTTCGCTTTCGATCCCATCATTCGGATGATTGGCCAATCACAATCTTGATCGCCAGCTTGTGAGGATGCGAAAAAGGGCTGCGGTGGACACAAGGGCGACTTTGGTACGGATTTAACATAGGCCCCTCAATTTCAGATTACTTTCATTTTATGGTCACTTAACTTTTAATTACTTACTTGCCTGTTCAATATAGGTCACTTAACCTTAAGTTTTGCTTTCAAGCATTATCTACGTGTTGTCGTATATGAAATGGAAGGGGGGTAATTTGATGTCGCATTTTTTGGGCACAAAGCAGGGTCATAGAGAATGATATACCTTAATGAGGTCTTTCACGTGCTGTAACAAGAATTGCTGGTATGTGGCGATGGTGTAGCTCCGCTGCCGGATGGGGATGGTGAAGTAATTGACGACGAAATCGTTAGTGCCGGCGCTCACTAGGAAGACAGCCTTGTTGATGTGGTCCATCGTGCCTTGCTTCCCCATAGTCGACATGAACCGGTTCTTGTACTCTTTGAAATACTCCAGTTGCTGTGGCAATGACACCACATTCTGCAAATTGTTCAAACACAGACGTAGTCTTTAATACATAATTGCAATAATGAAAAGAAAAAACTTTAGGAGCCCATTTGCAGTATATGGCTCGTGCATTTTTTGGTGCATGCGCGCCGGTGACAGCTATTCTTCTCATTTACGAGCCACTCAGCGGCGGAGGGTTGGCCTAGTGCTGATACCAGCAACCTTGCGGAATAATGTCATTGCTGAAACCAACTACGGTTGATGCCTCGACAGCGACATTTATTGCTTATGATTAAGGATTTTGTTCTCTATGCATACGTTTAAGGATCTTGTTCTCTATGGCAAAAAAAGAAGGAAACTTAGAGAGAGAGAGAGAGAGAGAGCGAGAGAGAGAGGTACGCTAAGCGTTGGTGTCATAGGGTCGTATCCAGAACCAGCAGAAGCAAAGCTCACACCAGTCTTCAAATCCTCGAAGCTAAGACTCGGTTCCAAATACGCTGGCACATAGTCTTTAATCCCGATATACGATACTGCATAAATTCAGAAAATCATTATAATGAATACAGCGCTCTTTTAAAGATTCATGCAGCTTAGCTATATGTGCTTCCTGATATCTTGCAGTTTGCGTGCGTGAGATAGTTATAGATACATGGTCAACACCATCATTCACCAAAAAAAAAGTCTTTTAGCTCACCAATGTAATCGGTGGCAAGCCGGCCGTTCGTGAACCTCCCGGTTGGCACCCGGTTGGCGAAATCCCTGCCATATGGCAGGAAATCGCTCTTGAACATCGTCCTCAAGTTGTTGTTGTTCCCGGGATCAACCGTGGAGTCCCCAAAGACGATAAAAGCCGAGACTGTGTTGTTCAAGGCCCGGGCGCTCATCGAGGAGAGAGCTTGATGGGCAGGTAGGGATAGAAAGAGAACAAGGGCTCTCCAGAAGAAGCGTTGGGCATTGCATGAACGATCCATCTTCATATTTGGTCATGGGAGTGATCGAGAGAACAAGGGGTGCCGCGAGCGGGGACTCCATCTTTATAGCTACATTCGGAGGGTGAGCTCCTGCATGAGTTTGGACACGACGTGACAAGAATTGAAGAAGTGGGTCAGCCTACAAGAGGAAACTTGTGGTGACTCAGGCCTTATTGATTGTCTCTTTCTTTGCGTTGTGGTTGGTCGGTAATGGTTTGGAAATTATTCGTTTCCATTCTGCCTTGTCGAGTCTTTATGTCTCTCTCAACCACCTTGGTACTAGAGCGAAGGCATATTCATCGCTAGGTAAAGAAGATTTGAGCATAAGTTCTGCAAGTTATTGTAGCTAGGGTTTACCGTTTAACATTTCTTGTCTTGCAGAGCATGCCTTCATAACGTGGTGTGGAAGTAGTATATTAAAAAATAGAAGACATTTAGATTAATCGAATTTGATTTAGCCGAGCTTCGATATAAAGAATTTCTACTAAAGAAAGCTCAAGTTAATCGATGATAATAGTGGTCGCATGTACTTGGACATGTGTACACCGAGTTCACTTTTATTCAAATTTCTCACGTTGTGGCCAAGACCCTCAATTTCTATCCCCAATCACCTCCAAGAAATTTCTTTAACTCAAGCATATCATTGATAACATTTGTTGAATTGAATCACCAATCCAATACACAAGAATGCAAGCATCGCAGTGCATGAATTTAAATGTTTGCACCTTGTCTACCTAAGGCGCTTCGATCATTCCACGACTTAGCCATTGATTCACTTATATCAACCATTGGATTGACTTTGTTATAGAATTGACCACTCGATGATATCGTCAACGGTATCATAGGAATTCCACATATACCTAATCCTAAGTCTTTGCACACTCGTTCATTCCTCTGTTTCGCATCATCACAAGTCTCTCTAAATGTCTTCTTCGGACAAATCGCAATTCCCAACATTTCTTTGGACTCTTTCTTCTCTCGTGAATAGAGCCTCTCGTCTTCTTCGCCCGTCTGCGGTTAACCTTCTATTTTCACCTACCCCACGAAACTCTTTGCAGCTTGCATGAACGATCCATCATTTTCATCTTTGATCATAGACTTGACTTAGCAGAAAGAAGCAGCCAACTCTCTCTTTTGTCTCCAGCCCTCTACGCCTCCATTTCAGCATCATACACATAGCGTTAACTCTACCTCTGAAGAAGGTCAGATTTCACATTGCTTGTCGTATCAACTCGCCTCCAAAGTCCTCCGTCACAGCTTCACATGTAGACGTTATTTCACATTCATCCGACAATTGTAGGTCAGAATGGCTTCGCAAGACTACAGTCTACAGATAGTTAATTAAATTTTGTATTTTATAGTTTGGTTTAATTCCATGTGAGAATTTATATGCATATAATATATGATCCTTACAAGCTGCAACTTGCAATTCAAACCTACTAAAATTCATATTTAATTGAGTTTTGCTGCTCTAAATTTTTAAAAATCTATCATTCAAGTTTTACCTAACACGTGTACTTCACCAGCTCACTAAATACGAATTAAAAAAACAAAAGACGGTTCTTTGATCCATTTTGACACCTCTAAAGCAAGAATACATGCAGTTTGTGTTTCCAATGACATAATTACGGACACCTAAATACATCTATCCCATTGGATTGGTAGCTCTAATGTGAGATTTAACCAGGTTTAAACATACAAGTTACCAAATTTAGTAGTTCTAATAGATCTAGAGCACATGGAACTGGTCGACGTGATTGCTTTTCGTGGACATAACCCCTGAGATTTCATCTTGTGAAATTGATGCCTGAAGCTACGCGTGATGCCTTCTTAAGGGTATGATTGTAAGAATTGAGGAGGGTTGAATGAAATTGAGATTTCCGTCTCTTTTTTTCTTGTCTTGTTTGGCTATGGTACGGCGACAAATACGACATCTCCTCTGATTTATTGCCTTTGGCAGACCCAATTTTGAATGGACATGTAGGAAGAATCATTAAGTGTCATCGTCCTCAAAGTTTCAGGAAAAAATAAATGCTTTGAATCTTCTAAACTTTTTACACGTTTAAATGGTAGAGGTTGCCCTAGCGACCAACCTTCCCACATGAAAATGGGGAGGTGGGGAGTTCGATTTCCCACATTTTTAGAGGGTGGAGATGTTTAGTTACAAATGTTGGGTTCGACTCCCATACTTTGCAAAGAAACAAGGCAAAAAGTTTAAAATTGAGTTAAGAGTTAAAATAAAACAGACAAAAAGAAAATCATAATAATTTCATTTCATAAAAGGTATCATCGATGTAAAATATTATTAACACAAGCAATTATAAGAATGAAAACATCCATATTATATAGCAATCAATAGTACAAACTTAGTCCCTTACCAAAAAAAAATAGTACAAACTTAGTCCTAAATATTTTGATGATTTGTCGCCATCATACTCAACTTTTGTTTGTGCGATGAATCTTAACGGTACACAGCTCATCATGTACAATATACGAATATACTACAAGAGTTTTCTTAATGTCAGCTAAATTAATTGAGATTGTAATTTACTATTATACGGGATTGATATGATAAGGTAAGATATAAAGATTCTTAATAGGTCTAATATGAGACTAGTTAATATGGGCTAAGCAAAGCCTAGTCCGTGACGAGAGGGTTCATGGCTGAAAGCTCTATAAATATTATTCAAATCTCTCCTCCAACCCAAAAGGTACACAAAACCTTACTTAAGGAGAGAGTAAAGGGTAGTCTCATTGAAGTTAGGGTTAAGTGGGGCAATAAAAGAGAAGGCTTGAGACTAAGGTGGATCTTCGCTATTTCGTTTAAAAATGATGGACTCCAAAACAGGTGCGCTAATCACTTCTTTACTATTAATATGTTCTAAAATCCTGGCTTTGGTGATTTTAGGGTGCCAATTTCTAGGCTTACATGTGGTATTAGAACCGCCATAGTCTAGGGCTAGAACATATTGTTTTTGTTTGTTCTCGAAATTTTTATTCAATGAATTTTGATTAAATAAACTGAAAGGACTCGTCAAGACAAGCATTTTGACTGGTGGCATGTCTCCGAGGGATGCTTCATGCATTGCTGTGGTAGCCCATGCGCAAGGTCCCCATGCATGGATTAGGGCAATCCATTAACTGACTAGACCTAGGATCCAACCCATGGATCGTGGCCAAACCAAATCAATCGGTTGGGACGTTAACCAGTCGGACCGGTCAAACCCAATTGGATCGGCTATTCAACTGATTTAGGCACAAAAGCATGCGTATTACATGTGCTATGCACTCTGACGACCCATGAGAGCGCATCCAAACTCCATTTGGGGCATTCTTCGTTTTGACGTGCTCATATCAAGATGCTCTACACTATGATGTATTTATTTTACATGTTTGATGCTTTTAAAGATGTGAAAGTACATACAAAACCCCATATACATGTATTTTTAGAGTATTTATGTATATTTTCCTACATTTTTCTATGGTTTCATAAACACAGATGCAAGATCACATGTAAATCATCACATACAAAATGTGTAAATGTAATCCATTGATAACATTTATAAGGTTTAATATGTATCAATGAATGAAACAATATAATTAGCATGGATGTTATTTTAGAGATAAATTGCCCGTGTCATTGAGTCTAAATTACATGTATATTGTGAATGTGAGACCTAAAGTTTATATCTCTAGTATAAGAGAGTTATAAGGATCTAATTGGTCATGACTACCAAAATGGCACACTTAATTGAGTTTAAGAAAATCAATCTCATATTGTGGTGGAATTTCTCACGTTCTAATATGTGATTATACTCCTAAATGAGGTGATTGTGCATTTATTTATGGAGGGTCACATGTACAGCATATGAGAAGTGACTAATCCTATTGGTTCATATACTTAAATGTGATAAATTCACGAAGACTTGAGCATATTCTCATGATCGCTGTCATGTGAAAACTATACAACTGCATGTCATAAATTCTACCCAAATGTGGTTATATAATGATGTATATAACTTTCATGATGTGTAATTATACAGTTTTAAGTTTCAGGTACTCACATAATGCTAACTGTACATATTGTTTATTGTCCAATTACCTTCTCTATAAATAACAACTCCATTACAATTGGGATTTTCACTAGTTCAAACTTTAAGAATTGGTAAAATGATTTTTATGGAATAAAGCTGGCAAATGTTCATATTACTCTTATTGAGGATAAGTCAAAAGATTTTACTGACACCAGCTCGGAAACCCAAATAGAACACTTTGCCGCCTAGGAAAAGAGCAATAGGATTTGCTTGTTGATTATGAAAGGATCCATTTGGGAGCACTTGAAAAGCGGCTTGTCAGCTGACTACACTATTAAGCAGATGATGAAAGCCTTGTAGGCTAGAAATCGTGTAAGGACCTTAACTCCATCCCAATGTCACAAGCGGCGAGGGTTATTTTTCGCAACATTCTAGGCATGTCGCCAACCCGTATTTCTTTCTTTTATGGATCTTTGAGTTATATACATGCAGAAGCGATCAACATCCGATCACAAAACGTCACAACAAGTCAGTAGGAAAACACCCTCACAACCATATATTTACACATACATGGCAATTACTAGTAATTTTATATACATACCTTATTTATCTTACAACCCATTTACTCGGGCCAAGTTTCATACTAACTAATACATATATGCCATCTTCGGGGTATCCAATTTCCTCTAATGAGATTCTACAAAATTGGTACCCCTAAAGACCGATTACCAAAGTAGTCTTCTAAAGTACCATCAGGTAGAGTATTGCTCTCAGGCTTTGGTGGTCAAAGCCTCAAAGAGGACCAATAAAACAACCTTCGACCCACTCATACCAAGCGCAGTATTTGTGAATGACGAATTCGTCCAATCATTCATCTACCCAAATGGTTGTAATACCGGATCTTATTAATACTTGCAAAATAAATAGCAATTTCTGACATTGTCATATCTACAGGAATGCTGAACCTTTTGTGAGGTACTGTCATCCTACAAGTCTGAAGAAAACAACGAGTAAGTATAACTCAGTAAGTAAACCTACTAAAATCCGGGTAAGATGATGCCTCACCCTTTAACAAGTAAATAACTTTATCCATGTAGTTGTCGATGGTAGATTAATAGCTAAAATAAAAGCTATGACTTAGTAAAAATAAGAGAGATCCTCAAAACAACTAAGTGCAAGCATACATCAAGGATCCATTACACATATGAGGAACTCATACACACAACATTCATTTATTAATGATCGAAATCCATCAACCCCTCCGGAATCCACCGGGCATTCAAAATCCATCAAGCATCCGAAATCCATTGGGTATCGTTGAATCCATTGGTCAACGGCATACTTTAGTTCCTCGTGTGTCCAAGTATCAAGCATCACAAGCCAGTTTTTATCTTCATTTTTAGTTTAAAACTCAAAGGCATGCCACACGTAAGTGTGGAATGTCTTGTCGGTTTCAAATCATTAAATATGCCGAGCTCAAATGGAGGTTTCATGGCTTGGTCTAATCCACACAATAACCGATTTAATACCAAACTTGGCTTGAGAAAACGATACACCTAAATATTGCCCTAAAACCAAGAAATGACCAATTTGTCGTGGTCTTATGTCCGTCCAAGGCCGATAAAGCCTCTATTCGAAACTTGGAACGTGAATTCACACTTTCAAAAGTGGTCTAAAATAGTTCATAGAACAACATCAAGTTTTTTTTAAAAAATATTTTTTCAAAACTGTTGGAATCAAAGTAAAATGAGGGCATGGTAAAACAAGCATGTAACCTAACTACCTCAAAGTTTAAGCCAAAACACAACAATCAAGCATCCAAACTAGGTCACTTCAATTTCAAAGGTCAAATGTCAAACTAAGGCCCAACACCAATCCAAAACCAACTCAAGCAAGCATACATAAGCCACAATAAAAAGACAACAAATTAAACATGGACTTGTTACAAGCTTGGACTAGCGTAACACAACGTCCTAACCAAACGATAGTAAGTCTACTTACTACTTTCAAAGCCGATGGCTTTGAATTAATGACAACAAGAAAGGTGGCAAGGGCGATGGCAAGAAGAAAGGGCCGAACTATGAGAGGAAGATAAAGTGATGGTCGGTGATAGAGAGAAAGAGAGGAGGATGGCTTTGGTGAAATGTGTGATGGGGTGAATGGGTTCTACCTCTATTTATAGAAATCTTTCATCAAGAACGGTCCAAATAATCATAAATGAAGGTGGCTTAGTTGGAAAGTGAGTGATTGATGTGGCTACTTTCCAATTGGTCCACCTAGTCTCGTAATTAATAAACCGTCACCTAAGTAGCATAGACATTGACATGCGA
The DNA here is from genome assembly GCA_014182715.1 of Eucalyptus cloeziana. NCBI lineage: Eukaryota > Viridiplantae > Streptophyta > Magnoliopsida > Myrtales > Myrtaceae > Eucalyptus > Eucalyptus cloeziana. Next base: position 10,673,318 of record CM024637.1, read on the forward strand.
CACGCGACACGACACGACACGACACGCCGACACATCGTTTATTAAAAAACAGAGAATTCCGACACATGGGGACACGTTATATATTAAATATATATTTTTACATATACATAATAAATTATCATTTTTATGATTATTTCAACAAATTAATTTGAATCAAATTCATAAATAAATAAATAAGCCTAGAATGAATTTACACTAATTAATCCGCCATTTATTAATATCATTCATTATTTCAATTTGACAAATTCAACTCTATTTCAATAATTCATAAAACATGGAGAAAAAACAAGTGATTCATATTCTGAACTCGCATGTTAGATATATTGGAAGAGGAGAAAAAAACTTAAGGGATGAATTGTGTATCACGGAAAGTAGGAGTCATAAGAGAATACTAAGTTTTTCTTTTTTCTCAATTTATTACTTTTATTATTGTATTTTATTTTTTCACACACACACACACACACACACACACACACACACACACACACACACACATATATTGACCTCTCATTTTTTTGAATTTTTAAAATTGACCTCGATATCGGAAACTCGTATGTCAGAGTTTCAACTCGAGTGTCGAAGAGTGTCAGGAAAGTTGACCAGATGTTGGATTTTCTGACACGTGTTGATCGAGTGTCGGAGAGTGTCGGACACGTGTCGAAGTGTCCCATACGACATGAAGGCTCTTGGAGAGTGTCGGTGCTTCATAGACTGTCACACTTGTCTACCCTCCCCTTAATAGGTGTTGTAGGTCTCCCAATAGACTTGCATTACCGTCCTCAAACAAATCAATCAAGAGGCATTTATGAGGAGTATTACTTAGTCATTAAGCCTTGAGATAGGTAGGACTATAACTTGGTAAGTTGGGACACCTCAAGGAGAAAATTAAGGATTAGAATCCAAGTTGGGTGTGATTCACATCTCCTAAGCAAGAAAAATAACTTTTACCGGTTTCCGAAATTAATGTCATTGCCTTACCAAATGGAATCGAAAAATTATGAAATTTCAGTATGTTATAGAGAAGATCTTAATTAATATTTTTCATCAAAGAAGCTAAGTCCAATTTGTGCTATAGAAAGAGCAACAAATCGCTAAATATTCCCCGAAAACCTATCCATCCGGTAGATCCAATGTCCACAAAGAAAAACCCATTTCGAAATCCAATTCTTTTCAAAACTATTTGAAATTTTTATATGTTATAGACATAGATGTCATTTTAAACTTTCATGAAGGAAGTATATTCAAATTTGAAAGAAATTTTTTTATAAAAATTTGAGAAAAGTAACCTGGTCATCGTTTTAACCATACGGAGCAAGTTCTAGACAGTGAATGATTGGACCTTCGTCTCTATCATTTCACCTTAGAAAATCTCAAAGGATATTTGGAACAACTTTCATGAAGGAAGTTTTTTCAAATTTTACCAAAAAAATTCTGTAAAATTAGCAAACAATAAAGGTTTAGAAATTTCGAAAATCAAAGGTGGTAAATTCTGGTTAGAAAGAGGACGTTTATTCAAATTCTTAACACAAAAGACTCTATAAAATTGGCAAACAACAAAGGTCTAGAGATTTCGAAAATCAAAAGTGGTAAATTCTTATTAGAAAGAGGAGTGTTGTCACTTGGTCTTGAGTCAAGGGTCATCAATGGCTGTATAATCTCATCTCCCAAAATTCTAATTAGGCCCTAAACCAGCTTGAATATCTCATCTCGATTATTAATTAGCTAAAGTCCAAAAGAGATAAGATAGACTTATCCAAAGTTGGACGTCTTGGTTTTCCCCCCTCTCTAGGAATGTAGCGCATTTCTTGTGGATTCCAAAGTGCACCTTCCACAATTAGGTTCTAGTATAGTAAGAGGCCTAGGCTCTAGGGTCTTCCTTTTTCCACAATTCCCTTAAGGTGTTCACCCTTGTTCACACTAATTCTTCCAAGAAACTTTGATTAGCCAAGACTTAAGTGTTGTTTTCCCTAATTATTTCAAGTCCAAGTCTAGTCTTATCTTTTACGATAAAGTTTCATTGCACCAAGTGTCCATGCCTCTTAATTTACTACATGACACATGTTTTAAATGTAACTTGGAAAAATATCTAAGTTTATGAAAGCCTTGTCATTGGGTAGGGATCCAATCAAGTTCAATCACGATCAACTACGTTATTTAGCCCGAGGTTTGTGCCTAAGCCATGCTCTTGCGAAGCCTGATGCAATTTGGCTCAATCGGCCTAACCGAGTTCAAGCTCCCCTTTATCGAGAAAAAGAGGCTCACAATTGGGTCTTAGGGCCGTACCTTGGCCCAGTTGATCGGTCCTCTAACCGATTCATGGGCCAGTCCCTCTTGGCCAAGCTTGTGACTAATCCTTGGGCCAATCGACTGGTTCCATGGCTTGTCTTATGGCCAATCCAAGGTCCTACATCACAAGTCACAGTCAATTTGACATTGAACACTGTTGAGTTCATCCGATCCATGGTCAATTATCAATTTTCATATGATCACGTTAGATCGATAGATTAGTCTCGACTCACAGTCGCCTTAAATCAACTCATGGTCGTCCATGGTCAATAAATGGCCGGCGGGATCACCCGCAACTAGTGCATTAACCTGGTGGAATCAAGCCATGACCGTCCGCTAATCCATGATGGTACGTGATCATCCCACAATCGATCCCGATGGTCGAATAATTATTCCATAGTTGAATACTCTATAATTGGACCTTGAGTTGCCGATCCCTAAATGACCACTTGACATATGATCGGCCCTCAAGGCCAACTCATGGCCAAGTCTCACCATTGGCATACTAGACTTTTGGCCTAGTGGTAGGGCTAAAACAGGGGTTGAAATTGGGGACATTACAAACCGCATCTCATCTAATGTTAAGATTGAGACAATTCTACAAAGACTCTTCAATATGAGGTGTGATAACTTTGATAGGGTTAAAGATTACATGTTTAGAACGGTAGGCCCACAGACAAAACACCAAACCCTTCAAGTTACAATTCCTGATACTTGCATTGTGCATCAAGTCCCAAATGCCCTTCTGCCTAATTTTGGTATTATCATGACCAATTACAACTCCAAAGATGAGAACTAGTCAATATGATTTGATATTTAGGGTGGTGGTAGAGGAATAGAAATCGAAGAAAGAAAGAGGGCACCTTGCCCTTCATGCCTTTAATTCTAGCAATAAGAGGAGAAAGGGGTTTAAAAATCGTACTCATAAAGGAATTTCTCAAACCACCGGTCATTTTGACGATTTAAGTCCTTAAAAAGCATCCTTCAAGAAGGATATCTGATGACTACCTCTTTTGTAAGAAGAAAAGTCACATGAAGAAAAACGATAACAAAAACAAAACTTGGTTGTCTAAGCTTAAGCATACAGGTTATGATTGTTTGGTATTTATTTGTGAATCCAATATATCGAAGCCCCATCCAGTCATGGTAGATAGATAGTGGTACAACTAATCATGTTGCATTTACGAAACAATGATTCATAAATCAAAGGAAGCCAAATCAAGATGAATCAAAGCTCATTGTAGGAAACAACAACAAAATTGATGTTGAGTTCGTGGGAGATGTTAATTTAATTCTAGATTTTGGTTTTAATTTGATGTTGAGAAATACTTTTTTATACCTTCATTTAGATGGAACTTAGTCTCCGTATCATGCCTGGATATGTGTGGCTACTCTTTTGAAATAAATAATAATGTAGTTTCTATGTTCTTTTAATTCAAATAAGGTTGATTGCTGCAATATATCTAATGGATTGCCTAAATTGTGTTTAACTCCCAATGATATATATGTTGCTTACATAGCTAAAATAGTTGTTTCCAAGAAACCTCTACCCAAGAAAGAGTCTTATGCATTGTGACATAAACATGACTTATTCACATATTTAGGGAAATAATGGAAAGGCTAACATCCTACTTGCTCTTATAAGTGACCTAGAGATTTGCATAAACTATTATAGGGGTAAAATGACTAAAATAAAAAAGAAAACTACAGTGTGCAATTTTGACCTCCACATTGATATTAGTGGACCCTATACAATAACCTTGTGTAGAAATTTTTATTTCATCACATTTATTAATGACTACTCTCAATATGGTTATTTGTTCTTGATTAAGGAGAAGTTTGAGTCTCTTAATAAGTTCAAGATTTTTTGGATTGAAGTATGGAAATGGTTGGGAAATGTCATACAGGTTATCAAATCTGACCACAATGATAAGTATTTTAATAGATATGGTGATACTAGACAACTTGAAGGGACATTTACCAAATACTTAAAGGATTATAAAATAATAACTCAGTTTACCATATCTAGGAGTTCTAAACAAACTAGTGTGGCCGAAAGGTGCAACCGCACTAATATAGAAATCATGAGGAGTATGATGGTAGGACCAACTTACTTGTTTTTTATAGGATGAAGCTTTGAAAACAGTTCTCTATATACTAAAATGGGTTCCTACTAAAGCTGTTTCATCAACTTCTTTTAAGTTATGAACTGTATCTACAGAAATAAGGTCATATAATACAACATTAAGTAAGTTAGACTCCAAAATCACTCGATGTTACTTCATATCTTGCCCAAAACATTCGAAAAAATATTGATTTTACAATCCTAATGGAGGCACAAAAATTGTGAAATCACAGACAGCAAAATTTTTGGAATTTGATGCGGCTAAATAAGGTAGCTGCTTAAAAACTATTGCGGATAATAGTATGGCCAGGACTATTGTGTCTTTTTCTCTACCTATGCATAGGTTATGGAGCCTCCTATACCATAGACTAAACCTATTGAGGTCCAAGATCCCATTGTTGAAGCAACTCCTTATAAAATTCCTCAAGTCTCTCACATGTAGGACAAGGCTATGGCATCAATCCATGAAGGAGAGAGGATCAACTATACCACCAAATATATATCCAATTTGGAAGAACGTGACTACGATATCAACTATATGGTTAATCCTATGACTTAGAAAGGTGCCGGTTCTTGTTCTTGGTTGGATTTGTGGTTGGATGCGATGAAAGACGAGATACAATTTATGAAACATAATGATGTTTGGGAGCTTATTAAATTGCCCGAATGTCACAAGCCCATTGACTATAAAGGGGTGTATAAGACTAAAAGGGACTCCAAATGAAAGATTGAGAAGTTTGAAGCTAGACTAATAGCCAAAGGTTTCACTTAAAGAGAAAAAGTAGACTATGAAGTAACTTTTTCCTTAGTCTCTTCTAAAAATTCTTTTAGAGTGATCATGATATCGATAGCTTATTTCGATATGGACTTGCACTAGATAGATGTTAAAACTACCATTTTGAGTGGAAACCTTGATGAAGAGGTCTATATGGTGCAACCTAAAGATTTTGCAATAGATGATTCAAGTAAGCTTATGTCTTGACTGAAAAATCAATTTATGGCCTCAAACAACCTTATAGACAATGGTACTTAAAGTTTCATAGTATTGTCATTTCATTCTATTTTGTTTATAACATGATTGATCAATGTATATACTATAAGGTCAATTGGCGAAAATTTATTTTTCTCATACTCTATGTAGTTGATATCTTTCTTGTGAGAAGTGATTTTGGGTTACTACATGAGACAAAGCAAATGTTGTCAAAGAATTTTGACATGAAAGACTTTAGTGAAGCATATCCATATGAATCGCTCTCACCGTGTTTTGGGTTTATCTTAGAGTGCATATGTTGATCATTTTTTAAAAAGATTTAGCATGCAATATTACAAGCCAGGAATTGTTCCTGTTGTCAAGGGTGATAAACTAAGCCTGTTATGGTATCCTCATGTTGATATTGAGAAAGCCCGAATGAAGAATATGTCTTATGCTAGTGTACTTCGAAGCATCATATACGCTTAAGTTTACATTTGAACAGACATTGCTTTTGCAATAGGATTTCTAGGCAAATAATAATCAAATCCAAGACACAATAACTAGGTTGCGACCAAAAATATTTTGAGGTACTTAAAGAGAACAAGAGACCACATGTCAATTTACAAATATGTTCAGGTTCTGTAGCTAGTAAGATATTCACATACAAACTTTGCCGACTATCAAGATGACAAGAAGTTGACAATAGGATACATTTTTATATTAGCATGAAGTGCATTATCATGGAAATGCACAGAATTCTATATCATCGTAATCCGAGTCTGTAGCATACTTTACAATCCCTTACTTAAGCTATTTGGCTTCGAAATCTCATTAAAGAGTTGACCGTATTTGATTTTGTAGATGCACTTGTACAATTGTGTTGTAACAAGAACTCTGTAGTGTTGACAATAGATATCTCAAATAGTCTACGCATATGAAGGTCAAGTTTTTTACTATAAAGAAAACAATTTAAATTGTTGACATTATAGGATAACATATTTCCATAGATTATATGATTGTAGATCTACTAACTAAAAGCCTTCCCCCTTATGTATTTGAGCATGAGCTTAAGAGCATCATTAGATGTTGTTGTTTAGTGGAAGCTATTTCGCTTTTACTCTAATGAAGTTTACATATGTGTTTTGTTATATGTCAACTCTTTCACATTCAATGAAGTGTTTATGAATGTATTGTTGTCATGTTGAGTACATATATCTAATGAAAATCTCAAGCTATTTTGAAAACATTAAGCAAAAGCTAGAGGCATTCAATTATCAGCCTTAAGGATATGTCCTGTTATACATTAAAAAAAAGGTTAACCATAAAGATATTATTTAGTGACACATCAGGTTTTGTGACACTTAAGGAGAGAGAACGTTGATTGACAAATGGGATAATACAAAAGGCATTACTCTCAATGGGGTGTTATATTTACCACATTATCATATTAAATCCATATCAGTAAGTTAAAAACAATCGTGATCATGGAAGATTTTGAATATATACATACAGTTGCCATCATGATTCGATTTTTGAAATTTTATAAGATCAAATTGACTGTTAATAATAATCTTTAGATCAACATAAAGCTGCGCACACACAATAGAGTATAATAATTATAGGCCAAATGAGAGAATATACGAGTTTTTCTAATGTGAGATAAATTAATTGATATTATAATTTACCATCATACGAGGTCGATCTAATATGGTAAGATATAAAAATTCTTAATAAGTCTAATTTTGGACTAGTTTACTTGGCCAGTGATGAGATGATCCGTGACTGAAAACTCTATAAATAGTGTTCAAGTGTCTTCTTTAACATAAAAAGCACACACAACCTGACATAAGGAGAGAGTGAGGGTAGTCTCATTGAAGCTAGTGTCAAGGGGGACAATAGAGGAGAAGGCTTGAGATTAGAGAGGACCATCGTTTTTCTGCATCAAGAATAATAGATTCCAAAATAGGTGCGCAAATCACTTCATCTCCTTTATTATGTTCTAAAATCGTAGCTATGGTTGGGTGTTGATTTCAAGGCTTACATAGACTCTTCTCTAAGGAGCGCTTTACATCCAGAGAATTAGCACATTCTTCGCAGAGAGCCACCAAAGATTTGTGGGAAAAACAATTTAGTAATAACGAGGCGAGGTCGAAGATTGAGCTAGTCTTGAACGAGAGCATCAAGGACAGGGCGAAGCGACTGAAAGGTCAGATAATAAGTCTTCTCTGTGGGGTGTATTGAATCCCAGAACACGTATTTGGATGCATCTGGGCACACATACGAATCGGGGTTGCACAGGAACGATGTTTCCAGTAGCCCAGTCCCACAGCATCCGCTTAGAGCTTCATCGAATCCTGCATGTTTTTGGATCCAAAGTTCAAGAAAAGAGAGATCTGATCAAATGAGAAAGAGGGGAAGATCAAGGGGCTCACCATAACTCGGGAATCTCTGAATCATGTCGTTCGCAAGGTTATATGTATCTGCATAATAGATTCTGGAACCTTGACTTGCCAAGCTGCTTTGCATGGAGGCCAACTCCATCTGGAGGAGTGCGTTGTACTCTCTTGCCACCGATGAGAATCGGTCCATGCAACCTCTCTGCAGGAGGGCGTTGTTCGAGTTGAGGGTGATCATGATTGGCAAGCAACCCATTGGAGCCAATCCCGTCACTGCTATCCTTCTCGCTCCTTCCTCCCACAAACCCTGAATTAAGGAAATTAAAAAGCAGGAAAAAGCAAAAAAAATAGAGGCACGTCAAAAATAATTGCACAATCGACCTTCAAAACTTGAACTATCTAAACTAAATCGATCATGGCTGAAACCTTTCGACTGGTACAATCGATTTAAATCCTAAACTTTCTTTCATAAAATGCAATTAAGCTCTGTCCATTATGTACATGAAGGCCTTAGTAGTTGCGCTTTCAATATGGATTTGGGACTTCTAGCTGCTCTTCTGGTAAAGGTTGAGGACTTCGCTTGCACTATTTGAAACACTTTAAAATATAATCATCATGGTTTTGTGACTTGAGATTACATTGCACGCGATTGAAAAGGTCTATGACTTAACAACATTTCTTTTAAGTTAGGTTTAGGACTCTCCCTCTGTGGATCAGTGAATACTTAGGCTGATGGGACCCAGAGCACGTTGACTAGTGACGACTACTCTCAACCATACTACCAACTTAATAGACGCACCTATCCAATTGCGGAAAATCTTTCGCAACCACCTCCCTTCAGTGCCCCAACCACAAATTGAAGATGGAGAGTTTACATGAGCTTTCTATGAGAAAACCAACAATTTATACCATCAAATTCCAAAATATTCGAATAGGCTTTCAATCCAGTCATTTTGATGTCTGGCAATCCCAATCTCAATCGCTAGTTTATGTGGACACTGAAAAACATTGCGGTAGACATAAGGGCGACTTTGATACGTATTTAATATAGATCACTCAATTTCAAATAATTTTCATTTCTATCACTTATGGTGCGTTTGTTTGTATTTATTCTTTTTTTGTTCCAGGGAACAGAGATAGAAAAAACTATTTCTGTTCCGAGGAACAGTTTTTGAATAAAAGAACGTATTTGATAAACTTGTTCTGGAATAAAAAAAAGAAAAAACATGTTTGGTAAATTTATGTTCTTTTTTTGTTTTAATTTTTTAATTTTTTTTTTTAATTTTTTAATTTTTTTCTTTTAATTTTTTAATTTTTTTTCTTTTTCTTTTTTCTTTTTTTCTTCCTTGTGGTCGGTTGCCGGCGTTGGCCATGGCCGACAACCAGCAAACGAGGGCCGATGGCCTCGCCCAGCCACGACGAGGCTCGCTGGCCCCCGGCGAGGCCAAGCCTCGCCGTGGTTGGGCAAGGCTCGGCCTCGCCGGGCCACCACCAGCCAGCGCGAGGCTTGGCCTCGCCAGATCCGGCGAGGCCAAGCCTCACCAGGGGCTGATGACACTCGGCCTCGCCGGGGGCCGACAACACTTCGGCGAGGTCGCCAACCCTCAACAGCGTCGCCGGCCCTCGACGGCCGGTCGCCGGCCATGGCCGAGGCCGGCCAAAGAAAAAAGAAGAAGAAAAAAAAAAGAGGAGAAAGAAAAGTTTTTCTTAAAAATTGTTCCAGAAATAAGAAACACGTTTTTCTTGTTTCTTGTTTCTGTTCTAAATGTGTTCCTAGGAACAAAAAAATAGATTTGGAACAAAAACGCAAACAAACGGGTTTCTGTTCTTTTTTTGTTCCCCGGAACAAAAAACATAAATTTTGTTTATAAACAAAAAAAAGAACATTAACAAACAGGCCCTTAACATTTAATACTTACTTACCTATTCAATAGAAGTCACTTAACATTAAGTTTTGCTTTCAAGCATTATCTATATTATGTCATGTAGGATCGCCTTTGACGACTGAAATTAATGAAGTTGAAATGGAAGCAGGGTAATTAGATGTCGCATTGTTGAGGACAATGCAGGTTCAAAGAGAACGATATACCATAATGTGGTCTTTCAAATGTTGCAACACGAATTGCTGGTACTTGGCGATGGTGAAGCTCCGCCGCCGGATGGGGAGGGTGAAGTAATTGACGACGAAATCGTTGGTGCCAGCGCTCAAGAGGAAGACGGCCTTGTTGATGTGGTCCGTTGTGCTTTGCTTCCCCATCCTCGACATAAGCCGCTTCTTGTACTCTTTGAAATACTCCAGTTGCTTTGGCAATGACAACACATTCTGCAAATTGTTCAAACAAAAACGTAGTCTTTAATACACAATTGCGCTAATGAAAAGAAAAAAAATTTGCCCATTTGCAGTCTATGGCTCGTGCATTTTCTGATGCGCACGTGCCAGGGACAGCTTTTCTTCTCATTTACAAGCCACTCGCCAGGGAAGGGTCGGCCTCGCGCCGGCACCGACAACCTTGCGCAATAAAGTCATCGTTGAAACCAACTACGGTCGATGCCTCGACAGCGACATTTATTGCTTATGATTGAGGATTTTGCTCTCTATGCATATGTTTAAGGATCTTGTTCTCTTAAGGCAAAAATAGAAGGAAACTTAGAGAGACAGAGAGAGGTACGCTAATCTTCGGTGTCAGAGGGTCGTATCCAGAACCAGCAGAGGCAAAGCTCACACCAGTCTTCAAATCCTCAAAGCTAAGGCTTGGTGCAAAATACGCTGGCACGTAGTCCTTAACTCCGATATACGATGCTGCATAAATTCAGGAAATCATTTCAATGAATACAGCGCTCTTTTAAAGATTCATGCAGCTTAGCTAAATGTGCTTCCTGATATCTTGCAGTTTGCGTGCGTGAGAGAGGCAGAGCGACACGGGCAACACCATCATTCGCACAAGAAAAAAAAAAAAAAAAAAAAATCTATAGCTCACCCATGAAATCGCTCGCAAGCCGGCCGTTCGAGAACCTCCCAGTCGGCATCCGGTTGGTAAAATCCCTGCCATAAGGCGGGAAATTGCTCTTGAACACCGTCTTCAAGTTATTGTTGTTCCCCGGGTCGACCGTGGAGTCCCCGAAGACAAGAAAAGCCGAGGCCCTGTTGTTCAAGGCCTGAGTGCTCTTCGAGGAGAGAGCTTGATGGGTAGGTAGGGATAGAAAGAGAACGAGGGCTCTCCAGAAGAAGCGTTGGGCATTGCATGAACGATCCATCTTCATCTTTGGTCGTGGAAGCAATCGAGAGAACAAGGGGTTGCCGCGAGCTGGGACCCCATCTTTATATCTGCACTCGGGAGGGTGGTTTCCTGTACGAGTTTGGACACGACGTGGCAAGGATTGAAGAAGTGGGTCAGCTTACAAGAGGAAATTTGCGGTGACTGGTCGGGTTACGAGAAGAAATTTGCGGTGACTTAGGCATGGTTGGTTGTCTCTTTCTTTGCGTTGTGGTGGGTTGGCTATGGTTTGGAAATTATTACGTTTCTATTTTTGCCTTGTCAAGTCTTTATATGTCTCTCAACTACCTTAGTACTATAGCGGAGGCATACTCATCGCTAGTTAAAGAAGATGTGATGTTTCACGAAGCATGAGTTGTGCTAGTTATTGGAGCAAGGGTTTACCGTTTTAACATTTCTTGTCTCACTCGCGGATATTGTCTTCGTAAAATAAGTGTGGTAGTAGTATATTAAAGATTCAAAATAGAAGACACTAAGTAAATAGAATTTGATTTAGCTGGGCTTTGATATAAAGAATTTCTACTAAAGAAAGCTTAAGCTAATCGATGATGATAATAGGCGCATGGACATTAGAGCCCTTATAAACTCCATGTTCAAGTTTATCTAAATGATACCTACATATGTACACTTAGTTCGGTTTCAACCAAATTTCTCATACTCTAGCCAAGACCCTCGATTTTCATCTCTAAGCACCTTCAAGAAAATTGTTTAACTCAAGCAGATCTTTGGTAAAATTTGTCGAATTGGGGTCACCAATACAACGCACGAGAATGCAAGCTTCACAGTCAACAATGTGGGTGAATTTAAATGTTCGCACCTTGTATACCTAAGGAGCTTCCATCATTTCGCAACTTAACCATTCATTCTTTTACATCAACCAATTGTATCTACCCTCGTTATAAAAACGACGACTCGATGATATTGCGGATGGTATCATAGAAATTCCATGTATACCTGATCCTAGTCCTTGCACACACATTCATTCCTCCGTTTCGGATCATCACAGGTCTCTCTAAATGTTCTTCTTCGGACAAAGCGCAATTCCCAACATTTCTTTGGACAGTTTCCTTGTCTCGTGAAAAGAGCCTCTCGCCTTCTTCGCCCGTCTGTCGTTTTTACCTTCTATTTCCACGTACCCCCTGAAACTCTTGGCAGCTTGCATGAACGGTCCATCATCCTCATCTTTGATTACAGACTGGACTTACCAGAAAGAAGAAGCCAACTCTCTCTTTGTCTCCAGCCTTCTACGCCTCCAATTCAGTATCGTATAATATAATGTTAATTCTACCTCTGAAGAAGAAGGTCCAATTTCACATTCCTTGTCGTATCAACTAGCCTCCAGAGTCCCTACGTCACAGCTTCACGTGTAGATGTAAGTTCACATTCATCCGACACGTGAAGGTCAGAATGGCTTCCCTAGACAACAGATAGTTAATTTAATTTTGTATTTTATAGTTCGGTTTTATTCCATGTGAGAATATATACGTAAATAATATATGGTCTTTACAAACTGCGACTGGCAGGTGAGTGTAGTCCAAACCTGTTAAAATTCATATTTAGTTGCGTCTTGCTACTCTAAATCAATAATAACTCACTATTCCAACTTTACCTAAAACATATACAACCTAACCCACTAAATGTGAATTAAAAAACGGGTCTTTGACCCATTTTGACACCTCTAAGGCAAGCATACATGCAGTCTGTATTTACAATGATATAATTATGGACACCTAAGTCCATCTCATTGAATTGGTAGCTCTAACACGAGATTTAACCAAGTTTTAACATATAATTAACCAAATTTTCAATTAGATCTAGAGCACATGGAAACGGCCGATGTGATTGCTTTTCGTGCACATAACCCCTGAGATTTCATCTTGTGAAATTAATGCCTGAAGCAATGCGCGATGACTTCTTAAAGTTACTTTTGCAAGAATTGAGGAGGCTTGAATGAGATTGCGATTTCGGTCTCTTCGTTCATGTCTTGTTTGGCAACAGTCCGGTGGCAAAAACGAATCTCCTCCTAGATACTGCCTTTGGTGGACCCAATTTTGAATGGACATGTAGGGACAATCATTAATTGTCATCCTCCTCCAAGTTTTGGGAAAAAATAAATACATTGAATTTCCTAAACATTTTACATGATTAAATCCTAGTAATTTCATTCTACAGAAGTACCATCGACGTAAAATATTTTTCATACAAGCAATCATAAAAATCGAAAGCATCTATATATTATAAAGTCTTGCTAAGGTGGCAGTCACCGAAAACTGCTTTATTAGTGCTCTCTGCTTCAGCGCCATGCGGTTCCTTGGAGGAACACGGGGTGTTTCAAAAATCGACGATTGGCATTGACATGTTGGTACGCGCCAGCCTTCCTGGCGAGGTATGGGCAAGAGACTACCACTTCTGGGTGCTACCTAGGCCATTTCCGGCCAAGCCAAAGGCCAACCCTTTTACACGAGCTCGTGCTCGAGGTGGTCCATAATCGGACCTTTACCTATTGGGATGGCAAGTACCATAACACTGTCCTAATTTGGCGACAGTGCTACTGTAAACATTAATTTTGGGGGAAGTACAAAAAAATCCTAAACCTATTGTACTTTTACCACTTTAGTCTTAAACTTTGTAATTATGTCAATTGAGTCATAAACATTTTGATAATTTGGGCCCATTTAGTCCTAAACATTTTTTTTTTTTCAATTTAGTTCTTCCAACTAATTTAGGTAGAAAATTGCTGAAATGGATGTTATTGTCCGATGACGACACAGCCTAACGTTTGACATGGATAATTATAAAATAATTTTTTTTAATAATTTTTTTCTTTCTTTTTCTTTTTCACGATCACCGAGGTCCAACAACTGGCCACAGGTGAAGGCCCACCTCACTGACTTCGAGCAAGGCTCACCCTCATCGGGATCTAGCGAGGTGAAGCCTTACTAGACTCAACTTGGAGAGAGGCTCATTCTTGCCAAATCTAGTGAGATGGTGCCTTGCTTGAAGCCAACAAAGTCATCATCATCGATCCTCTCCTGTGGCCCATTGTTAAAGCTTGCCAACTAGCTAAGGAAGAAGAAAAAAGAAAAGAAAAAAATTAAATATAAATATTTAAACATTGATTTTTAAAGAAAAAAATCGTCTATTCTAATATTAGGCATATCATATAGAATAACCGATGTCCATATAAATAATTTCAAGTCTATTGGCCAAAATGACTAAATTGGCAAATTATCAAAAGCCTTAAAACTTAATTGGCACAATTATAAGGTTTAAGACCAAGTTGACATAAGTGTAATGGGTTTAAAAATTTTTTAATAATTTTCCCCTAATTTTGCTGTAGCTTCTTGATAAGTGATTTTCATTTTTCCGTTGAGCACAATTGTTATTCTTGACAATAAAGTAGGGCCCCATACTCAAAGAAAGCACTTTTCTGAGTTATTAATCTATCATAATCGGTTTATAGAAAAGAAAAAAAAATCCTTAGGCTTGGCCAATGAGAGTTAAGTTATTTTTTGTTGAATAGATCCGTGAATGTCAACTCGAATAGTCATTGAATTAATTGTCGTAAATTTATAGTTTTATCAATGAAAAGAGGCGTCTACGAGAAGAGGAGAAAAAATCATTTATATAATATTTAACATAACGATCTCTTTTTTCTTTCACGTGAAAGAAAAGCAAGATAAGAAAGGGACGTAAGACGTGTGGGTGCCTATTGGATGGCGTCGTCATTATCATCCTGCTGGAAACCATGTGTGCCATTTGGGAAGGCATTGTCACTATCATTTTCCTATAAACAGTTGCAGTCAGGGTACGGATTCTTTAATTTTGATGCATGTTTCAATGGCAAATTTTGGTAAATATATTTGATGATAAAAGTGGTTTTCTTTTTGGCATACAAGATATAGGGGTAAGGGTCTTGTCTCGCTTATAAAGGACTTGAATTTTGATTGACATATATATAAGTTGGAGTGTCCATGAAGAGAGATCTTCTATGTGTTGTGATCTCAAAGGAGGCAATTTTTGGGATATCAAACAATATAATAAATCATGAAGGGCAGAACTGGAAGAAGAAAAATTCGGAAACACTCCCTTGAGATTCGAGAAAATTACCAAAAAAAGTCATGAGCATATTACACTTATACCAATTTAATTATAAACCCTTCAATTTAGACAATTTATTTTGACAATTTGCCAATTTAATCCATCTAATCAATTTTGAAGAAAAATTGATAACGTAAACATTAGCCATCATACGTGATACAACCAGTGCTAACAAGGAAAATTTTTATTTTTTGAATTTTTCTAAATTTTTCATTACTTTTTTCCTTTTCTTTTTTCCCCCTTTTTTTATTGTGAAGAGCCGGCAAGGAACAACACCACTAGAAGACACCCAACAACCCCCACGAGGTGAGGGTGTGCGAGGCCTTACTAGCCACTTGCGAGGGTAACAAGCCCTCATCGGCCATTGGACGAGAATAGTGACCCTCATTACAGCTAGCAACGACTCACAATGCTCACCTAGTGGTCAGCAAGGATTGCCCTCACCTGGTTTGAGGGTGACAACCCTTGCCTAGTTCTAAATGAGTACCACGACCCCTCACTCAGTGGTCAGTGGGGGTCGCTAGGCCTTGGCCAATGGCCTATGGTCCCTACCAACCATTAACAATGAAACGAAAAGAAAAATTCCAAAAAAAAATCTAAAAATTAAAAAAATTCATGTGATCCCGACCATGCCACATAGCATGATTAGGGCGTGTTTGATAACAATTTTGTTCTCGGGAATAGATTCTGATAAAAAATGATTTTTTTTATTATGTTCCCAAAAACAATTTTTAAGCATTTTAAGTCATTTGGTAACTGTCCAAAATTTCTAATTATGAAATATAATTATGTTTGATATCGTGCTCATTGATTCTATTCCAAATCAATTTCTTTTAATTTTTAAATAATTTTTTAATTTTTTCTTTTCTTTTTTTCCTTTTTCTCCTATTCTTCTTCTTCTTCTTGTGGCCGATGACCTCACCAGAGCGTCGCCGGCCCTCAGTGAGGCCGACCCTCGTCGGCCGAGCCGCATCGGCAGCTAGGCAAGGCTCACCCAGCCTCGCCGGGCGAGGCGAGGCCCGCTTGGCCACCGACGAGGCTCGCCCAACCCCGCCAAGGCTCGACCTCGCCGGTGGCCGGGCAAGCCTTGTTGGGGTCAGGCTAGGCCCTCCCCGGCCACCGGCGGGGCTAACGTCACAAGGCTTGGCCTCGCCAGATCCTCGCCGGTGGCTAGGCTTGCCTCCAGTGAGCTCACCAGATCTCGCCCTAGCCTAGCGAGCCTCTAGTCCGGTGATTTCGCTAAATCGGTTACTGGCGACCGGCAACGGACAGCAACCATGGGATGGCGGTCAATGAAGAAGAAGAAAATGGAAGAAAAAGAAGAGGAAATGGAAGAAGAAGAGTTGGTTTTGATTCTTAGATTTGTTCTCGGAACAAGAATCAACTTTTTTTTTTTTTTTTTTTGATTCTGTTCCAAATCTACTTCCGGGAACAAAAGAATAGAAATTTGTTCTCGGGAACAAAAATTTTACCAAACACGATTTTGTTTTAAAACTACTCCCGGGAACAAAAAATCATAATCGGGTACTGTTTAGATGGTTACCAAACAACCCCTTAGCATCCACATCACTAATTCTCACCTAAAATTGGTCAAATGGAATAAATTAGTAATTTATTAAAAGATTTAAAACTAAATTTGTCGATTTTAAAGTTTGAAAACTAATCGATACATATGCAATAAATTTAAAACTTCTTATACTTTGTTTCGATAGAATGTTGCGATGAATTGGATGCTAAGCCTCGTCATATGTCACTCAATAGTTTGGCGGAATGATAATTACAAAATTGCCATAATAATTGAAGATTCATTACAATGCCTCGAGACTGAAAATTTAGGCTTTGTTTATTTTGTAAAAGAATAAATTATTTGAAAAATATTTTCTTAAAATAATTAGCTAATAAAAATATATTCATTATCGACAACAATTTAAACTAAATATTTTTTGGATAGTGAAATTATATTTTGGTCATTATTTTTGTAAGTAATACAAGTAATTATTTTGAAAAAATCAAAGACCAATTTTCCTCAAATTCATTTGTTTAATGAAAAATGAACTATTTGGAAAATATTTTCCTAAAAATGATTAATTATGTCGTTTGAAATAAAAAGCCAACAAAAAATGTTATATTATCAGCAACAATTTATATTTAAACATTTTCGCGAACAATGAAATTATTTTTTATTCATTTAATTTTGTTAACGATTTAAGTAATTATTTTTAGGAAAATATTTTTCAATACATAAATTTTCTACAAAATAAATGATCCTTAATATTAAAATATATATTTATGTATTCTCTCACACTATGGTTGTTTGAATCTATAGAAGGTCATTCATGAGCAACCTCTAAAGTGCCTCCTCCTTCGAAAAAAAAAGAACAACCACACAAAATAAGGATGAGGCCATTATACCTAAGGGTGAGCTATTCCAAGTTCCAATTGAAACTTAGAACCGACTCTTAGGTACAGATTCATCATTTTTTGAAATCTAAAGTATATATGTTGAAATCTAGAACCTAGAACCTACCATGTCACAAGTTCTAAGGTTGATTCTAAGGTCCAATAGATTCTTTTTTTCTTTTCTTTTTTTCATTTTTAGTTAAACAAAACGAAAATGAATGCAACAATAATGGATATGCTTAGACATGTTTGGCTTCTTAAAAATGATGGAAAAGAAACATAGAGAAACCTTATTGACTATCAACTTCAAATTTTTCTAGCATTTGGATAATTATTCATCTATAAGTTCTCCATTGTTAATTCATTCATCCCACATTCTTTTAAGAGAAACCATAAATAGGTTGTAGCCACAATCATGAAAAAAGCAAAGGAAAGAGAACAGAGATGAATCTAGGTCCTTGTAGACTATCCAAATATCTTATTTAGAAAATACTTGTTCAGGGAAGAATAATAAAGCAACGGGAAGACAAAACAAATTTTTCTCCTTAACCCAACGGGTATCTCACTAAATTACATAACAAAATGTGGATAATGAACTTGAATTCATATCATATTTGTCTTTGCAAAGAGCTCACTAAATTGACCCACAAATGTGCATGACTCAATTAAACAAATGGATGGAGTCCATTAGTGTTACGTTCCATGAATTCGATGATGGAAATCCCATAAAAACCAAAACCCATTGGCAAAAAGGCAAAGGAAAAGCAAAAGGCATAAACAATTTTAGGCTTAGTAATCTTGGTCTGATTCCAATTCGGTTCCGATGTGGTTCTCGATCATTATTCCAGATTCTCATGAACCGGGAATCACCGATTCTAAAAAAAGAAGAAACAGGAACTGGAACCTTTCTCCCTAGAACTGGGAATCGTGCTCAACCCTAAATTATACCCTTTAAAAAGGAAATAAAATAAATGTTAAAAAAAAAAATCTATGCTTGTTTGTTTTATCATACTGAAAATGGAAGAGGTTGCTTTATAAGCAACCCTAATCTAAGTGAAAATTAAACCACTGGGGGTTGACCCCAATGGCCACCCTTCCAACTTGAAAGGGGGAGGTGGGGGATTCAAATCCCCACCTTCTGGGGTGGGGACGATTTCAGGAGTGAGTTTTGACTCCCATGCTCTGCAAGGAGGCATGACAAAAGTCTGAGAGTGAGTGTTAGAGTACGATTAAAATAGGACCGACCAAAAAAAAAATCTAAGTGAAAATTGATTCAATGCCATTTTGTCCAGACTATAAATAGAAGAGAGCTAATCGAAGTAAAATTTGAGTCGCTCATGTATTTAGGGTCACATTACAACTTGCCAAAATGCAAAGATACTTAACATTCTTTAAGTGAATCATACCATGTAAATTATCTTCGGATTGGGCTCGAGAGAATACACAACTACAGTGATTCTAGTCTTGAGCGAGGAAATGACTGTATATTTATCCACTAAGCAACCTGATGTTTGCATTAACGTTATTTATATATTCACGTATCGAACCCGAATGAATAATAATTTAGTTTTCCCGAATCTTGTGACACAAAATTGATCATGCATCTATTTTCGTGCTAGTTAAGTTAATCACATCTTCTTTATTCCAGAAGAGTTATCTTTTCATCATCCCTAGTTAAAAGGAAATTTCCTAACCTACCAGTCATCTAAATGGTGAGTTACATACATAAACATCACCAACATTTATAATTAATTAAATTTGTATATACAAATTAAGGATCTGGTTTGTCCATTGGTAACGAAGGTTCTCGAGAAACAAAACTAGGGTTAGGTTAGTACTATAGAGTAACGTCAATGTGCCAGCATTAGGGAGAAGGAGGGCCCATCTTGGCATGCGACGGACCTTCTCCTCTATATGAAATGAGCTACTAATCTTTCTCATCATCAAGTAAGGTAAAGATGATCGACCGACTCGCGTCCCGCCATCGACAACCCTTATGAGCATGGATAGACCCAAGGTCCCGAGGGATGCCAGCGACGGTCACCCCGACCCCAGCCACATGATCCTCGATACAAGTCTTGCCAATCATATATTCGCAATTTCCAAAAGGAAATAACTTTGCCCTAATTTCAGGTTCTTCGTCTGCCAACTGCTATAGGAAACAATAAAGGTCCAGAAGAAAGGACAGCTTTATGTTCACAATAGACAGATCATGTATGACCACGTAGACAATACAATAAGTGGCCTACTGTAAGGTTACCTGTCATGTTATTTTTGGGGCCGCTTTTATAAGGTTCTCTGTGTCACAGCCTACGGAATGGGCCATCGTATCATTACTCTTACCGCTCCTCCCAACCGACAAAAATTATTGATTGATTTAATATCTGTTGTGTGAATATGAATTCAATTTTGAATTTTACCAATTTAGTTATAAGTTTTGGAGTAAATTCCAATATAATACTGCTGGTCAATTTTTATCAAAAATCATTGATGCAGTTTTACAAAAAACAGCGAACTAAGAAGCACCGACACTCTCCGAAAGTTTTCATGTCGTGTCGGACATTTTGACACGTATCTAACACTTGATCAACACGTATCGGAAAATTCGACACCTGATCAATTTTTTCGACAACTTTTGACACTTAAGTTGAAATTCCGACATACAAGTTTTCGACACACGATTCTGATATGCGAGGTCAATTTTAAAAATTTTCAAAAAATGAATGGTCAGAATATATATGTAAAAAATAAAAATCAATAATAAAAATAAAAAATTAGGAAAGAAGAAAAACTTAATATTTTCTTCTCTTCTCTTTTGACTCTCACTTTCCGTGATACATAATTTACCCTCAAGTTTTTTTTTTCCTTTCGACACGTCAAACACACAAGTCTAGAATGTGAATTACTTTACGCGTAAGTTTGAACTCCCACACAAGTCTAGAAGAATAGGAATAGAATAGGACCGACCAAAAAAAAAATTACTTTTTTTTTTCTTTACAAGTTTTATGGATTTATTGAAATTGAGTTAAATTTATCAAATTAAAAAAAATGAAGGATATTAATAAATTATGGATTAATGTTTTTAATGTAAATTTATTATAGGATTTATTATTATTTATTTATTTGTGAATTTGAATAAGATTAATTTGCTTGAAATAATCATAAAAATAATAATTTATTATTTATGTATTATATATATATATATATGTATAACGTGTCCTAACGTGTCAGAATTCTCTATTTTTTAATAAACGACGTGTCGCCGTGTCGTGTCGTGTTGCGTGTCACGTGTCCAAATCTATGCTACTTAGATGGTGAGTGATAATTAAATTGTTATGTCAATGATTTTTAACTAAAATTGAACAGCATCAAAACTCAATTACTGACAGATGAGTTATTGGGCATGCTCAAATGATTTAATTACGTAGTTATGACGGTCATCAATTCTATGTAGTGGGACTTTATAGATCATTTAATTACAGGACCACGATAGACCCTACTGTCAGCGTGCTTTCTGGAGAAGGGCTATGGTTATCGAATTTAATTCGAAGCATGTAAGATTTTTTTCCAGAGAAGAGCTGTCTTCGGACGTTCAATCCCCAGCAACGACAAACCGAAAGCGGAATGAATTTAATTTGAAGTATGTAAAGATTATTTTTGTCGCCAAATGTGTCAAATCATGCAAACAAAGATGTAGAGATATTTTTTTTATGTGATGGGGGGACCGAGACATATCAAATTGAAGTCTGTTCACCACAGGTCTTACCTAAAGAGATGACAAGTCAACGTCATTAGGTAAAGAGGAACAGTTGTTTACTTGTTGATAACCTACTAATTAACTTATAACTCGGACTCAATCCCCGAAAGGTCTCGCTCCAATATCATCTTGTATTTTCACTAGATTTTTGTAAAATCATCTCAGCCATCCATGCCCAGCCGACACCGCCACCATAGCAAGTTGCCCCTCCACAAAGAAAAGGTGGAGGGGCAACTACCCATTCTACATGAAAAGAAGAGACGTTGATTAAAGATGGGACTATTCCTACCATATTTTGACTAGCACACTCTTTATTTTGGAAAAAAAAACAAAAAAGCCCTAAACTTATTACATTGAAACCAGTGCAATCATAAACTAATTGGACTAATTTAGTTCTAAATCTTTTTGTATTGATATCAATTCAGTCCATTCGATCCATTTTATACTAAAAATTGTTGAAGTGGATGTTGGTCATTTTACATGATACAAATGAGCATCGATACTTAATAATTTTTAATAATTATTTAATAATTTTTTATTTTTTCATTTTTTTATTTTTTAATAAAATTTTTCTTTTATATTATCTTATTCCTTTTTTTTTTTTTCCTTTGGCCTGTGGCCAGTCGCCAATATGGCTGAGTACCAACTACAGGCCAAAGGAAAGAGAAGGAAAAAAAGAAGGAAAAAAAAAGGGAAAATTAATAAAAAAATTCGAAAATTCTATTAAAAAATCCATATTAGCACCAGCCACGCCATGTAAGACAGTTAGCATTCACCCCAGCATTTTCCAACGTAAATTGATCGGATAGACTTAATTGGTACCAATATGAAAATATTTATGACTAAAACTAAATTGCTTTAGTCAAAATGTTTAAGATTGAATTTGTTAGAACTTTTTGGTACTTTTCAGTACTCTTCCAATAGCCAGAATAGACCAATCTGTTTGATTTATTATTTCTTTTCGGGGAAAATTGCACCAACATTTATAAATGTTGGGTGCAATGTGAGTTGTGACTCTCGAGGGGAAATATTTAGGTGTCTTTACTTCAAGGTGGTTAGCAGATTATCAAGAAGACGGGGACTGTCAACCTCCGAAAGTACCATTGGGACATCCAGGACCGCTGTTGGCACCTTAACTTTCGCCAACAATTTTTTCAAAATTCATTGATTTGATTCCTTTTTTAGGGCATTCAATTCAAGGACTATAATAATGCAAGATTTCAAGCCAATTTCAGAATTTTAAGCTCAATGAGTCGGCCAACATTCGAACTCGAATTTAGGGCTACAGTAAAATTTTCTCAATATAGTCAATGGACACATCCAAAATCTCATTAAGCCAAATGAATTCAATTTCAATATCAATTTGGGCACAAATTAAAAAGGAGTTGGACGCGGACCGTATCTGGCAATTTTTTTCCACAGGCGAGGAGCATATGTGGCTCATTAATACGCATTTATCAAGTACAAGGGGGTCATTTCACATAAAGTAATGTGCACGGCAATGTTTCCCGATAATAAATTTTCTGTGCAACAAATAAACGCTTAGTGAGTTGAATTACTGATCGTTCCAGCTCGATGCGTGGGAGAAAATTTCACGATGGTGCATCTCCCGCCTTAAAATTATCCCCATAGGAACTATATTGTCTTAATACTCGTCATTTCTGCAACTCTACAACGAAGAAAACCCTTTCGACCACCTTTACCATGACGCACTGGTTCGATTGATACAATCCTCCCCGCCAACCTCTGTTAGTTTCAAGTTTTGCTGATTCGATAAATTAGGCTAGAAGTAGAATAGCAAGATGTTCCCTTTTTCTTTTCCCTCTGAGCTTATCTATCGTTAATGTGGAGATATGATACTAAAGATAAGCATGTCTGAAGCTTGACCATGCTCCTTTCAAATTTATTTTGATCATGTGTTTTTCTCTTTAGAGGAAATATACGAGTTTACCTTTTACCATACAAAGAAGAAGCGGAAATAGAAATGTTCGTCATAAATTAGGAATGAGAGGAAAATAGTATATTCTTGTCAAACATGATGTTACAAGGGTGTATTAGTCAATTACGTCAAAAAGGTATTTTTTTTTTTTAATCATAAGGGTGTGGAAATAGCACCGTCCTTTAAATGACATTTTTCAAATTAAATGGTTACCTAAAAATTGGCCTCGAATCACTCTACTATCCATTTTGAAGAGCTTTGTTCGAACGTCATTTCTGTAGTCTCTCTGTAGTTTTGCTTAATCAGGTTCTGTTCTGGGAGTGGCTTCCTTTTTCATGAACTGGGCGTTCACTTCCATTGTTGCTTAATGGCTGCTAGGCCCTTGTAGGGGATTTGAATTTCGTGTTGTGTAGGGAGTGTAACAAGGATGACGCGTGTCATCGTCACAAATGACGCTCATAATTGACTGTTGGAAGATATGATTCTGATTTGTATATATCATAAATTGATACAATTGTTTATATCTTAGGAATAGAGAGATTACAAAAATGTACACTTTCTTTTATTATTATTCCTTCTTGTGTTTATATACAATATTGTACAACAGTTTACAATCAATGAAATTGAGGCACAATTTTCCTCAAAGTTCTTCCATTTACTATTCAATCTAGTCTTGTGACATGGTATCAGAGCAGCCAAAATTCTGAACCTATTGTCGCTTCCACTCTTCTTTTCTCGATTGCCGCTCGTGGAACTCCATCTGCAAACAAAGTTGCCACAGGAATCATTATTATAGAGGGAAGAAATTTTTATCATGGCTAAAACAAAGGATCCCACCTCCACAAATAACCAACCTGCTAGAGAAGTCACGCCAGAAGAACAGGATATCCAAGATTCGTCCATTGTTACTTCTACTGCTCAACAGCAATTCAGTCAAGCACAAACCCAAAACGTGCAATGGCAACAGTTCCCGGCTCAGTTCAATCTGGGGTAGCCCTTTTTGGGTCATCCATACCAATGGATACCATATCCATGGTTCCATTCATCACAGCCAGCAAGCTACCAGAGCAGCGTTGGGACTAATGGAGGTCCGCCAACCGTCGATGGGGCAAATCCTGCCATTAGCCCAGAGCAGGCGGGTGGATCAACAGGGGTTGGAATGGGAACAAATTCCCACTCAACTTATATCAATGCGGGGCAAACAAATCAGGGTACAGGGCCTAATAATTCGGACAATAGGGAAAATACTTACCCCAATCCTAGTTTTTTTCCATACCACATCTTTCCTACCGGCGGTCGACCGGAGCCCGGCGACCCACTTCACACAACAAACACCGACGGACCAGAGTTAAAACTCATCAGCAGAGAGTTAACTAGTGCCGACAATTACTCGAATTGGGCGCGCGAGTTCCGGCGCGCACTAGTAACAAAAGATAAAGAGGGCTTCCTAGACGGAATAATTCCAATTCCTGCCGACGAGAGGATGGCACAATTTTGGAGAAAATGCAACCAACTCGTCAGGACTTGGATAGAAAATTGCATTTCATCCGAAGTCGCCACCGGTCTCCCCCCAACGGAGGATTCAAAGCAAATGTGGGAGAATATTAAAGAAATGTTTGAAAAGCTTGATCAGGTGAAAATTTTCATATTAACACAGCAAATCTCGGAATTAAAGCAAGGGAATATGAGCATAGCAGCCGTCTACAACAAGCTCGTGGCTTTGTGGAACGAGCTAGAAGCAGCCGAGGAGAAATTCGAATGGCCAGAGCCGATTCTACAGCAGTACAAAGCCATGCGAGAAAGGGAAAAAACCACGAGATTCCTGCTAATCCTCAACGAGGCTTACCTCTCGTTTCATTCTCAAATATTAACGATGGAACCCATGCTGAGCCTCAATCAAATCTACCAACTTGCCATCCAAGAGAATTAGCAAAGATCCACGGATCTTAGGGTTTCCGGGGGAGACAGAGTCGCTCTGGCTGCAAGAAGGCAGATTCGACTTCCGCCGAAGAACGGAGGAAACAGAGGACAACAAGAGGGAGAGCTAGGGTTCTTCGATGGAAACCCTAGCGATTCCCCTTTTATTGGGCAATCTAACGGTCCTCATTCGTCGCTGGGAGCGAGTGGATCCAACGGTTCACGACGCCAGGCTCTTCATGGGCCAAATGGGCCACGCGGAAGCATTTCGCATGGGTTGGACGCTCTATCTAGAAATTCAGCAAAGGAGGCAGAAAATAATTATGGGCCAACCTTGGCCAAAGTCCTGCAGCCCACGAATAAGCCCATCTCGACTGGGAGGAATTTTAATCCTAAAGGCAAAGGTAAATTGTACTGCGAATATTGTAGACGTCCACATCATTCAATAGAAAATTGCTGGAAGCTGCATGGGAAACTTGGAGAGAAGGAAAAAGAAAAATTTTCTATAATTTTTCAGGTGTCAGGACAACCATCAGACAAGACAATTACTCATGATCAATATCAAGAGCTGATGGAGGCACTAAGGAAATTGGACACTTCTGACAGACTGGGGGTTTCACAGGTACCTCTCATTGCTTGATGAATTCAATTTCAAGGAGTGCATGGATTATTGACTTAGGTGCTAGTGATCACATTGTTTGTAATAAAAGTTCACTTTCTAATATTAAAAAATCATTCTCTTCCATATCAGTGCAACTCCCAAATGGAAACACCACACAAGTTGAAATGATAGGCACAGTAACCCTTAGTCCACTCATTGTGCTTAAAAATGTGTTCTATATTCCTGATTTTCATTTCAATCTCGTGTCAGTATCCCGTGTCTATGAAGAAAATTCCTGTCGAATCTTATTCAATTCTGATGAATGTTTGTTTCAGGCTCTTTTGACTGGGAAACTAATGGGCTCTGGTAGAGTATTCCAAGGGCTATATTTCTGGATGGATGTTTCGCAGAGTCTCAAATTTCTTTTCAATAAATCTTTATGTAACTCTGCTATCAACAATAAGACCTTTCTTAATCATCAAAGACTGGGTCACTCTGCCTTATTTCCTTGTCCACAATGTCTCATTTGCCCATTAGCAAAGCAGACACGTCCTTCCTTTCATAACAGTACTTCCCAAGTCGATGAAATTTTCTCATTAGTTCATATTGATGTTTGGGGACCTTATCATACCTTGAATCATGATGAGTCTAGATTTTTCCTCACCATTGTAGATGATTTTTCACGAGCTACATGGATATTCCTAATGCAGTCCAAAGGTCAAGTTCTTTCTCACGTTAGGACTTTTCTTGCCATATCTAAAAATCAATTTGGGAAATCCATTAAACGCATTCGCACTGATAATGGTAGGGAATTTTTTAATAGTGAATGTGGTTCTTTATTCACATTAAATGGAATTTTACACGAGAGCTCTTGCACATACACACCACAGCAGAATGGAGTGGTTGAGCGGAAACACCGCCACCTTCTTGAAGTAGCACGTGCTCTCAAGTTTCAGGCATCTATCCCTGAAAATTTTTGGGGAGATTGTGTGATCATAGCAGCATATCTGATCAATCGTATGCCATCTCGTATTCTTAAAGGAAAAACTCCTTTTGAGATACTATATGGAAGGAAGCCGGATCTGAGTCATCTCAGAGTTCTTGGGTGTCTATGTTACGTGACTACGGTGGGGTACAGAGATAAAATGGGATCTCGTGCTCGCCAGTGCATATTCATGGGATATCCAAATCTAAAGCGAAGATACATGGTGTATGAGCCATCCTCGGGAGAATTTTTTATCAGCAAAGATGTAGTATTTCATGAAGACATTTTCCCTTTCCAAGACATAGATCGTTCTTCTGGAGATGAGAGGACAACCAATAAAACGTTCTTATCAGAAGATGATCTTTCTCCTAGAGGATCTTATATTGTTGTTCCTCCTCCAAGGCTTCAGGAGTTATCTGATGCACCAAGTACAACTTCCAATGAGGCTATTCAGGCAACTTCACTTGGAGAACCATCACCAGGAAGGGATTCTTCCATAGCAGCTCCTCCAAAATCAAGTCACACTGACCAGCCCTCATTGATTCAGCATGAAGAACCACGGCGATCTGGTCGAGCTAGTCGTCCACCAATATGGACAAAGGACTACGTATGTGCTTCTTCTAGTTCACCAGGTACTCGTTATCCTATCTCTTCCTACGTTTCATTCGATAGGCTATCATCGGAGCATTTATGTTGCATGAGTAGTATTTCTGAGGAGCACGAGCCTCCTGGTTATAATGAAGCAATACATTATCCAAATTGGCAACGGGCTATGGAGGCAGAACTGAAAGCCCTTATGGATAATCACACTTGGGATGTTGTACCTTTACCCACTCATCACAAACCAATTGGATGCAAGTGGGTGTATAAGATAAAATATAGAGCAGATGGCTCTATAGAAAAGTACAAGGCCCGGTTAGTTGCCAAAGGATTTACACAAAGAGAAAGTTTTGACTATCATGAGACCTTTTATCCAGTAGCCAAAGATGTTACAGTTCGTTCTTTTCTATCGGTTGCTGCCTTTCGTGACTGGTTGTTGCACCAGATGGATGTTCATAATGCTTTTTTGCATGGTGATCTAGACAAAGAAATATACATGGATCTTCCACCCGAATTACGGAGACAGGGGGAGTCTAAGGTATGTTGCCGTCTCCGTAAATCTCTTTATGGATTAAAACAAGCATCTCGACAATGGTATGCCAAGTTTACGAGTGCTCTTACGGCTGTTGGCTTTAGACAGTCCAAGTATGATTATGCATTATTCACTTGGAAGAAAGGTATGTCGTCTATTTATCTAATGATTTATGTTGACGACATCTTAATTATGGGAAATGATGATTCCGTTGTGAAGAAGCTGAAAGAATATCTGCATTCCACTTTTCATATCAAAGATTTAGGGCCACCTAAATATTTTCTTGGAATTGAGATAGCTCGTTCGGATCAGGGAATTTCACTCAATCAGCGAAAGTTCGTAGTGGAGATTATTTCAGAAGCAGGTTTGTCAGGTTGCAAACCATCTATTATTCCCATCGAGCAGAATGTCAAATTAACTTCTGCAGATCATGATTCTGGCATATCTACCTCTGATGACCCATTGTTAAAGGATCCATCTAGATATCAGAGACTAGTAGGTAAGCTTATATACCTGACTATGACTAGGCCAGACATTTGCTATGCAATTCAGACTCTCAGTCAATTTATGCACAGTCCTAAACAATCACATTTAAATGCGGCCATGAAAATCGTGAGATATCTGAAGACATGCCCAGGATTAGGGATACTTCTTTCCTAGAGATGTAACATGGAGATGACGGCTTATTGTGATGCAAACTATGCCACATGTCCGATGAGCAGGAGATCTATTACTGGATTTTGCATCAAATTCGGGGAATCACTTCTTTCGTGGAAAACAAAAAAAACAATCTATTGTATCTTTATCCTCAGCAGAAGCCGAATATCGATCCATGGCCAAAACTGTCTGTGAAATAGTTTGGTTAAGGGGTTTACTCCTGGATCTAGGGGCAGAAGTTAAAGGACCAACCACAGTATTTTGTGACAATGACTCAGCACTCAAACTTGCAGCGAATCCTATAGTTCATGAGAGAACAAAGCACATAGAAGTTGATTGTCACTTCACTCGAGAAAAGATCCAAGAAGGAGTCATCAAGACAAGAGGAATCAGAACCACGGAGCAACCCACGGACATTTTCACTAAGCCTCTTTGTCAAAGGCAACATACATATCTTCTAAGCAAGCTAGGCGTATTGGATATATACAGGCCACCAGCTTGAGGGGGAGTGTTAGAAGATATGATTCTGATTTGTATATATCATAAATTGATACAATTGTTTATATCTTAGGAATAGAGAGATTACAAGAATGTACACTTTCTTTTATTATTATTCTTACTATTCAATCTAGTCTTGTGACATCGACGTCATCGGGAGCTTATGACCAATCTTGTAAGAGCCATATTTGGGCGAACTGATGTGCACCTCGTTCATCATAGTTTGTCTGGCTGTATGGAGCCCGGCTATGATGAATTGATTATGCAAGAAAAACACTACACAATGAGGTGGTAAATGCCTTGGCCAAATTGATGTGTGTTGGATCGGCTTCTCGCGGTAGCCAGTTCCAGAAGTTGGCTACGTATTGCATCAAGTTAATATGGGTGTTCCTTTCCTTCATACAAGATATTTACGTGTCATTCGGGCACTGATGGGGTTAGGGTAAATTAAATGATTGTAGCTCAAAAGGATTATTTCAAGGCAAATTAAATGACGCCGGATTTCTTTCAAAACCTCTATAGCTCGGTTGGCTACCGTGATTATGGACCTATTCTGACATAGTGTCCCTAGGTTGTTACAACATAAATGAATACAGTTTTAATAGCAGATAGGGGTGTGTAAAAGAACCGGAACCCGCCCGGATCGCCCGGAACCAGACCGTAACCGCCCGGAACCGGTGATTCTTGAGGGAACCGGTCCGATTCCCAGTTCCAATTTATGGGAACCGGTGGGTATTGGTCCGGTTCCTGGTTCCATGGGCGGATCCACCCACCCTGACCCGGACCGATTATATTATAATAATATATTGATTTTTAATATTAAAATAAATTTCGAAATTACTAATTAGAAATCTAAATTTTGGGGCTCCATCTCTTCTCATGGTTTCTATGTTTTGATAAGAATTTAGTAAAGTGTGTAAGTTGCCTTTCAACAACTCAACAAATGGCTCCTTCAAAGAATGCTTTCGGGACTCACATACGACACTATGTTCAAGAATATGTGGAGTACCGGTTAAATTGTTTCTACAAAAAAATAATTAGTAAAGCAAATGTTGTAAGAGATTGAGCATTGTTAGAGGATAAAGGAAAAGATGATCTACATATGATAATCATCTAGAATCTTGAACTTAAAGAATATTTTAGATTTCAACTAAAATGATTCAAAAATAGGAAAAAAACCTATTTCTCTTCTTTGGTAGTGTTTTCCAATAAAAAAAAATTGTACCCTTAATTAAGCCGGTTTGATTTAAAGAAAAATATTACTCGTTATGAAAAGTATTCAGGGCGAAATTTGGAAAACGATATTATTATTAGTGAGACTGGTTCCATGGATCCACCCAGGAACCGGACCGGACCGGCAGTCCAGTTCTCGGGTGGATCCATACAACAACGGGTGATTCCCAGTTCCAATTTTTTGGAACCAGTCCTTAGCGGGCGGTTCTCAGTTCTAGGCCGGGACCGCCCACCTGGACCATGCACACCCCTAATAGCAGAGGTCTCTCGGGAGAAAGTCAAGCAAGCAACATTCCAATTACGGGCTACTAAAGTCCTAGGGCTGTTCTACCAAACTCACTGGGACATACTCCAAGAAGATATATTTATCTCGGTGCAAGATTTTTTCATCTCAGGTGTGTTGCCCCCGCTTTCAACAGAACACTTATTTCTCTGATCCCAAAGATACCACACCCCGAGAGGTTAGGTCAATATCGACCCATTAGTCTCTGCAATTATTATCTATAAAATCATATCCAAAGTGCTAGCGAATCGTCTGAAACCATGGTTACCTGAGTTGATTTCAACGGAACAGGGTGCTTTTGTGACTAGTCGACAAATACAAGATAACATTTTGGTTGTCCAAGAGGTCTTACATCAGCTAAAAATTAGGGAAAGAAAGAAAAAATTTCAGACAGTGCTAAAGCTGGATATGCAGAAAGCATATGATCGGGTTGAGTGGGATTTTCTAGAGGCCTATCTTCAAAGAATGGGATTTCATGGTAAATGGATACGGTGGGTGATGCAATGCATTACCACGGTCTCTCTCAGTGTTAAATTAAATGGCGAACCATTACCCTATTTCCATCCCACAAGGGGACTCAGACAGGGAGATCCCCTCTCTCTATACATGTTCATTCTTTTGGCTAATGTCTTATCTATCCTTATCCAACAAGCCGTCAACATGGGAAACCTAACGAGGATCAAATTTAACAGGTGGTGTCCTACCCTATCTCATCTATTTTTTGCAAATGATGCTATAGTTTTCTTAGATGGACAGCTCCTAGAATGCCAAAATTTAGTGAACATATTGCATCAATACTGTTTAGCCACGGGCCAAGCTATGAATAGAAACAAATCAAGACTCTTCCTTAGTAGAGCTTGCCCTATCAGTTTAAAGCAAAACTTGGCTAGAGAATTGAGAGTATCTGTGCTTGAAAAGACTGGCAAATACTTGGGTATACTGTCTGATTGGGGGGTTTCCAAAAAAGATATGTTTGCCTGGATTCTATGGCGAGTTAATGCAAAGCTAGCAGGGTGGAAAGAGAACCTCATATCTAAAGGAGGGAAGGAAATCTTGTTAAAAACAGTGGTATAGGCAATCCCGTAGTACGCCATGTCGATATTTAAACTTCCTGTCTCTATATGTAAGTCCATTGAGCAGAAAATAGCCAAGTTCTAGTGGCAGAATAATTGTACTAGGTCAGGAATACATTGGAAGAGTTGGGACCTACTTAAAGAGCGGAAGGATAATGGGGGGCTTGGATTTCGAGATTTACTTACCTTCAACAAGGCGCTTCTGGGTAAACAAGCATGGCGACTTTTCCAAAATCCATCATCCTTGTGGAGTCGTGTTTTCAAAAGACTATATTTTCACTCTAATGACTTCTGGCATGCAGCAAAAGGAACTAGGCCATCCTGGGGTTGGCAAAGTCTACTCTTAGGCAGAGATTCCATTCTAAATCAGTTTCAGTGGTCAGTCGGTAATGGGCAAAGGATATGAGTCCGCGAGGATGGATGGCTAACAAAAGGAATCATTGGCGAGCCAACACCTAGAGGAGAGCCCGAGATGTTGGCCAGTTTTATAATTCCAGAACATAACACTTGGAATGTTCCTCTACTCCAACGTAGCTTTGATGACCAGACTGCAGAGGACATTGTCGCCCTCCAGTTACACCCAGCTTCCACTATAGACCAACTTATCTAGACAGGGACGTAGACAGGACTATATACAATGAAAAGTGGTTATCATTACCTCAAACATAAAGCTCACAGCATCGCTAGCACTTGTGAATCCACATCCTACCAAACGCCACCCCAGTTATGGCGACAGGTTTGGAAAGCAAAGACCGCCCCCAAACTTCAAATTTTTCTGTGGTCATTATGCCACAACGCACTCTCTACAAAGGACAACCTATTCCGACGACACATTATCCCAGACCCGGTATGTCAGCTCTACCCATCCCACATCCCCGAAACTACAAAACATATATTTCTATTATGCCCATGGACACGAGATATTTGGTCACATCCAAAAGTAAGGATTGACATATTAGCTTTTAGAACACATCGAATGGATGTTTGGCTAGCAAATCTACTTGAGAATAGGGCCAACTTACCTAATCTGGGGACCATCGCATCCCTTCTTTGGCAAATCTGGAAGGCGCGCAACCACTTCATCTTCCGACACCAATGCACAAGCCCCGACCAACTTGTGGATCTGGCTCTCACAAATGCAACGCTTACCCTTAGCACACTACAGCCAGCATCGGAAACAAGGCAACCATTACTGAACCCTAATCTGTTGTGGATTCCCCCCAGAGCCTGGCATCATCAAAATCAATCTTGACGAGGCTTTTCCAACAGCAAATCACATGGGCGCCATTGCGTGTGTTTGCAGAGATCACTCGAGCACCTTGATCAACGGTTTTTCCAATAGCGTCCAAGCATCCTCCCCACTGCAAACAGAGATTCAAGCCCTAATACTTACACTCAAATATTTGTTGCAGAGAGGAAAGGCCGACGCTAACCTGCTGGTTGAATCAGACTGCCTCGTGCTAGTGGAAACTGTGAACAATCACCAGTTGCCACCATGGGAGTGTCAAGCAATGTTTCGCGGACAGCGCCTCGATGCTCCTCTGTTTTCCCAATATGCATATACAACATTGCCGACGAGAAGCCAACTTTATAGCTAATTGGGCTGCCAAAGCCCATGGCCATGGAACCCTTTCTCTGAACTGGGCCTTTTCACCTCCCCAAATTCTCTTGGATATGCTATGTACTGAAGCCCTGACTAAGGGTTGTAATATTTTACTTTCTTGAATGAAATGCTACTTTTTCAGACCCAAAAAAAAAAAAAAAAAAAAAAAAAAAAAAAAAAAAAAAAGGTCTTCTCACTTACCGAAAAGAAAAATTGTCTAACTCCAATTATTACTATGCAACTTGAAAGTTACTGAGTCCATTAGAAAGTTACCGTCAGTTTTTATAATGAGAATAATGCAAGAGAAGTTGTTTATCATGATGAAGTAGTTACTCGATATGAGTATGAACACAGTTATTGTTATTTACTCGTAAAAAGAATTTTGAACCATCGACGTGGTAGTTACATAGAGCACTCATAGAAGTACAAGGGATGGTCGTCGGATCGACCATCACTCTTGAGCTATTTTCGGCATGACATAAGTGGCAAAAAAAAAATATTTAAAATAGTTAAGTAATTGTCGATATCTTGTTGATGAAATCCACAATGAATTTCATTGCAACCCAAGCAAAGTAAGCAGCACTTTAGTGCGCTCGAGGTCGAAAGAGGTTTAGGCATGCCCTCTCTTGTTTTTCGGCTGACTACCAACTTGCTTTCGCTTCTAAATAGATTAGAATGCATGAAAATAGTTCAAGACGCTCCCGCACTAGTACAATTATGCAGACATCGACGATTTTAGAAGCAACGCCTCTCAACAGTTGACTACGACAATCTCCATCCAATCACCTAAAGTGTCAGATGCATAATACAAGTGTGATGCCATAAAATTTCTGTCCTTTCCCCGCCCCACCACGCAACACACATTTCTATAATCGAAACGGTAAGTTCTCTTGTAATGTTCAACATAATATAATAATTCTCTAGAAAATTTTCCAATTCAAAGATAATTATGATAATTCTATTGTTTCATATTGCTCAAGATTGTGCATATATCTCTAGACTCCTTTGATTGTATATATCTCGGTTAAAATATTATCTTAAATAGTCATCTTCATTATCATACATGAAATATACGAAGAATTCCATCTATCTTCTTTGGACATATTATTATTCTTAACTTAAGAAACCTCCAATGAGGAGGCAACCGCTCTTCCTCCTACTTGGTCAACTCTTGGTCAAAGTTTTGAGGAGGCGTCATTAAAAGAGTCAAGAATCTTGAATAGATCGTGCTTGTCAAATTCGCTGGGTGTGTTGTGTCCTCATGACAACGCTATCTCTGTAGGCAGCATGTTCAACAATTTGGTCATGCAAATCATGAATCACCTCCCAATTTGCTAGCATCGGGCATACTCACGAGACGGACATATTAGGATCAATCGGCTGCTAGTTCATTGACGAGAGCGAGCTCCTCAATGTCGCCGACAAGGATAACCTCCTAAATAAGCATGAGCGTGTTTGTGGTTGTCAAGATCTCGAGGCCTTAAGGAGAGTCATGAATGAGGACGTGCAACCGGCACACTTTTTGGGTCGTGTGGTGGAGACCAAGGGATTGAGAGGATCGTGGCCGATGCGCTACTCCTCATGGAATTGGGCTACAATGGTCTATTTATGGGCCCAAAGATCTTTGATAGAAACGGGAACTAAACACATCGGGAAAAAGGATCGCGAAAATGAGTTGCATAACATGACCTAATAGCAAATCTTAGTGCTAATAAAGATGAAAAGTTTCTGTAGGAAATGAATTGAGACCTAATAGCAAATCTTAGTGCTAATAAAGATGAAAAGTTTCTGCAGGAAATGAATTGGGGCCTAATAGCAAATCTTAGTGCTAGTAAAGATGAAAAGTTTTTCTATAGGAAATGAATTTGATCCTCATTCTTGAACGCCGAAAATCACTAAGTTGTTTAGAATTCATTTGATTCAACATTTTTTTTGTTAGGGTTCGTTCTCAGGAATTTCTTCCTAAGTCATAGTTTTTAAAAGAAGGTTTGGATTTCTATTAGTTATGGGGGAAAGTACCAAAATAGTCCTAAACTTTTTACATTGGTACCAATTCAGTCATAAACTTTTTAATTGGACCAATTTAGTCCTAAACATTTTTATATTGGTACCAATTCAGTTCATCCGACTAATTTAAGTCGAAAATTGCCGATGTGGCGTCATGTGAACAAATTTTATAATTTTTTATATTTTTTCAGATTTTTTAAATTCTTTTTTTTTTTTTTCTTTCTTTTTCTTTTCTCCTTATCCCTTGGTGGCGAGGTCGCCGTAGCCAGGCCGACCATCGCCACCCACAGGCTGGCCGAGGCAAGGGGCCCCGCGCCCTCGCCGACCACAAGCAAGGGCATCGGCCCCCACCCCCGAGATCTAGGTGAGGGCTCTTTGCGCCCTCGCCCGTGGCCAACAAGGGCGCACTCGCCCGTTGGCCGATGAGGGCGCAACGGCCCTCACTCGTGGCGGCGAGGGCGCGACGACCCTTGCCCAAATCCGGGCAAGGCACTACGCCCTCCCGCCACAAGCGAGGCCGCCATGGCCCTCGCCCGGATTTGGGCGAGGGCCCGATGCCCTCGTTCGTGGCGGGCGAGGGCATTGTGCCCTCGCGCCCGGATCTCGGTGAGGGCCGCCGCACCCTCGCCCGTGGCCGACGAGGCGCAGAGGCCCTCATCGGTTGGCCGGCGAGGGTTTCGACCCTTGCTGGATCTCGGGCGGGGCCAACGCCCTCGCTTGTGATCGGCGATGGCGCGGTGGCCCTCGCCAATGGCCGACGAGGGCATAAGGCCCCTCGCCCCAACCAGCTAGTGGCCGACGATGGTCGACCGGCCAGCCAAACGATAAGGAGAAAAGAAAAATAGTAATTTAAAAATTTTGAAAAAAAATATATAAAAATATATAAAATTTGTCCACATAAGACCACCGGTAACCACGTCAACAATTTTCGGCTTAAATTGGCTGGATGGATTGAATTGGCACCAATGTAAAAAGGTTTATAACTAAATTAGTCCAATTAAAAAGTTTAGGACTGGATTGGTACCAATGCTAAAGGTTTATGACTATTTTGGTACTTTTCCCATTAGTTATGAGGTTATGCAAACAAAGAGAGGACTCTATATATAGAGTACTCTTTTGATTATAAGAGTACATAGCCGTACATCTCTCCTAATCTAACAATGGAGGTTCTATCTCCCAATCTACCAATTACCACATTAATCACAAGAGCACTCTAGAATAGTATAGAATTCTCATATTGTCCCTAGAGTTATTCTAGAGTTGATAAGAAACAAGGGATTTTGGCCTATGAACAAAGCTTAACTAAATATTGAGCAAACCATTCCTAATCAAATTTTTAGAGTTATAATTGAATTTTAGCTTAACTTGAATGAGTTTCGGTCTTGATGGAAGTAATGACATGAAAAGTGTAGGAATATTTAAATGTCAATTCAAACACATCATCTAACATTTTAAATGTTTAGAACAGTTAGTTATAATCTCACCAAATTTCATGTCTATATTAAAACATCAATTATTGAGCTCAAATCTTCCCAAACTCATTATTTGCATCCATATATATATATATATATATATATATATATATATATATATATGTTTATATTTAAGTCTTTGACAAAAAATCAACATAGGCTCAAGGAAGAGCATAAGGATTTTTCTATATAAAATTACGCATTCATTTAATAATGAAGTCCTTTTTTTCAAGCTTCGTTTTGTATTTATTCTTTGTTTATTACTCCTTGTTATCCATTTGTTTTTATGTACTTATTTAGTTGTTTGATTGATGTGGCTACATCAAAATTTCCATACAAGAAAAAAAATTAGGGAAAATTTCAAATAAGGGCTTGAAGTACCTTTATTTTCTCAAATAAGGGCTTAGAGTAGACCTTATTTCAAACAAGAGCCTGAAATGTCATTATTTTCTCTAATAAGAGCCAAGAGTATATCTTATTTTAGACAAGGGTCTGAGTGACTATATCTATTTCAAATAAAGACCTGACTTCCGGCTGGTCAAAGGCATTTTAGTTATTTAACTTTTTTTAAAACTTTTTTCCTTTTTTCTTTCTTTTTTTTTCCTTTTTTAGTTTTTCTTCTTCATCGCCGTCAAGGGCCTGTCGACCATCAATGATGTTAGAAATGGTTGGGTGAGGGTCGCCCTCACCTAATCTAGCAAGGGCCACCCTCGCCGACTGCTAGTAAATGTTGGCAAAGGCCTACCAGCCCTCGCCAGCCTTGGGCGAGGCCACCCTCACCAAATCTAATGAGAGTCGACCTCGCCTGGGGCCAACGAGGGCTCGGTGACCCTCATCGCCACTGTCGAGCCCTCATCAGCTGCTAGCAAGGGATGGCCTCACTTGGACAAGGGTCACCTTGCCTTAGGGGAGGCCACCTCACGGCCATTAGCAAGGTCGGCCCTCACAAGATGTGAGCAAGGATCGCCTCGCCAGTGGTTGAAAAGGGTCATCGGGCCTAGGCGAGGCCAACCCTCACCGTGATCGGCAATGGTGGCCTTGTCAAGCACTCACCAAAGAATCGTTGGCCCTTGCTCGAAAAAAAAAAATGGAAAGAAAATAAAAGAATAAAAATAATTTAAAATTAAAATTGCAATTAGATGAAAATGCCCTTCGTTGGTTAGAATGTTTAGCCAGCCAATGACCAACAAGATCATGCTCTATATGAAACAATCATGGCCATTTCAGGTCATTATTTGACATAAAGCCCACTTTGGACCCTTATTTTAGAAAATGAGGGCATTTCCTATCTTTATTTGGAATTTTTCTAAAAAATTGGGCTGCTTTCTCACATTAGCCCAATTCAATAGAATAATTTTTTTTAGGAAAAAGTACCATACCACGACTAAATCATGAGGCTGAATTTTTTTTCTTTTTCACTATTTTTTAGTTAGATTTAGGCCATCAATGTACTTGCTCGAGTATGAATGCAATCTTTATATAGCTAGGAATATTGTGCTTGTGGAGACAAAACTCCGTAGACAATTATTAAAAGTAAAATACTCGTACTATTACGTTTAATCCACAAAAGCACGCGATCTACAATAAAGTAAGCGTATGTTGAAAAAAGAACTTGATTTATTTGTGTGGCAATACTAAACACATGATTATACTCATTCATAAGTAATTTATTCTCTAATTTTAAACCATTAAGCCGCATATATAATCGTACTATATATGGATTTGGATTTATATACCAAAAATGAGATGGTATCACATTAAATTCTTAGGATAATACTTTCAAATAACGTTATACTCGTAACTACTCTTGATCTCTAATTAGCTACCAAAAGTAATAACCAATTTCTAGATACCAAAATTTATGACAATTTTGGTTAACTTATAAGGACTTGATTCAACATGTGCATTTTTTTTCCCTCAATTCAAACTCACTTGACATAAACTCATAAGGGAACATCATTTTTAGAACTCATCACGGGTCACATTTTTTTCATAGCAAATTTTTTTTTTTTTTTTGAATTAGAGATCACATGATATCCGGCCAAGTTTCATGCAACTCAACTAATCAATCACTCTTTGTGAGATCTTAAGAGCACATTCCCCACATTGACCTATTACATTCAGGTATTATTCCAAAAGTAATCCCGACAAAACCTAAACCTAATGATAAAGATCCATCCGTATAAATTGGTAGTACTACTTTTGTCCCCTAGATTAACGATAGAGATATGTATAATTTGAAGCTTAGCATTTGGCACAATGTCCTTCTCCAATGGTGTCGAGTGCTGGGCTCAAACGGGTATACCTGGGGCCCATCCCAAATTTGGGCTCAAAATAGGCTGGGCCTGTTTTAGGTAGTTTAAGATTTCGACTCTGGCCTTTTGGCTTTTCTCTGGCTTTCGTTAAGCTAAGTAATTACTATATTTGGAAACATCTATATTTTGCTTTAAAATGCTAAAAAAAAAAAAAAATTGAGCATTTTCAAATTGTTCCTCATTGCTTACATAATTACCTTTTACTCTTTCTAAAAGAATTATCACTAGATATGACCAGAGTTAGATATTCTACTCTTGTTTCGTGTGGGCAATGTTGTATTTTACCGAGTAAAACTAAATTCCTAATAGTGCTTATCGGTATCAAGAGAAATAGTGGCATAAAATATTCATAGAATTGAATGCAAGGTGAAAATGTAAAACCTAAAATAGCAAAAGTAAATTTCTAACAAAATTTCTTTTGTATGTAGTATCTGACTAAGGTAAGATTCAAACTATATGACCTGAACCGTATGGCTGGATTTAGTTTTTCCTAAATAAAATGTAACCTACATCATTTGTGAATAAATATATCTGAATTTATATATGAAAAATATAACTAAATATATCTCACTGGAGATCTATAAACTAAATATATTCTTCTTCTTCTTCTTCTTCTTCTTCTTACATCGACCCATGAGCCAACTGTTCAACGGCCTTTACTCCCAAAGTCCCTACTCCAAGGATTCTTCTAAGATCGCGACATCGATAAGAGTAGCTCTAACTCAAGTTAAACATTCTCCAGTAGGTGTGGAACTCCTCTTCTTCTTCTTCTTCTTCTTCTTCTTCTTCTTACATTGTATGTCTTGTAGTCCTTGAATCGACCCACGAGCCAACTGTTCGATGGCCTTTCCTCCCAAAGTCCCTACTCCAAGGATTCTTTTAAGATCGCGACATCGATAGGAGTAGCTCTAACTCAAGTTAAACATTCTCCAGTAGGTGTGGAACTCCTATGTTACCACTTAAAGACAGTTCTTCTCATCATTCACCTCTCCCTACATGACATCATATGTTTTTGTGGTCGAGACATGCATGTGCATTTGTAAAATGCGACATAAATACTACATACTTTTATTTGTGACTAATCCTATTAGTATGGATGTAAGATGAGGCTTTTTAATCTGTCTTATATTATGTACGCTCTTATTGCTTTTACATACCTTTAAACTAGAGGCGGCAATTTCTGAGCGAGCATGATATACTTCGCAAAATCCGCATGGGGCAGAACACGAGCATATGACTAACTTGAAACTAACGAGATTGACACCATTGTATTCCTTTTATTAAAATGAATTTGACATCGTTGTCTCAAAGTTATCCTATCTTATAGATTACATGAAATGACATGGATACGAATTGTCATCCATATTCAAACAGGTCCAATTAACAAGGCTAGTGACAATTAAGAATCACCAACTTTTCCTCCCGTCATCTTCACGATAAGTTCATAACTATAAGTTCTGTAACGAGGATTCTGTCAAAGAGTCTTATTAATTTTCATGCAACCAAATAAGGAAATATGAATTTTATTGTTTTGATTTTCTCATGACATGATGCTTTCTGTGTCAAACTTTTACTAATCAAATGTGCCTATAAATTTCTCTACTTCAAACATCAATTTCATCGCTTATCTTGGTGATACCCTCATTTCTCAAATTGGAAGTACACTTAAATCAGTCAATATTTTTCATTATTTTAAAGAGTGAAATGCATGTGCAGATTGGATAGCAAATTGGGTTATCTAACCCAACAATACAAAACCATTGGGATTTGCCCTAGTGGCCACCCTTCCAACATGGAAAGGGAGGTGAGGAGTTCAAATCCCCATCTTCTCGACACTTTTTCAAAAGGGATGGGGTGGGGACGCGTAAGTTTCAAGTGGGTTTCGACTCACCGCCCGCAAACATGCGGGGCAAAAGTCAATGGAGCGTGAGTGTAGAATAGGAATAGAGTAGGGTTTTCTCGACCAAAAAAAAAAAAAAACCAACAATACAAGTGATAATGCTGTAATAGATGGGCCACCAATAGGTTTGCTTTCTTTGTTGCTCGTAGATCAAATTGGATCATGTTTTACTAGGAGAGTAACGATATAATTTTCGAGTCAAACCCATTTTCTTACCCAAAAAAATATGCCTATTAACATTAGTATAATTCATCATCAAAATATTTGGTCTAGTTGATTAAGTCTTATAGCCAAGACGTCTTCTCTTCTTTGGCATTCACAATCATGCACCTGCTTATTATAGTATTGTCCCTAATTCAATCTCCTTGCGCAAAAGCCTCACGGGATTAGAATTTCAGTGGTGCTACGATGATAGGCTTCTCCATCCGACAACTTAGCCTCGGCTCACGTCGGTTTACTATCATCATCTAGGGCTCAAACACATAACGTGGAATATTATACAAAAGTCTCAGCTGGTTGCCGATCGCTCCTTCAAACTTCATCCTATTATTTATCAAAGACAAACGATACAATGATTCCGCAATATTTGACTGACATTTCACTAATCACTGCAAACTTCTAGCTCTTGAAGGGCTTCTGACATTTCCCCAATTACCTCAAAATCATAAAATCCAATATGACAATCCTCGATGCAAGAACTTCGCTTTGAGTCTAATTAAATCGGCTCTTCCCATTTGACAAATGGTCAAACAATTTCACTTTATAAAAAGCTGAAAAACAATAGTCAACTCCATTCACTAGGTAATCCAATATCCAACGACCAGAATTAATTTGCCTTTTCCTTTTCTTTTTCGGTTTATTGACTTTAAAAGAAGCTGCAATTCCCGAGGAGTATGTATCCGTGGATCACGGGACTAACATTTAAACCATTGTAGTGGTGCTGTCTCCAACCATCCAAACATCAAAATTGAATTGCGAAATTAATATCATCTCATCGTGCCACGTTAAGCTCATAACCTAAATTTGTTCTATTATGACTATTTTCTGGAGTCTTCTAAGTGATCCAACGCTTCCTTCAAATCCCCAAGTCGTGATCCATTTATGATCGTTAGTTCTCAGTGAAGAGGAAAACGGTTCAAATAAAAAATTTGGACATGATTACACAAGGGGAAAAACTTGTCAAATCAATCCTAAAATTTTCAATTGTGCAAAGTTAGTTCCTAAATTTATGCAAAATTTCAAGATAGTCCATTCAATTAATTCTCACTGGAAATCGCCGATGTGACAATATGTCACATAAAACGATCAACTGTGACTAGATCGTAATATTGTTGATTTCGAGCAAAAGTTTAGGACTAAACTTTTGCTTGAATTTCACGCAAAAGTTTAGAACTAAACTAAAATAAATAGAAAGTTTAAAATCGAATTGACATAGTATAATAAATTTAGACTGATTAGGTAATTTTCGCTTACACGATCACTAGATTTAATTCAAGTTGCTCATGTCACGCCATAGGAAAATTGAGTTTGAAACTTGTAATGGATGTTTTCTTTTAACAAAATCAATTGATGGCCAATCCGAATCTAAAATACCAATCTCGCTCTTCTCCTGCAAAATTTCAAAGAGATTTCAGCCAATTGTCGGCCTATTTTACTCTGGTGCTATATCTTGTTTTATGGAAAAATCTCAAGTAAATGCCCAAAAAATGGGGTTGTTTTCTTAAAAAGAACTTCATAATGAACCTTATCTCAAATGACCAATTTAGTCTCCAATAAGGCCTTAAACTCGTCATTCAGTCGAATCTTAGCTGACCGGATTGCACGTACTAACTCCAGTGTTCGAGTTTCTTCAAACCGGATAAAAGTTGGAACATTTGGAACAGAATTGCCTCTGATGTTGGCATCGGTGTTAGCACGCGAGTCGCTTGTACAGAAGACCGGCCGGCAAAGATGAAGCACTAACCATTTTCCTGGTGGGGGGTTTTAATGATGTAGGTAGGGCTGGAGGTGGAGAG
The DNA here is from genome assembly GCA_014182715.1 of Eucalyptus cloeziana. Taxonomy (NCBI): domain Eukaryota; kingdom Viridiplantae; phylum Streptophyta; class Magnoliopsida; order Myrtales; family Myrtaceae; genus Eucalyptus; species Eucalyptus cloeziana. The sequence continues at coordinate 10,716,261 of CM024637.1, forward strand.
ACCTACGAAGTGAAAGCTGACAAGAGAAAACACAGTCGCAAGAACTGCCACTACTCGTTCTTTCCTTCTGTCCGTATGTGGCCGACGCCGGAAGAGAAAGAACAAGAAACGCAGATTTCTCTCTCCCCCACCTTCTTGATTTCACCATTGACTTACACGCTCGACGTATCTCGTTAATGTTTTTTTATCTTTTCCTCCTCCTTTATCCTCCTCATCATCATCATCATCCATCATTCATGCGTGCAAAACGTCTGAGCAAGGCCAGACCAACGACGTCGCCATCGCTCCACTGTTTGCAGACCTAATTCCTCCGCCCCCTCGTGGTCGGGAGAGGAATACGCAAAAGCGTTCGTCCGCAAATTGCCGTTAGCCACGCGTCTCCCCCGTGTCAGATGAAAGCCATTTTGACCTTCGAAGGAAGTCATCTTTGATGGGGAGGTGCCATCGTCACTCATCTTTGATGATTCTTGATTCTGATGATGGCGATGGCGATGTTACGAGAGAGAAATGCCTTATTTCTTTTGAGCGGTTCCTTCGAATTCCAATATTTCCCTGTAAATGTCCGAATTCAAAAGGTCCAATGTCGGCAAGAGTTAAAGTTAATTTAATGGGTACGTTGAAATTAGACAATATAACACGAGTCATTCAAATAATAATTCAAAACACTAATTGAACTCATTATCTAATGGAAAAACGTTGAATACTCGATATTAGTGTATATATTTTTATTATTCATCTTATATTATGTATTTTTCTCTTCTTCTTTTTTCGAAACCTCCGAAGCAGGGTTAGCTGTCCGTTATATCTCAATCACTCAATCAGACTCAAGACTGTTGGAACCAGTTCGCACGTAAAAAATCTGCACCAGTCCCACACAACAACGATCGTCAACCAACCACTCCCGTCTCTTCTATTTTTTTCCGCCGAACCCTTTTTGCACAGTGCTACTGATTTCCCCATACTCAAGCTCATTATACAACACAGATGCCGAAACTTTCAGAGAGAGAGAGAGAGAGAGAGAGAGAAATTAATACTTCTTTTTGCGTTTGACGGTCAGACCCTTCAAAAACGTGCAAGGAAGATAAGGCTTGGAAAAAAGGGCAGTTCGAAAGCGGACTGCTTTCAGGGATTCAATCAGTCTTTTTGATCACTCCAACGTGTGCCGAGATTGGCCAATTTCAGTCTCTGCGGCCCCTTTTTCCCTCGTTCTGACTCCAGCTACTGTGTATACCGGTGGTATTCTATCGTGTGCACTCGTCTTACTGGAGTTCCATGCATACCAGGAAGACAAAAGGTTCATTGATTCTCTCTCGCGGTCCTCGATTGAAATGCATTTCGGCACATTTTGCGTAACCGGATCCATGAGATTGATCAGATGCATCAATGACTTTTCAGTAACTAAGGGTGACAACTCAAATGAAGTTATTCGGTTTTACGTTGACATGAGAACATATTTCATGGTTCGTGCGCACGAATAATGTTATTTCATTCTCGATGTGATGGAACACGTTCAAGACGCTGAAAGCTCAGAGAATTCCAATGGTTCGTGCGACGTGCAATGAGCAGTACGTAGCCGATTACATGCGGTGCAACGATTATTTAATTGTTTGTCACAAATAGCAAGGATGCCTCACCATTTTTCTTTACCTTTCTTTGTGATGAACGCGGAATTTCTTTATGAAAAGCATATAGAATACTTCCTTTATCATATGAATAATCTGATAGAACTTCTCATTACTTAGGTTTTCCTTGCGCGCGCGCCCGCAAAGTGCATCGGCTAGGTAAACATCCCCAGAAAAACTAGAGTTCGGGATCCAACTCCACCTCCCACATGCCTCTCCCTAGCTAGCCCATGACCAGTAGCCTAATTACATAGTTTCTTTGCCCTAATTACATTTATCAGTTTAATCGTGTAAGCAAGTGATCTGGAAATTACATGCATTAGCTAAGGAATAGAATCTTAATTTTTTAGATCATTGCACTTCAGATTCGTCAACAATCTAATCAGTGCTGAAATTCATGTCGGCTACTTCATTTTCACTTCTCTGTCACTGATTAGCTTGCTTACTCGAATGGGTTTTGAAAAAAACAAAATTAGCTAGAAAAATTAGGAGATGCCAAGTTAAGAAACATTTCCATGAACATACATATATATGATCACTCCTGCTCGACTTCTGGGCAATAAATGGCATAGCCATGTAGCATTTGCTATTACACGATGATCGCCTAGGGTTTCTGACGTTCATCACAATTACAAGATTCGACAAAGCAAGCGCGCTTTGTGGACTAAAAGAAAATGAGAAAAAGGAGAAAAAAAATGGGATACCGAAGACAGAAGCAAAAGGAGCATTTAACCATGTTGATCTTAATGAGGTACTACATAGTTCGTCAAACTTCAAGTTTTCCAAGACCAACCACAAACCCGATTCATACGGAAACTTAACTTGGACTCACGGCAATGTAAATCGTAATAGATAAAGATAGAGAGAGAGAGAGAGAGAGAGAGAGAGTGAAGGCAGCACAGTGACCACAGCTAAGACAGCTTCTGCTTTACCTCCTTAGCCTCCACGCGTGCTCATATCTGCAACCCGAGAAAGACGCGAGTAAGTCGAAATCAAAAGATAGTAAATGCTGATTAACGAGCAAAGTTCAGCTCAAACAGGAACTAACAAATCAATCAGTTCTCACTGCCCAACACATCTTTTCGATTCACCAGTCGAAAGTTTCTCGACCGCGAAAGATCTTGTACAGAAAACATACTCTACGTCAGGAGCAGCAGGGATTCAAGATATTATAATGATAGTCACCAGATAGTAAGAGGCGCCGTGCTGGAGTGACTGAAGAGTGAGACCCCACTCATTGGTGAGAACGAGCTGACCCGAGGCGTTGATGAGCACTGCGTCATCCCCGAAGGCCTCCCTCACGTTGAACGGCCCGGATGCCACCTGGAACGCCACGTCATTGATGAACACCGTGGATTTCGCCTCGTTACTGGCCTCCGGGACACCTGCAGGCACGGGATCAGCTCTCTCCGCCTCTCAGAGTCTCGACTCTAACGCACGCATGCATTTGCCAATTTATACGCACGCATACGCACATCAGTCCAACGCAGTGGTCAAATACATCAAATTCAAAGACTCAGTTTCCGTTTTCCTCTCCTTTTTTTTTTTTTTTTTACTTTCTTTTTTGTTGCTGCTGTTTCATCACCCATGCACACGTTCATCCAGACAGATCGCAAAACCCGGATTCAAAATCTAATTCCCACTCTTCACGATTAATTGGAATGGTGACAGACATTCAATTTTTTTTTTTGTCTTATAGTTTTGATACATCAGTCACTTCCATGAGACCAGACCTAGACTGACGTGCATGTGTCACACATGATCTTTAAACAAATTTAGGGACACAAACATATGATCTTATGCCCTTGCTTATCCTCCTTTTGACCTACATTCTTTGTTTTTATCTTATGTTTCCAAAAAAAACACCTTGCGCTAATGGAGCTGCACACCCATAGGAGGCAGACATTGTCTGCTTACACCCTTTAAATAGTATTTTTAAATATAATTAGCGCAGAAATTTTTGCAAGAAGAAAGCCCATCAAGGAGCTAGGCCTACTTTGCTCTATATGTGGTAATAATTTTAATCTCCAGTCATAACTAAGTGAAGAGCTTTCTTACCCTGAACATTGTCGATGTTGGTGCTTGGAAGAGGAAGGCTAGTAGTGACAGTTGCAGGAACAGCAGAGTGAGTCGTCCCTAAAGGGTTGATCACAGAATAGTTATTACCCAGAGAGCTTGTTGGCAATTGCATCATCTTCATTTTGTGATGATCACCTTGCCCAAGTTTCTCAGAACCAGCTGCATTGTTGTTGTTGTTGTTGTTCATGATCTCGCTAAGTAAAAGGCTTGTGCAAGGGCCAATATTAGGGCTTTGCTCATGAGGAACTTGAACCACACTTGTCAGTGGAGAGAAGCAAAACCCTTGACCAGATTGAGTGAAACCACAAGTGCTTACGCCCTGATGACTTGGTTGTGGGAAAAGCAAGGACGGCTGGGTGAAAAAGTCCCCATGATGAGTCTGAGAGAAATAGGCCTGGTTCATGGAGATAACCGGATTTGGGATATCAAGAATGTCCGTAGAACACGAACCTAGGGACAAGTTTGTCTTCCTGGACCCGGTTGGAGAGGTCCTGTCAGACGAGGAGGACGACGAAGATGAATTTGGAGCTGTGACGGTGGGCGACATTGAAGATGTGATTGGATTGAAATTTTGGTTGTTGCTGCTGGTGTTGGTGTTTTGGTTTTGTTGTTGCTTCTGTTGTTTCGAGGTCTGGAGGTGACGGAGCTTGTGCTTGCTTCTAGATTTCCGGTTCTGGAACCAGTAGAACACATTGGCGTCGCCCACTTGCCCATACTCTTGCAATTGAGCCCTGATCTTCCGAATCTCCTCCCTGGGGGGGTTGACCATCCCAGAGTCGAAGATCGCCTCCAGTATGCGGATTTGCTCCGGCTTCGGGTTCCACCTCGGCTTTGGCTCCGGGGTTCGCTCCTCACAACCTTGAAAGAAACATAAATGAGCCCTTAATTACACATCTTCACCATCAAGCAAGCTCTATATAAATAAGCTATGGAAAAGGTTGGCCGGCACACTTGAGTTTGATATGTTTCGGTTATGTGACTTTTATGTGTATCCAAGAATGTTCAGTTATGTTGGGTCTTGAGAATTGATTACCATATTACCGTGTCAAAATCAAGCTGAAAATGATGAAAGAGTAACAGCAAAGCCATGATTGGCGATATCATGGGTTGTTTTTGCATGGTGGGCTAGAGAGATAGACTGATGAGTTGAGGATCAGAAGGTGGTTCAGAAAACGATGAGAGAAAATCATAATTCGCATCATATACCACAGAAAAATGGTAAAAACCCTATATTTTGCCCGCATAAAAGAAAAGGAAGTTCATATCCTTGTAAGTGTCAAATTAATTAATATCGTTATTACCTGATGAGTACGGCGAAGTTCTGTGGCATCCACTTGATGACAGGAGAGAAGGGTTGAGATCATGTTGCCATTGATGATGCTGAGTGTTGCAGGGCTTGGACTTGAACATGCTAGGCCAGTGTCTATTTGACGAAGCCATCGATAATCTCTTGCAAAGATAACAAGCAGCAATAGGAATATGAAGAAGATTATCTCTCTGAACAGTCAGCCAAAGAGAGAGAAAGAGAGAACGACACTGCAAAGAACTCTTTTGTCGCTCTCTTTTTTTTAGGGTCACTACAACTTCAATAGCTAAAAGCACCTCCTCTCTTCTTATAGCCTCTTCACCTTCACCTACCCTCTGCAAATTCAGTCCATTTTTTCAATTAAGTACACAGTCCTTAACCCATCCCCCCGAGAATTTTGTTTTTCAAAAAGAAAGAGAAGGAAAGAAAGAAACCCTAACTGAATATACATATCAAAAATAAAAATAAAAAATGAAAACCCAATAATGAGAAGTGAAAATTTATCAAGTTGATTAAAATAGGCAAGACCAACAACAAGAATCATCTGTGGAAACATAAACAAGAAGGGAAATGGAATTAAATGAAAAGTTTGGGATGAGTACAATAACACCCATACCTTTGCTTTGCCTTACGTATATATTTCCGCAATAGGACTGAAATTATTATCATTACTTGTGTGCATACTCAAAGTACAACAACTTTTCCCAATTCCTTCCCCTCAGGAGGAGAAGCAGAGTGAACATGGAAAGCTACGCATGTTGGGATTTTTATTGGGAATTTTTCAGGCTGTGAGAGAGATGAGAGAGAGAGATGTTAATGCAAAAGCTATGTGGACTGAACGAAGAGGAGAGAGAACGTGTGGAACTTTTGAGTCTTGATCTGATCAGTTTGTCTCTTTCTTTCCATTGTTTGTTGCAATTATTATTACCTTTTTCTATTCTCTCTCTCTCTCTTTACATTGTGTCGCTTGGGTTTGCTTGCAGGGAGTATTTATGGGTGAGTGAGAAGGAGAAGAAGAAGTGAGATTATTCTAATGGATGCGGTTGTTGCAGAAATAAATACGGGGGTGGTGGTGATGAATATGAGTTAGTCTTAGTGTTTGAAAGTCAACGAGAGAGAGAGAGAGAGAGAGAGAGAGAGAGAGAGAGAGCTTTTTAGGGTTTTTTGTTGTTTTGATTGATAAAGCGGTGGGAAATTAATTGCAAAGAAAAAAAGGGAAATTGGTTATTTCGAGCATAGCAAGAGAGGGCCTCTTTTCTTCTTGGGTTGGATTGACTCGAGGTTAATTAAGTTTTGGGTACCTAATTAACCCTTTGTTCTAAATGATGCCTTCCCATTGGTCAAATTTCCGAATTTTATCTCAAAGAATGTGTCCGTTAAAGCTCTTCTTCTTTCTTTCTTTTAAGTAGGTTTCGAGCTCCACATTTTGAATTGATCAAACACCTTTTTGTGGCAATGGCGTACCCAAGTCACGAGTCTTGATCTTCGTCATCCTTGTAGGTAATTCTAAGATAAAGCTGGACGGAATTCATAACTTTGAGCAAGTTTAATTTTATTCTTCTGCTCAATTTTCATTGTCGAAAGTCACATCTGTTATTTCGCGAAGCCAAAGTAATTCTTTCATCAATGAAAAGTTTATTAGGACTCATTCTTTTACTAGAATAATAACATATCATGGTATTCTCGAGTTTGAATCATATAATATAAGGCCACGATATTTGAATTATAACATTTCAGCTCCATTTTCAACCCTTGCCGGCCAAAATGAAGGAAACAAAAAGAAAGGAAAAAGAAAAAAATTATAATGAAAGAAAATAAATTATAAAAAATTTCAAAATATTATTTTAAAATGTCTACATTAGTATTGGCCTTACCACTTAAGACGATCGACGTCCATGTCAGCAATTTTTAATCTAAATTGATCGAATGGACTAAATTGGTACTAATGTGATAAGGAGTCTATCCAATTAAAAAATTTAAGATTGAATTAGTACTTATGCAATAGGTTTAAGACTTTTTGGATACTTTTCCCAAATACATATGAGGAACTAATGATATCTAGCTTACGGTATTCCTTACGACTCAAAAAGAAGACCCAAAGCAAAACATTTTCTTTGTATTTTTCTATATTACATAGGATATCCGAATATTTCGACTCAACTAACCTTACGGATATAGGTAGCCACTTCGTTTACATGGAGGTCATCGCAAAAGCTCAAACTAATAACACATGTGGAGTGTTTGGGGAGCCTCACGCGGGAAATTGGCTCTACAGGCATCTTAGAAAATCAAAGCCGAAAGCCTAAACTAACATGTGGAGGAACACTACATGAGTATAAAGCTCATTGAAACTCCATAAGCAAGCAATGCGGGATACTTTAGTAGCCAAAACACTAAACTGTTGAACCGATTGTTTTAATAATTTTTGAATTTATGACAAATATGCTTGCCAAAAGATTATATGATTTTTATCATCCTCTTTATGTACATTGTATTAAAAATTTGGACCTTAATAATAGATACTAAGTTATAACCATATTTATTAAGAGTGAGCACCGGTTTAGGGTAGACCTTGAACCAAAAAAAAAAAAAAATGGATACCATAACCATATTTATTAAGACCAAACAATGCCAAACAATGCAATTCGATTCCCACAAGAAACAATCCAATCCTCGGTCCCAAAAATTGGGCACTAATAATGTGCGATCTGGTTCCAAGGTCAGGGTGCTTAACCAAACCGCCAAACTAACCTTGGATCTAATCCACTTAAACTATGTTTGTTGTTTGTTTTACTTTCAAGTAATTTAAATTTGGAGCAATCTTTTATAGATAAATGGGGAATTAAGTTCTACAATTCATGTTTCATCTTACGTGTTTCAAACTTTTTTATGTTTATTTCATTTTAAGTGTTCATCTTTTATGGATTGTTACTTTCGGAAAGTGGAGATTTCTACTATTGTTTTTGCTTTCATTTTGCCTGACTAAGGAATGAATTGGATAAATCCTTGTTTTTTGAGATTTTTGTTTGGCTTTTATTGGTAGTTTACTTCTAGCCGTTTTGTTGTTAAGTGTCAAAATATTGCATGTTGATGGATATATACATTGAAATAATAAGTTTGTCCTTTCAAGGAATACAAAAAGTTGAAATAAAATAGAAAAATAATAATCAGACAATTCCATGGACTGACCTAGAACCAGAGTAGACCAACAAGGTTTGCCTTCAGAGTCTACATGATCAGTTTCTGGTTTTAAAATATGAGAACTAATCATGTGTGGGCAGGTTTTAAATTCCAAAATTAACCTAGCCTAATCTTAAAACAGCTCACCCCTAATATTTACCAAACTTACATGACAGTTTTATGAATAATTAGTCCTACTCACTATCTCAGGTTCAAAGAATGTGAATTCTCTCCTAGCTGGTTTGCTCATTTGTCGAACTATCAATTATCTTTTCCTCTCTTTTCAAATTGAGAAAGACATCATTGGTGTCAAGACAAAAATTACATAATTCTATTCTCACGACTTAATTCAAGTATATTGTAAAAAAAAAAATTCTTATATAAAATACTTAAGTTATTAGATGAAAAATGGTAGTCACTTATATAGGTTTGGACGTCAAGAGAGCCGACAGGATACCTTTTCCACCATGGATGCACAAAAACTACATAGCATGTTTGTTGTATTTCCATATAAACATTTTTCCTCACTCACCACCCTAAATTGAGATTTGCAAAGTTCTTATCTTGCTCCAAGACATTTTTGCGCAGCCAAATTTGCATGTACTTTGTCGATATTGCAAGAGGTTAAACAATATATACTTAATTAATGAAGCTTCGGATGTCCCCTAAATCGAGCAATTTCTTATTCTAACTATCCGAAATCCTCAAAACCCTAATTCACCAACAAAAAAAAAAAAACTAATCGAATGAGCGAGCGAACAGTGAGTCAGAAAGAGAAAGAGAGAGACAAAGGAGGCGGAGGTGCTGAGGGAGGGAGGGCATGTAGAGGAGAGGATGGTGATGGAGCTGTTTAGGGTTTCCTTTTTTTTGTGTTTATGAATACGTTCAGTGTTTAATAAACATTGTTTAATCTAATTGTTTTGATTTCGAAATTAGATCAGTAATGTGTTTCAGGATTTATAACTTAAAGTTAAACCGAACCATTGTTTTCCTTACTACCGAAAAGAAATCCAACTCGAAAAGACCCGGAATTTTTTTTCGGTTCCAGCAGTTCTTTTTCACATCTCTAATATTTATCATGCACATGAAATAGAAGAACAAAGAAGGGATAAGTGCATTAGAAGTCCTAAAATTTGTCATGAAAATGCAATTAAGTCTTAAAACTTGTCACAAAGTGCAATTAAGTTCTAAAACTTTCAAAAAGTGCAATCTAGTCCTAAAACTTATCAAAATGGTTCAATCTAAGTTTTTCCATTGATTGCACTTTTTGAAAGTTTTAGAACTCGATTGCACTTTCGAGACAAGTTTTAGGACTTTATTAAACATTTTGAAAGTTTTAGGACTTGATTGAATTTTCGTGATAAGTTTTAGGACTTAATTGCACTTTTTGAAAGTTTTAAGACTCAATTACATTTTCATGATAAGTTTTAGGACTTCTAATGTGATAAGTTTTAGGACTTCTAATGCACATATATCCCAATAAAAAATAATGCGGTCGAAATCAAAAAAATATTTAGGCACTTAAAAAGGAATGGCCCATGAATTTATATATCAAAAAGACGGAATGTGATCACCCAAATCTTCAAATGAATTGTCAATTTGTCTCGTACAGCTGAACAGTAGTGTTAATTACCCGAGCAAGGCATACTGTGTTGGATTCTCCCCGCTTCTCACCGTACAAAATTACTTTTGAAACCACGTTTTTCGCCCAAGTTCGATGTCATCATTGAATTTCAGCGTTAGAATGCCTAACTTGTAAACCCAACGACACTTCGATCCATCGAGTTAACCCCCGAGTTCGAAATCGCATTGCAGGCTCGACGCTTTTCGAGGCGCAAAAACTCAGAATAACCACGTCGCCTCGACTAATCCCTCTTCAATAGATATCTGTCCTCGTTTGGACAATAAATTATTTTGGAGGGGGGCACATGATTGCATTGAATGAGGAGGGGAGAGATGGGGGGGTAAATGTCTAAAAATGCCGAATGAAATGGGTATGTGTGTCGAAGCTTGAAATGCGCTGCACGAGCTGGAGCTCTTGTTGCAAACGTGCAGGCAGTAAATACGCACTCCCTCACGACACCAACATGCGACCATTAATTGCGCTCAATCCGCTCGCTCGCTCTCGCCCATGCGTCGTCATACGTGGACCTGTCCTCGCTCCATCTCCTCTTCTTCGGGCACTGAAAATCGAGCGGACGGAGATCGTCAGGATTCCTTTTTCGCTGGTCCTCCTTTCTTCGTACGCATCCAACATCTCCATCTTACAGTGACCTTAGCGTAATGCGAGTGATGCAAATTGTGCTGATAGAATGAGGCTACAGCGGATCGAGCAAACCTTGGTTCAAATTGGTCGGCGCCACTCGAATGTTGTGGCCACATCGAATGTGGTTAGTCCATGGAGGTCTAACTCTTGGCTTGAGACGAGGAATACAAAAAAGATCGCATGTGAGAGGTCGGCACCATGGTAGTTATGGCTGGTTAAGAAAACCACATGTTTGTAGAGGCATGGTCATGAACTTCCTCCGCATTAGGATCGGTCTCGCTTTGCAGGCTCTCCGGATCTCGTTTTCTTTCAATCGCCTTTGCCGGGTGCACGTAGATTTCTATATTTAAAAGCCAATGCATTAGGTGCCTCTCATCCATGTGAATGTATCTACTCTGCTATGTATATATTCCTTCTTCCGTCGCTTAAAACAGAAGAAAGGTAAAGAGCTGCTTCATCACTCTGTTGGTCGGTCAATGGCATGGTCTACCGCATTTACAAATATATATCCATGAAAGTCATGTTTGGCTCCGACAGAACATTCTGATTGATAGGATGCGTGTGTGGGCATCACCCAAGATCGCGGATGATGTCCACGTTTATACCCACTAAATCAGAGACCTTATATGTAGAAAAACACAGGACATCCGTATGAATATGCATGCAACATATGAGCAGATAAGAAGATTTTGCGAGATATTTAAGAATGACATCCAATCTGGGTACCAGACCAGCCCCAACACAATACAGCCACAATCAAATTAATGGTCTCGAGAAAAACATAGGAACAAAGAAATGCCTTATGGGTTGACCTGGGCTTATTCGGAATTTAAGACCTCATCCACAATATCATTACCCTCCTAGTCCTAGTATATACTGGGTTATTTTAGATAATTATATGGTCTGTTTCTATATTAATATATCTATTAGGCACGTTTCAAGTTCCGCTGTCGACTGGAACAGGTTTTCAGGTGCATTTAGCAAGCAATCTCGAGAATGGGACAAAGTTTGAGGTTATACTTAGGGGCCAATTTGCCATCCCCAGTTGGTAGATCTGAACGGACTTCCTCAATGACACTCCACATTCTTTTAGTAGCAACAAGGGACAGTATTACAAATCAAAAAGAAGCGACGGTCTGTAATTCTGCTTTTCAAATCTCTGGGAATAAACGAACAAACGAACAAACGAACCGAACCAGAATGAACAGTATTCAAACAAAAACAAAACTGGTCATGGTTTATACTCACTGGAGGGAAGTGCCATTCATTTACATTGGACCTTTTATTAGGGACTTGAGGGGCTCTGGATTTACATTAGAGTGATGTTGATCGAAATGGACATTCATTTCACGAGAGAAAACTTGCTAACACTGCACATTAAATTACCATATACGGTCTTCCGTTTCCTTCAGATCCATGGAACAGAGATCATGCTAGCGTAATCCAGTCTCATGCAACGAAAAAGAGTTGAGACATCTCTTCTGGGTGCAAAACCTTATCACCAAAGACTGGAAATATCTGCAACAGAAGAAGGGTCAGCAACCAATCAGAAGTTCCATAACGAAAACATGTAATAACACAATGCCGCCACAACAGACCAGGTTCATACATTGTAAGGGGTCTCATATTCTCCTCATTGAAGTATAACTATATATCTTGATCAATATTGGACCAGGACAAAAATTTAACACGCTGGATGGCAAACTGGGAGAAACATGTCAAGGATTAATGAGCACCAAGGCTAGGATTTGAGGCCTATGCAAAGAACGGACTGCAAAAGATGCTATTCTAACCTTGTAAAAGAAAAGCATCACACTAAGAACTGCTTTCCAGCTAAAAATTAGAACAACGAGAGGAACAAAATATAAAGCCTGATTCCAGGAAAGAAAGAGAAGTATATGCCTGATGTCAGATTAGTATGTCTGGTGCAGATGTCACAGGTCGCAATGGAAAGCTAGAAAGAAAGTATTAAACTGGAATTACACTCCATTTCCATCCTATAGCATATTCCCTTCTTCTTTTTTTCTTCTTTTTTTTATTTTGCTTTTTTTTTTGTGAGACCAGTAATATCTAGGTACCAGGTGCCAGAAAAGCTCAGCACGTTCTTCACAGCATACAGTACTAATGGCTGAGAAAAAAGACCACGAAACTGGCAATTATTGCAATCAGAGAGAATAATAACAAGGAAATATCAAAGAAAGAGACACCTTATCTGAAGGAAGAAGATGATCATAAGAGCCATAAAAAATCAAAGAACCAAAGCTAAGGCCATTACCCAATAAACAGTAGTTTGATTACCTCTCCAATAAAATCCACATGTTCTGGATTGCTTGACAAGCATACAGCAAGCTCTCTAGCGTGAATGATGTTAAAGAAGAAACAGGTCCTACGATCATTAATATGCATGCAAAACAATTCCGGAAAAGAAAACAAAAAAGAAAGAAGAAAAAAGAACTTTTGTACAAGATAAAAGGTCCATTGATACTATCTTCAAAGAAAGTCCTTCATTTTTGTTATGGTCCACTTGAAAGAAACCAAGTTTATGGATGCTAGGTGGCATCTGAATAAGATAGACTCAGAGCCATGCAAATCTTGGTCAGACCATGGCAAAATCTTGTCTATGTAGAGACAATCAACTTTTTCTTTCTCATATTTAATATGAATCCAATAAGCAAAGTCTGACAAAATACAAAAAGGACAGCCCGTCACTCTACGGGCCTGACCATGACCAAAGACAAGAAAAGGCTATGGACCAAAGAATATTCAACATCACCAGGAAGTTTCCACATTTCAGTAACCGGTGAGCGATGCTACATCAATAATCAAGAACTATATGAGCAATCAATTGACAATAGTATTAAGCTCTCACCCCCTCCTAACTTTATACCTCTAGTCCTTGGAATGTTTCCTCGAAGATGGCAAGAAACCTCAATGTCGTCAATGGGATCATTTGATATCTGAAGATTGTTCCCCCCATTTCAGATTCAAGATCCCTAACAGATCTGCTCACGTGGTAAAAGCAGAGAACCTCCCCCCAACTCAGTTGGCAAGCCTACCTCTAAAGACAATGCTAGCTTGAGCTTGTTCAAGATCAATTTTTTAAAGCTACCACATCATTATAGAGCACCCAGCTCAAATCAAATCTTCCAACCATCTAAGCACAGCACCCGTCAACACCATTTCATGGGGGCATACAATTAGAATTCAATCCTCTAATTACCATCATTCGCAACACAACATCAACATCAATTCACCAAATGCAAATGCTCATAGACAAAGCCATAATCTCCCCCCTTAACCTATCACTCTTCACAAGATCATAGAGCTGTAACAACTTAGGAAAGCAAACCCGAATTACCAGTCTTTAGTATAATCGCACTCATAATACTATCCATCTTCTACAAGTTAAGCCACCGCGAAACCGATAATTATAGCACCAGTCATCACTACAGCATCAATATTACCAACAAAGTCTCACAATTCACCATGGAAAAGAAAAGCAAGGAAAGGACCATGGTACCTACAACGCCAACCGCAACGCGACTACGTCTACCCGCTCGCTTTCTCCGTCACGTCCTTCTTCGGCGAATCGGCGCCGCCCGGACGCGTCGGCGGCGCGTGAGAATCGTCCCCGAGCGACGGCAGCGGGTTGCCGCCCTTGATGACCCAGCCCAGGGCGAAGAACGCGGCCCCGGCGAGGATCGCCGTCCCCCAGGCTTGGGAGTACCACCGGCTGTACTGCCGGATCGCGTACCGCCACTGCTCCCGCAGCGCCACCGGGTCGGGGTTCGCCGCGTCGGGCGGGTTCGGGTACTTGACCCGGTGGCCGGAGAACTCCTGGGGGTGGGGCCCGCCGCTCGGGAGCTCCGCCGTGGGCGGCGGAGGAGGGCGGGAGGCGGCGTGGGGTCTGGGGTCCTGGCGGTCGGTCATGGCGTCGATTTCGAGCGTGCGGATTGAAGCCGAAATGAGCGTCGAAAGCTGCGCATGAAAGCGTGGCTCGGGCGAGAATCGCTCGACGTTGATCACGGCCGTTGATCGCTGTAGAACTTGATGTAATCGACGGCGGCGGTTACGTGTGATCGGTGGATGCGGGCTCAGACGAGTCTGCACCGCGCGACACGGAGTCCGTCCGTTTGAGGAGGCGAAGGACACGTAGCACCGGCTGCACGACACGTGCGTATCCCACGTGCGAAAAACTTGAATGACAACAAAAAAGGATAATGGAGAAATATTCATTTTACTCTATCTTTTTTTTTTTTTTTTTTTGTCAATCTCCTACTCTATTCCTATTCTACATTCTATCTCGTTTTCGCGCCGCTCGAGGCGTGGGAGTCGAAACCCACTTCAAACTTACGCATCTCCACCCCATCCCCCCGAGAAAGTCCCCGAGAAAATGGGATTTGACCCTCACCTCCCCCTTCCTTTGGGAAGGGTGGCGCCACCCCAACCCCGTTTTACTCTATCTGATGCCTGCAATTTTTATCTCTGATCGATACACATTAGATTTGCCGAATTACACAAAAAATATTACTTGAATATAGATTTGAGTGAAGTAAATTAAATGAACAATTTGGTTTTAATAAAAATCATAACACTGAAACATATATTGAAGAAATTAATTATTGTGTATAACGTCACTTAAGAAAATATTTAAAGCTACTTTCAAACTACTCATCTTTTAAAATTCAATTCTAATAAGAAATAGAATTTTTCCAAGGATGAAAAATCAATTTAAATAAACGCAATATTGAACGAGGATGTTGTGTCTCTTACATCGTGACAATCGCAATGCGTAAATTGAAGCACCACTTGGCGAGCACGGGAGGAAATATTACAAACTCTCTATTATGGAGAGTCTAATTTTAATAATATATGCAACAAATATGTAAGATGATTGACTTTTTCTGATTTGGTGGTCCATTTGATTTCAAGTTCAAATATTTGCATAAACCTCCGAATCCCAAACCCTGTTTATCTATACCATCCTTGGCCATTTGGGACACTAAACCCTGTTTAGCCGATACCGTCACAATCCACCGCCGGCACCCGCCATTCAGGATCTACTCAACCCAACTTCGCCGGAGGCACGAGAAAACCTAGTTCATTCTTGTTTGTGCTGCCCGATGACACCAGCCGAGGAATGTTATAAGCTCAATTCTGCCTAAACTAGTGATGCAGCACAGCACTAGCAGCAGCTCAGAACATAATCAGCAGCCGAATAAACATCATGCTTTCTAGTTGAAAGTACAGGAGAAAGCACCAATCTTGCCAACCATGGCATATAGAACTGAAGGAGCATCACAGTCGTGGCAACAGCATAATAGTGTATTACTATATGATTTTCATAAAGTACAACAAGCCAACATGCACACTAGGTGATTCCGTCGCCTCACCTTACAAATTATTCTTTAGGTCACCCCGCGCCGACGCTCACACTCAAGCGCTTACAGCCACCGGAAACCACACGTGATTGGTAATTACATGCTTTAGAAACTCATGCACCAAGCTTATCTATTCAACAGAGTAGCTTCCGCATGCATATAGGTTCCGTCCTAAGCGGCTTCCTCTTCAAGGCTGTTAACCCGTTCGCATTCATCAATCCATTCGCTGTATCTGCAAAAATTTTAAGTTCTTTTGAGAGTAAGAGGGAGAAAGAGAGGTATAAGCAGAAATGAAGAGGAAGCTATGGCCACAATGAACTTACATGTCTATTGCCTCAGTTAAAGCTGCAGAAATGACAAAGAAAAGTGGGTCAGGACGAATACACAAAACAATCTTTTCTGGAGAGGAGCAAAATCGAAAGAAATAGATTCAACCACATATAGTTTAAGGAACTACACATTCTCAGCATCTAAATCACCCGAAACATTGAGGCAGTCAAGTGCAGAGAGCTCTTATCAAACGAATTGCAACTCGCTGCTTTCACATTGCACAAAAATAGAGGAAGAGTACCAAACAAACATTATTTAGCTCCAGTCATGACTTTTGGCAAAGATGATAGTCTAAACCAGAATTCCAGTGTCAGCAGATTATGGTCTTCTCTGCTTCCTTATGACAAACCAAATCTATACAGCTAAAAAAATACTGATGGCTCTTGATCTCTTTTGATCAAGATATACGTTAAAAAGGGCATTCTAGACGTCTTGCATGCAGAAAGTATTTGTATTGCCCACAAATCATCCTATCAAAAAGCACGTAGATGTCGCCAGAACTTCATTGAGTCATTATGAAAACATGAGTAGTTTTTACCAGTATCATCATAAACATATACTACAAGTTGCAATCAGCAGAAAGTACGGGGGGAAGTATACCTGTGATGGAAGTGCTAAAGCTTGCCTGGCAGATTCCGCATACGGCTTCACCAATGAGGTTCTTCATATCACTGAAATCAAAATCTGAAGATGAGAGTGCAATATCTCTAAATCAACAACATCAAGAGGGCAATACTTTAAACTTAAATTTTCTGGCTACAATGACATTCCCTCTCAATCATCCATTTTCCCTCCCCTCTCTGTTGCCATGTTAATTCCCTTCTAATTTCAATTCAACGCTTCCAAAGAGCAGAATTATCAGTGACATTGCAACTCTGGCGACAAAATATTTCTAAACCTCGAGTTAAAGCAACTAGATTTTCTTGGCAAGCACATGATATTACAATTTCCAGACATGCCAGGCTCCAACAGAAACTGTCCAGAAATAAGGTAAAAAGGAAGAAGACGAATTCAAGAGATACTTGCATGCGACATTCAACACTTGTGCCATGGTTGCAGAATGGACAGCTGAAGACCGTATCTAGCTTGTCCATTCGCTTCTTAGGAGGTGGCTTCGCCCTTGACTTCCTCTTTCCCATGGCTTAAGTTCCTTCTGCATAGATATTTTACCAAGGGAGTCAGTAGCTAAGAGCAAAATATAGTAGCATACAAAATTCCACAAAATGCAAAACTCAAGAGCTTAACCAGAAGGACTCAGGAACAACCCCATAAGCTTTAGTTCTAGACCAGGAAAAAGGCCATACGATCCCTCCCAGAAGGACTAAACATGCCATTTGTTAAAAAGACATCGAGTGTGCTCTCGGAACAAGAACTACTTTCCTCAGGAAGCTGGATTCTATAATGACAATTTTCTATCCAAGCAGAAATTCCAGCATGATAACACTCGGTGTGCCAGGTTTACAATAAAAATTGCGGGATATCCATATCGTACGGAAAACACACACTAGAAAGTTCTCTTACTGATCTTCACAAAGATCACAGCGTGCTACAGAAGGAAAAGCTGCAAATCTAGCTATGAACAACTTGACAAGTATCTGACTCACAAATTAATACCCACAAATTCCACACAGAAGCCTCGAAGCCAGCTGAAACTCAGCCCTCAAGAACTCCATAAATTTAGAAACTTTAAACGATCTAGCAACTACCCAGTTCCCCTCTTTCAGCTTCTACCAAACCCAAGCATCTCTCTCTCTCCCCCCCCACCTCTTCAGCTGGGAACCAAGCACCTAACTTGATCATACTTCCCCAATCCACACCACCCACATACGAGATTCCTTCCCTCGCACCATGCCCTTCGACGACTAAGCCGATCTAATCCACGCTCCCGCTGATGTCGAGGTCGGTTCTGATATCACCCACAGAGTCCCCCAAGAACTCAATCGGATCAACCGGGACAAACCCCGGACCTCGATCGCGGCCGCCCACGAAACCCGAACCTCAATTTCGGGTACTTCCCTCGGGAACCACCGCCGCACTCGGTCGGCGCCGCCCTCGGTAAAGCAATAACCACCCCCACGCGCGGCTGACTAAAGCCGATCGGTATCCGCAGAGCGGTCGAGAAACAGAGCAGAGAGCGAAGGGGAAGAGTACCGAGATCGGAGAGAGAAGAGCGCCCCCGGAGGTCGCGCGTCGATGGAAAACCCTAGAGAGATGGCGAGCTCTGTCGAGGAGGGACGAAGGGGAGCGGAGGAAGAAATGGTGGAATTTGGAGAAGAAAGAAGAGGCCGAACGAGAGACGGAAGTTTCCGCTGCAGATAAACGTCGTTTCTACTCTCGACTTGTCATTTTGTGCCGTCCATTCCCCCTTCGGAAAAATGAAAATACCACTTGCAGCGCCTGATATCCAAACTTATAATTTATTTAGTATAATTTCTGAATTTGATCAAATATATAATATTATCCTTTAATTTTTTTAATTTATTCCTTAAACTTTGACTATTTAATGCGATTCATGAACTTTTAAATATTTTTATACATTTACTACTCATTTAAGGATAATATAAAATAAATTAAAAATTTAAGTACAACATTACACATCAAAATTTAAAAATCATGTTATACATATTAAAAGTTTGATGGCGGCATTGCACATTGAACTTAAGTACCTAAGATAATTTAAGAAATCGGGAGAATGATTTCAGATATTTTAAAATAATATCTTCAAGATGACCTCTTGAAATTTTTATTAGTGATTAAGCTCAAATAATCTTAAAACACAATGAGTAAAATGTTTACTTTTGAATGCTACTCTCAACTTGCATCCTTTCTTACATAGTCATACATACATACATACATATATACATACATACATACATAGTATATATTATTTACATCATCACAAAATTATGGTCCCTTGTGAGGATCGAAAAGCGAAAGATCGCAGTCGTTTAGACTAAGATTTTGATCATGAAATGAAGAATGCGTTTAAGTCCCGAGGTTATTTGAGAGAAAAGTTTCAACAAATGGGGCAATCTGAAATTTCATGGACATCGTATGGCCGAAAAAAGAAATACTCACAGGTCAATCTAGAAATCAAAGTTTTGCAAATTGGTCCATTTTCATCCTTCCCTCTGAAGAGCGTTTGCAAAACGACCCCCACCCCTTGGCCTCCTTTCTCCTTCTCCTTCTCCTTCTCCTCCTCCTCCGTAACTGAGGAAATGTCGCTCCTTCACTCTCTCTCGCACTCATCCTCTCTCTTCAGTCTTCACCACCGCCACCGTCACCGGCGTCGCTCCGCCGTCCGCCTCGACCGCCTCCGACGGCCGCCCTCCGCCGCCTCCTCCTGCCGCGGCGGCCGCCCGCGAGCCCTCCCGTCGTCGGAGCAGGAGTTCCTGGAGGCCATCGCCGACTCCGACGAGAAGCTGCTGCCCTGCTTCAGGACGTACGAGAACGACTCCGCTCGGCTCGGCCTCGTCGGAGCCGTCGACTTCGGGCAGGCCCTGACCGCGGCGGCGGCCGACGGCGGCGAGGCCGCGCGGGAGCACGTCGAGTCCGGCGCGCGCGCGATGGTGGTCGAGACCGTGTATCCTGGAGGCGCCGATGGCCGGAGCACCGTTTCGACGCGATTGGTGAGCTTTGGTTGCTGAAGCCGCGAGTCTTCTTTTTTTTTTTCTTGATGTAATCTCTGGCTTTTGCTGGCTGCTTGGGGCTTGATATGGGGGAAATAGCGAAGGAAATGTGGATTTGACTAGACATGATTGCGATTGACTAGAGAGTGACGTGTTTAGATACGTTTTGAATTTGATTGTTTTGATGAATGATGCCGAATGGCGTGAATGTCTCATGGAACAAAACATTTTCTGACGATGTTAATTAGGTTTTTGGAGTAAGATTAATAATGAACTGAGCCAATAGGAGTTACGGCCACCTGCAATGAGGCAACATGAATCAGCATTCTTTCCTGAAATTGATGTTCTTCTGATAGGTGGTAATATCAGTAGAGGAACTCATGGTTTGAGAATGACACGTGATCGATACATGTGCTAGGAAATTAGGAAGCATAAGTTTTGAATTCCTTAAACATGTTTCACTGTGGTTGGTTTGCATTTTGGTTGTCATTCCTGATTTGTGTTTTGCCATTGTGGGTATCATTAAATCCGAAGTACTGGCTACGGAGACTGAAAGTTTCCATGGAATTTGACATCGCATGAACCTGATCAATCAATGTATTTTCTAGCCAAATCATAGATTCTTGACTAGTGAATGATGTTGTTTGAGCAGTATTTCCACTTTCCTTCATCCTATTGCAGCACCTTTTTGGAACATAAGTTGCAGACGGTCTTTTGTGACAGTAAACTTCACTTGTGCATCAAATTATTTTCTGCATGTTATGTCCCTCTGTGATTTAGGTACAAAGATGATGTATGTCCTCAGTCAGGTTGGACTATTTCACCTGAATGAAAGAAAGTATTACTTCTAAAATAGTGCTTTATTATGCTTCATTGTAGGCAATGCATTTTTTCTAGCTGTCCAACTACCAGTTGCGAAAGAATGGCTTGAGATATTACAGGTGTAAGGACAGCTATACTGATACCACAATCATGAATGTTTTCGAAAAATCAATTTGTAATTGTGATATACATCTCTTTTCCTTCCAGTATTTGAAATTTTTCTGTAAGCAGTTGCTTGTAATACGGTGCTCTTCAACAGGCCCTCAGGTTATAACAACTGTCACCTTCTGACGGATTGATTTGATAATTTTGGTTTTACAGCTTTTATTTGACTGCTTCAAATCTCAAAAATAGGTTTATCTGAAATAGTATTTCAACAATCATATAATGAACTATAATGAACTACCATCTTACTCAAATGTACTTATGCATACCATCTTTTCTTTAGTTTCTGCCGGCCAGGAAAGTTAAAGAGAAGGCAAGCAAACTTAAAATTACCAAAGACATGCTGGGCAGCCCAACATCAAGTAACATACTTGCCATGACATTTAGACAAGTAGTTGTGCAGCAGCTTTGGAATTTTCAACTAGTATTGTTTCATCCTGGAGCCGAGCGAAATATGGAAGATCTTGAAAGCCCCAGAGAGGTGAAACTTCTTTCTATTGATAGCTTTTTAGCATTTATAAATTTACCATTTATATCAGCCTGATATGACTTTATGCTAGCATGTCTGTCCTGCAGGTGCAACATGATACTGATGGCTTCAGTTCTCTTGTGCATTAGGTCCCTGTGTCCTTTGCCCTCAGCTCATCGGATGAACAAGTCATTTCTATGCTTGCTGAAGTTGTTTGTACATCTGCTCTTCAAAGTACTGAACAACTTGTACTTGATAATGCACATGGCGAATTTTTTAGTGCTGTCTCCCGATGGTTTAGGAAACCCAGAAGGTTTTCTTCAAAGGATTCTTCAGTTATTTTGTGGAAGTTATTTGAAAATGAGCTGGTTGAAAATGCCACAATTTTGCTGGAACAATTCAGCACGAGCAAGGGAAAGATTCGGCTCCGTAAACCAGGATCAAAGTTCTTTGGGTGGACACGGGCCGTGCAGTCTAAACTGGAGAAGATTGGTGGTCCTGGCTTCTGTGCTTGGTTAAGTGAATACGTACCTGCCTACCGGCTTCAAGTTGATACTCAAAAGCTGCAGGATCTGAAATTAGATGGCTGGAGACAACTCGACAAGAGTATGCAAGAGGTTCTTTTGACCCAGTCGCAGATGGTACCTTTCTTCTTGTTTTTAGGCTTATGCCTCAACTGTATTTTCATTATTTTTAGCAGATGCCTTTTGTCAGCACTCCAGTATGAATATTAGTTTGATCTTTGAAGTCTATAAGTGATTATTCGGAAACTAAATGTTGATTTCCTTTTCAAACTAATTGCCCTTATTCAGTCTCATACTTGGAAATTATTTATGCGTTAGGTTGTTGTGTCTAAATTTCAGCAGTAAATGATGTGCATCATGCATTTTGACTCTTGATGGAATTTGCAGGCTGGATTGGCTGACATACTAGATTTGTTCTATGAAGACGTTTATACACTGCCCACCAAAGAGCTTTCATGTCACATGGTCGTGAATCCTACCATCTTGTCCAATGAAAAGGTTAGCTGAAGCATGTTCTAGTTTTTTTTATTACTAGAACTAGAGTAAATCACCGATGACTTTATATAACCATGCTTCATGATCGTTACTTTATATGGAGTTCTGTATCCAGTAGAGTGCTTCCAGATTGGTTAAACAAATGGAGTGGAGACAGCAAACTATTTAAGTAATCTATGGACTCCTTATTGGACAAGGGAACATGACTTTTGCCCACGTCCATGAGATACCATTGTTAAGTTGCAGAATCTTGGTTGTTATCATTGGTCTTATTGAGAGAAATTTTTTTATAAGATTGGATTTCAGATGCCATCAAAAACTTGGCAGAAATATTAAGTCTAAGCTAGGATGACTAATGTAGACATTATCACCCTGAGGTGTGGTTTTTGTTGATTAACAGAGTGATTTATTGACTTTTGCCCACCTTGCACCTTTGATATTTTGCTCTGTTTTGTGCACTGCTCATGTGGTTTTCCGTTATCTTTTTGAGCACGAAATGAATGATCCTTCATTTCTCTTCTTTGACTAGATAATGAGTGTTTTTTATTCTCTCCCTTACATAGAAATGTTTACTCTCCCATTGAGATTGCGTGCCGTGTTATTTCATTTATGTTTTATAGTCTTTATTTTGTCAATTTCTCTGATACCATACATGCACAAGTATTTTTATGTATTTAATAAGCAATTTTCAATTGTCCAAGATGTGTTGATGACCAAATTCAATTGGATTACCTTACTAATTGATTCAACGTATGCATTCTTCATGCCAAAATTAATGACAAGATACTGGCACTGATTGACCAGGAAAGTGGCCTTTAGTGATTGTGAATGAAATTAGCTTCCTTGCAGTTTGTAGCAACTTATTAAAAACGATATAAACATTACTATGGTCTGTTGTGAAGGATAGGAAAATATACATGTTTTTGGCCTTAAATTATATCAAGCGTCCATATTTTTTCTTTTGCCTTCTTACTAGGAAACTCTTTAGGTGAGCAAACCTCGGATGTAAAATATTTTAGTGTTCTCATGGATCTGTTAAAAATGTGAGTGGCAAAATGGGATTTGAACCCCATCATGCACCTGAATCACACAAAAACCTGTGCATTAATGTGTGCATATTTCTCAACCCTCTTTCTAAATGTGGGGTTTGCCACGAGATAAGATGGTATTAGTAAAATCGGAATTTTTGAATTGTCGAGCCATTCAGATTATTAGGGGAAACTGATGGCTAAACATTGTTTGATTCAGTCTGCTGAGAAACAGTTACTGGACAATGATTTGACATGATACATCCTTTGGATTGGAATAGATGTAGTTTTTTTTCTTTTTTTGGGTCAAATATTCGAATATAGATAGTTCAACATGAGCAATTTTAGAACTTTTCTGTGCACTGTCCCATGTAGAGTATGAGATCTTCGTTTATCGTATGCTGTAACATATGCTTCATTAACAGTAGTAGAACATCTTGTGTTTGCTTTACTAATTTGTATTTAGCTGATGTGATGTTGTAACTTTTATTTAACAATAGTAGTTTTATTCATTTGTGCAGTGGAGCTCGTCCTTATTAAAGATGCTATCTCTTGCCTTTGTTGGTGTGATTTTTGCCGTTGCTCTCAAAGCTTTTGGTCATGGGTTTTTGACTCAGTTTGCCAAGGACAAGAGATACCTGGATGGACATGGAACTCCTCCATCTGAAATCAACAGTTTGCATGATGAGCCGTCTGATCAAGCAAAAGTGTAGCCTGAAGATGGCAACAGGATGCCATCCACCATGAGTAAGTATGGGAACGGTGCCCGTCTTGGTCCCATGCCAAGGAAACATCGGTTAGTATCCCATGAAGTCACTAAAATCATCTAGCAGAGAGATGCATTATCAGTATCTGAAGCTGCCAATTTAGTGATTAGGCCGTGAAGATAGGATCAAACCATGAGAACTGTTTTTGGCCTAAAGTTTTATCTAGGGTTCTCGGGTTTGTGTTTTTTCACTCTCTTCTAAAATTTGTTTAGAGGTACAGAAACAGTGTATTTCCGTGGCTTGGCCATCTTGATTTTGTAACTACTGATGGTCTAATTGTTTTGCATGCTGACGATCTCAAGTGTCGGCCTAAACCACATTGCAGACCCATGAAAAATTGACACCATCAGTCTCTACGTGATACGAAAAAGTCGATACTTTTCTAATTCTTTCAGTCAGTCTTAGTACGTAGTAGTTAATAGTAGTCGAAATTGGCGATTTTTCCATCGTTGCCTTTGTGCACGCATTGCAACCCTTTGCACAATGCAAGGAGTAGGCAGCTCATGAAGTTGTCATTGCACGAGCAACATTGCGCAACTACAGCGAGAAAAAATTGATTGAGGGATAGTGAAAATATTAGCCACATCTGCTTTTTCCATCTTATTACAATAAAATCAGATCAGCAAATTATCAGATTAATGAATCATGTGATAAAAGTTTTATGCATATATAGATGAATTTAGAAATTCACTTTTGAGTATATGTAGACGCCTAGCTTATTGGAGCTGAATTCAATCAACGAATTTAATTGATTGCTCGAAAGGAAATTACAAACGTACTATCTAAATAATCGAGGTAAATTAGATCAAGAGACGAAAGGAGAAACCTCTCGCCCTTAGAACAAAATGTATAAGAATATAACTTTCTGAGTCTTCATTTGCCGTGATTTTCCTAAATACGTTGTTGAGAATATTTTATCAGATGAACAACATCATGTCAATATGTAATGTGATATTAGTGTTACATATTGGATTTTTTTTTTTTCTTCATAGAGAAATAGTCCATACAATTTCTTTTATGTGAAAGACAAAACTAATTGAATTCCTATAAGTGGACAATCTTACAATACAATCTAATATTTGTATATAACTAAAGAAGTTGTGATGAGCAGATTTTCTGCAAGCATTTTGCATTTTTCTTACACCTCCTTATCAAAATCACTAAGTACTTCCTAAGTAACACGCGATAGACAAAATCATCCGACACGGTTTCTCAAAAATAAACGCAAGTGGGGGATGTCGATACGGTATATTTTATATATACATAATAAATTATTATTTTTATGATTATTTTAATCAAATTAATTTTATTCAAATTCACAAATAAATAAATAATTAAAAATGCCTAGAATGAATTTACACTAAAAATATTAGTCCATCATTTATTAATATCATTCATTGTTTCAATTTGACAAATTCAACTCTATTCCAATAATTCATAAAACTTAGAGAAAATAAGCAATCGACATTCCGGACTCGCATGTTAGATATGTTAAAAAAGGAAAAAAAAAAAAAAAACTTAAGGGGTGAATTGTATATAAAGTGGGAGTCAAAAGAAAAGAGAAGATTGGGTTTTTCTTCTTTCTCAATTTATTATTTTTATTATTGTGTTTTATTTTTTCAATATATACATTTTGACATCTCATTTATTGAAAATTTTTAAAATTGAATTCTATGAATGGACAATCTTACAAAACAATCTAATATTTGTATAAAACTAAAGAAGTTTAGTGCATAGTGATGAGCAAATTTTCTGCAATATTTTGCATTTTTCTTAGACCTCCTTATCAAAATCACTAAGTACTTCCAATCTTCCAACATGTCAGAATTCTCTGTTTTTTTAGAAATGACATGTCGGTGTGTCGTGTCGTGTCGCCTATTGGTGCTACTTAGGTCCTCAACGAAGAAGAATATAGGGAAAATTATAAAAATCCACTTCACATTTACTTGACATATTAATTACCCTATCCACATGTTAAATCTACTATTATCTTCTTCTTCTTTTTTCCTCCGGCGATCCTACTTCACTTTTACTCTACTCCTCACTCTCAAATTTTTTTTTTTTTTTTTTTTTTTGCTTTTTTACACTGTGTGGGAGTCAAAACCCACACTTAAAATTAAATTGTCTCAAGATGGGAATTCGAATCTCCCACTTCTGTCTTCTCATGTGGAAAAGATAGTCACTGGGGCAAATTCTAATTCTTATATATATATTGTTATCATCCCTCACCTTTTACAATAAATTTCAACTCACATTTCTCACCTACACATAATTTACCAAATTACTATTTTAGATTCCAAATTATCCCCACTTTCATAAAAAATGCAACACCCAACACACCCACCACCAACATGTCCTCATGCAGCTTTGCTTAGGCTAATCACCGACCTTAAACATAGGTAATTCGGGTTGAACTCGAAAATAACTTGTTAATTAATCTTGTCAAACAAATTGATATAATTGCTATACAACTACGATTAGCATAAATCCGAACTACCTATTGCGTCATTTCCAATCGTATGAACTTCTTTTGAGATATTAAGCCAAATACCATTCTTTGTAGGAGTCAAAGTCAACATATTTTAGAAAGCTCTCTAAATAAAGCTTTTTCATTTGGATTTTGTGGACAAGCGTAGGAATTTTTTATTTATATAATAAAAATTATCCTAATATTATACTTGATCCACATATCATTAGAAATGGAAATATTTATGGTCCACAAATTCTAATAAAAGAGAGGAAAAAAAGGAAAATTGCACATATAACCCTTAAATTTTAGTCGAGTGTGTAATGCAATTTCCAAATTTTTAATTTATTTAATATAGTCTCTAAACTAATTTATTTCGATGTGCAATGTTTTCTATCAATTTTTAATTTGCTCGATATGGTCTCTAAACTTTCGATATATGTTCAATTTGATCCCTGCAATGTATAAAAAAGTGGAAATTTATCCTGATCATGAATTAATTAAAGAATGTTGTTGAACATTTTTTTATAATTTATATACTAAATTGAACAAAAATTTAGGGATGATATTATATATATTGGTCAGAGTTTAAGTGCCACTTGTCATTGTTATTATATCCCCCCAAAAAAAATGAGCTCGAGCGAATCAAATTCTCCGCTTTGGCCTCCAAGTTGGAACGAACATCTTCGTATTCATGCTTTCTTCTTCGTCTTCCTCCTCCGACCTCTTTCTCTCTCTTCTGTGTCTCTCTTCTTTCTCTCTCTACATCACAGCCTTCTTCCCCAAGAAACTCCTTCCGTCGCCAGTCCCCCTTTATATACCCGCTTTTCCCCCGCTGCTGCATAGCTTCTCCCCAATCAAAGAACCCCCGCGAGAACCGCCGCTTTCTTGACCCGCCGCCGCCGTCGACCGCCGCCTCCGCCATCGTCGGCTCCCGGAGAATCGCTAGATGGTGCTCCCGCTGCTGAAGCTCGGGACCCTCGTCGTCAAGACGCTGAGCAAGCCCGTCGCGAGCCGGCTCAAGCAGCAGGCCGCCCTCCACCCGCGCTTCCGCGGGCTCATCGTCGGCTTCGCTCAGGTTTGGCCGTCAGCTGAGGCTCGTTAGCGTCGAAAGTTAGGATCTTTCGAGGTGCCCGGATCGGGGTTTCGCGATGTTCGCGGTCTGAGTGTGCTTGCGGAGTTGATTTTAGGCGTTTCGGGGTGAAGTGCGCGAGGCTGGCGTGAGTCAATTGAATAAAATGGAGAGGAATGAATGTGGTGTTCGTGCTTTTAGTGTGGATTGTCGATCAATGTAGGATTCTAGTTGTTGCTGATGAATGTCTTTCATAGAACGATCGGCAGGGGGAGTTTGGTTGGATTTTAGAGACTGGGTTTTAGCTTAGTCTGATCTAGGGGGATTAAGGGCTGCTTTTCGATCGGACCAGCAGACCCGAGAAGCGCTTGAGGTTTTTCTGGTCTGGAGAAATGCGCGATGTCAAGGTTTTGATTGGCCTTTGCTTTCTAGTTACTAAACTTGAATTTCTCAGTGAACCTTTGATATCTTCTGCTGATAGTCTTTGAAAGTCGATGTTAAGTTATGCTGCTCTAGACCAGAATGTTGCGGATTCTCGTTTGTGAATGCCTGTATTTCCACTTGTGGAGGCTGGCTATTGCATTTCATCTCCAAGTTTTCTGTTTAGGCTTTATTTTGAAGTTGAGAAAGATGCTGCATTTTCTCTTCTAGTGCAGAGAAAATGTTGAAGCATCGTGCGACTAAACATGCTAATGCTTTTGGCACCATTTTGGCCTTCAAAACCTTCTCTTTATTGTTGATCATGGATTCCGCGATATTTATTATCTGATCATTGTCATGGGTAGTAACTAGTAAGTGGTTATGTTGATGCATTCCATAACGCTGAACTTCTAAAACAGTACATGCTAAAGGGGAGCAAATTTTCAGCTACTCTAGATCTATCCCTGGATAAGGTTGTGGTTCTCTTTCCTCCTTGGAAATGGCAGTACTGGCAACTGTTCTCTTGCCATCCTTTTATTTTAGAATTGGAAGTTATCCTCTTGCTTGTCTCTATGTTTAGAGGACTTGCTCTTGTATCTAGCGATTTCTTGGCATTTAATCCTTAGGTGACTTACAATAGATGACATGGGGGGTCTCTATCAGCTTGATGGCAATGCTTCTTCATAGTGGATCAGTGGTTCAAGTGGCTGTGGCTGTCGTCTGTCATGAATCACATGCAACTGTTTCCCTTCATTTAGAGTTTAATGTACTTCTCTGTATCATGCCCATAATGATTCGCTAATTTTCCTCTCCTTGTACCTTACCTTAAGCTCTTTAACATAGCACATCCTAGGAGGTTTTTCCCCCCCTGATATTTATGTGAAGATACAACTTCTGGTTGGCTACATCTGATGGACACTAATAACTTGATCATACAGGCTAACCATCGAATGACGACAAATATACAAAGAAGGCTCTATGGTCATGCAACTGACGTGGAGATCCGGCCTCTAAATGAACAGAAAGCTGTACAGGCTGCAGTGGACCTGATTGGAGAAGTCTTTGTCTTTTCAGTAGGCTAACTTCTCAGATAACCATATCTGTAACTTAGAATGTGTTTATATTATGCATGAGTTGACTTCCTGGCATTCTTGCTATCGTCAATAAGTCGTTTTCCAGTGGTAGGTTCAACGTGAACTTTGGAAAATTCCTTGTCCAGCAAAATGCCTTTTCCAAAATATCTTTTGCTGATTCTGCTATACATTTTTCACAGAGCACGGCTGATATTCACATTCATTCCATCCTAAAGCAGTGATTCAGTGATTTACTTCTTACTCTATTTTTGCATGGCCATTTGTCTCTGTGGACAGGTTGCTGGAGCTCTTGTGATCTTTGAGGTGCAACGGAGTGCTAAATCAGAAGCTAGAAAGGAGGAAAAACGCAGGGAAGAACTGGAGGTATGTTGTAAGATCCTAGTCATATTTTACCATCTTTTGTTGGTTTTCATTCCCACATTGAACTTTGTCACCTGTATTTCCTAATGTTCTCTTAAACTGAAATTAATCACGCTTTTCAGCTGTAACTGAAAATTCAGTGTTGAGTTTCTGCTAACACTGAAGGTTCATAAATTTCCTGTATTATGGTTGAATGTGCTTCTTATTTATCATTATTGTTGGTTTAGCAAACATGAAGCGGTCACTTATGATGAATTCTGTCAAACTATTGCACTTTCTTTGAAAAAATCTGCTGAATTGGTTATGGGAACCACACCATACTGCTCCTCTGATATTACCGCATTGTATGGTTGCTTTACTTGATCAAACAGGCTTCTTAATATGTTCAGATATTCTAATGATCAATTTGTACAGAATAGATCCCCTCCCTTCTCTTCTATCTTAATGTCTAATCAAGTCTGAACGAGAATTTACCCTCCTCTCTCTCTCTCCCCCCCCAATTTGGGTGATAATCAAGCCACCCATGCTCTGACCGGAAAAAAAAAAAAAAAAAAAAAGCCACCCGTGCAGTCCCTTGGCTCGATCACTCAACACTGATGTTTTGGACTACCCTGGGCTTGAATTGCACAAACAATGGAGATGTGTAACAGTTTGTTCAGTGTCCTTTACTTGCAGGAGTTCAATAGGTACTTCCAGGTACCAAGCTTAATGCTTAACTAGAAAAAAAAAATGAAACCAGTATTTTCCTCATGCTAGAGTTGTATGTCTTGCCTCATCTTTGTAGTTTTTCCTGGCTAGATTTCTCTTATGCTGAAAAGATGCAAAATCCAATGATTTGGCTTCTTGGATACCTGAGATGGATTGATTAGGATCCAATAGAATGAGCCCAAACGCCAGATAATTACTGCAGAACCACCTAGTTGCTTTCAGACGAGATGAATTGTCTTTCAGCTTATTCAGCTTGAAGACAGCAGTAGTTCATGGTATTTGTCTAGTATTGTGCCATGGGAAGTTTGATGTAGCTGTTGTTTTCAGTTAATTTCAGGCGACATGGGGCTTAGGATGCATATATTATATATAATATATATATATATATATATATATATATATATATATATATATGCATATTGTGAATGACCAAATCCAATTTATTTTGTTTTTCATCATTTTCCTAAAAAGTTGACTGGAATCCTTCTGTAGCAATTACACGTATTTTGCGGTCAAAAAGTTTCAGAAAATTGATTAAGTCAAACAGGAATATCATCAGTCCAAGAAGTTGATAGTTCTCTGCTTAATTGCTTTTATCAGGATTAGAAAATATTGTTTTTTCAAAGTTCATATCCAGTACTGTTAATGGTTACAAATCATCCACTTGTAGGCAATGAGGCAAAGGGATGAAGTTTTAGAGAAGGAGGTGGAACTTCTTAAGCAAAAACTTGCAAAGCTCGAGGAACTTGCCAAGGGACGAGGCCTTTCCGGCCTTTTCAACTTCAAACAGGCTATTAGTGAAGATGCAAAAATAGCGAAACCAGTTTGAGGCTTTGACCAGCAGAGTAGGAGCCTTTACTATAATAAAAACAGGATTCATCCATACCATCCTCTCAACTGTGAAAAGCAATTCTTCCGGTCTCTTTTTGGCAATTCTTTGATTTGTATCTTGCTTGGTTTGTTTCTTCAGAAATAGAAGGCCACATGGTCAGACATTTTTGGAAGATGACAGGAAGGTGCTTACTCCTCGAGTTTGTAACAATTGTTCCTTGCAATAACATTAGAATTAAGAGTGCCATTCCTGCAGATAACTGTTATATTTGTAATTTAACTTCTGTTGACCCAGAAATCTGATCATGCCAATTTCACAGGCAATTGAATGCAACGGTGGAGGATCCGTGTCACCAGAACAATTAACATTGAAGTTTGTTTTCTTAATTCAACTGCAACTTAGCTGAAAATCGGATTCTACAGCAGATTTGATGAGCTAATTGCAGAAAGTCACCGACATAATAATCTCGTAGATTTTGCTTTTCATCTAAAACCGGGTCCTCATGGTCTATAGAGGACAATTTGAGCAGCAATGCCTGCATATGCAGGATGTGCATCAAAATAAGAACAACCGTCGGTTGGGGTTCCAAGAAAATTTGAAGAAAATTTTACCGCTCATCAAGGGCAAAACATGTCTTTTCTTTTTTTACCAAAAAAATCAAGGGCAAAAAATGTTCAACCGTAGAAATTTCATGATAAACCATCAAGAAATCATCATTTAAGCATCTCAATGAATGTTTTGGGACGTCAATCGGTCTCAATTCTTAACAAGAATGACAGTCTCCAGTTCTTTTCAGCAATCTAATTTCTTCTGAACTTATGTTCCGACGAAATGGTAAACTTAATACGTATTTCTCATGTAAAAACATGTAATTTTCCTCGCTTTGAGCCTGAGGAATGGTTTGAGACGTCCTGAAGTTATCTGAAGTATGTGACTTTCTTGGAAATTCAAGAAAATCAAGCAGCAATATAATCAAGTCAAGTGAAAGCTCTTTGAGCATCTGTAATAACTGAAATTCTTAGTATACAAAGAGTTCCCTAAATAAGAAATGAATGTTGAATTTCCTCCCTGTGCCCTGCCAGCTTCAGCTGTCCATCCAATTCATCCAGCAACAAATAAATTTCGCTGGAATCTGGATGATCTTTATCGGAAGCTGCAAACTGATGAATCTCACCTTCCATTTCAATCGAACTAGCCCCCGGACATTCCTTTTCCACTCTCTGTTCTTTCATGGATGCTCTGATCTTCACAACCTCTCCCCACCGACTCACTTCTGCGTACATATTAACTAAAAGAGCCTGATACCCACTATTTTCTGGCTCCAAAACCTTCAATGCATTAGCGGCAACTTGAGCTATCTTGAAATTTCGATGGAGCTTGCACCCGCCAAGCAATGCACCCCATATAACAGGATTTGGTTCGAATTTCATATTCTGAATCAATTCGAGGGCATCTTCCAGCAATCCAGCTCTGCTCAACAAATCAACGATGCATCCATAGTGTTCGACCTCGGGAGTGATGTTATAATCATCAGTCATGCTACGAAACCACCGTCGGCCTTCATCTACTAGCCCGGCATGAGTGCACGCACTTAAAACACTAACAAATGTCACTCCATTAGGCTCTATTTTTTCTCTTCCCATCAGCTTGAACATTTGAAGCGCATCTTCTGCAGAACCATGTATTGCAAGCCCTTCAATAACTGAATTCCAACAGAAGAGGTTTTTCTCGTGCAACTTGTAAAACACCACGAGGGAACTATCTAAACTCCCGCACTTGGCGTACATATTGACCAAGGCAGATCCAATATAAACATCAATGCAGAATCGATGCTGCATTGCATAATGATGGATTTCCTTCCCTGCGTCTAGTGCGCCCAGATGAGTGCAAGCCGAAATTACAGCAGCAATGCTCACTTCATCGGGGGTAATTCCATGACCAGTCATCTCTCGAAACGTGGTTAATGCTTCTCCGAATCGCCTGTTCTGAGAATAGCAAGTGATCATAGTCGTCCATGAGATGATATCCTTTACCGTCATCCGTTCAAACAGCGACTCCGCCAACTCAACATTACCCAACCTCGCGTACCCATCTATCATAGCATTCCAAGCAGCCACATTTCTTTCGGGCATTTCCTCAAACAATGCCCCGGCAGCGCTCATGTCGCTCGAACGAGCATGAGCCGTGACCATCGTAGTCCATGCAAAGGCATCTCTTTCGGGCATTTCATCGAACACCTTCCTCGACTCCCTCATTTTGCCGAAATTCGCATACAAATCGATCAGAGCCGTCTGCACGAACACATGCGAGTCGAACCCATTTCTCCAGGCGTGCCCGTGAACGCTCTCTCCCAACCCCGAACCCCGCGTCGCCCCGCAAGCCTTGACCAGCGACGAAAGAGTGTAGCTCGTGGGATGGACACCGTCCCTCAGCATGGACCTGTAACACTCGAGAGCCATAATTGGCATACCACGGTGCGCCAGGCATCGGATCATCGCGTTGTAGACGAAAGCATTGGGGCTCTCCACGAGGTCGAAGGCCGCGACGGCGAAAGCCGCGTGGCGCGCGGCGGAAGCGGCGGAGATGAGCTGGTTCATCAAGAAACAATCTTGGTCCGCGCTCTTCTTGATCATGGAGGCGTAGACGGATTCGAGCTCGCCGCTGCTCGCGCATCTTCTCAGTCGGTCGACGAGGGACTGCTTCCAGACTGGGATCTTGGATGGCTGGATCATAGCCTCGTGGGGGTCATGGCAAAACCTGTGAAAACGTGCAGAGCTTTCGATTCTTGAAGAGATGTGTGCAGCTTTGGTTCTTTCCTCCTCTCTTTTCCCGCTCGCTTAGAAAATATGTGTAGCTTTTGATTCTTGAGATGAAATAAGGCGTGTATATAAAGGTTGGTTTTATAACGTTTCTTTTAAAAATTATTCATTCTCTAGGCAATAATTTTTTACCGCATTTAAGAATCGTATAAAATTTTTATTCCTAGAATAAAAAAATAACGATAAACACGTTTGATAAATTTATATAATTTTTTTGTTTCTTTTAATTTTTTAATATTTTATTTATTTTTCCTTTTTTTTTTTTTTTTTTTTTCTTTTTTCCTTTTGGCCGACGGCCTCACTAAATCTGGGCGAGCTCGAGCTCACCCAACCAAGGCAATGCCGAGTCTTGCCGGCCGGCGCAAGGTTGGCCTCGCCGGGCGACACCAGCTAGCGGTGGCCGGGTCGAGGCCGAGCCTCGCCGGGCCAAACGCATTTGCCACGGCTCCAACGAGGTCGCTAGTGATCAGGCCAAAGAAAAAAAAAAAAAAAAAAAAGAAAGAGAAAAAATAGGAGAGAAAAATTATTTCTGAAGTGTTTCTAAACAAGAAATAAGTTTTCTTTGTTTGTTTCTTGTTTCTGCTCTAAATTTGTTTAAGAAACAAGTTTTTCTTATTTTGTTTTTGTTCCAAATTTGTTCTTATTAACAAAAACCCAAACAAACGCGTTTCTGTTCTTTTTTTATTCCTCAAAACAAAAGAACGGAAATTGTGTTCCGGGGAACAAAAAAAGAACACAAATAAACAAACAAGTTTCGCGTGTAATAAAGCTGGAAAATATTAATATCGGTATAATACTTTGAAAAATTCTCAATTTTAGTTCTAATATCAAATCTACCCTAATTTTTTTCTATCTCATAAAAAACCCTCAACTTTTAGTCATGTTCCAATTTTATCCTAAACTTTTTTTTTCATAAAAAAAAACACACTCCAGTCCAATTCTATTATAAACTAAATTTTCATGAAAAACCACTGATTTTGCTTGAATTCCATATCTACTTCACCAATACTCTATCCACAATTGCCTTTATGACATTTCCACGTAATTGAAATAGTTTTTAACCAAATTTCAGACACAATAAGACATCTTTTGGAGATGAAATTTTGCAATGACATCTTCTTAGATCTGAAATTTGGTTAAAAATTAGAGCAAGTAGGGTTGACCTTCTTCAATTGTTCAGAGCCTTCCTTTCATCTCGTTTTGGAATTTTTGATTGTATGCTCAGTATTCAATCTATTGTGCTTGAGAGTCTTACATCTATCGCGATTGGAGAGCTTATTCTCTAGATACTAGAACAGCTCATGCTCTGAAGCTTTTCATTTCTCATTATCTAGTGAAATTTGGGATGGAAGGTAGATGATGTTAGATTTAGAACTCAAGTAAATATTGATTATTTTTTATGAGACAAAAAAAAGTTTAAGATGAATTGTGATTGGATCTAAAATTGAGAATTAAAAAAAAAAATTAAGGCAGAGTTGATATTGAATCTAAAATTGGATTTTTTTTTAGGGTATTAGGCCTATTAAAATATACATTCTTCACTCTTTTTTTTTTTTTGCCGGATAACATTCTTTGGTTGAGATGTAGAATAGTTTGTTTGGAACCGTCTTCTCGTTAAAATTCCAAATGTTATTTAAATTTCGATAATTATGAAAAATATATGTGGCCGTACGTGTCATTTGCTGTATAGTACGAAATTTCAGGTATTTCTTTTGTCAGAAAATTTCAGGTATTTAATATTTTAAAATAAAGAGCTCTGCTACTTTTTGATTAAACCCTTATCGCTTGATGGATGGCGTAGACTAATCTGTGTTATTTAGATTCTTCATTTTGCCCAATCTTCGGTTCGCCGTGTCTCGGTTGACGTAAACTGAAATTGGAACATCTGGACGCTATAAAGCACCAACACTCTTCAAGGGCTTTCGTGTCGTGTCGGATATTTCGACACGTGTCCAACATTCTCAGACACTCTCTGACACTCAGTCAACACGTGTCGGAAAATCTCACACTTGATCAACTTTCTCGACACTCTCCGACACTCTAGTCGGAATTTTAACATACATTTTTCGACATGTGATTCCGATATAGAGGTCAACTGATTAGAGTCAACTGCCCCGACTCTTTGCCTCCAACAGTGGTGTGAGAGAAGGGCGAGGTTATTTTTGAAAAGTGAAATGGCAAAATTGTATATACATAGACAATTTCATGAAGGGATAACATATAACTTCTAGTTTTTAAAATTAGGGTACATCAAGATGCATTTGTTTCATGAAAAACTTAAGATTTGAAAATTATCTTTCGAAAAATAATTGATTACATCGCCTAGAAAAATTAGTAGTATGGATGGTATAAACTGCCTAAACAAAAAATTTTGAACAGCAAATAACCAGAGCTATTACTCACTCCATTAAAAAATTTCCATTAATGAAAGATGTAAATCCATTGGAAAATCAAAACTACGCATGTCGAATGAAATTGTTGTTACTATCTACTCCAATAACGAATCATTGGTTTAAGTTTAACATTCTATGGTCTTAATAAGAGGAGGTAGAGAAAGATTTGCTAGGTGTGAAATCCCATTGTATTCGAGGAGTCAAGGATTTGATGGGAATTCCGGGAAGTAGGGCTCCTATTGACTCAAGGTTGGTTCTTCGGTTTCCTTTAGAAGAAAGTAGCTATGAAGCCCCTACTACAACCTTTGTAAGATTCAAAAGGCGAACAACCTCCCCCAAAAAAACACAAAATATTTTCATTATCGACAATAGTTTATGTTTAATTATTTTTAACTTATGCTTTCTTCACTCCATTTTGACTTGTGACGCTAGGACATTATCTGATATGGGTTCCACTCTTAATTTAATATTTTTTTTTTATTATTTTTCTCTTTTGCTTTATTTTAATTATACTAAAAGACAAAACTATCTATTCTCCTCTCAGATGATAAACACTAAGGTCAAATATGGGGTTCATTATTCATTTAAGATTAATTCTTACATTTATCCCTTCCTTTCCGATTTTTTTTTTTTTTTTTTTTTTTCCATTTTCTTCCCATATAGGGTGAAATTGGCATCCCATTTTTCCAAAAGAAATGTTTATTTGACAGATAACCACCTAATTATCGTATCAAGGATTTCTATATTCTTTTAAACCGTTCTTCTAAAAATGACCTAGCCACAAATAAGAGACAAAAAGAATCAACTAAAAGTTGTAATGAAGGCATTTGACTTAATCATGACTATATTTGTCATTACATTATGGTTTGTATATTTTGACTGCTCAACTTTCATTTTATTTGGCGAATTTAATAGTTCAATTTTATATTTAATTTTTATGCCATCATTGCATGATTTTTTGAAAGAAATTTAAAATATAATAAATTTAAGCACATTAAAAACTCTAAACAGTCATTATAATTATGAAAATTCAAAAGAAAATGCTCCTTAAAACATTATTATGTGGAGTATTATATTTTCCTTGATTAAATTGAATAATTAGCTGTTAATAGAAGGAAGCAAAAAAGGTAAGTCATAATTCTAAATCAATAATGGGATCTCACAATAAATAATCTTGTCAATTCTAAGTGGTAGGAAATGTCAGAAGCAAAAAATGGAGTCGGAAAAAAGACAATCTTATTTTTGTGGGCGATAAATAATTTTCATACATTCTTTTTTGTAAGTGATCAAATGACTTATTTTTGGAAAAATGTGTTATAATTTTTGAGTTTTTTCACGAAACAAACTCACACTATTTTTTGTACTTTCCTTTTTATAAATCCAATCCAAACCGAATTTTTGCTTTTTTCAAATGCTTCGCCTCATCGAGTAATGAACAAACGCGCACTTTTTTTGTACTTTCCCTTTTTACAAATCCAAACCGAATTTTTCCATTTTTCAAAACGCTTCTCCTCATCGAGTCCCGCGCCCCTTCCATCCGCGATCCGCGTGCTAACGCCACAAAGCGAACCGCGTCCGTCGATCTACCACCCCTTCCTCCCCCACCGACGCTCACGATCGATTCCCACGCGGCCGAGTCCCAGCCTCGTCATCGATCCTCGCCGAGAACGATCCGAACCGTCCAAGCGAAACCGACTCCAACGGTCGATATCCTCCCTCTTTTACCGCGAGAAACCGCACAATCCCCCCAATTTAAATACGACCCCATCCTCCCCCCGTTTCCCACCATCTTCTTCAACCTCCGAAACGACAGAAGAAAAGCCCTAAACGACATCGCCCTTCCTCCGTCTCCTCATCTCCTATGGCGCGAACGAAGCAGACGGCCCGGAAGTCCACCGGCGGCAAGGCCCCGCGGAAGCAGCTGGCCACCAAGGCGGCGCGCAAGTCGGCCCCGGCGACCGGCGGCGTCAAGAAGCCCCACCGCTTCCGCCCCGGCACGGTGGCGCTCCGGGAGATCCGGAAGTACCAGAAGAGCACGGAGCTGCTGATCCGGAAGCTGCCCTTCCAGCGGCTGGTCCGCGAGATCGCGCAGGACTTCAAGACGGACCTCCGGTTCCAGAGCAGCGCCGTCGCGGCGCTGCAGGAGGCGGCGGAGGCGTACCTGGTGGGGCTCTTCGAGGACACCAACCTGTGCGCCATCCACGCGAAGCGGGTCACCATCATGCCCAAGGACATCCAGCTCGCCCGCAGGATCAGGGGCGAGAGGGCTTGATTCTTGGTTCTCCATGTACATGAGTTCTTGAGTCAGCAACGGTTGACGAAGCTGGGGCAGCTTTTCGTAGTAGATATCGGCGTGAAATTGCATTTGATGTACTGGGTTTCGCTGAAAAATTGCAATTTGTATCGTTCCTTTTGAATTTGAAGTACCTCGAAGCCTGGATCCCTCTCTCTCTCTCTCTAGAATAGTCTTCTGGAGACGTGTGAACTAGTTTCAGTCCCATAAACCGAGGTCAATGATCCTTTTGAGTACATTCCAAGCATTGTGTCACGCTTTTCCTTATATATAAATTAGTTTCTTGAGGTTTCGAAGAACCCCAACAGCGCAAGATTCAATTCTCCACCTTGTGGGCACTCAAGAAACAGAGGGGAAAAGAACATGATCTTTCCCAAGAACGATCTGGATCTGGTTTTGGTCCCGGGCGGGCTGGTGATCATGTTCGCATACCATCTCTTCTTTCTGTACAGATACCGATACGCCCCTGAAACGACGGTCATGGGCATCGAGAACGTCGACAGGAGAGCTTGGGTCGATGGAATCAGTGAGGTAGTCTAAGATCTCGTGCTTGCTCTCTACTGCTCTCTTCTTGCTTCTTCGCTTAGAATCATAGACCCTTTTGAGATTCCAATTCAGGGTTGTCGTTCTTTTGCTTTTCCCTTTTGAAAGATGGCGACAAGCTGACGAATGATCTCTGAATGTGCGAGCAGGTGAAACTCGGCGACAGAAATTTCGCCGCCAACGTGATCGCGTCGAGCGTGACGGCTGCCACTTCCTTGGCCTCGGTCTCCCTCGCCCTCAGCTCTCTACTCGGGGCGTGGATCGCGAACTCCACCGCCGAAGACATGTTCCGGCGACTCGGGGACTTCGGGGACGCCGACCCATCGACCGCAGCCATCAAGTACATGAGCCTCCTGGCCTGCTTTATCCTGGCCTTCGCGTTCTTCCTCCAGTCGGCCAGGCACTTCATCCACGCGAACTATCTCATCACCGCACAAGACGGTAGCACCGGTGGTGAGGCCGTGAAGGAGAATGCGAAGGTGGTCATCGCAAGGGGCGGTGAGTTTTGGTCGCTCGGGCTTAGGGCGATCTGCTCTGCTCTTGCTCTGCTCCTCTGGTTCTTCGGTCCGGTGGCCATGTTCGTCTCGTCCGCCATTTTAGTGATGATTCTGTATCACCATGACTTTCACTCCATCCCTTTGGCGAGAACCCGCCGACTAAAAACCAGATCAGGGGGAGTTCGGTAGGTGGGCAAGTTGCAGCTGACTGCCATTGCAATGGTGCATCGAAGCGGGGTAAGAAAGGGGCTGACCAGAATTGATCTGTCCTGATTCATGTATTCGTGATTTTCAAGGAAATGATAATATTCTTCTATGTTTGGTTGAAATCTTAAAAGAAGGGAATTTACTTTCTTTTTTTTTTGTTGTCAAGATAGACATGTATTATTCGGGCTTAGTAACTTAGATATAGGCTGCCAAGGAAATTGGTATGGGCCACGGTACCCAGCTGCCTAAGCTAGGTCTATTGAGGGCAGACTCAAGATCTTGGTGCTTGTGCCTTAGCTTTGGCTCGGCTTCATAGAACTCGAAATGTAGAAATCATTTTTCCTTATAAAACATTAACCATTTACTTAAAAAAAAAAAAAAAAATTAACATGCCGTTCTGGTTCGAGAAAATTGTAATTTTAGTCTTAAATATATTATACAGATTTGAATTCAGTCAATATTTAAATTGAATTGATGTAGTCATAATCGTTTGAATGAAAAAGTAATTAAATTCAAATCGACCAAGCCTCACTTGAAGTTGTTGACATGATGATCCCAATCGTAAATGCCGCCTTACATGTTACAGCTAATGACCCGACATGAATGACCATGCCCAAAAAATCTTTCAATTTTTCCTATTAATAAAAAGGAACGTTTGAAGTTGGTAAAAAATGGTACTCTCGTGGGATAATTCAAAAGGCTAGCTGCCATAAAATATGCGGTCATTCACCTTCAACGTCGCAAACGAGCAAATGGCGTGCAAGTCCACTGGCGGCAAGGCACCGAGGAAGCAGCTGGCTACCAAGGTGGCGTGCAAGTTCACACCGGCGACTAATGGCGTGAAGAAGCCCCGCCAGTTCCCTCACCGGTTATGGCCAACACGGTGGCGCTTCGGGAGAAGGAAAAATATCAAAAAAGTCTTAAATATTTTCAGTTTTAAACTTTTCAATTAGATCAAATCTTAAATATTTTCAAATCAATATCAATTCATTCCATCCGGCCAATATAGGTAATAAATTGCTGATATGGATGGCAATTATCTTACGTGATGTGGCCAACACTGATGCAAACATTTTTAATAGTTTTGAATTTTTTTCTTTCTGTCTTCTTTTTTCTTTTTCTAGTGGCCATCGTCGGCCACTAGCCATAGAGGCGAGTGCTAACTATCTAGACAAGGCCCCCCTTCCCAAATCTGGTGATGCTAACCCTCACCTAGGCCAAAGCGGCCTTGCCTTTGTGAGGGCGAGGTCTAGCAAGACTTGTCTCGATGACAGTGAGGCCCGATAAGCCTCACCCAAGCTCATTGGGCCTCATCGACCACTGGCAAAAAGAAATGGCAAAGAAAATGGAAAGAAAAAAAATCATTAAATTTAAAAAATTAAATTATGGGAAAAGATCACAAAAATTCCAAACTTTATTTAAAGTGACAAATTTACCTCAAATCTTTTTATGACATGAAAAATTCTTAATTTTACAAACCGTGACACATTTATCTCATTAAGGGCATTTTCATTTTTTTTTTTTTTTCTTCTTCTTCTCCCCTCCGCCAGCCATGGCGAAGGGAAGCCGGCGTCCGGCGAGGGGTGCCCTCTCCAAATCTGGTGAGGGAGGCCCTCGGCTGGGTCGGGCGAGGGCACCCCTCACCGGACGTTGACTTCCCTCCGTTGGCTTCGCCATGGCCGGCAGAGGGAAGAGAGAAGAAGAAGCAAAAGAATAAATAAATAAATAAAAAGACTAAAATGTTCTATAATTTAGGGTAAATGTGTCACGCAGATAAAATTCAAGATTTTTGTGTCACGAAAAAAGGTTTGAGGTAAATGTGTCACAATTGGCAAATTTCGGAGTTTTTCATGTCACAAAATAAAGTTTGAGGTAAATTTGTCACTTTGGGCAAAGTTTAGGATTTTTAGTAGTTTTTTCCCTTAAAATATTATAAAAAATGTTTATGTTAGTAATTTCTAGCCCAAATAGGTGGGATGAATTGAACCGGTACTAATGCAAAAAGGTTTAGCATTAAATTGATTCAATTGAAAAATTTATAACTGAATTAATATCAACATAATGGGTTTAAGACTTTTTTGGTACCTCTGCTCTAAAGAGATTAGGAAGTACCAGAAGAGCACTGAGCTGCTGATCCGGAAGCTGCCATTCTAGAGGCTGGTCCAGAGATCGCGCAGGACTTCATGACTAACGTCAGGTTCCGGAGCAGCGCGGTCGTGGCACCGCAGGAGGCAGCGGAGGCAAACCTGGTGGGGCTCTTCGAGGACATCAACCCGTGCGCGATCCACGTGAAGCGGGTCCCCATCATGCCCAAGGACATCCAGCCCTCAAGGAGGATCGGAGGTGAGAGGGCTTGATTCTTGTTCTTCATGTACATGCGATTTCGAGTTAACAATGATTGATGAAGCTTCGCTTTTTGTAGTAGATATCAATGCGAAATCGCGCTTGATGTGTTGGGTATCGCTGAAAAATTAAATGTGCCTTTTCTTTTGAATTACAAGTACCTCGAAGCCAGGATCAATGTTTCTCTTTGTCTGTGATCTGATCTCTAGAGTAGATCTGAAGATAGAAGATTGAAAACTACGGGTTGCCTCGGAAATTGGAGGGGTCATAGCCTTCCATGTACAAGTTAATCTGCATTACATGGGTTGGTATGCAAAATCCACCCTATGAAAGTTGTAACGATCAAAATCATTGAATGGTCGTTGAACTAGTCGAAAAGTTATGAACCATTGATTTCAAAATTAATGATACGATCGATAGTCGTTACATGATTCTATTGCTAGGTTCATCACCCTTTGCTCTCATCATCCGAGGAGACTATCTATTGATTTGCGGTCATCTCGGGTCGCAAGTTTTTTGGCATTTCTTTTTGTTTTTCATTCCGTGGGATACGGCTGACTGCTAATACGCGACCGCAACGTCGTTAGTTGCATTCTATGCCCCCATGCTAGAGCATGCCAATGCTAGTTTCACTTCCCTAGCATGATCTTTTGGAGGCGTGTGAAGTGGTTTCGGTCCCATTAGCCGAAGTCAATGATGCTCTAAGTATATTCCAAGCAGTTGATCTGATCGACTTGATCACTCTTTTCCTATATTAATCAGTTACTTAAGGTGTGGAGAACCCCAACAAACCCGGCATTCAATTCTCCACTCCTAGGAACTTCAGAAACTGAGGGGAAAGAACATGACCTTCCACAAGAAAGATCTGGATCTGGTTTTGGTTCCGAGCGGGCTGGTGATCATGTTTGCATACAATCTCTTCTTTCTTTATAAGTACCGACTTGCCCCAGAGAAACGGTCATGGGCATCGAGA
This sequence comes from Eucalyptus cloeziana, assembly GCA_014182715.1. Taxonomy (NCBI): domain Eukaryota; kingdom Viridiplantae; phylum Streptophyta; class Magnoliopsida; order Myrtales; family Myrtaceae; genus Eucalyptus; species Eucalyptus cloeziana. Next base: position 10,759,345 of record CM024637.1, read on the forward strand.
ATTTTGACAAGGGAGCTTGGGTCGAAGCAGTCAGTAAGGTAGTTCAAGATCTCGTGGTTGCGCTCGATCCCTCATCACTCGTCTTGCAGATTTGCTTAGAATCATAAACCCTTTTGAGATTCCAGTTCATGATCCGTTTGTCCAGTCTGACAGTTGTTGTTCTTTTGCTTTCCATTTTGGAAAGATGGCGACGAGCTGACGAGCGATCTCTGAATGTGCGAGCAGGTGGAACTCGGCGACAGAAATTTCGCGACCAACGTGATTGCATCGAGCGTGACGGCTGCGACCTTCTAGCCTCGGTCTGCCTCACTCTCAGCTCTCTACTCGGGGCATGGATTGCGAACTCCACGGTCGACGACATGTTCCGGCAACTCGGGGGGCTCGGGAACGCCGACCCATCGACCACAGCCATCAAGTACATAAGCCTCCTGGCCTGCTTTATCCTGGCCTTCGTATTTTTCCTCCAGTCAGCTAGGCACTTCATCCACGCAAACTTTCTCATCAGCACACAAAAGAGTGATAGCGCCGGCGAGGAGGCTGTGAAGCAGAACGCGAAGGTGGTCATCAAAAAGGGCGGTGAGTTTCTGTCACTCGGGCTTAGGGCGATCTACTTTGCTCTTGCTTTGCTCCTCTGGTTCTTCGGTCCGGTGCCCATGTTCGTCGCGTCCGCCATTTTAGTGAAGATTCTGTATCACCATGACTTCCTCTCCATCCCCTTGGCGAGACCCCAACAACCAAAAACCAGATCAGGAGGAGTTCAGTAGGTGGTCAAGTTGCAGCTTACTGCCATTGCAATGGTGCGTCGAAGTGGGGTAAAGGAAAGCGTTGAACAGAATTGTCCAAAAAAGGGTTGACCAGAATTGATCTGTCTTCATTCATGTATTCATCTGTTAATTATGGATGGCATTTCCAAGATCCACAAAGCGAGGGAGGGGATTGAGCTGTGGTGGAGGTTTGACTATAGCTGTGTTGTTTGGTAAGAAAAATTTGTCTTTATATATCTATATATCTATATATATATTTTTATATATATAGATAGATGTATATGGACATGCATTATTTGAGTTTCGGTAACTTTGGGCATGCCTGTCAAGGAAGTAGGTACAGGACACAAGGTCCCCAGTTGCCATCGGCCCGAGACCTCAGTGCTTGTGCCTAGGTCTTGGCTCAGGTTCATTGAACTTGAAAAGCAAAAATCAATTTTTTTTAGAAGACTTCTTTTACGTTGATAGAAAATATTAACCATTTACTTCAAAAGAAATGAAAAGCCAAAACACCATTAAGTTATTTTGCTTCTAGTGTACATATTTGGCACAAGAAAATTGTAATTTCAATCTTAAATATATTATATGGATTTGAATTTAGTCCTCAATATTAAATTGAACTAATGTAGTCACAACCATTTGAATGAAAAGGCAATCAAGTCTAAATCAGCCAAGTCCCGCTTGAAATTATTGACATGACGATCCGTATCATGGCCGCCATCTTATATGTTACAATTAGTAATCTGACACAAACAACTATACTTGCACAATCCTACGGTTTTTCCTAATTAATAAAAAGGAACGATTGAAGATTGGTCAGAAAAAAAAAATTATTCCTCATGAGATATTCACAAGGCCAGCCCCCATAAAATATGTGGTCACTTCATCTTCAATGGCGCGAACGAATCATACGGCACGCAAGTCCACTGGTGGCAAGGCCCCTAGGAATCAGCTCGCCAACAAGGCAGTGTGCAAGTCCGCCCCGGCAACCGGCGGCATATGAAGAAGCCCCATTGCTTCTGCCCCGGCACAGTGGCGCTGGGGGAGATTAGGAAGTACGGAAAGAGCACAGCTGCTAATGGCGCTGCAGGAGGCCGTGGAGGCGTACCTGGTGGGGCTCTTCTAGGACACCAACATGTGCGCGATCCACACGAAGGGGGTCACCATCATGCCCCAGGATCCATTCGGTAATATCTTTGGCTAAATACAAATACTTTTGGGATAAAAGGGTTTTCGGGAATACTTGAACATTTGGCAAATTATAATTTAAAGGGCATTGAAAAATGACTTTGGTGTAAATATCATTTGGTAAACCCAACATTTGCAAAGGGCTTTTATTATTTAAAAATAAAAAATAAAAATCAAATCCGATGAAACTCTGTTGCCAATCAACGGTGGGCCAACCATCGGCAACCAAATCTGGCTGCTAGCGAGGCTGGCTGAGGTTGCATGAACCAAGATCTCGCCGCTGGCGAGGCTGCTTGAGGTCGCGCGACCTCAAGTGGCGCCACTTGGGCCTCACTCGCGGCTAGATCTGGGCTTGCGCGACCAAGGCGACGGCGTCACCGGGTCGCACAAGCCAAGCGATGCCTACTTGGGTCACGCGGACCCCGCCGAGGCGAGGCCCGCAAGACCGCCTAAGGTCGCGCGACCTCGGGCGGCTTGGCCGATGGCAAGATCTAGGTTCCCTAAACCTCGGGCAGCTGGCGATTGGGATATGGGAAAGATGCTCGGTAAAAAAAAAAAAAAAAAAAAAAAGAGAAGTTAACGGATGAATAGTAGAGGTAAACTCACATTTTCAAAATGCTGAAAGCTCAAAGCAAGTGGGGATCTGCTTTGGGCCAAAGAAATCTCCAAATGCTAAACCAAACACTTAATATTTTTCCCAATGGGCTTTGGGGGCTCAAAACCCTTTGGAAATACCGAACCAAACGGGGCCGACATCCAACTCACGAGGAGGATCAAAGGCAAGAGGGCTTGATTCTTGTCCTTCATGTACATGTGTTTTTGAGTCGGCAATGTTCGATGAAGCTAACTTTTCGTAGTAAATATTCGATGTAAAATCGAGTTTTGGTGTATTGATTTCGCTGAAAAATCTCAATGTGCATCATTAATTTTGAATTAGTAGTGCCTCGAAACCAGGATCAATGTCTCTCTCTTTGTATGTGATCTGATCTTTATCGTTGATCTGAAGATAGAAGATCGAAAATTACATGTTGCCTAGGAATTGATGGGTTATTGCCTTCCATGTACAAGTTAATCTGCATTACATGGGTTGGTATGCAAAATCGATCCTATGAAAGTTGCAACAATCAAAATCATTGAATGGTTGTTGAATTGGCCAAAAGTTATGAGCCATCGATTTCAAAGTTAGTGATTTGATTGATAGTGGTTACGTGATTTTATTGCTAGATTCATCACCTTTTGCTTCCATTGTCAGAGGAGACAATCTATTGATTCGCGGTCATCTCGGGTCACAAGTTTTTTAGCATTTCTTTTTTGTTTTGCATTCCGTGGGATATGGCTGACTGCTAATACGCGACCACAACACCGTCAGTTGCATTATATGCCCACATGCTAGAGCATGCCAAACTAACTTCACTTCCCCGGCATAATCTTTTGGAGGCATGTGAAGTAGTTTCAGTCCCATTAGCCGAAGTCAATGATGCTTTAAGTATATTCCGAGCAGGTGATCACTCTTTTCCTATATTAATCAGTTCCTTGAGGTTTGAGAAACCTTAACAAAACACAGCATTCAATTCTCCACTCCTAGGAACTTCAGAAACGGAGGGGAAAGAACATGATCTTCCACAAGAAAGATCTGGATCTGGTTTTGGTGCCGAGCGGGCTCCTGATCATGTTCACGTATCACCTGTTCTTTCTTTATCGATACCAACATGCCCCGGAGACAACGCTGATGGGCGTTGAGAATGTGGACAAGAGAGCTTGGGTCGAAGGAATCAGTAAGGTAGCTCATGATCTCACGGTTTCTCTCAATCCCTCATCCCTCTTCTTGCATCTCTGTCGTTCTTTTACTTTTCCTTTTGTAAGATGGTGACAAACTGACAAAGAGATCTCTGAAAGTCCAGGGATTTGACACTCGACAAGAGGACTTTCGCCACGAACGTGATCTCCTCGTGCGTGACGGCTGCGACCCTCCTAGCCTCGGTCTCCCTCACTCTCAGCTCTCTGCTCGGGGCATGGATCGCGAACTCCACCGTCGACAACCTGTTCCAGCAACTCGGGGGGTTTGGGGACACGGACCCATCAACCACGGCCATCAAGTACATCAGCCTCCTGGCCTGCTTCATCCTGGCCTTCGGATTCTTCCTCCAGTCGGCTAGGCACTTCGTCCACGCCAACTATCTCATCACCACGCAAGACGACAGCATCAAGGAGGATGCGAAGGTGGTCATCATAAGGGGTGGTGAGTTCTGGTCACTCGGGCTTAGGGCGATCTACTTTGCTCTCGCTTTGCTCCTCTGGTTCTTCGGTCCGGTGCCCATGTTCGTCTGCTCCGCCATTTTAGTGAAGATTCTGTATCGCCATGACTTCCTGTCCATCCCCTTGGCGAAACCCCAACAACCAAAAATCAGATCAAGGAGATCAGTAGGTGGTCAAGTTGCAGCTACTGCCATTGGAATGGAGCATCGAAGTGGCGTGAGAAAGGGTTGACCAGCACCGATCCGTCTTCATTCATGTATTCATCTATTAATTTATTTGCATGGATGGCATGTGCAAGTTCGGCAGCTCGAGGGGAGTGAGATGTGGTGGAGGTCTTACTCCCTAGCTACGTTGAGAATCTTTCTTTCTTTTTCGAGCAGATTTGAACAGCTGTTTGCAATTTGCGTTGCAAGAGAGGCTTTCGGCCCATCAAAGTACAGAACAAAAAGGCTTAGAATGTTGCCTCGTCTTGTTCTCTAGGCTTGACAGCATTTGCTTCCATTTGATATTGGGCTTCAACTTCAATCCTTCCATGCGCCTAAGAGATGATCATTGAACATGTGTTTTTCGACATGGTCTGCAATTGCATCAAAACGACACAATTCCCAAATTTATAAAGTTCAAATCTTTAAGTTTTGGTGGATGCATCCCAAAGTATCCAAAGTATTGTGTGCATCTAATAGTCCTTAACATGTATATCAATAACATTAAAGCTATATAAGAATGTGTCTCGAACACATTTAACTAAGCGTCGTGCTATAATACATGAAAAATCCATGAGATAGTAGGTGATAATATAAATAGGGCTAGATTCGACCCTAATAACACAAAAGATTTTCAACCTGAATGGTGTGTTTGGAATAATGATTTTTTCTCGCATTTTGCTTTTCTCGATCTTGCAACTCATGCGTTTTGACATTTTTTGGAGGGAAAAATGCACTAATAGTTCTCAATTTTTCGCCTAATGTGAAATCAAGTATTAAATATCTTTGTTGTTGATGAAACCAAGTTTTTTTTTTTTTTTTTTAAAAATGCGCCTAAAATTGGATGTACCTTTTTTAGTATTTTTTCATATAAGCAAAACATTTAGATTTATTGATGTAATTTTTCCCTTTGAAACCAAAAAGACAAGTCATCTTTCATAATTTTGAGAATATACGTAGTGTATTAAATTTTGAGTAGATTGTAAGAAAGTATCATTTTCTTGTAAAGTAAGAAACCAACATGGTTAAGTTGTCATGTTGCTAGAGTACGTATCACATTCGAGAAAACTACAATTCAATTTTAAATATATAGCGCAGTCTCAATTCTTTGAGCGAAATAACAACCAAGTCCAAACAAGTCAAATCTCAAATTACTAACATGACAATCTATTCATAACTAGCGGCGATCCAATGTGGATAACTTTATTCAAAAAATCCTACAACTTTCCTTATTAATGAAAGGCTTAATATTTTTAACCAAAACAAATCCTAACTTTAGGTCTAGTGGTAATTCTACCTTAAACTATTTTTTATCTCATATAAAACCTTCACCTTTAGGTCGAGTCCCAATTCTACATCAAACCTTTTTTATTCCATAAAATACCCAAACCTTGAGTCCGGTCTCGATCTACACTAAAAAAAAATTTTTGTCTCGCAAAAAACTATAAAATTTTACTTGAGTTGCAAATTTACCTTTGTTAACCTTTCATCCAAAAAATTTCTTCACAATTAAAAGTTGGAAAACTCTTGAACATGAGCTATTTGAGTATCTCAAGCACAAGCTCTTCGACTGTGACAGGTGAAAGACTCCCAAGCACATTAAATTGAATATTGAGCTCAAAATTAAAAAACTCCAAGCGAGATGAAATGAAGATTCTCTTAAAAGGATGAGTAATTGAAGAAAGCCAACCTTAATTACTCCAATTTTTACCAAAATTTCATATCCAATAAGACTTTTAGGTGACACGAAAACTCATCTCCAAGAGATGTATCATTGGATCAAAATTTTAAGAAAAAAATAGAGCTCACTAAAGGCAATCTCAGAAAGGTTAACATTGTAGATACGAGACTCATGTAAACGTTGATGGTTTTTTATGAGACAAAAATGTATGATAAAATTGAAAATTTAGGATAATATTAGGATTGGAATTAAAATTTTTAAAGTGTTGGGCCATTAATAAAACGAACCAAAAGGGGATAGAAGAAGAAGAAGAAGAACTCGCTTATCGTTCGATGTTTCAAAAGGCTTACCCCCACATAAAATATGCGGTCACTGCAAGAGAAAAGGGCGCTTTCGCTGTACTGCGTTTAATTATATTCTATTTCGGGGGGTTCAAAAAAACTTTAAAAATCACAGTTTTGGCTGTTATTGCGGGCCGTACGATCGAGCGATGTAACCTCAGCGGCAAAAACCGACAACCTCTGGTTGAGACAGCGACCCGTCTTGTTCTTTTTGGCAAGTCTGGATGTGGGACCAACCCACCACACATCCCTCGCCACGTGTCCTCCTCGTCTTGGGATGATGAGTTGCCCGTGGGCTAAAGGAAAAGAAGTGCGCCGGATCTTTGTAACGATATCTAATAAATAAAAACCTTCTCTCTTCTTCTTTTTTTTTTTGTCGTTTTTTAGTGTTTTTATTATATGCATAACACGAATGTTATAATTCTTTAAAAATAGTTTTTTTTTTTTACGAGCGGTTGGGCACTTGATAGTAAAGTTGGACAAAAGACACTCAACTTTTACAAAAGGTATAACGTGGGATACCGTTAATTAATTTAATTAAATTTTGGCCCAACCTTCCCTCACCATTTTCAATTTTGAGATTAGGAGAATGACATAAATTGTTTCTAAACTTTGGCCCTATACGCAATATGGTCCATGAACTTTTAATGTTGTTTATGAACTTTAACTCAATATGTTTGTAAATGTTTAAATTTATCAATTTGATCCATGGAATCTTAATACATGTCCAAATTAGTTATTGGATTACGAAATTGTTTAATATTATTCATGAACTTGAATTAATAGAAGAACAATGTTGAACATTCTCATATAGTTTTGAACTATACATGTACTGAAATTTAAAGGACCATGTTTAACAAATTTAAAATTCATAAACTACATTGCACACTTAACCAAAGTTCATGAATTATTTATGTATTATCCCTTTGAGATTTGAAAGGGAGTTTACTAACTTGATAATATCATGTAATTGATACAACAAGGAACACTGGTTTTTCATAGTGCAAAGTTGTTTTCCCAATGACTTAACATGCCATTCATGCAACGCAAATTCATCCAACCTGTACTTTAGTTGATATTGGCTTAACTCAACGAGTTCAAAATTTCGAGAAATTTCTTTATGTGTTTCTAATCGTGAAATACCAAATCATTACTTACATAGTTCATCGGAATCATGTGAAAAAATTTGGCCTCTTGTATTTATTCAAAGCATGGTCCATCTCAAAAAACTTATTTAGTTGGTCGATAGAGTTGAACCTATCCAATAACGCTTGAATGCCTATATTTCTCAATTGGGTTTAGATGTAGCTGTAGTTAGAAAAACAAATCAAATTATATTATAAAACAATAGAAACAATGAGGAGCATCACTCACACCATACCTCAATAAATCTAATTCGAACTCAATACCCTTCGATTTCGATCTAATTAGGCAAACACTCAAAAAATAGGAAAATCATTGCCAATTGGGTTTGACTTTTAAGGTAATCTTGACGAGGCTTGAACCCAGGACCGCAAACATCCTATTAGTCTTACTAAGCATTTGAGACTCCATGGAGACGACATTGCAAAGAGGTTCAGAATTTCAATTAATTCAGGCTCCAAAAAATAATAATTAAATTGCAAAGACATTTATAAAATGAAAAGAACTGTTTTCCAAAATTGCCCCGGATGCCGTAAAAAAAACCATCGGACACTCCATGTTAAAAACCCACGAAAAATCGTACTCGAAATGACCTACACAATTAAATTCCCGCCGAAGAAAATTAACATCGGGATTTGAGTCCGCAGCAGCAGCGGCGTCGTCGGCGGCAGGGCCGGGATCGACGGGCGGGGGAGCAGGAGGCCGGGTAGCGGAGGGCGCGACACGTGGACGGCCGGATGCGGCGCGTGCTGGGGGTGGCGCGACCGAGCGAGCGTGGCCTACGTACTGGAAAAAGTACGATGAAAGCTGAGGTGAGCAAGGCTGATGGCTGCCAGAGCAGCGCCTCGCGTAAAAGTCGAGGGTTCCGTTCACCGCCTCTTCCCTGCTTTTTTCTCTCGACAGACTTTATTCATTGCTTTGCGCAGCGATCTATCGCTTGTGCTCCCCAGGGGCCCACGCGCGCTCTGCCCGTGCGTGGGACTCACCGTCCCTCCTTTTTTTTTTTCGGACAGCGATTAAGCACGACAAAAATCAGAACGTGTCAGGACCAGTTTGATAAGGCGCCTTTGGCAACGTTCTCGCTTTTTCGGTTTTTTATTTTCAGGAATAGAAATCGAACGTAAATTCGTATGTGTAGGTTTTTATTTTCATAAATAGATTTGGAGTAAAAATAAAAAAATAAAAGAAATACTTTTTTTGTTTTCGAGAACAACTCGAGAAACATGTATTTTCTCTTTTCATTTCTTCTTTTGCTTTTCTTTCCTTTTCTTCCCCTAGCGGGTTGTTGGCTTAACAACCTTGCCGGCTAGAGGAAGAAGAAGAAAGAAAGAAGAAAAGAAAAAAAAAGAGAAATATATAATTAAAAGAAAATCTACGTCACATAAATATTTGAGGTCGTATTAAATGCTTTTTTATTTTGGGAATAGGAATTTTTGTAGTTATCAAACACTTTTAAATACTTAAAAACTTAACCAAAACGAAATAGAAAAAATTATTTCTAAACACAAATTTTTCATGAGAAATGACCAATTCTTGACTATTTTTATTATTTTATTTCTTGAAATAAAAAAAGAATATAAATTTATTAGGTAATGTCAGCTAATTTTTATACTTCGATAATAGATTTGTTCACGTGAATATATTTGAAATAAAATCAAAAAGTAAAATAAAGTTACTTTTTTGCTCCCGAGAATAATTTTAGAATCAAGCCATTTTCTTTTCTTTTCTCTTTTCCTTTCTTCTTTTTCCTCCTCTACAGAGACAAGATTTGACGACCTCGTCATAACCGAGTGAGAGGCAAGGTCAGCTTTGCCTTGGCTTGGCAGGCTCGATCTCGTGGTGGCAAGGTGAGGTCAAGACTTGGCATGGGTGAGCGAGGCTTGACCTCACCTGGATTTGGCGGGGATCCTCAAAGGACAATGAGGTCGCCAATTCTCATCTAGTTAGTCACTGATCATCGCAGAGGCCCAATGACTAGCTAGAGAAGGGAGACGTAGAGAAGGAAAAAAGAAAAGAAAATAAAAGAAAAACTACATCACAAAAGAAGGTGATACTAAACGCATTCATGTTCAAAAGTCCCGAGGTCGGGCTATTTACAGTTAGCCAATTATCAAAAGATCGTTTAGGGAACAAAATTAGGAAAAGCTATTTTTGAGCAAAGATTGCTCATAGGAATAAAATGGAGACCAAACAGGTCCTAAGCATCTAGACAGTTGCAAACATTGTGCTTTTGCCACGAAACAGATCTTGATCATTAAGTTTAGTGGGTTTAGGTAGGTTTTTCAAAATATTTAGGCAAGATTCTCAATCGAGGCATGTCCCTTTGGCCTAAAAGCGCCCCTGGCCATGGCTTGAGAAGTGCCAACCAGTGAAGAATTCACCGGTCGATGAGCTCGGGTATTTTATTCAAGACTAAATTGATAAATTCAATGCATTATTCCAAACAAAATCTATTCTTGGTCCTCTTTTAAGAAAACGGTCCCTTTCATATCCTTATTTCAAATTTCTCCCTTAATTTATTTCTTATTGAAGACACGAGCACGTCCCTCTCATAAATTACATCGACACTCTACCTTCCATTGAAATTCTCTAAAGGGGAACAACCCTTTCCAAACTTGGTTTCCCTCCATGCCTTGGATGGTACTAGTCAAGTGTCCAAAACAATGATAATAACATTTTTTTCTCGAGTCCAACCAATGAAGATAGGGTTGGTTATCATGATCCGGGACAAAAGACATTGTACCCTAAGATCAGAACCAAAATGGGGTCACGGCCCCTACAATTGTTGCCCTATGCTCCTACTGATTTCTACTTTTGGTTGTGTACTTGTCCTATTCAAGCAACCATCATCTGTCGGTGACACCATCACGAAGGCAACACTTCCTCTTCGCTTTATTTGAGATCCATTGTAATTTGAGAAGCAGCAACCATGGCAAAAACCTCGTTCCTAGATCAAGAAGATACACAGCAACCTTGTCTAGGGATATGCATCATGCCCTTGAATCCATTTGGAGGGAGGCAAATCCAACATTGGAAATTTGAGATGGAGACATGGTGAAGTTGGCCATAGTGAAATTCGACATATACTCCTCGTCATTCAAAATCGAGACCTTTCTCGAGAGAATTAGCCGTTTTTTGCGTCACATGAGGCCGAGCTCTTGAATTATCAACATTGGAACATGGATTAGCTCTCGAATTCTTGACGGAAGGGATCAATTTTCCTTAAAAAAAGATTGACCCGCAAACTCAAACAATAGGGAGTTTGCGGGGGAAATTCTGGAAAAAATAAAATAAAATAGAGGGTGCGTCTCGAGTTTCATCGAAGCATCAGACTAGTTGCATGAAATTTATTTGGAGAACAAAACACACGAGAGCCCTTCGATAGATTATGTATGTGCCAAGTAATCCATCCAATTAAAACCATGTGCCATGAATTAACAAGAGTATCCAACTGATTTGATAAAAATGCCTGTCGAAATCACCTAGCGTGTGCACTTACGTAATACAAATTTCCTCCCCTCTTCAATAGATCTCCTCCAATAAAGAAAACCAAAAGCTCACTCGAAAGCCTACAAAATGATCATCCATTAGAATTCCAAGCTCATAATAATGTTGTTGGCACTTCCCTAGATTTTAAGGCAATGAAGACATGTATCTCACCCCTTAAATTAGACTCCATCTGCATTGGATCCGTACAAAATTGGAATGAATTGACCAAACATTCGAAGAACGCATTACAATGCTTCCAGTGAAGTGGATAAAATAATTGGAGCGTGACTTACGATGTAGGGACACTAGGGAATTATTAGGTTTCTGTTTTTTTTTCTTTCTTTTTAATTATTTATTATTTCTTGCTATTGTTATTATTATTATTATTATTATTATTATTATTATTTTGTTTTGTTGTTTCCCATTGTTGACCCGCTATCATTTGGTGGAATTTAGCACTCGCGTATGCTCTAATCAAGAAATCAAGCTCCACTTAGAAAAAGATGACTAAGGGTTATGAAATTTTCAAGCGACCTAATGATCGCTTTGGATAAGATGAGAGAGTGTGTCGGGCATTTTATTTTGACGAAACTTCCCAATATGAATAAAGCTTTGACTAATTATACAGCTGCTAAATAAGCCAAAATTCGCACCAAGGCTCAAAAAAAAAAAAAAAAAAAAAAAAATCTGATCGAAACATAAAAAAAGAATTGCATCTAAACCCCCTTATATCGTTAATCACAATAGTCTATTCGAATATAAAATGGTCACAATAGTCCTTTTTTCCCAGCAGGACATGATATTTTTTCTATGATGTTTTATTGAGTTTGCCTTTGAAACCCCTTAAAGAGCTCTAGAAGCTATGTGATACTGCATTTTCGTTGCATTTTCAACCCACCCACGTATCGGCATACAAAAGAACTTAATGGACAATTGAATAAAGGTGCGTTTGATAACGCTTTTGTTCCCGAGAATAATTTCTCATTAGAAATGATTTTTTTTTTATTCTGTTCCCAATAACAATTTTTAAGCATTTTAAGCCGTTTGGGAACTATCCAAAATTTCAATTTTTGGAATAAAATTAAAATTTCTCCTCTAAATCATTTTCTTTTAATTTTATTACTTTCTTCTTTTCTTTTTTTCCTTTCTTTCTCTTATTCTTCTTCTTCGAGTGGCTAGTTGTCAACCTTGGGATGACCGACGACCGACTAGACAAGGGCTGGCAACCTCACCGGAGCGTTGCCGGCCCTCAGCAAGGCCGGCGAGGTTGGCCCTCATTAGCTGAGCCTCGTTGGCAGTTGGGCGAGTGGCCTCGCCCGATTTGGCAAGGCCGAACTCGCCTAGCTATTGGCGGGGCTTGTCCTTGCCAGGTGGGCTTCACCTAGCCCCAGCGAGGCTCGCCCAGCCTCGCCGGTGGCTGGGCTTGCCTCTGGCGAGCTTGTCGGACCTCGCCCTGGCTTAGCGAGCCTTCGGCGAGCTCGCCGAACTGGTTGTCAGCGGCGGTGGGTGGCGGACGACAACCGCAACGGTGGCAATAGATGAAGAAGAAGAAAATGGAAGAAGAACAAGAAAAAAGAAAATAAAAAGAGAAAATATTTGCTTGATTCTAGAATTGTTCTCGGAAACAAGAATCAACTTTTTTATTTTTTATTTTTATTTTGTTACAAATCTACTTTCGGGAACAAAGTGATAGAAATTTGTTCTCAGGAACAAACATTTTACCAAACACATTTCTGTTCCAAATCTATTCTTGGGAACAAAAGAATAGAAATTAGCACTATTTGGCCGGTTACCAAACATGCCATAATTGTTGCCGTATAGTTGAGAAAATGAACTAAATCTACTTAGATTTATACTTACATATTAGCTATGTCCTTGATTTTTTTTTTTTTTTTTTGTGAAATGTTCAATAAGATCTCTGACATATATATATTATTTCAATTGAATCTCTAAACCTTTTTTTTTCATAGTGATTATTGAGATTATAATATGGACAAAAATAACGATGTGCTGGTCCGCGTTAAATGCTAGCTGGGACTCAAATTAGTGATATTGCCTACTTAAACACAAAGGGTCCTGCGACATCCACCTGACAGGCGCATGCGAGAGAGAAAGAAGGGAGAGGGGCTCACAATTTATAATACGAGTTAACATATTTATACAGGATATTTATACGACATAAAATGGCATGATTTATATATACCTAAGTTCTATAGCATAATAAAAAAAATAATCTTTATCAATGATATGACTTGATGCAAATATTAAACCCAATTATGGCACGTGAATTTGAATTGCCAGCCCTATGCTTCCCTTAATGTCAAGAAGAATCTCATGCCATTTTCACCATTCCTAGGTGACAAGAAATATACCCTTGTCATGATTGGCGGCAGGCGGCTTGCCCGCACACCTGTGGACGAGGCAAGATCGTATCATCCAGCCCTAACTGGGGCCGTCGGTTGGCCCTTGTTGAGGCCGACGAGGGTACAATAATTGTTATCGGTGTTTGGTCAATGTCTCAATAGTTTTTTTTTGGCACTTTCGATCCACATCGTTGATCTAATATGAATGAAGAAGACAGTTAAGGAACTCAATTGGTCAAAAATATTTAAGGACTTAATTGCATATTCGACAAATGTTTGAGGACAACCGATACTTTTGTCCCATTTAAGAAATGAAATTCTAGATCCGTCCTCACGGGCTATTGCTTGTAATCACTTCCGCTGCACGTTTGACAACCCGACATAAGAAATTTACTTTTCAAGACGAAAAAAGATAAATATCATAGTGCCGGAGCTTTCATGAGTATAGAATTTGGATAACCTAAGGTTACTTAAGCCACGTTTTATGCTCATGAATGATTTTCCATGGGGACAAACCGCTTTATTTGTCCACACCAGCTTTTGCCAGACCTTAATTTTCGGCAACTTTCACTTTTCAACTTGGCAATACCTTTAATTTGCTCAAAAGCACATTGGATTGTTGAGTATGTGAATCTAAGAATAAGACCAAAAGGTACATTAATATTTTCTATTATTAATTTTTTATAAATTACCAAAAAAGCTCATTGGGTTTTGCTTGAGTGATCTTGATGTGAATCTAAGAGTAACCTCTTCCATAAGTACTTTTTCCTTTATTTTAGGGCAATCAAGTAGCTAAACCTTTGCATGAGTAGTAACTTTGAAGTCAATGTTGCTATATCCAACATGCGACAAAACGACCAACCGTTGTTGGGTCAAAAATTATTTTCCAGAGCATGATTATGGGAATGTTTAGGATATAAAGCAAAAGACAATTAATCATGATTAGGGAAACAAAATGATGCCACAAGCATTATCGAAATTATCCCATTTGCTTTTACCCCCACCCCAATGGTGCACGTGAGATTTGGATAATCACTCCAAAATTGACAGGCAGTAAAAGGGAACTTTGCCTTTGGCATTCCCTTTAAGGATTTTCAAATCTTGGGATCATTAGGGTTGAACGATACAAAGGCTACTATTCGTATACAGTATCTAGGGCATGTTTCACTGAAAACATTATCACAAAAGAAAATATTTTTCATAAAAGTAATTTTCAAAGAAAATTGTTTTGATTTGTTTACTTATTTAGAGAATGCGATCTACTTTTTGACATAAGGATAAGTCATTTTTTTTCAATCTAAACTTTTTGTTTGTAGTTCATGGAAAATATTTTCCGTACCTCAATTAGTTTTTTATTACCCAAATATCGAAAAATCAGAAAATAACTTCTTGGAAATAATTTTCTTTCCAACAAATGGATCCATAATCAAAGTCTGTATAGTATATTAGTTTTGTAAACCAACCTCAATACTCCTCGCATCATTCTTGAATCTACAACGTGTATCTAACTAGATTGTTATTGTAATTTGGTATCCCTCAAGTTTATAGAATATTTTTTTTTTTGATCCATATTCCTTTCCATGGCAATCATAGTATCCCTACTGTTCAAGACAAAAATCAAAGTACTTTACTTTGCCTGATCATTATTACATGGCATCTACGTGAAAGCAGAATACGTGTTCGATCCTCGTACTTTCAGGAGCGGTTCACCAAACTATCACAGACATAGGAGAATTAGGAGATCAATGCGTAAAAGTCAAGTACATCAAGGAATCGAGACGTGGGATTCTACGTGAGTTTAACCCATCTAGATGTTTTTTTCTTTTATTTGGACTTGTATAAGCACAACTTACCGTGGGAAAGACATCTTGATTGCCATGGATTAGGGCTGATAATTTGGAGGCGACCTTTTGCACAACATGAACACAACATCAATTAAAGTAGAATTGCAGAGAGAAAACTCGAATATAACATTACGTATTATGCCTAACTTATATATAAATATGAATCAACACGTTTTTGTTGCCATTCACTTGTTTGGCATTAGAACCAAAATTGAGATTTTTTAGGCCGAGATGAATTGAGATGATTTACAAACAAGATTATGACAGGCCGACACAAATTGTCAATCCTTCTATAGATTTAAATAACGTACCATACTAGTTATGGCTTCAAATTATCACCCTCAATATGTATTGGTGCTTAGTGAATATCTCAATAAAGGATTCTAGAAAGATTATTGAGATGCATGTATAAGTTATATTAAAAAAAGTCTCACATCGAAAAATCGGTGTAATATATATTCAAGTTAGCTCATAATAACCCATTAGTTAAAATTGGTCCAATTGTATATCTTGAAAGCTCAGATATGGAATCTCCCTTGGTAATTTTCTCCAGCAAAGTTATTAGATTTTTGTCGTGAGATTCCAACATATAACAAAAAAGTCAGTTTCAAAATTTACCCTTTTATGCATTGTCAATTGAGAAGATCTTCCACGTTCTTTAACTACTTGAGCCTTTGGCTTATTATCCTCCCTGCTCAAGATTTGGTTTCGGATTATTCCTCTCGTATGTCCTCCCACACACGGCAACGAAACATCGTCGCATGTTAGCACAAATTGGCCGGATGTTCAAAGAATTCCGGGTACAACGTACGGAGTTGGACAGTCAAAGGGAGTCTTTCACCATACGTGACAGTTAATTCCTGTTTTAGCGGGTTAAGGACAAATTAATCAGAGAGGGAGCCGCCCTATATAAGCAAAAGTAGGTGGGCAGAGCCTACTAAGAGGCCGACCAATAATTCTAACAATGTCTAGTGGGGTGGGCAGGAGTAGTACTGTCTAGCAAAAGGCTAAAGGCTAAAGCGAAGGCAAAAAGGAAACATTGCCAGTGCTGCTTCACGCTCTCTAGAGGGAGTGTGGCCAATGGCCATACCCTCCCTCCCCTATCCTACATAGAGACAAAAGAGTCCATGGATTCATGCCCACCAAACGAATCACTGGATTGAGATCCTCGTTTTGTTTCCTTAATCACGTTTACATTGAGTGCTGTTCATGATTAACTTGCTAAAGTTAAGGTTCTTTTAGGCACATCTTTCACGGGAAATGCGCCGGGCTCGGTCGAATTAAAGAGCCGACGAAAGCCAGATTGATCCAGCTGGTCTCGAGATGGCTTTGGAAAGAACTAATTTAAAAGTCTCCTAGAGGAACATAGACGATCTTGTGTAGATTGAACTCTCGATTTCCATCCTAGATAGGATGCCATGTACTAATTGGTGAAACCGTCGAAATCAACTATGGTTGCTTTGCGTGTGCTTTACATAAAGTAGTTTCTCTCGTGTTTATTGAATAAATAAAAAAACTAAAACCCTGAATTACTAATCTCTCTCTATAACGGTCCAAATTACTAATCTAGAAGTTGGATTCCAAAGTTTCCACCTTGAAACCAACCTAGTCCGGACCAATCACCCTTAAGCATTCTACACCGAAGAGGGAAAACAATATGAGGAAGCACTTGAAAATTGAGAAGTCAACTAAAAAAAAGAAAAACTAAGGCTCGTTTTTTATTTCGCCAAAAAAAACAGGGCTGGTTTCCACGAAGCAGCCTAAAGATACTTTTCACCACTGCAGCCTTATTATATTCCAAAGTTCTATCACCTCTAAATAATTTCTAATATGGAAAAAGTTCAAGGATTCCATTTTTTCTTCAAAAGAAAATAGTTTACCTTTTAACTCTATGTGCTATTTGCTTTGATCATCACGAATAATTCATTGAAATCGTTTGTTAATTATATATCGAAGTAATATACCCCGAAAAAGAAAGCACATATCGAAGTCATGCAAAGACAATAAAACATAACGTAACAAATATATCAAAGTTACAACACTAAAATCATCGTAAAACCTAGCATCCATCGAGTGTGGCATGCAAAAATTTGTTTGGAATATTATTGAGCTTAGTTGTTTCAACTATCAGAAAGAAAAAAAGACTAACTTTTCAAGTTTTTGCCTAACTTAAGATCTCATTCGAATTAATATTATTATAAAAATTATATTTGAAACACACGCAATACCTATATTTTATGAAAGTTCCAATCGTTCGAGACTAAATAAGTCAAAGCAAGCGCACCACACGATTCAGAAAAAAATAAAATAAATAAGAGACACTTCGGAACCACTTATCATAGTATTCAAATCTACATTATACTCCCGGGGGGAAAGGAAAGTGAAATTAACTAGATTGTAATTATGGGATCGAGTCGATTATGCACTAACCCCATCCTATCGAATTTAAAGTAGCTTGGAAAATAAAAATTCCGTGCCTTCTTTTCTGACAAAAAAAGAAAAGCAAAAGAGAAGGAGAGGGCAAAAGTGTTATAGATATTTCTTGAAAGAAAGAAAAAAGAAAAAGGGGGGAAAAGGAAGTAATGGTTTGGACGGCACCCGCCGGGGACAGCGCGTGGGGGAGAGTCGGTGAGGGAGAGGGGGCATTTAAGGAGGAACCCGTTTTGTCCGGGTTAGATGCGATAGAGCTTGTGAAGTGAAGGCCCTTTTCAGCTATGCCTACCTATTTGCCTCCCAACACCCTCCCCTACAACCTTTTTTTTGTTTTTTTTTTAATTTCCTGCTTTTTGGGTCCTTTGCAATTAATTGCTTTGAGATAGACCCTTCCTCTATTTATCTTTTCCTTTCCTCAACTTTTTTCAAAATTAACAAAAAAAAAGAAAAAAAAGAAGGGAGATAGGAAATAGGAAATCTTTTCGCCCATTCACCTTTGCCTGGCACGCAGTCCCCACAATTTGTCATCTTTTGCATAAATCCATTTCCATTTGGTTTGGGAAAAGGGGGTGGGGGTGAGCACAGTCCGGTTTGGTCCGATTTGGATGAAATACAGAATTGGATAGAAATGGTATAGATATGGAATTGAATCGAACTAAGGGAGGGTTTGGAGCTGAATGGAATTTCTCGATTTAGCTTCAATTGAAATGGTACTGAATTTTATCATTTTTTTTCTTCCATTTTCTTTTTGTAGCGTTCTTAATTCTTGTCTAGTGTTAGCTTCGTCATCGTCCTTGAATTAGACAAGATCTTGAGCTAAGAAGATTAAGAGATAGAAAAACTAGAAAAGTAGAAAATAATATTGGTTCGATTAACGAAATGAATTTTCAAGATAGCCTCCCAAAACATAATTAAACTAAGAATTTTAGGTTAGTTCAATTTGATTGGGCGGTTCGAGCCGAAATCATGCTCGGCCATAGGCAAAAAGCAAACTCTAGTTTGTCCCCTATGAGAAAAAAAAGTTTCCTTTGGAATTTTAGGTTAGTTCAATTTGATTGGGTGTTTGCATGAGTTCTATTTTATACTTGAGCTTTTCGACCAACGTATTTTGATTAGTCCTTAACTCGAAATGCCTAGGTCTTCACATTATTAGAGGCATGAGCAAACAAGCCCTTATCCTTTTGGCATATGCAAACAAGCCCTTATCTTTTTTACTATTTTTCCGTAGGACCCTCCAATAAGTATGGTCATGGCAGTAGAGGTTAACTGAAGAGGCTTTTTGCATGCATGATTTTTTTTTTTTGGTCCTACTCTAGTATTAGACTAACTCTCACTCTCAGACTTTTGCCATGCCTCCTTGCAGGGCGTGGGAGTCGAAACCCACTCCTGAAACTAAATCGACCTCACCCCAACCCTGAGAATTGGGGTGGAGAACTCATGCTATCATAGGACACAAAACCCCTCAAGACATTGTAGCTACCAGAATTAGCAGCTTTATCAGATCTCTCCTAACTTCAATTGACCTGAATAACATCAAGAGCATACTAAATCTCGAAAAGGGTGCCTGAGAAGGTATAGAATCTCTAGTAATTTTCTCTCTTTTTTCCCAAATAAAAAGAATCTCAGCCCAATATTTTTGATAAATCCATGTGCCTTCTGGTTAGGTGATCATTAAATGGAATGGCCGTATAATTGCTAGACCAGGATGGAAATTTGGTCACCACTTTTCGGATTACTAAATGTGGGATCACACTGCTCCCCTGCTTAAACTGCTATTCAGAGAAAAACATTCATAACATCCAAGGGAGTAATTACATGCTGTACCCATCACGCTCTATTAATGTGGTAATGTCAGAACTGAACGCAGTTCACTTTTTTCATGCTGATCTAGAAAGGCTGGTGAAATAAGAGGAAAAAGCTTAGGGCTAGCATTGAAAGTGGTCTGCGGATGTGATGTGGGACTAAAATTGGCTTTTTCATATATTAGAATTTAAAAAAAAAAAGACACCAGATGGTATGACTTGACTTGATGGGTATGTAGAAAAAGAAAGCTTCAAAAGATGGGTTTAGACAAAATAATTAGCTAAACTTTTTTATCTGGGCATAAAGGGCAAGTTTTAGAAGATTGTGTTTATTTTGCGAAAAAAAATAATAACAATTTATATCTAAATATTTTTTAGGATGATGAAGACATTTTTCATTGATTACGATCACCGTAAGGAAAATGAAATATAAATTATTCATTTTTCTATTTATTTTCTGCAAAATAAATGAATTATTACCCACCCGTAAGTAGCCGTGATGGTTGGGCTTCACTACTTCATTGTAGAGGGAATATGTTCAAATCTCTGGATGCTCGCGACTTAAGTGGGGGTCTCAAGGGTGGTTTATTAGGCCAGTCCCCTCGAGGGTTTACGTCTAAATAGCGGCTTGCGGCGAGACCCCACCGGTGCTACCGAGCACCGGAGGGTCATGTGATCCCCGAAGAGTGATTTCCGACGGTCCCTCGGTCATAAAAATAAAAAATAATAATAATGAACGAATCATTACTTAGTGTTTTATTAGAGAATAAAACAAATCACTACATAATAAAGACAATTACAACTCTACCAAACAATTCCACTTACAAGATTTGGAGAGGCAAAGAAAAAAAAAACAGCATTATTGGTTTGCATTTGTCAAGGTTTCTAAATTAGCCATTTCATGATAGACCCTGATGTTATCTAATGACCAAAAGTCAAGACTCGTCTACTAAAGTTAGTTGATGCCTAGGAAAGGAAACATCATGGCCGTATGTATGCAGCTTGAATCTAGGACACTACTCCTCAAATTTGGGAGACCAACAGTACGTGAACCCACAGCAATTAATACTTCACCATCAGATTAGTGGTTAAAAAAATTCATAAGATTTGAGGTTCCTTCAATTGTAATCAACCGTTGTCTAGTGAACTTAGGCCCTAGGGGAGCTCGTGCGAATAGACAATTCAATTAAGTCGGGCAGCATTCGGCTAATTAGATAGATAAGCAGATGGTGTTAGCTCTATATTAGCAATTTCTTTGACAAGTTTTTGAAGCATAGTGATCATGCACAGTAACTATTCGGGAGAAGCCTACAAATTTTGCACCGTTTGTTGCGTTAAGCTTAGCATAAGAAGAGAAACCTATCATAGAGCCCCATCCTAAATGTGTCCATGCAATTAATGACCTAGATTTTTTTAAGGAGGGTTTTGCATTTTTCTAGAGTTCATTTGGTATAGCTACGATTGGCCTGTGTTGTGAAGCACTTAATTAGTGTGTTTGGTCTTAAACTCCATCAAAACCGTTGTAAGTTGTTATGATGGTAAAAGTGCTATGGCCGCTGAGACATTTGTCAAATACCCTGTGGAAGTTGCGTACCAATTTTCATAATTGGAATCTTCCTAAGTTTTGGGGAGAGGCCACATATCCTGGAAATACTTTCAACGAATTGTGCTGAATGTCAGAATTCTGATGCAAAAGAATAATGTTACATCAAAAGGCACATCTTACGAGAAGATTCTAATTTCACATATGCAACCAAGAGCAACGTTTCCCCCCGGTTTGATGTGTTGGTTCATATGTACTCATTTCGTCATTCTAAAAGTCTGCCAGGAATCATTAGTCATATCTTGTTCGGATTGAGTTCGGTAGCCTCTCTTACACCATAAATTATTCCGTGTTCTCATTAGATTATATCACTTCAATTAAAAACGGACAGATCCGTTTGTTTAATCACTTATGTAGCCCTTTTCGAAAAAAATATCCAGAGTTCTCCAAATCATTAAAAGATAACATGGATTTAACCATCTAAATTAAGAAAGGCATTGTTTCTAAAACCTTATTATCTTTTTTATTATCTTGTTCTCATATTTGAGAGAAATCTTTACGCATCTCGAATAAGGAATTTCCCAATTCCACTCCCAACTCACCTCGACCCCTCGATGAGGTCCGGTTCGATTTAATCACAAAACTCGACATGTCGAATTAATTAGAGGGTGCATGACAACCAGTATTTTCTGTTCCAGAAACAATTTTTCTATTTCAGACTTGTTTCTTGAATAGAAATCCATTTGGTAAAATTATTCCATTTTTCTATTTCCGAAATGATTCTTGTTCAGAAATAAGTTTGGAATATAAATCGAAGAACAATTTTCGACTTTTCTATTTCGGAATGTGTGATAAATAAAAATTATTCTTATCATGTCCTCAATCCACCGTTCGCCACCGTTCTTGCCGGTGGCCCGCCGCCGGCCTCCCCGTTCTTGCGCCGTCCAAAAGGAAGAAATTTTTTGTCGTTATCAAATTTATATTTTTAAGTATAAATTTTATATCGTTATCATATAGTTATTTTCTTGAAACTCAGAATATAAAAAAAATCAAAAATTTTCTCTTCCGAAATCAATTTTTAGTTGGAATGGTTATCATTCGCGCCTGATCGTCTCCACCCGTCCCTTCCACTTCCGTCAATCGAGCGTAAGACCGGCGTAAGACCAAGGGAACATCATTTTACTTCCAAGAAAACGAGTCAGATGTCTCTCGATAATGCATAGTTCCAGATTCTAGAGGACGAAATATTGGGAATTCAAGAAAAACCCTTCGCTTCCGGTCGCCATATCTTGGCAGCCCAAGTTCGGGGTTACATCGAGGAAGACGGGGTGGGTAATTACTCCGGGAGAAAGAGCGGATCAGAGTGAGATTTTGAGGAGGAGAGCGGCGATGGCGATGGGGACAGAAAAGACATCCCGCGCAAATACAGGGGGACCGTACAGCCCGAAGCCCCACTGCAACAACAACGCCAACAAAGGAAAGACTGAAGTGAAACAGGCCATTCTCTCTCCTTCCCCTTCGGGCGTATTTTTTTAACTCCCCTCTTTTCTTATTTAATTCCCCAAAGCGTCACGAGTAGTGCAGCGAACCCCCCCCACAAAAAGAAAAAGGTAATTCTTCATTAAAAAATAATCTTAAAAAACCTGACTCGTCCTCTCTTTCTCTCTCTCTCTCCTCTGCCACACATCGCTCAGCAGCTTGCAGCGGCTGCTGCTGTTGCAGGAGCAGTGCTGGAGCTCTGCTCGCAGATGGGGAGGAGGAAAAAAAGAAAGAAAAAAGGGAAAAAAAGAAAAAAAACAGAGCAGTCCACTACTGGCGTAACCCACCAAAAGGAAAAGGGGGGAGGGAAAAGATACCCACGACCGGAAATTGTATTATAATGGCGAAAAGGATAGACTACACTCTGCAGCGGCATAATTCAACCTGAGGGGCCAAAAAAAAAGAAGAGAAAAGACCACATCTTTAGCCCAACCCCCCAATTAAAATTGGATGAAATCTGAAGTATTGATGAATTCTTGCCTTTTGGGGCTAAAAAAAATGGGATTTTGATTTCACAATCCCCCCCTAAAAACCAAGAACTCCTCCCTCCTCTCTCTCCCCTTTCATCCCCACCACCAAGAAAGAAAACTTCCCAAAACAAAACCCATGAAAAGAGGCTAGAGAGAGAAAGAGACAGAGAGAGGGGGAGGGGGAGGGGGAGGGAGAGCCAGAGGGAGAGAGAGAGAGAGAGAGAGAGAGAGCTCGCCTTTTTACTTTCCTTTCTTTCTAATTCTTGGCTCCTCTGCTTTTTGGCAAATGCAAAAGTTGTCCTTCAAATTGCGGTCATGACCACTCCTCCTCTTCCTCCTCTGCTTCCACCTCTACCTCCACCTTCATCTCCCTCCCCACCGCTCTCTCCCTCTTGCTTTCCTCCTACTCTGTCACTCTCACTCTCACTCTCGCTCTCGCTCTCGCTCCTCCTCTTGGCTCTCCCTCACCATCTTCCCAGGTCCCGCGCCGCGGTATTGCCGCCACGACCATTCTCGCCGTCTGCTCAATAAGAATCGAAGCAAAGATGATTGATCTCAACACGGTGGAGGACGACGAAACGCCGTCGTCCGGCTCCTCCCCTGCCTCTTCTCTGTCCTCTGCCATAAGCGCGTCGAATATTAACGCCAACCCCGCGAACCCAACTTCGTCTTCTTCTTCTTCGTCCTCGTGCTCTCCCTTGTGCTTGGAGCTGTGGCACGCCTGCGCCGGGCCTCTGATTTCGCTTCCCAAGAAGGGCTCTCTGGTGGTCTACTTCCCACAGGGCCACTTGGAACACGTCTCTGATTGTCCCGCTTCCGTGTTTGATCTCCCTTCCCAAATTTTCTGTCGTGTCGTTGATGTGAAGCTCCATGTAAGAATTTCGGGCACTGTTCGTATTCTTGTCTTTGGTCGTACCGAGAATTTTAAGTCTTTATTTGGAAGTTTCGTCATGAGCGTTTGGTCTGCTCAATTTCAGCTGATTTGGTTATAATTGATTTGGGGGTCGTTACGTTTCTGTCGTGTAGTTTCTTCCGTTGGGGGAAAAAGGGCTCTGTTTCTTTTTCTCTGTTTTGGTTTTTCTTGGGTTGAATTGATGTCGAATGCATGTTTTCTTGTGACAGGCCGATGCGAGCACCGACGACGTTTATGCGCAGGTTTCGCTGATTCCTGAAAGAGAGGTGAGGTTTTGCTACGTTTGTCTGATTTTTTTAAGTTTCAGATGCTGACGGTACTCACCAGACAAGATAAGGGAACGTGACCCTGTTTGTGATCTTGAATTTCGACCGTGTGCTCTTGGGGTGGTTTATTAAGTTGGATTTGGCTTTAGTTTGAGTGGTGTATTGGAAAAAGGGTCTTATGTTGATGAAAGATAACTCCAGCTGCATTGTGTTCTCTGCAGCAAATTGAGCATAAATTGCGCGAAGGGGACAGCGAAATAGACTTGGATGAGGATGAAATTGAGCCGGCCGTGAAGTCTTCGACGCCTCACATGTTCTGCAAGACTCTGACTGCTTCAGACACGAGCACTCACGGCGGGTTCTCTGTTCCTCGGCGAGCCGCGGAGGACTGCTTCCCTCCACTGGTATTGCATTTCAATTTAGCCTCTTGCATTGAGACAGCCTTATTTTTATTTTTTATTTTTTTTACGTTTTTATCCAGCTAATGCCTTTTCGTTGGGTGGGGTTCAATTTATTTAGCTTGCTTAGACTTAGTAATCTGTGAACGCAGGATTATAATCAACAAAGGCCTTCTCAGGAGCTTGTAGCTAAAGATCTGCATGGCCTAGAATGGAGATTCAGACATATATACCGGGGTATCGTATCAGAGTCCTCATCTTCCTTTTGACGGAAGTTTCAGACATATATAAAGACCTTATGGTGTGGTTGTCATGGAAGTTTCTTTTTTCAACTAATTCTTTTATGTGTGTGTTTGTGTGAGCAGGACAGCCACGCAGGCATTTGCTCACTACAGGATGGAGTGCATTCGTAAACCGGAAGAAATTAGTCTCTGGGGATGCCGTGCTCTTCCTTAGGTATTAAAATATTGTGCTGTAATTTGTTGACTTCGGTTAAGATTTTGAAATTCATGTATTTTATTGAAACCCAGGGCTTCGAACGGAGAGTTGAGATTGGGAGTTCGAAGGGCAATTCAAGTTAAAGGAGCTTCTGCTTTTCCATCTCTTTGCATCCAGACCCTGAATCAGAGTGCCCTTATGGATGTACCGAAGGCTGTATCTCTAGGAAGTGCCTTCAGTGTTTACTATGATCCAAGGTACTTGACTGGACCGTGCTCATCAATTCTGTACAGTGAGGCCACTTGTGCGAATGAACGCTAGCTTAGACTTTAGTTTTATTCTGCTTGTAGCTTTACATTTTGGTGCTAAAATAGTCCGGACAACTAGTTGAACTTTGTAATCATGCGTGTTGGAAACTGGTTTTGGTCGATTTTAAGCCAGGATCGTGTCTCTCTTCATCACGTGATGAAGATGTCTTGCCTTTTTCCTCTTCTGAAATTTTCATGTTGTAACACTCTCAATGATTGGCCAATGGTCCTGATACTGATTTTACAGGTCTTAATTGATGAAACGGTGGTACATTCTTTGAAAGTGAGGAGTTAATGAACTTCCCGAGTGATCATGCTAAGTTATCTTGTGATAATTAATGTGTGCACTATTTATAGGACAACTCGTGTTTTTGCTTGATCATTCCCCCCATTGTCCACTAGTTTAAGCCTTTTTTCCTTGTGTCGATAAATGACACTCCTCCTTGCATTGATACGTGCTGCACAGTATATGGGTAAAACTATCAGAGCTACTTGGTTTGGACAATCCCTTGGTTGCTGTTCTTTATGAGGTTTAGCTGCCCATGTTTTGCTGGATAAGACAAATCTTATGTGACTAGTGATGTTTTCTGGGAATTGTCATTTGAATTGCTCAAGTCGTTCCATGTGTACTTGGCTAGGGTTGGCTGTTATAGTACATGCTGAGTTCCCATGTTCAAAGCAGTGATTTTTTTTTTCCAATTTGTCATTGTTGAAGTAGCATAATTTTTTTTCAGCATCAGGGGAAACTTTTTGTGGATAAAGCATGGATTTGAAACATGTCAAGTCGTGTAGGTTTCAAATTAATTGTGATTGTATTGTATCAAACAAGGATTTGAGTAATTTTTTTCGAATTTGTCATGTCAGAAATTACCTCCATCATATACGTTGAGTTGAAGTTAGCTTGCTCGAGAATTTCTGACAATTGAATAGACCCTTGCTGTTTTTTGTTCTATATATGTACCTCAGGCAGGTCTTAAACGTGTGGAACATCGATTGGTAATTTGTGACGTTAGACCTTGACTAGTTTTCTCAGGA
Source organism: Eucalyptus cloeziana (assembly GCA_014182715.1). Lineage (NCBI taxonomy): Eukaryota > Viridiplantae > Streptophyta > Magnoliopsida > Myrtales > Myrtaceae > Eucalyptus > Eucalyptus cloeziana. Next base: position 10,785,762 of record CM024637.1, read on the forward strand.
TACTGCTACTACTCTTAACTATGTCAAATCTGGATCTTTCATTTATTAATGTTGATACTTTTTGACTTTTCAAATTGCTCTATTACTGTGTCAACTTAGTGCTTCTGCAGAAGAGCTTTACCCAGGTCATCATATTTTGTTCAAACGTAAATGCTATGTGCTGCTTATGCTGGTTCATTTTCCAAACTAGTGGATTGCTTTGCCTATGATCCTACTCAGTTTGCTTTTGATATTATAGTCCTTTACAACTTGAGCTAATGTCTGTCCAATTGCAGGGGATGTGTCACCATTCTTACATTTTTTATGATGGATAGACTGTCTAGTTCTTGTTCATGCAATGATTTCTCTTTGATATATGTGCATCACTGATTTTGCAGAGCCAGCTCATCTGAGTTCCTAATACCAGCTCGTAGGTTTTTCAAGAGCCTTAACCATACTCTCGCCCCTGGCATGAGGTTCAAGATGCGTTTTGAAGCTGAGGATACAGCAGAGAGAAGGTTCAATTCTTTGGCTTGCTTAGTGTTTATATTGAGGAATGCTTTTGCAGCCTTACTTATATAAATTCTTTCCACGGCAGACATTCGGGTCTGATAGCCAACATAAGTGACATGGATCCTGTTAGATGGCCAAGTTCGAAATGGAGGTGTCTGTCGGTGAGTTCATGTTTGCAAAGCTTGTTTACATGTCTATGTGGCCATGAATTTTAGGTCAGGACCCTTATAATGCATCTAGCTTTTTCCCTCGAACGAAAAATAAAAATGATAGCTACACAGCTAACCTATTGCGCACCATCTTATATAAGTTAAGTGTGTTATTTGACTTGTAATGGTTCAAATAGATTTGGGGCTTAAGAAAGAGAGCCTACATGATGTTCTATGGACAATTTGTTATGAATGCCCTTACCTTTGAGTAAGCTTTTGTTATAGTATAAGTGCTGATGATGATTCCTGAAAAAAGTAGTGGAAAGGATCATCTTCATTTTTTGTTTCAATAAAGGTCTACAGCTATCCCATCCTGTGTTTGCTGTTTCCTGTGGAAAGATGCGTCCATTCTGATGCCTGTACATTGGAAAGTTTATGCTTACTCGAGAACTATATAGCCAATAAAAGTCGGGAACTTAACTCACGTTTGAAGATTTTCCTCAATATGTCCTGTAATTTCTCTCTTAAGTACGTCTGATGATGTACTGTTATTTCTGGTGAACCTTTCTGTAGTAGGGACTGAACTTTGGGACAAGTTAATATTTGTCACTTGCCATGAAGTAGGTATAAAGAAAACACTGAGAACTTAAATTGTATGTGTTTTTCACTTGAAACTTTTTAAAATGGTGCTTGTGGCATTTTCTTTCATAAACTGCATGATCTGTATGGTTGTTACTGAATTCAGTGTTCCTGATAGTTAGTTACTTCCACTTATATGTTTTTCATTGCCAAGAAAAAAAGTTGTTTCTAAGCATTGGGCGTGTGTTTCATTAACTAACTTATCATTGAGAATGAAAGCAGATGTGTATAATCCTCTGAAACCAAACCAGCCAGATGGTTTGATTCCCTGTCAGGAATGTGCAAATATTCAGAATCGTCTGATGCGTGACATTGAAGTTATTTGGTTCTTAATTTGCAGGTTAGGTGGGATGATGTTGAGCCTGATCGTGGTAGTAGGATTTGTCCATGGGAAATTGAGCCATCCGGTTCAGTTTCCAGTCCAATTGGTTTTATGATGCCTGGTTCTAAGCGGACTAGGTTTGGAATACCTTCCATGAAACCAGAATATCCGGTTCCAAGTAGGTTTTGTGCTCTGAACATTTTGTTTGAGACATGATTTTCTCTTTTCTGCTTGATTTACCCTAACTGAACTGTGTTGAATCTGACAGATGGAATTGGAGCATCGGACTTTGGGGAATCTTTCAGGTTCCAGAAGGTCTTGCAAGGTCAAGAAAACTTGGGTTTTGGCACTCCTTATGATGGTATCGAAACTCAAAGTCATCGGCTATCTGAAGTGAGGAGGCATCATCCTGATGATTCAGGTGGTTCTGAAGCTGCTGCCACCAGAAATGGCATCACAAACCCATCCGTGAATGCTAGTGTCACTTACAAAGGCATGGGCTTTGGCGAATCTTTCCGGTTTCGTGAGGTCTTGCAAGGTCAAGAAACATTTGCCAACCCACCATATACAAGACCCTGGTTTACCAGTGGAGCCCAAGGAAATGGTGCATTTGGTGTTCGTGATGGCTTTCAAATGGTTCCTTCCAGGAATGGTTGCTCTGCCCTAAGTCAGGGTTCGGACAATCATTTCGGTCTTCCGGTTTCCTCCGTACAAGTTTCTTCACCATCTTCAGTATTAATGTTCCACCAGCCAAGCAGGAAAAGCTCCAGCAGGAGTTCTCTTTGTAATACATTGTCATGGGATGAGAAGCTCTCTTCGTCAATGAAGGTGAGTTTCAGTGGCACGAGTCCGCTGGGTTTGTTGAACGAACCAAATAGATTGAGTTTCCCTCATTCTTCCATTTTGTTGCCATCGGAGGGCGTAGTTAGCGAGGACATGGCCCCACCTTTGAAGAGTAGTTGCCGTCTCTTTGGTATATCATTGACCGAAGGAAGAGATGTTTCTCACAAGGAAGCTAGCATGAGCTCGTCTAGGTTGAATGGCGAACCCCTTTTTGGTCATATTGGAGAGAACTTCCATCCAAAGGCCAATGTGAGCAGGGTGGTTGGTAGCAATTGCACGAGAGTACTCGACCTGCCTCCTGTGAGTGATGTGCTCTTTGATGTCGCATCCTAGAGACAATGGTGTATTGGGAAAAGCCCCCCAGAAAATTGTGTATTCAGAAGTAGGGAAGGTAGTGGAAGTTGACCTCTCAAGCTTTCATTTCTTTTGGGCGATTTAGTTATGATGAAGCCATGCTGTCATGAGTGGAGATTATCTGTCTTGTGTGAATTTGAAGTTTGTGAATTGCGGCAAGTGCAAAACCAGTGCGGTGGTATGGGAGTACTGTCTTATTGTGATTTTGAAGATGCTTGCATTTGTCAAGAATGGCTGAGATTGAAGGTCCACAAGTCTTGTGATTTCATACCTGGACAGCTTTTGCTTCCAGGCAAGTATTTTCTTTGGGCTTTTGACCTCTATTTATGAGGCAATCTTTTAGGTAGGCATTATGAAAATTGGAGGTAGAGAAGTGGGCGATCTACTCTGAAGTCTCCTCTTAGGTGAGATTGCCTTGATGACCTCGCACTTTGTCAAGCTAGAATTCGTGTATATGACCTCTCTATTCAGATCTTTTGTACTGTTTTTTATTTGGCGAAAAAAAAAAACTCGAAGAGGATGATTTTAGTTGATGATTTGCTGTTGGTGCTTGAGATTGCCGAGGCTGATGCAGTATGTGGTGAGAAAGTTTAGCCTGGTCTAATCAGTAGTTCTCCAGATTCAGGAAGTGATATAATTCTGCTGGTGTAATTTGAATTCGACTCGTTTCCGTACTATGGGAATGAAAGGCATGTACTTGTTTGTATGACCTGTTGTAGAACCTTTCGGGCAGACGATGTCTGTTCGACTTCATTTAGGTATTTGAACAGTTGCGGTCCTTGTGCAAAGGTTGATCATGTCCTTGATGCTACAGGATGTCCGCTGGGTGCTGCATCTTTCTGAAGAGTACCGATAATTGATGCCTCTTATAAAATGTTCACTGTTGCAAAACACCTACTGCCTTGCTTGAGTGTCACGGATTGGCACGAGTAAACGCCGAACTCTAACGCAAGCTTATTGCAAGCAATTCATGCATCTATTCTCGAACTGCCAATTCTTGTCGCGACAATGTTCTACCCAATAGGAATTCCCTGTTAGGCCGGATCGTGTCGAAGTTGATTGTAGTTTTATTCGCGAGGAGGTTGCTATCAGCGGGCAGACAGGATGGCGGCAGGGTGTTGAAAAAATGTACAAAACATACCACAGAGGACGGTACAAAACTTCCAAATTTTTTCTGCCCAGCAACTGTTTTTTCCCCTTCAAAATGGTAAAATCCTAGAGACGGTCGGAGAAAGTAAGCTGTGATGAAGCTCTCAACAGAACGATACATCACCCAATTCCTGGCAAAAGAAATTTCACTCGACTGCCCCCGCGGCGGAAAGATGTACGGCCGACCGTAACTCTCTCTTCACGTGCACTGTCGCGGATAATCAAGAGTTCCAGCACCTTCCTTGCCTTTCTTTCTGTGGTTCTTAGCTGCCCATTCCTCGTCTGTCCTACCATGTCCCCGGCTCTGTAGCTGGGGACGGGTCAATACTAAGGACTTTGTTAGTATTACGGCCTCTGGGATACCGCGAGAATGACAGTTCGTGACTTACAAATTCTGAAAGAGTGGAACTCATAATAATTTATAATTATTCATTATTTGGATTTTTGCGATCTTAAATAGGCGGTTATTCTCATAGTAGGTTAAAAATTGTCATTCGATCATGTCTCTAAAGTCTATCTGCTCGATGGAGTAAACTATAGTCCTACTTTTTGGAGAAAGTTAAGGAAGGAAACTTCCTTGCGCCTTCGGCTTGAATTCAGTCAAGCGATGATGTCAGGGATGCGAAGTCCAGGAAACTTCCTGGATGAGGATGGTGTCGACTAGGAAGTGTCAGGGCTGATCAAACGACGTGATCATGCGTGAGGTCCCCCTGACTTTCCATGGAATATGCACGTTATGCTCTCCATCCTTTTGTTCTGCATAAATTTGGCAGGCTCTTTGATTGTGAGAGATCATGCCGAACGTACATGAATGAATTGGTCGATAAGGATGGGTTTTGTCAAAATGCTCCGAGTATTCTTGATCATTGATGCAAGAGACACTGCCATTTAATGGAGACGTGACAAGACTAAACGTACCTGAATTTTTGTATTCTTACCGTTGAGTGCCCAAACTTTTTTTTTTTTTTTTTTTTTTTTTCAATCAAGTGCCTAAACTTTTCAGATTTGGCTCGACGTGAGACACTCATTAAATAAATGGGAAAAATACTAAAAATTTCTAAATCTATTATATTTTTGTCAATCAAGTGTTAAATCTCCGATTGAATTTTAAACCTTTTGACAATTTACTAATATAATTTATCCGATCAATTTTTGTTGGAAATTGTTGATATGGACATTGACCCTTTTATATGGTATAGTTGACGCTAGCGAAGATAAAATTGCAAATTTTAATATCTTTTAAAACTTTTTTTATTTTTATTTTTTTTCTCTCATCGGCCATTGGACGAGGGCTCGTGAGCCATTGTCAGCCGCTAGTGAGGGTTGTGGCCTTCATCCATTCTATTGTTAGCTATGGGCGATGGTTGAACTTTTGCTAGATTTGACAAGGGCAACTTTTTCTCAAGCAAGGGGGGTCCTTGCCTATGTCGTGAGGGTCAAGCCTTCGCCATATCCAGTAAGGGCTCGACCCTTGTGGCCTGGGCAAGGGTAGTGACCCTCATTGGCCACAATGAAATAGAAAATAAAAAGAAAAAAAATAAAAAATTCAATAAAATTTTAAAATTTATTTATGTTAGCATCAATAATGCTACTTAGGATGATTGACATTCTTGTCGGCAAGTCTTGTCAAAATTGACTAGATAGACTACGTTGAGAAATCGTTAAAAGATTTAGGATTCAATTAGTAAAATTGAAAACTTTATCATTGATTTGACACAAGAGCTATAGGTTTATGGCTTTTTTAGTATTTTTATTCTAAATAAATTGTCATATCATGTGATTTTGATGGCATGGCTAGCTTACACAATTGATTATGTGGCTCTTTTACGTAGGATAGACCATGCCACCTCCAATTAGGTGTTGGGCGATCAGGAGAGAGAGAGGGAGAGAGAGAGAGAGAGAGAGAGAGGGGCTGACTCGGATGATTTTAGCCGTGCAATATGTCTTTGTTGCGGTGGCATTATTTTAGGAGGCCACATTTGATGTTAATATAGAAAATAAATGGCTGTTTAGCTGTATTAGTGTCCATGTTGACATTTTTCGTCTTGTCATCATCATTATCCTTTTAATAAACCGTTCGATGATTGAAGAGTTATCACACTTATGGTTACAACAACTCTATCAATTATTGAACATAACACTTGAATTAGTACCCAATTGAACAACCACCTCAATTTGCCACCGCCTCAATCTTACATCGAGAATTCGCGGCATGCCTTTCGCAGTGGAAATACAAACCAGAATAATCATCTCGTGTCTAGAATCAGACGCCATTACGTTAGGAACATACTTAGTATCCGGAACATCCAAAGCACATGATTCTAATTTGCGAGAGATGATTCGAGCTTGTGTTTCTGCTCGGGAAAGGTGCCAAAAAAGTCCTAAACCTTTTGTCTTTATGCTGATTTAGTCATAAACCTTTTTTTGGTACCGATTTAGTTCTAAACCTTTTTACGTTGTGCCAATTTAGTCATTTCCGGCCAATTTTGGCCGGATTTTGCTGACCGGATGCCGGCCGGCTGACGTAGACAACTTTTAATAATATTTTAATATTTTTGAATATTTTTCTTTCTTTTTTTTTTTTTTTCTTCCTCTTCTTCCTCCAGCCCGGTCGTCGGACCTCGGCGACTAGCTAGAGGCGACGGCCGGTGAGGTCAAGGTCGACCTCGTCAGCCACCTCGCCCACTTGGCACAAGGCTGCCCTCGAGGGTTGGGTGGCGAGGCCCGCCCTCGTTGGATTTGGCGAGGGTCGAGCCTTGCCCGACGGATCGCCGCCGTGGGGGAAACCGGGCAAAAATCCGAGGACGGAGCCGCTCGACCGAGGACACCCTTGAGCTCCCGTAAAATCCTAGAGGTGACGACGACAAGCGGAGGGAGGAAATTTCTAGGGCGAGATTGGGATCGGGGAATGGAGTCGGGAGAGTTGGCGGGGCTCGCCCTCGCCGGCCCTCGAGGCTCAGGCGCGAGGGCGAGCTTGCCGCCCAATGTGAGGCCGCCCTCGCGGCCACGGGTGGTCGGCGAGGTCGACCTCGACCTCGCCAGCTGTCGCCTCTGGCCGGTCGCCGAGGTTCGGCGATCGGCTGGAGGAAGAAGAGGGAAGAAAAAAAGAAAAAAAAAAGAGAAAAATTCAATAATATTAAATATTATTAAAAGTTGTCAACATTAGCGCCGATCGGGTCACGTCGGTGGCGGCGGCCAGCATAAAACCGGTCAAAATTGACCTAAAACGACTAAATTAGCACAACGTAAAAAGGTTTAAGACTAAATTGGCACAAAGACAAAAGATTTAGAATTTTTTTGGCACTTTTCCTGTTTCTGCCCTGACATTTAGGTTTTCGAATCTCCACGAGAGATCGAATCCAATGCACCTCCTAAATATGAGTAAACACGTGTGCGCACGATCTTCACGTTGATGTCTCAGTCCTCATGGTAGGTTGGAAACCATAAGTAGCACGCGCGCTCCCATATCAAATTATGACCCTCTATCTTACGTGAGCAAACCACTTCGTTATAATCGATATTCAAAGGAACGCTCTTTTGTCTTCAATTGTTTTCGCGATGGGTTTATCAACGCTTAGCCGAAGCGATTAACAATGATCGCAAAGTGATGAGATGAACATTACTAAGCCGAAGAGGCCGTCAGTACCCCGTCGCTAAATTACCCAATTAGTCATAAACCTATTCCATAACTATCGATTCGATCCTAAATTTTTGTGCAGGATTTCAATATAGTTATTTTGGCCAATTGTCACGGAAAATCGCTAACATGGTGATTCACAATTACTACGTCAGCATGTCATGTAAGACCGTTGATCGTCCATGATGATTATAGCGATTTTCAATTATAATCGATCATAAGAATTATATTGAAATTTAGAAATATATAATTGATCGGAGTTATCCTACTAGAGGGTTCGGACCCATCGAGTAATTATCTCCCTTTTTTCGAGGTGGACAACCTCTGACTTTAGTCCAACTTTTCTCGTGTTCATTTACGTCAGGAGGTCAGGGAATGAAGCTTCGTAGCTTGTCATGATCGGATCTGTGATGCGTCCGATGACGAATTTGCTTTCTAAAGCTGCCAAAAGCTTCGCGTTGGGTGGACCGACCAACCAAGCTTTTTATCATCCTCCGACGCGTCGATCTTTGAATTTCATCTTATCTTTTGCTTGATCCTTCCCATATCCTCTCTCTCTCTCTTTTTGATTTAAGCTTGAGTGAGCCAGAAGGGCATCATGTCAAGTTGTGCTCGAGTTCTAACTTGCTAATACTCAGCTTGGCAAGCTTGCGAACCTGATCGAGTTTTCATTCGATTTAAAAATAACAATCATTATAAAGAGGATGCATAAATTTCTAAGTTTACGTAACATATCATCATACACACGAATGGAAGGAAGAAGCTTCGAGCTTATGAAGCTTGAGCCCGAGTTCTTTGTTCCAATTAAACTCAAGCAGAAAATCTGATATGCAATCAATTTGGAGTCGAGGTTCGTATAAGTCGAGTCAGGCTTAAGCATGGTACCATATCAGCTCGGTTTCAACCCGACCTTTGAGAAACTAGGGTCATAGTTTACCCAACTTGAATGAGAAATTCCTAAATCTTTGAATGGATGCACTAGAACATATGGTACCACAATTGATATGAAATCTCATTATTTAAGCTTGAGACGCAGAAGAAAATCCAATTCTCGGGTCAAAACAAAGATAAAGAATTCAATTCCTTTCCGGGTATCGATCACCATGCCAAACGTGTACCGGAGAGCGACCTGAAAACGACGTCCAAGTCAGCTGGTCTCGTTGGTTCCACCATGCAAGTGGTCACCCCACGTAAGCAAATGAGCGGAGAAAATCGGGGGACAAGTTACCATACGTGGCAGGAAACGACCGGCTAAGGTTGATCGAGGGGGACGATCGAGACCGTTCTCGCCACGTGGTGCAGTTGGACGACGGAGATCGCGTTGCGGTAAGGAACAGTTGATGTTGAGTGGAGACTAGGGTTTGATGTCCGGATAAGGTTTTGTCCGTTTGCGTTTTTGTTTATTCGGTTGTTGGGAAAGTGATAGCACCGTCCAAACGAGAAAAATGGGGTTCTAGCGAATGGGACAAGGCACGTCGAGGATATCATTAGCCAAATTATCTTTAAGTATAAGAGATTGTACAGGAAGATTTTATAGGATAGGCTTAGTAATACCACGTCGACTTATCGTGTTATATTGTCTATTATACGAACCACTTGCCTTAGCATGAAGAATTTCAATTTCGGTATTTGTGATGTTGGTTTATTGAATTACATAAATGTTGGAAGCCTAAGTCCTAGCCCGTTTATATATCTAATTAGATCCATCGTTATTCAAAAGCTTAATCAATGACTTATGAATCGGTTATGAAATATTAACTATTTTACATCACATTGATTCTCCGATTTGATATTTCTCTAACACTATTTATTTACACGTGCATCCTAACAATGAATACGATATCATAATATCTTCTTTCATAACTCTTCTATGAATAGTTTTAGAGTTAAATTTGAATTTGTCCATATTTTGAGAAAAGAATAGGATATAGTGGAATATTTTTTATTATAGCCTATACTAGTATGGTGACATCTGCATCCAATTTTAGTTCAAAAATCTAAAACCTAGCCACAGAGAGTACGGTGACATCGGCGTCCAATTTTAGGTAGAGAGAGAGAGAGAGAGGTTATTGCTGCTCAAAGGGCAAAAGGAGCTTGTCAAAATAGGTCTTGAGTTTGAATCCAAAAATGAAAGTTTCTTGATTCAAGTAGGTTTCCTAATAAAATGGTTTTTCTTGTTGGAAAAGAGGTTTCCTATTTTGGATCCAATTCTTGTCTATATTTAAGAAATGGATGTTCTTTGTGAAGTGCATTATAGAGGTTGCTTGTGAATTACGCCCTGAAGATATCCAAGTATGTTAAAGCCAATTAAATTCTTGTAGTAAAAACTTGTATTTAATTTTTCGTGAGATTGAGAGATTATTTAGTGATAAATTGTGATGCTGAACACTGCGTAAATTCTTAGTTGTAATTAGGGCTTGAGAAACACGATAGTATTTGAATGACTCGAGTGTGATTGTAATATCCATTGCATCGCTTGATCTATAGTGAAATTCGTTGCTGCTCTTTCGGTGGACATACTACAACTGAATCATGTAAATCTGATGTCTAATTTATTTACTTGTTTTGTTTATTTTATTATCTGATCACTTGCTTTCGCAATGAAGCTGATGGCGAAGAAAGGGTAAGCGTAGCCAAGAGAGAAGAGGCAGAGACAATGTTCGCAGTGGCACAACCATATGCAAGGGTGCCACTGGTTGATGATAGTGGCATGCGACGACTCCGATTGTGGTGGCTTGGTGGCTGTTCAAATCATCGGGGGAATGAGAGAGGTAGGGTAGGTTAGGTTTAATGGAAGAAAGTGTAATCTTCGGATGTATAAATAAGTCTTGGGCGGCTATTTCTCAATGGAGCACTAATGTATAATTGTTCTCATTACCCTTTATATCAACGAGTGTTCTAACGACTTTGATGCCTCGTATGTGGTAATGTCAGGATTATCAGCAAGCAGTAGCACTAAGATTCATAGCCCAAAATAACTTTTTACGGTTCAGTCAATCGGGGCGATTTATAGTACACCTTTCGGGTTCGTAAAATCCACCTGGTAGAATATGCCTACAAAAGACGGGTTTTGCCGTTGGACCTGGCTTGAGCGATGACTTAGAAGTCTTGTAATTTGAAGCAAGACGACGCATCGGTACTTTCAGACGAAACATTTCATCGTAATCGACGATGGAACGAACCGTAGGAAACCTAAAAGAGAAACAATTTAAGGAAAACAGTCAAAAGGGTAACTCTCTTTTCCAGATTCGATATTGCGTTGAAGTTTCCTTCTCTTGTCCCATTCTCTTGACTCTCCTCGGAGTGTACGAATCACGGCCGCGGGAAGAAAAAAAATTGGGTTTGCACTGCACATACGTAATTGCATACGCAAGGGGGAGGGCCTTTTATTAACCACGTACTAATCATCGCGAAACTGTCTTGTCAAAGCAAAACGATCCTCCGGCCGACACGAAAAAAGAAATCAGCAAAACGACCCGAGATATGCGTGACGTAAGACAACACGTAGAGAGAGAGAGAGAGAAGTGCCGAAAAACCCTACATGGTGCCCCGAACCTATCCGTGAAATTTCCACCATAGCAGCCCACTAAAACCTCGGGTTGACAATGAAATCATAATTCGATTATATATATATGTGTGTGTATGCATGGATGTCAACATTGGTGACACAGTCGCTCTATCTTGAAAATTGGACATCATGCCTTTCCTAGACACAAATAATAGGGATAACCGAAAAGTTAAGGTTAAGTTTTTTTTTGGTAAGGAAAGTTAAGGTTAAGTTTAGCTCTAAGAAAGGGAGATATTTGTTTGGGTTTTTTGTTTGATAATTTAGGAGTATGGGTGTGGAGATCCAGTTATCTAAAAATTCATAGAACATTTATGCAACTCTTATGAACCGGCTAAGTCCGAGCTTGTACACGATTAGTGAGATTTTCAACTACGCAGCCAACCAAGCAAATTTTAAGGGTTTGAAAGTGGTTTTACAAAATTTCACATTGTATTTGAGCAAGAAGCCCCATGTTCAAATCTTTCAAGTCTCTATTTACCTCTTCAATTGCAATTTCCATGCCTTATACTAAAGCGAAAATCCAACCTATGCATGAGGGAGAGTGTTAGAATACTCAAATAATAAAGCCGCATATTCATTCGATAATTTAAACTTTTACAATAGTTCGTTGTGGTTTCACAAAATCTCATCATGCAATTATCGCTAGGGATGGCTAAGGTAGACTGTCGCAAGCAATGGCGGCAATGGGCGGAATTGGCAATGCTAAGTTTGATAATAATATATATAGTGATAAAAGGTGTTTGGGGGAGGAGGAGGAGGAGACAAAAGGGATCAATTTCTATCGTGAATGCCCGTCAAATTAGGTATCCCAATCCAAGATAGAGAATCAACCTTCAAGGTTCACACGCTTAGGATGCTTATGCATGCGATCCTCCATGGAACTTCATTTGTGTCGATATTATTGTTGAATATCGCTAGACAACGGGTTTTATATGTTCTTTATATATTCCTCAACCTAAAATTTTAAATTTTTATGTCGGACTTGTATTAGAGCTATGTGCAATTTCCTTTGCGTGTTTGCCATCATTAATCAAATTTCACGTATTATTTACAATCCGGCTTGCACTTTTATATGTTCCTTATATACATGTGAATCTGTAATCTCATTTCATCGAAAAGTTTAAGTTTTTGCTTTGGGCTATCCAAGAAGGAAAATGATAAGCTAACAGTAATAGTCTTCAATAACAGACGGTGGCTTTTCCACCCCATTTTTTCTCAAAGAAACCTATTGACTTGTTTAATGGCTTTTTTTGGAAAATAAAAATTGGAAAGTCTCATTGTGAGGAATTTCTTTAAATTCCACTTGGTGGGTTTGCTAGCCCACCGAGCGGGAATTTTTATATTAAAAAATAAATCAGCCAAAATAAAATAAGGGAATTGAAAAGAAACTTATTAACATCATTAGTGTTAGATTTCTTTTTTATTTTTTACATTAAGTGCAAAAAAAAAAAAAACAATTTATACATTTTTATTTCAAGAGAAAATAAATGTAAAATTACTATTAGCATCAGCACCTATACAAAACATTCTTCACACTTGTAGTTTTTTTAATCAATAACTTGCTTGTTTTAACAAGAAAGTAGCCAAAAAAAAAAATTGCAGCCCAAATTGAAAGACCTAGGCTAACCAATTAAGTTCTTTCTCTCCCAAACCAAAAGTTAGCGTTCCAAATCGTTGATTTTCAACGAATTTATCAATTTGAAGGGACGGAAAACTTATTGATAGGTTATTTTATTCCTTAAGTAGTTCGTGAATTTTTTGGATCATTTAAAAATTATTTGTGCACGTAATTCATGCACCTTTTTTTTTAGGGGATTTGGTTGGAAGTACTACAAGGGAAAACATTTTTAATGACATCAAATAGAACTTTAAAACGTTTGGTTGGACAAAGCTAGAAAGATACAGGAAAAAATCGTGACATTATTTCCTAAAAGAAAAAAACCAATACTTTCCCTCCCACGATTCTCCAATCTGGTTGCCCACCTTTCACAAATTGAAAACTGCGTCAATATCCTGCCAGTAGATATGCAGCGTACCGTCATGCTGGTGGGATCCATCCAAAAATTACAGTATTGCAAAAAGAAGGGTCAATTGGAATGCTTTCAAGTACTCAATGGCCATTTATAGAGACCCATTTAATGGTACAACGCTTCCAAAAATATCTAGAGCAATCTCGTACAGATGATGGGTCATAATCTCGACATGAATGTATTCTCCATGGGGCCATTCATGAAAGATATAATCACCGACGAGGTGAAAAAGAAACTCAAGTCTTCGGTATAATCGAGTCATCCATCATTTTATCTCTCATGAAATCCAAACTTTAAACTTTAGATCAGGACTAAATTGCGAGAAATACTAGACTTACTAATAAGACTCTTAGACCATACGTCCATATATATATATATATATATATTTTATTTATGTAGGAACACACGTTTTAAAGGCTAAAATCGTTGGAAGAAGATACTGTGCGCCCTATGCTCGCGTCGAGGAAATTGCCGGAAACTTCACATGCCTTTGGCTTTTTCCCAGATTGCCACGTATCGCCAAGACACGACACGAGTTGGTGGGCAACGGGCGACGAGGTCGTGATCGAGCGGGACTTGGGGGACGTAGCCTGCCGCTGCTGGCTTGGATTCTCATCCCATCCCCTCCTCACGCAGCGCCACGTCACCAAAGTGGCCGTGACGTAGCTGATTGCGTTACCGCCGTTGACCTTGGAGTCTCCCCTCCTCCTCCTCCTTTAATTGCCTCCCCCCAACACTCCCCTCTCGAGCCAAACAGCAAACCAAACCGCTCAGATCTCTCTTCATCTCCCTCTCTCTCTCTCTCCATGCAAAAAGCTATCCCTTACACGGCTTATATTCCGGCTAGCTCCGCCCCCCTGCCGCCGGTGGTCGAGGTTCAAGGCATGCCAGAAGGGATGCCAGCGGCGGAGGAGGTGACCGGCGGCAGTGGCGTGGGGAGGGCGGTGGCGGAGAATGCGGTGATGGTGATCGGACGGCGCGGGTGCTGCATGTGCCATGTAGCGAAGCGGCTCTTGCTGGGGCTCGGGGTGAACCCCGGGGTGTACGAGGTAGATGACGCGGAGGAGGGCGTCGTGGTCAAGGAGTTGAAGGGCATGATCGGAACCGACGGCAAGGACAGCAAGGACAGCGATGGCGGCGACGACCAGAAGTTGCAATTCCCAGCAGTCTTCGTCGGCGGGCGGCTGTTCGGAGGCCTCGAGAAGGTGATGGCCACTCATATCTCCGGCGAGCTGGTGCCCATCTTGAGAGAAGCTGGGGCCTTATGGCTTTGAGGCATGTATGTACATGTTAGTAATCTCTATCGTTCGAGAAAAAATTTCTTGATCAATGATTTGAAATTTATGATTGGTGTGATATAAGACCCCGCAAGTATTTTTCCTCTTTTTCAGTCGCTTTGGTATCTTTCTGATTAGATCTATCTAGGGTTTTTTTTTTTTTTGGTCAGTAATCTATCTAGGGTTCGCTCGAGAATTTTTGGAGAGAGGGACCTAGATATTAATTTGTCCCCTTTTTTCGTTGTAATTTGTCAATGTAATTTTCTTTGCCAATTAATTGCGGTTTCGATTTGTCCAAGGTCGGTATACGTTATTTGAAACTACGCACGTAGTTCCGTGCGGCTGAAGAGATTTTCCAGAGCGATGTCTTGTTAGGTCTAATCGCCGTGGGGGCTTGACTTAGTCTACAATTTATCAAGAAAATATATATTCTTTTATAATTAGAACAGGGGCATCTTTGTCGTCGTGAATGAAGATCCAATGATGTAGACTATAAATTTCCTAGCAGCAGGGTCAATGCAATTCGGGCACAAAAAAAAAAAAAAGAAGTGATAATTGCATACTTGGACCACACAATGCGGTCCGACAGGAAAAACTTTTGGACATAATTATCTTATCGATTCTAAATTCATTATACGGATATCAATTCAATCTTTAACTTTTTAATTTTGTTAATATAATTTCAAACTTTTGTGTAAAATTGCAATATAGTTATTTTAAACCATTGCCATCGGAAATTACTAACGGAACATGAACAACTTATGGATACTTATGTTAGCGATTTCCGATGGCAAGCGACCGAAAAGATTCTCTAGACTATATTAACTAAATGGAAAAGTTTAGGGCTGAATTGGTATACGTATAATAAGTTTAAGACTGAATTGACAAATTTCCTGAAACTTTTGTCTATTTTATACCTATCGACCAAATATAAGCATGATATATTAAGCATTATGAAATCCTTAGTGGATCTAGCCTGTGGTTTTGAGCAGTGCCGTGAGGCGTGCTAGATCCATAGAAGAGTTTTCACCCATCCCTACTTATCCCAAACGTGGGTGGCTACTATACTAGTCTACCTGGTGGTAGTCGGAGCATGCTCTGACGTGGAATCCACCTTCTCCACTGTAGGGCCCTCTAATTCTCTATATATCTTTGTCTTCTCGACAGAGAGGGAATATGGAGGACAGCACGGGATCTCCCACCCTAGGGTGATTCTCTCATATGTTTCCTCCTTAAGCCTTTTAAAGATTTGCTTAGGTCCGAAGCTTCTTTAATTGATTTGAGGGGATATTTTTTTTTTTTTTCGGTACATCTTAAAAGTAAACCTCTTGATTAGCGGGCACGCCCGACACGGTTGTGCCCACAAAACATGTTAGAATGCGAATTTGTTTGAGCTCAGGATTGTAAACCTTTACGATGAAATAATGTCAAGGTAATCATTAGACATATTGAAAAATAGATGTTTGAGTTCCAAATTATTGATTAAATATATATCACAAGAAATGTCGGTCTACTGAAAATCGTAAACTATTACTAGTAGGCTGTTTAATGAGTGTTCCGGGATACCCTAATTATTAAAATCTGCTTAAAGTTCAGTGGAGACGCCCTCTATTTTTTTTCTTGCCTCTGACCATGTGAAAATGAAAACGAAACTCAAAAGGGATTGATTGAAAAGTTAAATTTTTGATAGTGTATGACACATTCCGCATTAAAATCATTGTGTCCCCTACTTAAATTAACTGCTAATATATTTAAATATTAAACTAAACCTCTATATTTTAGAACAGTTAATAATAATCTCACAAAATCTCACATAATATCAGAAAAAAAAAAGGTCATGAGTTTGAATCTTTTTAGACCACTATTTGCCTCTCTTCCAAATTCCAACCTATGTGTGAGGGAGAGTGTTAGCATAGTTAAATATTAAACCATGCCTTTATCCATTAGCTTAAACTTTTAGAACGATCGATAGTAATCTTACAAAATCTCACAATAACGTTAAAAGCAATGCTTGATATCCTGATGAGTGGAGCTTCACTTGATGCATATGGATTGTGGCAATTTCTATGCATCGATGAGGATTGATTAAAGCGGAATGTTTGAATGGCTTGTGTTATTGGAAATGGCGACTTATCGATCGATACAACACGAAGACTTACATGGTGATGATTTGATGCGCATAAGTATATCTAGTCGGTATACATACACGATATGTGAGAAGAATCTACATTAGATGTTTGGAATAAAAACATACAATCAGTACACACAATTTTAACTCAGTGACTTTAAGTTCAAATTTTGGTCTCCGTCTCGACTATTCCAATTATGAAGGTGTTGTCGGATTTCCCCGACCCTTCTCCATCACTTTCTTCTCCAATTATGGCAAGCTGCCGCCGCCCACAATTAGCTTGCGACCCCTCGAAATTGTCCATGCAATTTCATTGCACTTCCAAGTTAGAAAAGTCCAGACGCAATCAAGACTTTTGTTTTTAGCCTTCTTCCTCCACGGAAGGTGCTAAAGCAGGCAATGCTAGAGAAAGGTCACCTCTCCTTTATTTATTTTCTTGAGCTAAATAAAGTACTAATTTACACCATCCATAATTTAGCTGGTCCACACGCAATAACCTTGACCCAGAAACGCAATTCACGAAATCATGTCGGTCAAGCCACTTCGGCATCTTTAGCGTAGAAACAAGGACGCTTAATTTCGTCCAACCCGGAATTGCTGGTGCAAAAGATGGGGCCACTGTGCAAGACAAATAGGATATCATTCACCTATTTCGGACGAAGGGGCAAAACATAGAGGCATGAGACCTTTAAAAATAAGAAAATATATAAAAAAAAAAATAGGTCACTTTTTCATGCCACGGAACTCTTTCTCGGATTCCATTATACAAGAGAGAAGAATCGTCTAGTGAAAGGTCGCATTTCTTAATAATTTCTCACACCTTCCGTCGAGCCCGCGTCAATTTGGTTCACTTTTCATCTACTGACTGCTTACTTTTGCCTCTTTGCTTTGGAAAGTATCAATACATGTGGTGGTCAAGAAATGGAAATCACTTTAAAAGGTTTGTGGTTCTGAGTTCAAATTTGATATAGTTAGTCCTTCGAGTGTGATAGCTACTTTTATGATTGGGCCTGAGATTGTGTAAAGAATCAAGACTCTATAACATATAGATTTTGAAATTTTAAAATTGTGAGGAGAAGCTTTAGAAGGAAAAAGAGAAGCTTTAGGAGGAAAAAAGGGAAGACTTTCAAGTCTCTGAGGATGGAGTTTTTTAGATTTGATGTCTTTGTGTACCTAATGATGCGGATGTGAGGAATAAATTATTGACAGAAGTTCATCGCACTAATACATTTTCCATCTAGGAAGTACGGAAATGAATCGGAATCTTTGTCGACACTATTGGTGCGATGGTATGAAGGTTCATATTTGCGAAACATGTCTCGATATGTTTAATGTGGCAACAAGTAAAAGCTAAACATTGTAAACTTGGTGGAATATTGAAATTGCTAGAAATTTAATGATAGATTTTATGCAATGCCAAAAAGTCATTGTTCCATTTAGATAATATTGGATCGCTTGACTAAGTTTGCTTACTTTCTAGCGGTGCGAGTAGAGTATACATTGGAAAAGTATGCAAAACTAGACTCATAAACTAAGAATTAAGATGCTTAATAATTGGGCTTAAATGAATTTAACTAAGATTAGATGGATTGTAACTTGATTGATTGTCCAAATTTGTCTACCGTATTGGCAATCGAATGGACACCTTTGAAGATTGATAAACAACAAAGGAGATCGACTCGAACATCCTCCACTTACTAGGTAGTTTTTTTTTTTTTAAATTACTAGGTAGTTGATTAGTAGCTTTGAAGTTGACAACAAAGTTGAAAATCAATTCTTGATACTGGATCGACAATCTTAAAATCGATAACTAGTCTCGCAAGTCGACAACTAGCATGTAGAATCAATATCTTCAAACTTAAACCCATCGAACCGGATTGTACCCGGAATTGGCCTTTGCTTGCAAAAGTAAGGATTGGATTGGATCAATCGATGAGTTTTGAGTTGAGCTCGAGAGTTGATCGATGGAAATGGATGCTTCCACATCAACATGCGGCCCATTAACCATAAATGAAAGAATGGTCGAAATCCATAAACATAACATACAGAGAAATAACAAATTACTACAAGAAGAAAAGAATATTATGGCGACGAAATTATCTGGCTGCAAAAATAGCTCCATCACTATAGATAGCCTCCAAAGAAGAAATAGAGTTTCGTCGTCATAGGCCATTGCTTGCAGCAATACTTATTTTTATTGATTTATTAAGATTAATTTAACTTGTTCTTTCGGTTAATATAATTGAATTTCAATAGATATGTAGTTATATACATTTAGTATCTTTGCATGAAAGAAAAGATTTAACAGTGTTGTATAATAAGACAATTTTGATATGTGTAGAGCGGAACTGATCCCATCGGTGAATCAAATGTCATCTCATTTAATTGGGAGACACATGGTACAATCATTTCCACGTATCACTGTTACGTGGATTTTTGCAGGATTGTAGTCGCCAGAAATTTTAATTATTTCGATTAGTGGTTACAATCTACTAAAAGATGATTGATGGCGAATTGAATTGTCAAATTCGATTTCTTGAAGCTTATAGGGATTTGCAAAATTCGAATTACTAAATAATGCACTAAAAAATGATCGAAAAGAGGAAGGATGTCGCATGAACTTTTACCGAACTAGAACTGATGACTTTCATTGTTGGAGGCCATGCTTGTTCGATTATTGAAGCCAAACATAAATTGCTAACGGAGACGATTGGAGTGCGTAGGGGAAGTAAAATACTTACAAAACATGACTAGAAAACTTTTAAAAATAAAGATAAGCACTCAAATTAGGAAACCTAATATACTACAAAATTCAAATTTAAACTAAAGCTTCATTTGTTTCGTGAAAATGAATAATTTAAAAAATATTTTTTAAAAATGATTTTCTTGTCATATATAAAAATGAGCAAATGAAAAGTATTTTCATTCATTTACAAAAATATTGAGATAGATTGTTGTTGATAAGAAAAATACATCTCGTCGACTAATAATTCAACCGATACAAGTAATTGCTTTTAGAAATGTATTTTCAAATCATCTATTTTTCGCAATACAGATAGAGCTTTAGGCAAATCTAATTTAAGTTGATATGTTACGAATGATCTTCTTATCTTTACATGTTCAACGTCGAAATCTGATGTGCAGTGGTCATCATTTGCGATGTTTTGATTGCTCGCGATTTTGTGTGGACGTATGTATTGGATGCATGCCCACTTCGATTCTTTTTGTGACTTTTAATGGGCCATTCCGTTTAGCGTTCTGATCTTTTTCAGCAATAATTTCTAGCCATTTTGACTTACGAACTATTCCAGGGATTTACCACCGATCATGGTGGCTCCGTTGGATAAGGGCTTCATCGATTCTTTTTTAAAGGCGAGGGATTTAAAACCCAGTGGAAACGCTTGGTGTCTTAAGTGTGACGTCAGGGTGGTGAGTCCTCCGCTAGCATCACCCTGGGTTTAGCTCGCCGACTATGGGGGTTCTCGGGTCACCAAAAAAAGAAGAACTATTCCAGGGATTTTGTAACTACTCTTGATTTCTTAGCATGCATCAGTCGATGGATGCTGGAAAACCCAGAAGATCATGTGTGAAAATATGTCTCTGAAGTTCTTTGCCAGGATTGAAGAGAATGTCTGAAAATTGGTGGGCATTGGAACACCTGGAGGATCAATCCAGACGCTCAAAAGGCGCCGGTGCTGCTGGAGGCGCGAGGCGGGGCACTCAAGCCGTGCCTGTTGGACTTGGAATGGCCCGTAGCTTCTGTGCATGTGGCGGCGCTTGGCTAGCAGCCTAGCACGGTCGGGCCCAAGCAGGTGCTTGGTCTAGACGGCCGAGCTCCTGACGACGTTGCGAACCGACTGTGCTCGTGTTCGAAAGCCCTTGCGCTTTCCACCTGATCTGAGGCGCTGCGCACTTTGGCCATTAAAGTTAGTGTTTAGGGTTTCTCTCTGTGAACCAGTAGACATGCTTGCCAACTCATAGTGGAGTTTTATCTAATGCACAGGGACGAAATGGTTTACATACAAGCCTTTTCATGTCTCGGTAATTAAGTTAATCCGGTCAATTTTAGTCTGAAATCGCTGATGTGGATGCCGATCATTTTTTGATTACTTTCAGCGTACACCCATAATTGCTCAAATGTGATATCGCGAGTTTTAATCACATATTAAAGTTTCATGCACTGTTCATCCACTTCAACGGCACTCACCCATCACCGCGTAGACCTTTGACGCCACGCCACGCCACGATCTCATACGACCCTTCTTCGACGAATGATAGTCGTCGGCATTATGTTTGGCATGCTCAGCCGAGACCCCCTATTTTTGGTTCCAATTTTTTTAGGCTGTCAAGAAGCCCTTTTTATTGGCCACCACCTTTGCCCAGACATACTTGAAGCTTCGTAGACCCTAGGACCCCGTTGCCGGCCGCGGGCGAGCCTCCCTCGCCGGCAGCTGCAATGGCCTCATTGAAATCTGGGCAAGGACGAGTGAGGGCCCGACAACCCTCATCGGTCATTGTAAAAAAAAGGTAAATAAAGAAAAGAAAAGAAAAGAAAAGGATAAATAAATAAATAATTCAAAAAAATTAAAAATTATTTAAATTTATCCGCGTTGGTGTCAACCGTGCTACGTAGAATAAATGGCATCCATATTAGCGATTTCCAGCCAAAATTAGCCGAATGGACTCAATTGACAAAATGTGAAAACTTTAGAACTTAATTAGTACAATTAAAATGTTTAGAACTGAATTGATAAAGTGTGATTGGTTTATGGCATTTTTTGGTAATTTTCTCGCATTGAGATTACTCGAGCATAAGGTCCAGACACCCTTTATTCCTAAATAAATAAAAAAGATGGATAATTAATAAAATCCCAATAGAGACTATTAGATTCTAATGACTTTCATAGATGCACATCGCTCCGAACTCCCTTTTTTTTTTTTACCTTTTCATGTGCGAGTGGATATTGGAATGAGGCTGCTCCAGAGTACAAGTGTTATTGCTGTGTCCATATGATTATGTTTTTTCTAAGATGATTAAGTTTGGCCACCATGCATGGCACCGCCACCAAACTAATTGACCACACACACTCAAACAAACACAAAGTAATTGCTTATCTTCTAGGCATTGGGTCCCTTCTGTTCGTGAAGCACGATGATTTCTCTGATTCAGAAACTTATCCGAATGTCGGGTTGGACCAACCTAATCCTTCCATCACTTGCTTGTCCCCTCTAAAATAATACGCAAAATCAAAGTTGGCAATCACCAAAGGCTAATATAATATTCTCATTTCCCAGGCCAATCGCAACTCGCACAATTATCGTTGACTCGTACCCAAATGAAGTTAAGGGTGTGTTTATTTCTCGAAAAATGAATAATTTGAAAAATATTTTCTTTAAGATGATTGCTTGACATACTTGTATCACTTGAAATAATTAGTTAATAAAAATATTTTCATTATCAATAAAAATTAATATTTAAATATTTTTGCAAATGATGAAAGTATTTTTTGTTCATCCATTTTTGTAAACGATATACACAATCATTTTTAGGAAAACATTTTCCAAATAATTTATTTTGTGCGAAACAAACAGGGCCTAAAATATAATTCATGAATATTCTAATTATGGAGTCTTAGAAGTAGCCTCTCTACATCGTCAAGGCATCGTTGACCACTGCCTCTCTATGTCTCATTGCGTTTGTGCCTCTTTATGTATTGATTTAGAAGAAAGACTCCTTTTCAAATAGAATTTCCTCCTCCTTTCAAAGGGCATATTCTTTTGTTTTGCAATTATTTCTTAGTATTATAGTGAATAAAATTCATAGCGGATACAGTCTCTATGGACAGAAATTGGGTGTAAACTCTATTTCGAGATCCGTTATAAAAGAGAATCTTCGTTCTCCTACTTTGACCATGATTTACTTTCTTTAAGTTGAGTTTTTATGATACATCGTATTTGTGGTCGATTCATTGTACGGTTCATCCATTTCTGCCAAAGACTTTATTATAAGACACGCATGTCATAGGATTTTCGCATGAAACACGGGTTTCGGCTAATATAACTCACAATAGTATACAATTACGTGGGTATAAATTATCGTTATAAAATACTCTTTGTGCATTTTTTGTACTTTAATATACCAAGAACTAATTTTTGATTTAAATGATAATCTAGACGAAGCGGGAGTCAAGCTTCTTGAACAAAATTTAATTAAATTTTTATTGAAACTAATTTATGCTCAATCAAACACTATTGCACTTCATCATGGGTTTTTTTTTTTAAAAGCTTATTTAGGCTTATCTATGAAACTTATTTATGCTTCCGTAATTTTGATTTGCGTAATAATCTTTTTAGCCAACAATGGATGCATGGTTTTTCATGTTCTTAACTGGATCTTTCTACACTGACCAAAAAAAAAAAAACTGGATCTTTCTACTGGATGGTTGTAATCAAGAATGGGCTTGGAGATAAAAGAAACCAATGGGCTTACTAAAGCCTCTCTATTACAGAAAATTAAAAGAAGAGCTCTACAGGTTGAAGAGGGTCTAGGTCGGTTTTTTACTTTTTTGTCATTCCTTCAATACTTTGCACAGGCCATCGATAAAAGATACTGCTGAAGTAGCTAAAACAACTGTTCAAAAAAAAAAAAAGTAGCTAAAAAAGGAGAAGCCGAGATAAACGATCCTAGTCTCGAAAGACGTGCAATATTACGAGCTATTCGTAGAAGAGTAACCCCTATGCCACATAATGATTGTAGACCTCTTTAAAAAAGACATGTATAGGAATTCAAATGAAAGAGATTTCAAGAAAAATAAATAATTCAATAATTCAATCAAATAATATTAGAGAAAGTAAGAGTGTCTGCTCAAACACTATAACGGAAGTGAGTTGAATAAAGAGCAAATATTGACATCTTAATAATGGACGATGTCTTTAGTTATGAAAGGGCGAGTCGATACAATTGGCACTGCGATGCATCAGCTCTTTATAGTTAGGTTTGGTCCACGCCATTTTGGCTTTGTCATTTTCTTTGGTTCAAAGATATGAGCCCAATTATGCCTTATAACACGAGCCGAGCTCCACGACAACCTTAATCAGCCTTAACTTTAGGAACAAACATAGTTGGAAAAATTAATCAAATAAAGTTTTTACTGAAGGCCATCACACAATTAGAACTAATAAGAAACCACGGCAAGCCAAGATATAGTACAAAAGTTGCCACAACTAAATAAAATAAGTTTATAATTACATAACATGGTCTAGAGGTGAAAATATGTAACACCATCTAACTATGAAATTATTGAGTATATGCAAAGAAGGTGACACTGACTAGAAAATTTGTATATAATTTCGTCGAGGGATGGTGTAGAGTCCAACTTTAAAGGGTAAGGACAAGGACGGAGAGTTGATGCATGCTAGATCACGAGGTGGAAAAACAAATTGAAAAACCCTCGCATACGAGAAAAACCCGATTTCTTGTTTGCCGGGGGAAACGACTTGTGGCAAAGACGGACGTGCTCCGAAAAGTCTCCTATTGAGGAGAGAATGCACCCGAAGTAGAGCTAGCATCATGACATCATTAATGGTTACAAATAAACTATGATGGTGGTGTAGTATCTTGAAAAGGCCCAACAAACTATTGATACTAGAGTTACTCCATTCGAAGTTTATCACTCTTCAGTTGGGTAGTAGTCAAGCTGAATGGTTGAGGGATTTTTAGCAGAAATTATGCTGGGTATGACACCAACGTCGCCGACGTCCATGCACTGTGATTTCAAAGCTGCAATAGCCGTTGCTAAAGACAAAGTCTACAGCGGTTAGAGAAGACGCATTCAATTGAAACATAACATCATAAAGTAGCTGCTACTGTTGACTACATTTCCTAGAGCAACAATGTAATACCTACGTGTTGGGGATTTTTTAATGACAAAGAAATATTCATTCATCATCCTATTTATATGAATGAGTCCATAAGATTAGTTAGGACCGAATCTATTCTTAAGAATTCAAGAATATGTGTGATAGATTTACATTTATATTGAATTTTTAAACAATTCTCGATTAATGGATCATTGAGAGGATATTGATGATCCTATCGAGATCATTGTGTTCTTAAGTTTTGCCATTGAGTATTGGATACCTCAGGGGATGATGAGTCACAAGTCATTGGGTATTAGAATATCCGAGTTAGAACGCAAGTACTTATCTCAAACAAGTTCATTGAATGTAACATGCATAGAACAATTAGCAAGTTGGAAGCTTTTAGCGTGGTCAATGACTAATTGTTCGTGCTTTGGTCTTGTGTAAGATCCTTAGATTTGAGGCACGATATTGACTTGTATGTTGGATGGCTATGGTTTACAAATGCGCATATTGACGCTTTGTCGAACCATCTTTGTACTTGATGGTTATAGTTTGTTTACATACGAAGGCACATGTGTCACGCCCTGAACCTCGAATGCACGAATATCTCTCAACAGTCAATTAAATTGTGACTTCTCAGGACTTGTCACCGACCTATTCTTTTTATCTTTCAATTTAATGCAAGAGGAAGCATTTAACATAAACAACACCCAGTCATACAACAAACAGTAGGGATAGCAAAATCACATTAGACAATTTCCAAAAGCACAGCTTTTTATTTATCAATTGGTTAACTCTAGGAGTTTAGCATTTACAGGCCTAATCCAAAAGGCAACTCCTAAGTGACCATGGTACAAAAAGGATTAGACAAGTTAGGGTTAGCCTACTCCTCTAACACGATAGACATAAAAAAAGAAGAAAAGAAAGTGATTCCTATATTGGCATTGGTTCGTTACGATAGGCCATCGATCCTTGGGAAAGGACTGAGGAGATCCCCGTCAAACTTGATGAACCAAGCCACGAAACGGTGGGGAACCAAGTGATCTAGGCCCTCCTGAACCCAGAAGGTAGTGGTGTCCCTTTGATGGCAAACTCCGTCACATTCCACTTAGAAGAAACGGGGATTTCGAAATGATTAGGCCTCTCCATCACTACGATCTGAAAATAATTATCAACAATGGGGTGAGATATAAATCTCAGCAAGTCAACGTCCTAAACCTCAATTAGGACGCTAATTCGTCCCGGAGGTAGCTTAAACATGTATGATATGTGAACTTACCTTGTCTTGGTATACCCCTACACATTAGTATATCGCATATGGAAATATCAATGCAACAAGCATAAACAATAATCAGAATACATTTTATAAATTTCATGCGCATTGCCATCACATGTGTTCCAATTATTATGACCCCTCGGGTCATGGCCAACACAAAGGTCAACGGTCTTCCAGCATGTTGCCCCATCGGGTATGGCATTGTCTCGTGTACTCATATACATCAGGATGACATTCCATTAGAAGCATCGGTCCGGCTTTAACTACGACTCAGTATCTAGACCCTTGCTAGGCATCTGATAAAATTCGAGCATCGTCTCGCATATTCATACGCATCAAGACGGAACCATTACCCCGTGCAATCATACGCATTGGGGCTATTATGTGACCATACGAGCACTCAACTACTTAAGCAAATTTTTATCTTTTGACTTAGCCAATGCAGACGTGGTATGTGCTCAAATAACAAATCTCGAGAATTTTTACTTTTAAAATTCCAGTAAAATAATCGCACGTGGTTACTTACTTAAAATCAAGCTGCCAAATTTTGTAAATTTTCATTTTAAAATCCCATTGCCCCATTTAACATGTAAAACACGGTGTCCAAATACGACACCTCAAATTTTGCCATTTTCTTACTAATAAAACCTTATTTGAAAATAACATATAAAATTCATATTTTGGGCAAATAACGGTATGGCATTACAAGCTCAGACAATCGAAATTATACATAAAATCATCCAAAAGAATGAGTATAAAATTCTACTTAACGGCTAATATGTCATTAATCTATACTAATCACGATTAATTAAGTTAATTACAATTAATTATGCTAATTGTGATTAATTAAGCAAATAAGCAATTTATTAGACTAAAATTGATTAATTAAGCTAACTATTATTAATTAAAATTTTAATCATTGTTAATTAAACTAACCACCATTCTCCTTAAACTAACATATCCTCTAAACGTAATTAATTACCTAACAAAGGATTATGAGTTAATTTATGGGGTTTTTTTTTTTTTTTTTTACTACAATGGACTCTTAGAAACAATGGACTCTCGAAATGGCTGGCGTGATGATGTTGAGGTAGTGCTGCTCAGTGGAGATGGTGGTGGTGGTTCGACAAGGCTTGGCTTGGGTGATGGTGCTTGACGGTGGCGGCTTGGGCAGACGGTGTGAGGAATGCGGGGATGGCTCGAGTAGCAGTGGCATAGGCTACGACGAACTTGAGAGCTCAGTGGTGGAAAAGGTGGTTTGGTGGTAGTGAGGGATGGCGGTGATGGAGGTGGTGGTGGACGGTGGTGTGGAGGGTGGTGGATGGGCGGATGATGATGGTTGTGTAGGCTGGAGGTAAGAAAAAGAAAGGCAAAGGAAACAAAAATGGGGAGAAGAGGATGATGGAAAATGGGGGAGGGATGTCTTGTTTTTTTCCTTTAAAGTCAAGATTTTGGCCACACAATTCACAACTTTGCCACTTGGTCCAGTTTCCTTTCCTATTTCCAAATTCTGTCTTATAATTCTTTTTTCGAAAAATTTCGAATTTGTCGATAATTCGATAGACAATGAGACGACGGTCAATAAATTAGTCTTGAAATCCTCGAAAGTTCGATACCCAAAATTGAATTAAATTTCGTGGTTAAAAATCAATGGAATGCAACTTTAATACGACCTAAACTATCGGGTGGTTTTTAAGGGTTCTTGCGTGGTTTACACGTGCTCGATAATTTTCAATCCATGCTTGTGCCTCTTCGAATCTTGGACAACTTTTAGTAGTCATGTAATCGAAAGAGTTCAATTATGTACCATGAGTATAAGATCAATAGAAAATCGGTTTATCATTGTTTGATGCGAGTATAGTAATTGTATGGAATCACCCGCGAACCGTCTATGTACTTCCGTCAAATTGATTTATATCCGTTTGTTAATTGACTTGTAATAATGTAGTATTGAACATTGTCAATCCTTATGATTGAGTAGTCGATCCTAACTAAATTCTCTGGTCTTTTGTGTTTTACCTCTTTATGATCTCGCCCAATAGATTAGTTAACTCATAAGTGATTAATTTAGAGTAAATTGACTATCAGTGCATTGATGAAATAATTATTTCATATATTTTGAACATAGCCAAATTTTGAGATATCATAACTTTTGCTCTCTTACAAAAATTTCGTCCTTGAAATTTGAAATATTATAGCACTTCCTTAAAAAGATAGGAGTGTCAATGCTTCATCATCTCTTCGCTTTCCCATGTGACTTCATTCGTTCCATGGTGTTGTTAGACTACTTTGACTAAGGGAATCGTCTTGTTGCGTAGCATTTGCTTCTTTCGATTTACTATCCGAATTGGTTTCTCCACGTATTACACATGTCATCCACGTCTATTTCCTTGAAATTTAGCACATGGGTCGGATTAGGTTTATACTTTCTCAGCATCAACACGTGAAAAATGTCATGTACTTGAGCAAGTCTCTGTGGTAATGGGAGATGATAGCCCAAAGTTCCAATCCGCTCCAAAATCTCAAAGGGGCTAACGTATCTCGGGCTTAGCTTCCCTTTCTTGCTAAAGCGTGAGGTGCCTCGCATCGGTGATACTTTGAGAAATACATACTCACCCACTTAAAATTCAAAAGGCATATGTCGTTTATTTGCATAATTTTTCTGATGGCTTTGAGATGTCTTAAGCCTTTCTTGAATGATCTTGATGGCGTCCATTAATTGTTGAACTAACTCAAGACTTGTAATCTTGCATTCGCCAACTTTGTCCCAATAGACAAGTATTTTGCAAGCCTTGCCATATAATGCTTCAAATGGCGCCATCTTGATACTCTATTGATAATTGTTATTGTGGGCAAACTCAACTAGATGAAGTTGTTCCTCCTAACTTCCTTTGAAATCTAAAATATTTTGGGCTTAGGTGTTATTAAGGTGTGGGAAACACTCGAAAGTGTGAGTAATTGTAACTTTGATTCTCTTATAATAGTAGATTATTTGCGACTTGCTTTCCTCTTGGAGTAGGTATCAAAACTCGGACTAAACTACTTAAATCTCTGGATCCTTTATTGTTCATCTTTTATTTCTTTGATGATTTCATGTTGATTTGATTGCAAAATTCTCTTAGTGTACACCTTAATTTTTTTATAACAAAAATTGGCATCGGAGCTTAGGATTAGATTTTTTGGATTTTAATTTGGAGTTTTTGCTTGTTTGATTATTATCTGAAAATTTTGTTGTTGTAGTTACGTTTGGAGAGATAGTAGGAATTGAGAATTTTAACGGAAGGAACAACTTTGAGTTGTGGAACGTTAAGATGGAGGAGCTATAAATAACTCAAGGTTTGGCCGAAGCATTGGAGGACAAGACTAAAGTGCCTAAAACAATAAAAGATGCTGAAAATGACATGCTAATGAAGAAGGGATATAATCCCGTTGAACTTATTGTATGAGGTATTGATAGAGGTGGTTGAAGAGAAGGATGTTGTAGCATCATGGGCCAAACTTCAGGCACTCTATGTAACGAAGGGTTTAAACAATCATTGTATATATTGAAGACAATCATTATATATAGTGAAGAGTGTATTTCAATTTCAATTCATTGAAGGTATTGTTGACACCCAAATTTTTGTTGACATTTTAAACATCCATTTTGCAAAAATATAAAAGATAAAAAGCAAAAAAAATAAAAATGAATGAATGAAAACATAAAAATAAAATAAATAAAATAAATAATAAATAAAACGAAAATAAAAAGGAAACGGAGGGGCCTTCACTAAAAGGGGGGATCGAACTCTCTTTGAGGAGGAGGCCATTCGGAAGATCCACTTTCTCTCTCTCTAGCACTCTCTCTCCCTCTCTCACTCTCTCTCTCTACATCGGGATCTCTCTCTTTTCCTATGGATCTCAACCTCCTCCATTTGCACCTCCTTGAACCCTAGAAGACGAAGCATCTGCCGGTCGAAGAGCTCGAGGTGTGGGGCTCGGATTCGCGTTGAGATCGGAGGTATCGACTCGACTCTGAGGATAGGGATCCGAAGCGGCGGCGACAACGGCGACGACGGTGGCTTCCGATCGTTTCCTTGTTCTGTTTCTCCGGTGACTCTCCTATGGCAGCGAAGCTCGATTCGGTCTCTTCCGTTTGTCATCTATCGCTTGGCATCTTTCCGAAGCGAGACCGAAAAGTAGATCCACTATGTTGAAAGGCGGAAGTCTTTGGAGATTGATCATTCGCTGATTCATCCAAGGTTTTGTAGTCCTCTTCGGCTTTTCTGCAATCACCTTCGATTTGTCCTTTTTCGCTTGGGTGTCTTCTGCTGTGATGTTGTATTAAGGTCAATGACTTGGTTGCTTTCTACGATGACATCCTTCTTCTGCTTGATAAATATCACAATAGTCTCCAAGAGTTCGTTTGAATGATTTGTTTCACTTGTCAATGAAAATAGCTTTCCCTATTTGTCATTCTCTTGGATTATGCTTTCATATGGTAAGGATTCAAGTAACGCAGAAAGCTGGTTGTTTTGATATGATGTTGCTAGTGCAAACAATAAGTTAGTCATGCTTGGTGGGGAACTGATTTTTGGTGGAGTGGGGTTTAGATCATAGATCGGTGCTTTCTAAATGTCTTTGGTTACAACATATAGATTTTTTAGAATTTTTGGAGTTGATTTGATTAGGGAAATGCCGTCTTTTCTATGGCTAGTTGCTGTTAGTCTTGAAATGAGATAGTAGATGTGTCCAATTGCTTTCAATATATTGTAGAAATTCATAAAGGACATTTCAAGTTTCGAAAGGATGCATGGCCTACGTCATTTGAGCTTCATTTGATATGATAAACCTCTACCAAAGTCATTGTGTTTGTTCTCTGTTTCGGATGACCTTCTGTGCAAATGACTTGATACGAGCTGGTTACTGTGGTTTTTTGTGTTTGAAGTCTTCATGAAGGCTGAAGACAGTTCGAATATCTTTCCAATGAGCTATAGAATTCCTTGATCGGACCTCATTTGATATGATTTTTGCATGTCCAAAGTCTAGTCCAAAATCTGTCAACTGTTTGTTTTTTTGTTAATTGGATGATTGATATGAGAAATGGCTTGATATCAGCTTATAAATGTGGTTTTCTGTGTTCAAAGTCTTCATGAAAGTCGTAGTATACTTCATGGGATTTTCAACAATATAAGGATTGCGCCAATTGACCTTTGTTTTCCCTATCAATTGCATGCTTGAAGTTTTGCTATAATTTGTTGATGTTGTTGTAATGTCGATTACTAGAACGACCTGTTTGGTTTACTATTTTCGTGTGATTTTCTGCATGTAGATTTTGGTTAGAGTGTCTTCATGTGATTTGATCCTAACATTCAGATCTAAATGCACAAAATATTGTGGAGTTTTCTCATGTCATATAGATAGGATCAAGCATGATTGTTTTTTAGCCTTTGCTACCATTTTGATTACTAACCTGGTCTCCTAGAGGAAAGTTTTTTATTGAGCTTGTTAATGAACTAATTTGTTGATTATACCTTCTAGATAATTGTAATAGACATCCCAAGCTTTAAAATGACATAATATGTGCATTATTTGGTTGTTGTTTACCTAGTCAAATGATTGTCACAACATCAGTATTTGATTCTAGAAATTCAGATGATTGATTTTTCTTAGCATCTTCAATTGAGCTTGTAGATGATCTCGATTTCATGAGCTTTCCATAGATATCTTGTTTGTTATATTTGCCCTTCATTTACTATGTCTAAAGATTCTTGTGAAATCAAAATTAGATTAGTAAATGATACATGTCTTGTTTTAGTACTCTGTTCTAACTAACTGATGAGTATCTTTTTAAGTTGGTGCCTTCACAAAGAATGCCTGGAACATATGAATCTATGACATATAACAATTTCATGATTTTTGCATGTCATTCATATAGGTTGAGCATCAGTAGGTCGTTCATGTACTTATTTGCAAAAAAAATAAGATCTCAAACCAATCTTCAAGTTTTTCATAAAATCATAGGATCGGGTTTAAGAGTAGGTTTCTTCACAAAAATTGTAGTTGTTTGCATATTTTGTATGACGTAAAATTTTTGTGAAAATTTCACATCATTAGATAGACACAAACATACTCTCATCATACAATGCCTTGTTTGCAAATTTGTTATTACTAAATGTTTAATGGCCATTCCTTGATTTTTTTAGAAATTCATATCTTGACAATTAGAGGTCAAGGCCTTCTTGAATGTTGTCTATTATTTTGTAATCCGTGATGTGTGTAATTTGTGGATCAAATGAGATTCAGTAGATTGGTAGAATATACTCAGAAGCAAACATGTGTACTTTTGTGATGCTGACTTCGCTGAATAGCTTATGTCTATTAATTGATTTTTGTGAATTCATGTGTTGATAAGATGATAGTATCTCTATGAGATTTGTTTGGGATATGCTGAACTTCATTGGCAGAAATTTGTAGAAATAAAGACATGATTTAGTGTTTTTACCAATCATCCCGAAGTTGCAGAATGTTTTGAAATTTTGATTTCTTGACATGATTTTGAACTTATTCACAATTTTAGTAGTTCATACAATACCTTTGTGAAAAAAAGATACTTTGCATCAAGGTTGTTTAGCATTTCTCTATGATTTGGCATGATTTCCCTAAGTTGCGGGTTTTAGGTATCACATGAATTGCATACCGACTGCCTTGTTTTTCATGAATATACATGTTGCATGAACATATTTAATGATGCATATGTTTGAATAAGTGATCCTTCATCAGCTCACTCATTTGTTTGATTAATTGAGAACCAAAGGCATATAGCTTGAATGCTTGTTATTTTATATGCTTTGCATGCGATTGTTAGATGAATAACTTAGGTGTGATGTAGGACCTTGGGATATCACCCAAAATTTGACTTTCGCATTGTACTTCTTTTAGACAATTAATCTTGACATGATGTCTTATTTTTTGTTGTTTTGATGTGTATATTTGTTTCTTTCCATTGTATGCACCTAGTTATAAATTTCTTAGGTTAGGTTTAGATTAGGACCCTGAAGATGGAGAAGGCGTAAAGATGGTGGAGGTCGATGTCCATTTCGATTATTGTCATGTATTATTCTTTTTCCTGACATATGTCTCGGGTTCCATTTGTTGTATAAAACCCGACGAGTTGCGGGTTTTCTCTTTTTCTCTCATTTTTTTTTGTTGTGTTCTCTTTTATATTTTTAGGATCGTATGATGAATTTACTACTTTCCTTGATTGTTTACTTGCTGTCTTACAATTTCAATTTCATTGATTATTTTCCTTTCTTCGTTATTCTATAAATAGAATAAAATGGAAGTGACCAACCATGCATGATCACCTAGTTTATGACTAATGATCTCAAAAAATGTAAAAAGAAACGCATGGATATGTTAGGAAAATACAACATATTATTTAGGTACTGAAATGGCGATAATAGCATTAGCGTAACCCGAGTCCCCGAACCTAGATATTTAGTTGCATAGGAATCGAGGGAACACTCTTGACCCTCAATTGGGTTTTCTAGCCAACCCCCAAAATGTGGCTAGTGGCGACTCCCATCTATTTTTAGGTTTAGCATAAACAACTAGATCGCATAAATAAACTCGTTGCGTGGGCTTGGGAGAGCTTGATGAGAAAGTACCCCTAAACCCGACATTTTCCCCTTGATTTGAGGGCGGCGAGATCGGATTACGACAGGTATGTCTATCAAATCCCATCTAGATGAGTCTATTCAACTTATGATAGCTTTAAAGAATGCCAATAAGATCATAGATAATGAAGAACATGGCATAATGTTGTTAGCTTCTTTATTAGTCATAGGAGTACTTTATCGATTCACTAATACAAAGGCATACTATGATTACCTCTGAATAGGTAAAATCCACTTTGTTCTCTAAGGAGGGATTGAGAAAGGTTCGAGATGATAGCCTAGCACAAATGTAGCATAAGGACTAGTGATTTGAGGTAGAAACCAACATCGAGAGTCTAGTAGCAGTAAAGGTAAAAACAAGTCAAAGTCACGCTATAGAAATAGAGATGATAGGCAGAATGCCGCAAGTAATATGACAAATATTGCCAAGAAGAGCACTTATGATGCAGAGGTTGTCTTGTGTGTAACTAATGGCTTGTTAGGAGACAAATGGGTGCTAGATTTGGAGTGTTCTTATTATGTGACGCCTCATAGGAACTAGTTCACTACTTATTAGACTGTAGATGGTGGTAAATTTTTGATGAGAAATTACGCAGCTTGTAAGGTTATGGGAATAGGGACAGTTTGGATTCGGATGCATGATAGGGTAGCGCATACATTGATAGTCGGACTTCAAAAAGAATTTGATCTCTCTTGGGACACTCAATGCTATTAGGTGTAAGTACATTACTGAAGGTGGAGTGTTGAAAATCTCTTGAGGTACCATGACAGTGATAAAAGGGAAGAAGGTGAACACTCTCTACCATTTACTAGGAGAGATTATGACAAGAGCTACTATAGTTACACTAGGCAAGCCAAACTTCAACATGACTCAATTATTGCACACGCGGTTAAGGCAAGGGTGTGAAGTAAATGTGACGATGCTAAGTGAGAGCAAGTTGTTAAAGGGTTAGAAAACAAAAAATGCTGGACTTACTTGCATATTGCATCTTTGGGAAGTAGCACAAGATTAAATATAGTATAATTATTATTTGACCAAGCAGCCGGTTGAATACATTCATTTTGATATATTGGGCTCATTTCTAGTTCCTTTGAAAGAAGGTACTTGAAATATGTTGATGTTTATCGACAAACTATTTTGAAGATTTATGAGTACACTTTAGGAAGCACAAATTCGATGTGTTCAATCCATTTAAGAAATTTAAGGGAGTAGCCAAAAATAAAATAAAATCAAGTTGTTGAGAATCGATAGCGGCATGGAGTTTTGTAACATAAATATTACTAAATTTTGCCAAAAAGAATGGATTGTGAGATACCGCATAATACTTGTTACACCACAGTAGAATGGTGTTGTAGAACGTAAGAACAAAACTTTACTTGAGTGGGCTTAGTACTTGCTTTCACTTATAAGATTGGACAAGGAGTTATGGGTCAAACTAGTAAATAAGGCATGTTACTTGTTTAATCGATCTTTATCATTTGCTATAGAGTGAAAGACTCTTAAGAAAGTATGATCGCGGAAACTTGTTGATTACTTCGGATTATAAGTATTTAAATGTTTGGGGTATGCTCATGTGAATGATGATAAGCCTGAGTCGAGGGCAAAGAAGTGTATATTTCTTGGGAGAACTAGCATAGATGATGAATAAGTCACATGACCTGGTTTCGACCCGATGCTCCAAAACACAAATTAACTTGATTTTTGATGAATTTCTCCATGGGACTTGCATATAACATCAATATAATTGACTAGAATGAATTAAACGAAGAACAAACAAGAAAATCTTCATATTCAAGCTTCAAAGTTTCGGATCTAAACCTCCCATGGCCGAATTTCGGATTTCTTAAATTTAAGCCCTAAAAACTTACTTTAATACAACAAAAGGATGCTAAAACTTTTTCATGTATAAATTCTCACTCAATTCTCAACGAAATTATACAAATTATATATGATTGGAAAGATCTCGACATGTAGAACAAAAGCCCTATGGTTTAGGGATCAATCGAGCAACACACGAAAAAATAACATCCATATTCGACTCAAAAAGAAAAAAAAATTCGAATTTGTTCATTTTTTTTTTTTTTTGGGTTTTACAATCATATATTCGGCTTTGATACCACATGTTGAAAATTATTCACATAAATAGCTAATCAATCAAGAAGAATCAGATCCATATATGATTGTAAAACACCGAGGTCAATAAGCACAACGGAATTAAAGCGTATCTATTTGAGGCATTGCTTCACTTGAAGAAAAATAGATCACTTTGATAAGCAGAGATCTATTGAAATGCCAGATTTTCCTCTTTATGACATATTTCAATATAGCAGCTTTTAATGAGATTAAACAACTGATAGGCATAGCCTACTTTTTTATAGGCTAAAAAGGGGACCTAACAAATTCTAATCAATAGCTTGTCAATTGAGCCCCTCCTATTACGGGTTTCAGTTAAACACAATTGATTATACTTTGTTGCTCAACTAGGTTTGTTATCAATAGATGTCAATATCCAATTCAATAAGATCACTATATGGTTCAACAAATATTGGAATATCCATTAACCTGATTATTTAAAATAGAAAATTAATTAATTAATGTAAGCTCATATTATAGGAAATTTCCAATATTTTATAGATGAGACAAGGACACTTTACAGTTTTTAAATGAGGTACAAATGTAGGGCTAAAATTTACTTCTTCTGTGGTGACGATGACTTGTTGCACCCTTAAAACTTCGGTTTGTATCGCTGGTAAGTAATCCATGTCACTTCCCCATATTCGTGCCGCCGATCATGTTACCCCCATACGTGTTGCTAATTTGCTCACCTGTTACCAAGGGATGTACTAAAATATATAATTTAATGCAACCTGGATATTCCAGGAATATCATCTCTCTGGTCATTGTGTTTATTGGTGGTCTCTACTAATCTGATGGAGAGTGAAGTTTCTGGAGGGAGAGACAAATAATGTTACATGTAAATCTCCCTCCGTAATTGCAAAAACTGTGTCATAGGTGAATGTAAGAGCAAAAATTTCACATTTTTTTTTTATTTATTGATCATCAAATTGGGATATTGATGATCACTGAAATTGTTTGTACTTGCAGAACTCCTTAATAAGATCTTTCCATTTGTACGTTGCTGGTCTTCTTCTATAGTTTTATGCTTTTGCTTGCATCCTTTGACTGTTGCAGGGACAAAGTTATCTGAAGTCAAGGATCTCTACTTTGTTGAGGTCGCTTCTTTATCTACAATAATGTTGATGTTGTCTCATGATGAGTGATTTACGTTACTTGAGGTCTTGGGCTCGGTGATATTTTGATGTTATCAACAGGTTGGAGTTCAATGCTAATTCAATAAACTTCTGGAATATGACTTCTATCATGCTGATCCCCACCCTGGAAATCTTCTTCGAACATATGACGGGAAACTTGCTTATCTAGGTATATGCCTTAGATAATGCGTAATGTCAACAAATATTCTTTTGCATGTATCACTCTGGTTTAAAAACAAAATGTACATAGGTTACTGTAAAAAACTTATGGTGGAGTAGGTCTATTCACAAGCACAAGATGGTGGAATAGGAGATATAAGAGAGCAAGTAGTTACTATATTATTCACAAGAGTCATACTTTTACAAATGCCGGGCAAATTTCTCATGAGTAACTTCATGGCTTTGTTTGCATTGGCATCATCGTGCATCACTTGCATGGTGTTGTTTATTGCTATTTAACATTTATGCCTCGGATTGATCGCTTCTTGCACGTCATTAGAGTCCGAGGAGATAATCATTATGCTTGTCACTGAATTGTGCAACAATCGCTTCTGAATATGAAACGTGTA
The DNA here is from genome assembly GCA_014182715.1 of Eucalyptus cloeziana. NCBI lineage: Eukaryota > Viridiplantae > Streptophyta > Magnoliopsida > Myrtales > Myrtaceae > Eucalyptus > Eucalyptus cloeziana. The sequence continues at coordinate 10,822,989 of CM024637.1, forward strand.
GGTCGATCTTTAAAGGTTCATGTTGCATCGCAAGTTTTCAATTGACTGAGTGGAGTTTAATATGTTTCTCGACCAGGTTTTGCTATGACGGGTGGTTTTGAACAGGGATTACGTGATGCATTTATTGAACCCTGTCTCTTGTAAATCGTGAGTTTGTCGCACTAGCTAAGGACTTTGCTACTCTTTGGTATGATTTGCATTACCTTTTTACAATGAAAACAAGAATAACTATTGCTTTCCTCTCAAAATATTAGTTTGTTGAACCTTCTTAATCGATGTGGATGTACGATTTACAATACTTGGCTTCTTCCACCAACTGCAGACAAGGAAGCTGTCACAAAAGCTTTAACAGGTGAGAAATTCTGGTTTTCCACTTGCAGAGATCGATTTGATTCAATGTCATATTCGCCTCCGTCTTTCTGTTCTCCAAAATGCTGTTGCTAGGGAAATCCGCAAAAAAAACTCTTGGGTATGATTAGCATTACCATTTCCCTATTAAAACAACAATAAATATTACTTCTCTCTTCAATTCCTTAAAATAGTAGTTTGTTGCACCTTCTTTATTTCTGGCGATGTACAATTTACAATATTTGCTGGCTTCTTCCACCTACTTCAGACAAGGAAGCGGTCACAATCATATTCTGAGTTGTAAAGGAGGTCAATCATTGAAGGTACTTGTTGCTCTAAAATCTGAGAACACTTTTTCTCCTGAATGATCCTTCCGTTCGCAACCAGCTGCTTATTCTGTAATGTTCCCTTGTCGGTGCATATGTTTAACAAATCAGATGCCGGAGCAGTCCGAAAATCTGGTGTTGTATAATTTTTGTGAAGATTGTGATAGCTAATCAATGATTTTTACTGTAGGGCAATGACGACTAAGTAGTACTTAAGAGTGATGGGATATTTTTTCTGTCATGCACATAAAATTTTGAAATACTTGGCTGTACAAGCTTAAGTTTCAAATGCCTTCATACTTTTCACTTGTTATTAGAAGGTAATCTGACAATGGTGGTGGGAAACCTCAGTTTAGTTTCCTGCACGGTTGGACTGTTGTGGGACTTGAAGATGCTTCTTTTGTCTACTTGTGTTGTTAAGATGAACAACTGTGCCTATTCCTTGTATAATTTACTTCTTCCAGCTTTGCTGTATTGGAGGGAACTGCAATCAGCCTCAACCCAGGTTATGAAGTTTTGGGCACAATGGGCAGCACATGCCACCATGGATTGCAAAAAAAGTTTTTTCTGACAGCTGACCTAATCTGTTAAAATGATTTTTCTCGTTCATTGTCCCTTTCACGTTGTAATTTCAGCAATCTTTCATCTTTTAATTTTGTTCGCTCGGAATGAATTTATGACGTAATTTCAAAATAATCTTTCATGGTCCATTTTTCATTATTAGGCTTTCTTCCTGTCTCTTATATATAGAGATTCATGTACTGTTAGAGCTGGCCATTGTATGATGTCTTTGACGCGATATTTTTTTTTTTATCATCTTAGGTTGAATATATGCAACAAAGCATTATGTTACATAGCTCGAAACCTAGGAATTTCGGCAACAATTACTCTATTTATTTCAATGGCTTTACGAAGGAATCCTACATTCAGCCATGCTTAAATGCTCAAAAACTATAATTTCCATACAGAAAGCCAACCAAAAAATTGAATTGGAAAAGATGTTGAAGACTATTAAAACATACTTTTCACACTATAATGACTTTTTTTGGCCAACACTGAAAACTATTGTATCTGATTTATGATGGTTAATATTGTGTCATTTCTATGTTCACATTCTTTTCAATTTTTTAATATTTACCATTTAAAACACAATTCGAGGTATGCATGAAAATTTCCTCGTGAAATGCAATTTCTGGCTAATATATCCGAAAACGGCATACAGATGATATGCATATAAATTACGGTTGGTAAAGATTTTTCACTTTTCTATACTAAAAATTAATTTAAATGATAATTTAGATGAAGCGGAAGTTTTGAACAAAAATGAGCGTTTGGTAAACTTGATTTCTAAAATAAAAAAAACATTTTTTTGTTCTTTTTTTTATTTCTTTTAATTTTTTAATGTTTTTTTTTTTCTTATTTTTATTTTTTATTTTTTTTTGCTTTGGCCGGTCGCCGGCCTCGGCCATGGCCGGCGACCGGCCGACGAGGGCCGGCGGAAGCACTAGCGTGGGGGCTCGGCCTCGCCGGATCCACGAGCCCGAGCCGCTTTAGCCTCGCGTGCAATGGGCGGCGCGGAGTTTCCGGGCGAGCCTCCCGGATGAGGGGGCAAGGCCGAGCCTCGCCGCATCCACCACGAGGCTCGGCCTCGCCGGGGCCGGCGAGCCTCGCCGTGGGCCGGGCGAGGCCGCCGGCCCTCGTCGGCCGGTCGCCGGCCATGGCCGAGGCCGTGACCGCCAAAGCAAGAAGAAGAAGAAAAGAAGAAAAAGAAGAAGAAGAAAAGAAGAAAAAAAAAAAGAAAAGAGAAGTGTTTCTTTGTTTTTGTTGAAACAAAAACAACTTTTTTTTTGTTTAAAATTTCTTTTTTTGTTCCTAACAAAAGAACGATTTGGAACAAAACGCACACAAACGTGTTTCATTTCTTTTCTTGTTCCCTGAACAAAAAAAAAAAAACTGAAAAGAACAAAAGAAAAAAAAAAAAGAACATAAACAAACACACCCATAAATTACGGTTGGTAAAGATTTTTCACTTTTCTATACTAAAAATTAATTTAAATGATAATTTAGATGAAGCGGAAGTTAATGGCGCGAATGATAGTCTGATCAGAAATTGATTTCTAGAATAAAAATAGATTTCTCTATTTCTATTTCTAGTTGAGTTTTCAACAAAAATACGCATTTGATAACGATAATTTTTTTTTTTCTTGAAATAAAAATCCATTTGATAATGACACAAAATTTTTCCCTTCCAAGCGACAACGAATGGTGGCAGGTGGTGGCCAACAACCGACGACAGTTGGCAGGCAACTATTGGTAGCGGGCGACGCTCAGCAGTGGGCGACGATTGGTGGTCAGCCATGTCTAGCGACTAGCGGCCACTAGTGGTAATCGGCAACCGGTGGCGGATAGTGGGCAGTGGTGAGGAGGCATTTTACTAGTAATGAAAATGAATGATGAGAAGATATTTTATTTTTCATTTTTATTCCAAAATTGAGAAATATAAATGTTTTACTTTTCATTTATGTCCTAAACATAGTTCTAGACTAAAAATTTATTCTAGAAATAGAAAAATAAATTTACATTGCCAAACGGATTATTGTTTTAGTAATAAGTCTGTAACAGAAAAATAATTTTTGAATTAAAATAGAAAATTTACCATACGCGCCTCAAGCTTCCTAAGTAAAACCTAATAGGAGATCGGTTTGTTAAAACTCATTTATGCTCAATCAAACATCATTGAACTTTGTCATGGTGGTTCCTTTTTTTTTTTTGGCTTATTTATGCTTAAGTATGGAATTTATTTATGCTTCCGTAATTATGATTTGCTTGATAATCTTTTAGCGAACAATGGATGCTATTTGTTCGAGTTCTTGACTGGACTCTTTCATTGGATTGTTGTAATTGAGAATGGGCTTGGAGATCCTCCAAAACGAAACCAAATGGGCTTACTTAAGCCCGTTTAAATTATGAGCTACTCGTAGAGGTGGTACGCTAGTGAGTTTCATGGACAACGTAACCCTTATGTCACATAATGGTCGCAGAACTCTCCAAAAAAAAATAATAGAAATTAAAATGAAAGAGATTTCAAGAGAAATAAATAATGCAATATTATTATGACTCGAGAGAAAGTAATCACATTTGCTTGGACACTACAGTAGAAGAGTGTCTAATCAAGAGCAAATAGTGTAAGAATCTTTATTGTGGAATGTGTCTCTTTACTAAGCCCATCAAATGAGTAAGTTGGGTCGGATCGAAATAGTACGATCCAATTGATCCATTTATTTGCAATGCACACGATCCATGTTATTAAGACACATTCATATTTAATCTAACCTATGAAAACTCAAACTCACCCATTAACCCTTTATGTGAATATATTACTTGAATAAAATTTTATATCAAATAAAAAATGTATGTTAACAAAATAAAAAATATGTTAGTAAAAAAAAAATCTAAAGATTGAAATGCTTATAAAAAGCTAAAAAATTATTAATACTGATCCCTAGTTTTTTTTTTTTTTTTTTTTGGTCGAATCCTGATCCCTAGTTTGGTCTGAGTTTTTTTGAGGTTTTGGTCAAGCTTCCCACTAGACTTTAAAACGACTTAAAAAAAGATCCGCCTTGATGTCGGAGATGAGCACAGCGGTCTCCAGTCAAGCTGCAGTAAAACAGCATACTTTGATTAAAGAGCAAGTTGATGCAATAAGAGTCGCGTCGTGGATGGCTCATTACGGATTGGGCCTAGTTCGGGATATTACGGCACTATTAATTACCTTGACTCAAATATATAAGTCCAAATAAACCTTGTAATATGAGCCGAGCTCCACTTATACCCTAGACATGAGATGAGATCAGTATTTATCACCGATATCTATTTGCAAGACTTTTTTTTTTTTTTTCAGTGAAGGGGATAATTAGTAGAATTATCCAAGGTGAAGTTAAGCATAAATATTTTGGGACTCGAAAAATAAAACAATTATACAAAGTTCGGGTCAAGCAAAGTAGCATAAGCAAAAAAAACGTGATAATGAGTGAAAAAGTTAGTCAATCAAAAAAATTTCAATTCTATTCAATTCGACGTCTTTTATTTCGACAATCAATTGCAATCTTAATCGTTTGTTCCTGCTCCATTAAAAAAGTTCGAATTCGTTAAAAATTTGACGGCGTCGATTCGAAGATCGCGCTCCGCTCGACGCTTGATCCGCAAGCAGCCGCTGGGGAAAACTCCCCCTACGAAGGAGAGACCCCATCGCGAAATGACCAAAGCACCCTCGCTTTACGCGGCGCTCCCCTGCCCCTTTTCGTAAAATCCAAGTCCCTGCTCCGCGGTCTCTCCCTCCTCGATTTCACCCGGCACCGCCCATAAGAAAAAGCCACGCCCTTTTTTCCCTCCCCGGACTTCAAATTCTCTCTCCCACAAAAAGCGACCGAGAAAGCGAAGAAAGCGAACGGGAGGCAGCGCGCGCGCGATGATGAGGCTGTTCGGCAGAGGCAGGGACGCTCCCTCCTCCGACGCCGACGCCGACGCCGACGCCGGCGCCTCGCCGGAGCCGTACGCGCCGGGGCCGTCGTCCTCGCCGGCGGCGTCGGTCACCGGGCCCGCGCGGCCGATCCGGCTCGTGTACTGCGACGAGAAGGGGAGGTTCCGGATGGATCCGGAGGCCGTCGCGGTGTTGCAGCTGGTGAAGGAGCCGATTGGCGTCGTCTCCGTGTGCGGCCGTGCTCGACAGGGGAAGAGCTTTATTTTGAACCAGGTGAGCCTTGTTTCGATGCGTCGATGTTCGGTGGTGGTCATGGAGTTTATCAATATTTGGCGATGGCTAGGGTTTGAGCTCTCTAGCGTAGTTAGGATTCGAAGCTCTTCTAGAGCTGATTTTACTCGGTTTTTTTAACTTCATTCTGCTGAGTTCTGGAGTAATTCCTGTGTTCTGGCGCTTGGTGTGCGAAATCCAGAACTTATTGAGTTAGGCGTCGTGTTTGATAGTGGTTTATGTGCCTTTCGGAGAGGACTCATGATGAGCATTTGCGTTGCACAAGTGTGAAGGTGAAACACTATTTTATAGGCTAGGTGAAGGCTAGGATCTGTAACCTCTAATGTAAATTTTGGGCTTGAAATGGATTTAATATGCCCGATTGTTGTGGTTTTGCAATTCTAGCTGTGCGGGAGGTGCCTTTAGTGGCTGGATGAGTAGGCTTTGCTGTTCATCTCTTTGTTTGAAAGTGATTTCACGGTTCAGGCGCTAGGTTTTTGAAATCTGAGTAGTGAGAGTTTAGGCCTCATTTTTTTTTTTTTTTTTTTGTAGGATAAAGTTAGGCCTCGTTTAGGTAGTGGATTATGTGTTTTCGGAATTGGAGTTCTGGGAAGCATCTAATGGTGGTTTACAGTCAGTTTTTGCTGACTCAACCAGCGATTTGTAGCAATCTGAGGGTATGTTTTTATAGTGGTCTTTGGTTGTGGCGAGTTAGGGTTTAGTCATCTTGTTTGTGGCCAGTGCCATGTAAAGGCATGTGGTAATAGCCTTCATCGGTTTTCCATGTAAAATATGTAAAAGTGGGCCATTGCTGTCTAATCTATTTAGCAAAGCCCTCCTCTATCTGAATGTATGAATTATCATGGCAAGGAGATAGCATAATCAATTATGTAAATATTGAGACATAAACAGTTTTGGAAAATGATGGAAAATTTCATGGTACAGAATGCTCTACTGATTATATCATTGATAATCGGAGCATGGTCGAAGGTCGTCATAAGGTTGAAAGTCTCCTTTCTCTGAATTTATGAATTGTCATGGCAAGGTGGGAGCAGAATCATTTAATGAGACATTAGGACATAACTAATTCTGGAGAATGATGGAGAGTTCCACGGTAGAGAATGCACTCCTAATTGTATCATTGACGATCGGAGTATGGTTGAAGGTTTTTGTAAGATCGAAGGTCTTGATGATGTAAATGACAGTAGAAGTGAAGAAAGAAGACAAACTTCATTCCAAACAGCTTGTTCAAAATTTAAAGCGTCACACAGAAGATTTCTTACTGCTGCTGCTATAGATATGTCCGTATACGGACCTCGAAATGACCCTAATATGGCACCTGACTATTAGGAAATCTCTCTCTCTCTCTCTCTCTCTCTCTCGATGGAAATTCTTCCCATTGTAGTGCATTTGAGATGTAGGAATTGCTGGCCTATAACAAACGACTGAATTCAAATGCAAGAAGCTGATATTGTGAGAAGCTACTGAAAAAGTCATATCAAGGACAATATTGCATTAGCAAATGGAGTTATGCTCAATATGATTAAGACAGAAGATTCTAGTAGAAAATCACTAAGCACCATAAGGAACTGTCCTCTCTTTGGCAGTCAAGTGTAGTGCAGGGAAATAAATAAATTAGCTGTCTTCTAAATTGTGTTTAAATCTTATTTCCCCCTAATCTTCTTACTATTATATAAGTTCTATTGTTTGCCGTGATTTCAGCTTTGTTTCTAGTTGTACAATTCTCTATTTGGCCTGGTTAGGTGATCTAGTGAGATGTAAATGTGCTATAATATTATAATGTTTCTTTTGTACTGTAGCTTCTTGGAAAGAGTAGTGGATTCCAAGTGGCATCAACCCACCGGCCATGCACTAAAGGGCTTTGGTTGTGGAGTGCACCGTTGAAGAGAAGAGCTCTTGATGGAACCGAGTACAATCTCCTACTTTTGGACAGTGAAGGGATTGATGCTTATGATCAAACGGTAGGCCAAGTTTAATGAACTGAGTATTACTTGTTGATCGCTGATTTGATTGTTGTAAAATGATGACATATTGTCCTGTTAGGCATATATTTTCCCTACAATAATTCTTATGGTTGTCCTTGCACTCTTTTTTTCATGTGAAGGGAACATACAGCACACAGATTTTTTCTTTGGCCGTCCTCTTGTCTAGCATGTTCATCTACAACCAGGTTGGTGAAGTCTGCAAAGTTATAGTGATTTTGTTTTCAATTCCTTGATGTTTAAGATTTGTTGTATTAGTTTTAGTTATAAGTTGTTGATCGTGTCTTATACTTTTTCCTTTCTCTCAGCTTTGTTATTACTTCACTGAAGTTTCTAAGATACTTTAGACTTCAGTTTTATCTCTCTTACTAATCATTTTGCTTGTGTATAACTCATATTCAGATGGGGGGGATTGATGAAGCTGCACTGGATCGGCTGTCTCTTGTCACTCAGATGACTAAGCATATTCGCGTGAGAGCGTCTGGAGGGAAGAGTAGTGCTTCTGAGTTGGGACAGTTCTCCCCTATCTTTGTTTGGCTTTTGAGAGTAATTTCCCCAAACTGTTCTGCTTCTTTTACTCTGGAAACTCTGATTGTTAATTTAGACTAGATGATTGTTTGGGTACTGAACTATTGTTTTTGTTGCTACATAATGTAGGACTTCTATTTGGATTTAGTGGAAGATAATAGGAGAATAACACCACGGGACTACCTGGAACTTGCTTTGAGGCCAGTTCAAGGTACTGGAAGAGATATTGCTGCCAAAAATGAGGTATTGTCTGCTTTTTTGTTTTTTCCCCTTTTAGCATTGGATCCTTGAATAGGAGCTCCCATAAACATTTTCTGACCTTATTTTAGCCTAGTTTATTTGAGGCAAATATCCATCTATGATAGTGGCATGTTTCCATGTACAATCGTGTTCATGTCATCCTAGTTCTAAGTACTTCTTGAACTTGTTTGGTTGCAACTAGTTGTGTTCTGTTAAAATTTTGGGGGTCAAAACGTGTATTGGAAGCTTAGGAACCACCCTGCACCCACCCCAGAAAAAAAAAAAAAAAAAAAAAAAAGTATTGGGAGTTGATGACTGAAAATAAAAAATTTCTTCATTGTTATTTGGATTGTAATTAGACCACTTGCTTAAGAGCTGATTCATTATAATGGTTGGGCTAAAAGCTCCTTTTGTTGTGTCCTAGTGTTAAAGGAACTTAACATGATGATTCAATGCGTTGTGAGTTTCGTCTTTGCATGGTTCCTGCTTGTGTCTATTATACATCATTGCTGTAGGGGTACTACTTACTACTACTTTTTCAGTGTTTCTTTATGTTAGGTTTTTATCTTTTAAAAAAATGCTTTCCAGATTCGGGACTCTGTCCGATCTCTATTTCCAGATAGAGAATGTTTCACCCTCGTGCGACCTTTGAATAATGAGAGTGATCTCCAGCGGCTCGATCAAATATCAGTGAGTATCTTCTCATTGTTAGATGTGCTTTTATCTACTTCAGCAGACATTTTTCACTTCGTTGTTCTCATTTTGTGGTTTGTATGTGTGATGATGGATGCAGATGGATAAACTGAGGCCTGAGTTCAGGTCTGGGTTGGAGGGCTTGACAAAGTTTGTTTTTGAGAGAACAAGGCCTAAGCAAGTTGGGGCCACTGTCTTGACTGGCCCTGTTCTAGTAGGTATTACAGAGTCTTACTTAGAGGCATTGAATAATGGTGCAGTGCCTACGATATCATCTTCATGGCAGGTTGGTAATATCTTGAATTTCTTTATGTTTCCAATCTAAAATCTTGGGAAGTCTCCCAAACTCAGTTGGTTATTGGTACAACAATCTTGAGAAGTGTTAATTGAAACCGCCTAGTGACTTAAGTGGGTTTGCAACTTATACAACTTGTCTGCCATGTTTAGTCATGATATGGAGCCCTTTGGAATCCCCTTGTGCCCCAATTCCTTTGTCTGTTTTCTTTTTATTTCTCCTGGGGTGGTTGGTGCTGAGGATTTTTGTCACAAGTTGACTCATGACTAAATGGGTGTTTGCAATGAGGGGTTTGTTTGATAAAATTAAAAAATGAGTGCAGAAAATTTAATTTCTTAATATGAGTGCTAAAGTCTTTTAAGTACTGAAAATGAAAAGTTGTTTGATAATAGAAAATAAATTTTATTAGTTTTTACCAAACATGGCGTAGTGAGCACTGTTGGAAGGTTTTGGTTGTATGATTGGGTAAGGTTTTAATTTCCATGGAATATTTCATCACTTAACCAATTAAGTAAGGCCTTCCTCGCTTACTGCATTAAGTACTTTTTACACAAAACTATAGTTGTGTAGTTAGATATGATCAAATGCACTTAATGACATTACGCATTGGAAAAGTTTAATTCTCAGAGATTTCATTTGGTTATTACAACACACCCTAAGATAGAGAATCCTTTATATTTTGGTGCTTTTTTATTTTCCATCCACACAATATGAGAAATGAAAACTTATTCAGCTAATCAACAAGCCTGGCTATGAATTTTTACAAATTAAAACTAAGGTAATAAAGATGAACATTTGATTAATTTTGGGCAATACGATCCATTTTATTGACCAAAATAGTTTTAGTGTTTGACAATTATTGTTATGTTTCCTACCTTACACTGTATACTTTGTGTCACTAGAAATAAAACACTTTTTCATGAGATTCTATTAAAGATTGAGTTGTTTCATCTAAATGACCTAAGGAACTTCTCCACTTTGTTTTGACGTTAGAATCTTTTTCATCTTGCAAATTGACTTGTCTGTCCTAAATCTTTTTTTTTCCCTGTTTATTTCTATAATGCATTTTAAATTTTAAAATGGTTTTATCATCCTTTAATAAGAATTATCAATGTTATCAGCGGGCCATAGAACTGTGTGGTGCCGATCATCACTTGTCATTACTGTCTATTGAAATGTGCGGTAGTTATGTTTTCATTCTTAATTTACCTCTTACTTTGGCAGAGCGTTGAAGAAGCTGAGTGTCGTAGAGCTTATGATTTAGCTACAGAGGTTTACATGTCTACTTTTGACCGATCTAAGCCACCGGAGGAAGTAAGCAACACCTTGCCAGAGACATAAATGCTCTATTATTTAGATATTTTCTTAATTTCAGTTAATGTAGGCTGGCATGAGGGAGGCTCAGGAGGAAGCAGTACAAAAATCATTAGCTGCATTCAACGCGAGTGCTGTTGGTGCTGGTTCAGCAAGGAAGAAACATGAGGAGCTTCTTCATAAGTTCTTCAGAAGGGCTTTTGAGGTGTTGCCTAAGTTACAAAATGCTAACTTTCTGCTGCAATGAAGTGGAATCTGCATTGCTATTTTTATCATGGGTGCTCCCAATAATTTGGATTTGTGATGGTTATTACATTGGAAAATTAAGTCTCTATGGACTATGTTTATTTTTTTCCTTTGTGCTTCTGATTGGTTGATTGCATTGTGTTTGGGATTGATACTGTTGGGTTTTTTTGGGCCAACAATTTATTTGATTTGCTCCCCTAGACGTGCATTGTCGTGTCAGACTATGGAGATCCATATTCCACTGACATTTTTTTTCTCACATTATGGGACAATTGATATATGGCGCAGAAAGTGCAAAAACTGAGTGGCCAACGTATTTGAAAATCTTGTTTAGCAGGATTTTGATAAACTTAGTCTCAAGTTTTGGGATAGGGAGCTTGATGCGGTTAAAAGATGACGCTAGCATTGTTAAATATGGTTTAATTGTAATATTTCCTTTTAATAAAAAAGCTGTGGTCTGTTGACTAATTATGGTCAATGACAATGGTCTATTTTTGTTAGGTTATTTTGATTTCTCTGTATTTGGGCCAATAACTTAAAGCAATCGTCTCTTGACTAAATTGGTCCATGCAGGATTACAAGAGGAATGCATTTATGGAGGCAGACTTGCAGTGTTCACATGCTATACAGAGCATGGAAAAGAGGCTGAGAGCAGCTTGTCATACGCCTGATGCTAATATTGATAATGTCGTCAAGGTTAGTAGTCATGTTTGATGCTACTGAATATGTTCCTTATTCATAGTACTCCTTATATTATGAGCTTAAATATGTTGTTTTGTTTGTTTATGAGACTTGGATATTGTTAACTCTTTTTGCATTGATGTCTCATTAGATCAAATTGCTTCTATTTTGTTGCATTTGGGCTGTGTTTCAATAATGCCAATTCGTAGTTGTCTTTATCTACTGGAAAATAATCTTGTAGGATGTTGAAATGTTGAAATCGCGAGGTGGCCATCATTGGTGTGGGGTCTGATTAGTGTCTAGTAGATTTAGATTTGTTGAAAGGGTGGAAAAGATGAAGGCAGTTGGGAAATTTTTCCATGCTTATACCAAATGCAGACGAGGTCCACTTCCAAATGAAGGGGAATTGTGATGTATTGACTGCTAGTGCCATGGACATGAAGTGCAGTATTTAAAAGATGATTCTCTATCTAATGCTAAAGCTGATAAAAACACGCTGAGCTTCTATTTAAATCTGAGTACCTTTCAAGTTAACTGTTGCAAGTAAGTATAGGATGCTGGATGATAAGATTCTCATCTCTTTGCAAAGCATCTAGTGTGGAACAAGTAAAACAGGAGTGCAAAAGGCCACTTTGTATTCTATTGCGCAGATCTTTGGTTCTACAATGTCTTAGCTCTTGCTATGTGATAGAGTTGCCCATTCCAGAGCAGAAACTCCATAATGCCAAGAGATGATTGGATCATTGTCAAAATTTCACTCTTGGAATAGACAGTGTATGGGATTACAAAGTGCAAAATTATCCTCCCCACGAAAAGACTGGTCTTTGTTCCAAAACTAAAGTATGGAAATTACATGAGGGGAGGCAAAAAAGGAGTCTACAAAGATTCAAGTTTTAACACTACCTAAAAATTTGTGGAACCACTTCCACTATTCTAAAAATTTAAGCTCTTAGATGAAGGCATGGTTTAACATATATTTATCACAATGTAATCTTGCTCGATAAACATTTTCACTTCTTTCCCAAAGTTATATTTTGTAGCATTTAATGAGAAAATAACAAATCAAGCCTGTCATATGTCGAATTTGAGGTCTGAACATAAATGCTACAATTATTTATGCTTGTTGTACCCATCATATTATGCAAAAGCATGGATTTTTTTGTCATTTTGGGCACAATCTTCAATGTGTTCAATTGATATTTTGCAGGTTCTTGATGTTCTCTTGTCAGAATATGAAGTATCATCTCATGGTCCATCGAAATGGCAAAAGCTTGCCGTGTTCTTGCAACAAAGGTTTCCCCTTTCTTTCAACATTTTCTTTCTGTTTGTTGAGTTTGTTATCTCCATCTCTATCCTTGACTTACTGCTTTCAAACTAACCAGCTTGGAAGGCCCAATACTCGACCTTGCCAAAAGGCTAATTGATCGGGTTGGATCTGAGAGGAGTTCCTTCATGCTGAAATGTCGGGCCATTGAAGATCAGGTTAAGATGCTTAATAAGCAACTAGAAGCCAGTGAGAATTACAAATCTCAGTATCTGAAGCAATATAAAGATGCCATCAGTGACAAGAACAAGCTTTCTGATGATTATTCAAGCCGTATAACTAAATTACAGAGTACTTGTAGTTTACTTGAAGAGAGGTCTTCTAGCTTGCTGAAAACGTTAGAATCTACAAAGCAAGAATCTTTGGACTGGAAAAGGAAATACGAGCAAGTGTTGTCTAAACAGAAAGCTGAGGACGACCAGGCTAGTTCTGAAATTGCTATCCTCAAGTCCCGGAGCAGCGCTGCTGAGGCAAGACTAGCTGCTGCTAAGGAACAAGCTCAGTCTGCTCAAGAGGAGGCAGAGGAATGGAAAAGGAAGTATGATATTGCTGTTAGAGAAGCAAAAGCAGCCTTAGAGAAGGCAGCAATTGCACAAGAGCGCACAAATAAGGATACACAAAAGAGGGAAGATGCTCTACGGGCGGAATTTTCCATTGAATTGGCTTCAAAGGTTTCTCTCCCCCAACCCTGTCCACACGTGCACTCTCGTTTGTGTTGGTGTGAACACATGTAGCTTTCTTCGTGTTCGTTGTACCCTATTACAGTGGAATTGACGTGTTTACCATTTCTCGGTGATTGTGCAGGAGGAAGAAGTGAAGGGGAAGGTGGCGAAACTTGAGTATGCTGAGCAGTGCTTGATCACCATAAAGTCGGAACTGAAGGTAAGCTCTTATCATTTTGATCTAGGAGTGGTAAAAAATGAAGGCGATGATTTTACTGCTGAAGTTTTGGGGTTTAGCACATTTTTTAATACACCCATATAGGAAAGCAACTTGTTAATCTGAATTTTCTGTTCCGATAACTTTTTTATTGTCTCCATCAGTCCTGGTCTGTAGGATAATATCTCCTTTTCATCTTTTTGCACTTGTGCTTGATGATTGATATGCTTTCCAGGCTGCTGAGTCAAAAATAGAGAATTATGATGTGGAGATTATGTCCCTAAAGAATGAAATAAGAGCGTTGAGTGAGAAGTTTGAAACTGCAAATGCTAAGGCCCAATCTTTTGAAAGAGAAGCTAGGATTGTGGAGCAGGAGAAGCTCCATCTTGAACAGAAGTACTTATCTGAGTTCAAAAGATTTGAGGAAGTTCAGGAAAGGTGCAGAAATGCTGAAAAAGAAGCTAGAAGATCTACTGAAATGGCTGACAAAGCACGAGCAGATGCAGTGGCCGCCCAAAAGGAAAAGAACGATAGTCAAAGGCTGGCGATGGAGAGACTGGCCCAAATTGAAAGGGCTGAGAGGCTTGTTGAGAGTTTAGGGAGAGATAAAATTGCATTAGAAGATCAACTTAAGGAAGCACGTATATCAGAGACAGAGGCCCTCTCAAAAGTCACTTTATTAGAGGCGAGAGTGGAGGAAAGGGAGAAAGAAATTGAGTCCTTGTTGGATTCAAATAATGAGCAAAGAGCTAGTACAGTTAAGGTCCTGGAAAGTCTCCTCGACACTGAACGAAAGGCCCGTGCAGAAGCCAACAGCAGAGCAGAAGATCTCTCGGTCAAGCTACAATCTGCCCAGGCAAAAATTGATTCCCTCCAACAAAAGTTAACTACTGTTCTTATAAATGAAACTGCACTGGACAGCAAACTCAAGACTGCTTCTGTGGGGAAACGGCTTAGAGCAGACGATGGTGAAATTGGCATGGAATCCGCTCAAGATATGGATATTGATAACTCCTCCAGAGTAAACAAGAGGCCGCGAAGCACAACCAGTCCCCTAATGCACATTCTGCCAGAAGATGGCGGATCCGTGTACAGAGGCGATGAGGACAACCACAGCAACAAAACTTCACAGGAGGATTATACCAAGTTCACCATGCTCAAACTCAGGCAAGAACTCACGAGTCATGATTTCGGTGCCGAGTTGCTCCAACTGAAGAATCCTAGCAAGAAGGACCTCCTTGCACTATATGAGAAGCTTGTCCTCCAGAAGTCGTGAACTTTTTGTTTGTACAGGGAGGCGCATGTAACTTAGAAAAGGGTTTGAGTTGTAGATCAGATATGATATAGAGTTAGCTGTTTTCATTCTGTAGATTCTTTTCTTGAAATTCTCATTGGGACTAGTCCAAATTATTATTGTGAGCGGACTACCCTTTCCATGCAAGCATAGGCTCTGCGCTAGTGTGTTTTCAGGCTTCTCCGTCAGTGTCGTTCTCTGGATAGTGGCTTTCGATAGTTTCCAGGGTGCCCTAGAGGAAGACTTTGTATTTGGTGTGCTTGGTTTTCTGGCTAAATGCTTCCTTGTGTTCGTGTGCCTGTGCATTTTTTGGGTCTAATGACGAGTGTGACAAGTAATTGGAGGATGGAAAACTAATATCTTGTTGCCGGTTGGGAAAGGAAGGACTACCTTCTGCCTTTTTCCATGAGTGCTCCTGGTCCGTGTATGCTTATTCCCGGACTTGGATTGCGTCCTTGTCCAGGTTTTTTGTTCATGTTGTAAGCACGAGCTTATATCCAATAGAAGCACTTCTGTTGTCGTGTGTTGAAGTGCACGAGGTCAGTCTTAGTTCTTGCGTTGTTTGGTTAAGCTTGTGGTAGAATATGAGAATTTGGTCTTGGAAGATGGCAGCTCCACGAGATATGTTGACCGAGCGATTGCCACGGCTTTTACGCCTTAGCTTTTCCTGTTAGAATGATTTTTATCCCTAATTTCCGAAGCAAAACTATCTGGATGGTATTTCCATTGATCTTGGTGGATTCAAGACGGGTCTGGTTAGGAGCTATCCTCTTCTTTGGTTCAGAAAGTTACTCAGGAATAGCTGCCTTTAATTTCAAGCAGAAATTCTGAGTCAGAAATAGTTGTTGAAAGGCCTTACTTTGTAATCCTGAGTAGTTGTTAATAGTTCCTAGGTTTTGAGTGTTGCAATGATCTTGGATTAACGGTATATTGTAATTTACTTTATTTAAACCACCTGTTTATCAGTAACTATGCTTTCTACTTAAAATTCACATCATTATTCTTCTATTGTTGGTGAAACATGTAGGCAAGATGCATAAATAACTGTTCCGTTGTGCAAGCTTAACCGGGGAGCTACTAATCCAACTATTCCACAGTACAAACTTAGCTCAGTTGGTCAGTTTACCTTCCGAGAATCTGGAGGTGAGGATTTCGATCCTCGCTCCTCGCTCCTGAGGATGGAAGCCGGGTTACAGTAATAGGTTAGACAACCTGTTTAGACTCTAATGGGACATATAAGGATCGCGGGCCTGGGGAAGTGGGTAGGGTTCGGGGTCATTTCCAAATAAACCTCACAAGGTTTTGGAAGGGTTTGGGAATTTATGGAAAACCAATACCCGAACTCAGATAGACTTGCCCATTAAAATGCTCTTTGTTTCCTTTATATCCCTTAGGTGGTAGAGCAAATATGCATAATCAATAACTCTATTAGGTTTTATAACTGCTTTTGGGAATTTTTTAACTTACCGTTAACTTCTCGATGTTATTTATCAATGTTTGTAAACGCTAAGGACAAAATGTTTACAATGTAATGTCTTTCAAAGACGACCGCCATTTCATCCTTGATTTATTTTTAGATCTTAGAATGTTTATAATCATATTGAGCTTAAATTCTTTCAATCTCATATTTTGTGACTGTAGATTTCTAATTGAACATTTAAAATACGTAAGTTTAGAATAAATAATTGTGTTTGCAAACTTGAGATTGTTTAATATATATTTTATGCAAAATTATGTATATTATGGACACTACAGTAAGTTGCGACCTAATGGAACCGGACTATTTTAGCGAGGTGGGTTTGGGATATTATATCAAAACCTCCAAAAAGTTTGAGATGGGTTGGAAAGTTAATGAAACCGGTTTGGGACCACCTTTTTATCCTGAAAAAAATATCGACTTGTCCTTTTTTGTGTTTTTTCTTGGCAGGATAGCAGGAAAAAGAAAGTACCGAATTATATCAAACCAAGTCGACTTAATCACGTGTGTAAAGAATTCACTAAAAATTAGGACGAAAACAACGTAATTCCTCCTCTCCTTTTTTTTTTTTTTGGTTTAGTTCTGGCTTTGGATGCACGAATGGAAATGCAAATATAAATAAGTTTGAAAATGATTAGAGAATTTTTTTTTTCCGTCAAAATAAGAGAAGTTAGTAATTTGGAAAAAGCCAAATAAATGTTGCTATGTAATTGGATTAAAGTGGGTAACAATTCCACATGAGATTGTAATTTCTGAAAAAAAAGTGAAAATTTTAACGGGTTGGTAAGTAAGACAAATAAAAATTAATAAACTGAAAAATAAGCTAAACAATTATCGGTTAACAACTAAGATGAGATTTGATAAAACAAATCTAGTTGGTAACCTGATGAAAGAAAAACTAATAAGTCACATATATAAAACTGGTAAGTTTTAACAAGTTTAATTTGTAAGAGCAATAACTAAAATTTAATTAACAATAACAAAACTTGGTGAATGAGAAAAATAAATGTTTGTAAATAACTCAAATGAGAGTTGGTAACCCAAGAGTAATTGATAATAGAATCGGAAAAAGTTGGCACGTCACTTAAATGAAAATTGGTATACTCATATAAGAGGTGCCAAATTTAAGGTATCGGAAATTAGAAAGACAAATTAAATTAGCAAAAGACAAAAAATGTTGATAATTTCTAAATTGTCAAAAGGAGTTAGTAGCTTCATATTAGTTTTTTGACCGGTGTCTTTTTGAACTGATTTTTTTTTTTTTTACAATAGGTTTTTCTTTTAATTATGAAATCGGATGAACAGTGAATTTTTGAACCAATCGTTTTTTGACAATTCCGAACTCTTTTGAAAATCTACTGATTATGAAAAAATCCGTTATATTAGGAATGGAAGAGTAGAATCGTGCTCTGCACTTACATTTTTTCTCCATCTCGTTTCGAGACATTGAATATTTAGTACCTAAATGACCGAAAAAAATTCAAATATCCAAATACCAAATTCCTAAACCAATAAATATGATTTTGCTTCAGTCCAATTTGATCTCAAAGTTCGTACTTTTTTTTTACAAGCTCAGTTTTTGACATGATTGGGAAGCTGAGTTTTTTTCCCTGATCTGTTTTGATCAAACAAGTAACAAAAAGACAGTTACTTTACTACCCATTTGGACAAACAAATTAACAATTAAAAGAAGGGCAACCAAAAACATCTAAGTTAAGCTAGTCTTGCACTTTTAGATAGCTTTCACTATTTCCTTTTATAGCTGGGAAGGCATTACAGTCCAAGCCCAAATTTGGACAAGACAATCTAAAATAACAGAAGTCAAAAGAACGCAAAATATGCAGACTTCTCTGTCAAGAATCCATACACTAGAATCATTGCTTATGTTGTAATATAATACGCAGAAACAATCGTATCTTGCAATTTATTTTATCGCAAAATCATCAGAGAAGTTAATGAGAACTAACAAAGATACCAGAAAAATACGTGGTTCGGTCCGAGTATCGGTACCTACATCCACGGGGAGAGCCAGAAGCAAATAATCAACTATAATCGGAGAATAAAAGTTTACAATCATTCATACGCTCAAGTGTTTCCCATACCTAAATTTAACTTTAAACCCAAAATATTTATAAATAAACAACTCACTTAGACATAAACTCACTGCACAAAATTACCGCGCATTCAAACTCGAAACAAAAATGTGCGAGGCTCTTTGTAGCTTGACGTGTGAAGATTCTACGTCCAGCTCCCTTTTTTTTTCGTAGGGTTTTTTTAAGCCACTTCACGCACGCCAAAGGAGGAAATTCGTGTGCCCAAAGGTCAAATATTTGACTTGGGCCCACCAGCTCTTTTTTCGGCTCCACATGTAGAGAGGTTTGCTTCCTTTCTTCTATGTGCACAAGGCTTTGGCGACTCTTGTAAGGCTGCAGTAGCTTCACGCCAAAGGGAGAGTTCCTATTTTGTTATTATAGGTGTGCCCAGAGCCAACAACTTTTACTCTGGGCCCCATGGTCTGATTCCCTTTTTCAATGGGAATTCGTAATTGCAGGGGAAGAAGGGAAAAACTTCATTTTCTTTTTATTTCCTCCTTTTGTAATCCTTCATGGAGTCCGACAAAGTTTTTTCTACTTGGGAAATTTTTATAATTAAAATTCAGTTTAATAAATCGTCATTCGAATTCAAACTCGAGACATTAATTTAACAATTCTCCACCTTGGCTCGATGTTTGAAGTTAAATTATAGTGCTCATCATCCATGCTGCTCTCCCAACGCCTCGATGGACGCTCACTCTCCATACAGACGCCAATAGAGCTTGAGCTTCGTCAAAGGAACAAACTTAGTTATCATGTCTGCCGGGTTATCTGTTGTAGTAATCTTTTCGACAATAACATTACCCTTAGTTAAGACATATTGGATGAAATGGAACCTAATGTTGATATGCTTCGTTCGCTCGTGATAAACTGGATTATACGCCAAATGTATCGCACCTTGGTTATCACAGTGTATATCCAGACTTTTATGTTCTAACCTAAAGTCTGAGAGCAAACTTTGTAACCATATTGCCTCTTTCGCTACAAAGGTTAGTGCCATGTACTTTGTCTCAGTTGAAGATAAGGCAATATGATCCCGTAAGGACGATTTTCAACTAACCGCACCACTCGCTAGCGTAAACATGTACCCTGCTAAAGATCTACGATCATCCAAGTCATCGACGTGATCTGAATCCACAAAACTAGTGGTCTCACTGCCATAATTGTCCCTCCGGTACACTATACCAACGTTTGTTGTCCCCTTCAAATATTTGAGGATCCATTTCACAGCTTTTCAATGAGCTTTACAATGACGCTTCATATAGTGACTAACTATGCTCACAGCTTGTGAAATATTAGGCCTAGTGCATACTATAACATACATAATACTACCTACGGCACTAGAATAAGGAACACGAGATATATGCTCCTCCTCCTCCTCCTCAGTCTGTGGTGATAAAGTGTTTCGTTAAATGTGTACTTATAGATTTTGCTAACTGCATATTAAAATGTGTCATGATATTCTCAATATATTTCTTTTGAGATAGACGTAAAACTTTTGCGGCCCTGTCACGCAAAATCTCCATACCAAAAATTTTCTTTGCAACACCTAAATCTTTTATCTCAAATTCAACATTTAACCGCCTCTTCAGCATATCAATATAAGACATATTCTTAGCTGCTATCAGTATATCATCAACATATAAGAGTAAATAAATCAAAGAACCATCCTCCAATCTCCTAAAGTAGACACAGCTATCCATCTAACTTTTGGTATAGTTTTGAGTAGCCACGAAAGCATCAAAACGTTTATACTACTGCCTAGGAGACTGTTTCAGCCCATACAAAGATTTTTCCAACAAGCAAACATGATATTTCTTACTCGGAATAGCAAATTCCTCTAGTTGCCTCATGTAAATCTGCTCCTCCAACTCACCGTGAAGAAACATAGTTTTCACATCTAATTGCTCTAATTCGAGATCCTGCGAAGTAACTAAGGTAAGTAAAATATGAATTGAAGTATGTATTACCACATGAGAGAACACTTCATTATAGTCAATGCCCTCACGTTGTGTATATCCTTTCGCCACAAGTCTCGCTTTATAACTCGCTGCCTCGACACCGGGAATGCTCTTTTCCGTTTAAAGACCCATTTACTTCTGACAATCTTTTGGCTCTTGGGTAATTTGACTAGCTCCCATGTCTAATTTCGATGGAGTGGTTCCATCTCTTCACTTATAGCCCCTAACCACTGCGATGACACCAAACTAGCCATTGCCTCAGAATAAGACGAAAGCTCATTTGTCTCCACCTCATCACCTACAGTCAATGCATAAGCAATATCTGTATAACCATAACGTACTAGTGATTTAATTTGCCTTCTTTGTTTATCTGCGGCTATAATGCGTTGCGGCTTTACTGGTTGTTCACTATCATTGACTTCAGGAATTGCGGCTTCATCTGCAGTCTCAACTTCTGTTACCTTCGAGATCTCTAGAGTCTCCACCTGAAGCTCCACCTCACTAATGATACCATGATCCGTCTTCTTTGCTGGTTGTGTCTCAAATTTCTTCCATTGAAGCATTGCAGTCTCGTCGAAGATCACATCTCTGCTGATTAGAAAAACCGGGTGATCTGAGATCAGTGCACCACAACTGGTAACCTTTCACCCCATGTGCATAATCCAGAAATATGCACTTCTTTGCCCTCGGCTCAAGCTTACCACCACTCGCATGAGCATACATAGGACATCTGAATATACGTAATCCGGAGTAATCAACAGGTTTCCTCGACCATATTTCCTTTGGAGTCTTCCACTTGATAGTAGATGATAGAGATAGATTAACCAGGTAACATGCCATGTTCACTACTTCGGCCCAAAATTCCTTGCCAAGTCCTGCATGCGAAAGCATGCATTGAGGTCGCTCAAGCAAAGTTCCGTTCTTCCATTCTGCCACGCCATTCTGCTGTGGTGTCCCAGGTATTGTGCGGTGTCTTATAATACCTTCTTTCTCGCAGAACTCGGTAAAATCTTTACCACATAATTTCATGCCATCATCGGTTCTTAGGCACTTGATTTGTTTATCTGACTACTCCTCAATCAATGCCTTAAATTTCTTGAACCGATCAAACACATGATATTTGTGCTTCAGAAAGTATATCCATACATTCCTCGAATAGTCGTCAATAAATGTCAGCATATATCGGACACCTCATTTTGAAGGAACCGAAGATGGGCCCTAGACGTTTGAAAGAATATATTCAATTGGTTGTTTGGTCGAATGAATAGCTGTAGTAAACTTAACTCGATGCTATTTCCCAAAGATGCAGTGCTCACATAAGTCCAACTTCCATGTCTTTTGATTTTTTAACAACCCCCTTTCACTCAGTATCATCATACTTGCCTCACTCATATTCCCTAAAAGCATATGCCATAATTGACTCAAGTTAGAGTCTGACTCACTTGATGAAACTGCAGCGGTTCCTATCATGGTGTCTCCCAGTAGATGATAGAGAGTATTCACTTTCTTCACCCTTCATTACTGTCATGGCACCTCGAGAGATTTTTAGTACTCCACCTTCAGCGGTGTACCTACACCCGATGTCATCGAGTGTCCCCAGAGAAATAAGATTCTTCTTGAGCTTCGGTACATGTCTCACATCTGTCAATGTGTGCACCATAGCATCGTGCATCTGAATTCGAATTATTCCTATCCCCATAGCCTTACAGATTGCGTTATTCTCCAAAAGAACTCTACCACCATTTGCAGTCTGGTAAGTAGTAAACTAGTTCTTATGAGGCGTCATGTGATAGGAACACCTCGAATCTAGCACCTATTCATCTCCTGACGAAGTAATAGTCACACATAAAACAGCTTATGCATCACTATTGCTCCCCTCGGCAACGTTTGCCATACTGCTTGTGGCATTCTGCCTATTAGCTTTATTTCTCCGCTTTGGACAATCTTTCCTGATGTGCCCCTCCTCATGACACTCAAAGCACTTTATGCGTCCCTTGGAATTTCTATGGCGTGATTTTGATTTGCTTTTACCTCTGCTGCTACTAGGCCCTCGATGTTATTCTCTACCCTAAATCGTCAGTGCTTGCGCTACTCCTTGCGCTAAACCGTCATCTCGTAACTTTCTCTGCCACTCTTTAGAGAATAAGACGGACTTTACCTCTTCTGAGGTAATTGTAGTACGCCCTTGCAACAGTGAATTAGTAAAATGCTCCTATGCCTTTGGTAAAGAGGCTAACAATATCATGCCATGTTCTTCATCATCAAGCATCTTATCAACGTTCTTCAGATCCATCATGAGTTTATTAAATTCATCTAGGTGGGTTCTGATAGACGTATCTTTAATATATCTAAATTGAAACATCTTCTTCAACATGTATAAGCGATTGTTTAAACCTTTCTTCACATAGAGTGTTTGAAGTTTTGCCCATAATGCTGCGGCATCCTTCTCCTCAGCAACCTCTATTAAAACCTCATCCGACAAATTTAACAGGATTGTGCTCTTTGCTCTTTCCATTAGCTCCACCCTTTAGAGGCTTTCATTATAATAGACAAACTCATATTCACCATCCAGTGCCTTAGCCAAACCTTTGGTTGTCAATAAAGCCCGCATCTTGATGCCCCATAACACAAAGTTGTTGCTCTGGTTAAACTTCTCAATTTCAGATTTCCTTCCAGACATAATTGTAATAACATAATTTTCAGATAATAATGAGACAAACAAAAACTCCAAATCACAATCAAGAAATCTGATCTAAACTCTGATACCAATTGTTGTAATATAATACACGGAAACGATAGGATCTTGCAATTTATGTCAACGCGAAATCACCAGAGAAATTAACGAGAACTAATAAAGATATCAGAAATTTACGTGGTTTGGTCCGAGTATCTGTACTTATGTCCATGGAGAGAGTCAGCAATAAATAATCCACTATAATTGAAGAATCAGAGTTTACAATCACTCACACGCTCAAGTGTTTCCCACACCTAGATTTAATCCCAAACCCAAAGTGTTTATAAATAAACAACTTACTTGGACATAAACTCATTGCACAAAATTACCGCGCGTTCAAGCTCAAAACAAAAATGCGCGTGGCTCTCTACAGCTTGACATGTGCGGCTTCTACGTCTAGCTCCCTTTTTTTTTTTTTGTAGGGTTTTTTTAAGCCATTGCAGGCACGCCAAATGAGGAAATTCGTGTGCTCAAAGGTCAACTATTTGACCTGGCCCACCAGCTCTTTTTTTGGCTCCCCGTGTAGAGAGGGTTGCTTGCTTTCTTCTACGTGCATAGGGCTTCAACGACTCTTGCAAGGTTGGAGCAGCTTCACGCCAAAGGGAAAATTCCTATTTTATTATTATAGGCGTGCCCAGAGTCAACAACTTTTACTCTGGGCCCCACGGTCTGATTCCCTTTTTCAATGGGAATTCGTAACTGCAGTGGAAGAAACGAAAAACTTCATTTTCTTTTAATTTCCTCTTTTAGTAATCCTTCATGGATGGAGTTCCGACGAAGTTTCTTCTACTTAGGAAATCTTTATCATTAAAATTCGGTTTAACAAATCGTTATCCGAATTCAAACTTGAGACATTAATTTGACATTTCTTCACATTAACTCGATTTTTGAAGCCAAATTATAGTGCTTATCATCCATGTTGCTCTCCCAACGCCCTAACGGGCGCTCACTCTCCACAGACACCAATAGAGCTCAAGCAGAGCTTGAGCTTTGCCAAAGGAACATACTTAGTCATCATGTCTGCCGGGTTATCTGCTGTAACAATCTTTTTGACAATAACATTACCCTTAACTAAGACATCTTGGATGAAGTGATATCTAATGTTGATATGATTCGTTCGCTTGTGATAATTTGGATTATATGCCAAATATATCGCACCTTAGTTATCATAGTGCATATCCACACTTTTCTGTTCTAACCCATAGTCCGAGAGCAAACTTTGTAATCATATCGCCTCTTTTGCTACAAAGGTTAGTGCCATGTACTCTATTTTAGTAGAATATAAGGCAATGTGATCCTGTAAGGATTATTTCCAACTAATTGTACCACCCAATCGCGTAAACACGTACCCTGCTAAAAATCTCCGATCATCCAAGTCACTGGCATGATCCGAATCCACAAAATCAGTGGTCTCACTGCCATTACTGTCCCTCCGGTACACTATCCTTACGTCTGTTGTCCCCTTCAAATATTTGAGGATCCACTTCACAGCTTCCCAATGAGCTTTACTATGGCGCTTCATATAGTGACTAACCATGCTCACAGCTTGTGAAGTATCAGGTATAGTGCACATCATAACATACATAATACTACCTACGGCACTAAAATAAGGAACACGGGACATATGTACTTCCTCCTCCTCAGTTCGTGGCGATAATTTATCTGAGTTTAAAGTGCTTTGCTAAATGTGTATTTACAGATTTTGCCAACTTCATATTAAAACATGCCACGATCTTCTCAATATACCTTCGAGGTCTCTGGAGTCTCCACCTGAAGCTCCAACTCACTAATGACACCATGATCCGTCTTCTTTGCTGGTTGTGTCTCAGATTTCTTCCATTGAAGTATTGCAGTCTCGTTGAAGATCACATCTCTGCTGATTAGAAAAACTGGGTGATCTAGGATCAGTGCATCACAACTGGTAGCCTTTCACCCCATGTGCATAATCCAGAAATATGCACTTCTTCGTCCTCGACTCAAGCTTACCATCACTCGCATGAGCATACATAGGACATTCAAATATACGTAATCCGGAGTAATCAATAGGATTCTTCGACCATATTTCCTCAGGAGTCTTCCACTCGATAGCAGATGATGGAGATCGATTAACCAGGTAACATGCCATGTTCACTACTTTTGCCCCAAAATTCCTTGCTAAATCCTGCATGCAAAAGCATGCATCGAGCTCGCTCAAGCAAAGTTCATTGTTTCGTTCTACCACGCCATTATGCTGTGGTGTCTCAGGTATTGTGCGATGTCTTACAATACATTTTTTCTCGCAGAACTCGGTAAAATCTTTATCACAAAACTCCATGCCATTATCGGTTCTTAGGCACTTGATTTGTTTATCTAATTGCTTCTCAATCAATATCTTAAATTTGTTGAACCGATCAAACACATGATATTTGTGCTTCAGAAAGTATAAACATACCTTCATCGAATAGTGGTCGATAAATGTCAGCATATATCGGGCACCTCATTTTGAAGGAATCGAAGACGGGCCCCGGACGTTTGGATGAATATATTCAACTGGTCGTTTGGTTGAATGAATAACTGGTAG
Source organism: Eucalyptus cloeziana (assembly GCA_014182715.1). NCBI lineage: Eukaryota > Viridiplantae > Streptophyta > Magnoliopsida > Myrtales > Myrtaceae > Eucalyptus > Eucalyptus cloeziana. The sequence goes on from CM024637.1 coordinate 10,848,735, forward strand.
TAAACTTAACTTGATGTTTCTTCCCAAAGATGCATTGCTTACATAAGTCCAGCTTCCTTGTCTTTTAATCCTTCAACAACCCTCTTTCACTCAGTATTGTCATACCTGCCTCGCTCATATGCCTTAAACACATATGCCATAATCGAGTCAAGTTAGAGTTTCACTCACCTAATGAAACTGCAGTGGTTCCGGTCACGGTGTCTCCTAATAGATGATAGAGAGTATTCACTTTCTTCCCCCTTCATCACTGTCATGGCACCTCGAGAGATTTTTAGTACTCTACCTTCAGCGGTGTACCTACATCCGATGTCATTGAGTGTCCCCAGAGAAATAAGATTTTTCTTGAGCTCCGGTACATGCCTCACATCTGTCAATGTGTGCACCACCTCATTGTGCATCCGAATTCGAATTGTCCATATCCCCACAGCCTTACATATTGCGTTATTCCCCAAAAGAACTCTACCATCATATGCAGTCTGGTAAGTAGTAAACTAGTTCTTATGAGGCGTTAAATGATAGGAACATCCCGAATCTAGCACCCATTCGTCTCTTAACGAAGTAGTATTCACACATAAAATAGCTTCTGCATCACTATTGCTCCATTTGGCAACATTTGCCACACTGCTTGTGGCATTTTGCCTATCACATTTATTTCTCCGCTTTGGATAATCTCTCATGATGTGCCCCTCCTCATGACACTTAAAGCACTTCACGCTTCCCTTGAACTTTCTATGACATGATTTTGATATGCTTTTACCTCTGCTACTACTAGGCCCTCGATGTCGTTCTCTACCCCGAATCGTCAGTGCTTGCTATACTCCGTGCACTAAATTGTCATCTCACAACTTTCTCTGCCACTCTTTAAAGAATAAGGCAGATTTTACCTCTTCTGAGGTAATCGTAGTACGCTCTTGCAACAGTGAATCAGTAAAGTGCTCCCATGACTTTGGTAAAGAGGCTAACAACATCATGTCCTATTCTTCATCATCAAGTATCTTACCGACGTTCTTCAGATCCATCATGAGTTTATTAAATTCATCGAGGTGGGTTCTGATAGACATACATTCAGTATATCTGAATTAAAACATCTTCTTCAACATGTACAAGCGATTGTTCAAATCTTTCTTCACATAAAATGCTTGAAATTTTGCCCATAATGCTGCGGCATCCTTCTCCTTAGCAACCTATATTAAAATCTCATTCGACAAATTTAACAAGATTGTGCTCTTTGCTCTTTCCATTAGCTCTACCCTCTCAAAGGCCTTCATTATAATAGGCAACTCATTTTCACCATCCAATGCCTTAGCCAAACCTTGGGTTGTTAATAAAGCTCGCATCTTGATGCTCCATAACACAAAGTTGTTGCTCCCATTAAAATTTTCAATTTCAAATTTCCTCTTAGACATAATTGCAATAATAGAATTTCCAGATAATAATCAGATAAGCAAAAGCTCCAAATCACAATCAAGAAATCTGATCCAAGCTCTGATACCAATTGTTGTAATATAATACGCAGAAACGACGGGATCTTGCAATTTACGTCAACGTGAAATCACTAGAGAAATTAACAAAAACTAATAAGGACACCAGAAATTTACGTGGTTCGGTCCAAGTATCGGTACCTACGTCCACGGGGAGAGCCAGTAGCAAATAATTTACTATAATCAGAGAATTAGAGTTTATAATCATTCACACGCTCAAGTGTTTCCTACACCTAGATTTGAACTCCAAACCCGAAATGTTTATAAATAAACAACTCACTTGGACATAAACTTACTGCACAAAATTACCGTGCGTTGAAGTTGGAAACAAAAACGCGCGCGGCTCTCTGCAGCTTGACGTGTGCGGCTTCTCCGTCTAGCTCCCATTTTTTTCGTAGGGTTTTTTTAAGCCACTTCACGCATGCCAAAGGAGGAAATTCGGGTGCCCAAGGGCCCACCAGCTCTTTTTTCGACTCCACTTGCAGAGAGGTTTGCTTCCTTTCTTCTACGTGCACAGGGCTTCGGCGGCTCTTGTAAGGTTGTAGCAGCTTCACGCCAAATGGAGAATTCCTATTTTATTATTATAGGTGTGCCCAGAGTCAACAACTTTGACTTTGGGCCCCACGGTCCGATTCCCTTTTTCGATGGGAGGGAAGAAGGGAAAAACTTCCTTTTCTTTTTATTTCCTCTTTTTGTAATCTTTCATCGAGTCCGACGAAGTTTCTTCTACTTGGGAAATATTTATCATTAAAATTTGGTTTAACAAATCGTCATCCGAATTCAAACTCGAGACATTAATTTAACAGCTTATCCGGTAGTTAGGTCGGCACCTCCGGACTTCCTGCACAAGAGAAGGGCATTTCTTGCTGAATACTTCATAAGAGACATACCGGTTCCGTAGTCAAACGTCTCTTTAAACAATAATTGCGTCGGAACGAAGCAGCAAAGTCAGAGAGATCATAGAATAATATAGTCCCCTAATTTCTTTAAAAATCTCACATGGCAGGTATCATGGGAGTGGTTTTATTTTTCTGGTCTAAATTGAATTTTACTTTTTAACATGTTCGCTAAAATCAAAATCTTGCAATGTAAGTAATGTGATTTCCTTTAAAACCCAAAATACTCTCGAGTTTCACGAATGCAAGTACAGGCATACAGATTCATATATAATGTTATTCATAATTTTTGAAATATTAATAATAAATTAAATATTGATGGAAAAAGGCTCGAAAATCTTCCTAGCCTTGGTTTAGATTCTTTGACGACTCCAAAAAGTTTCTAACTTCCTGCAAAAAAGGATCTACAATTTCCCTCATTACTCTATTTTATGTTTTCCTCATTTCCAACGTGAGATTTGTAGGAATACTGCCAGTTATTCTAAAAACTTAAACTATTAGATAAATGTGTTGTTTATGATTTAAATATTCAAATACTCCCCTTCCCAATGTGAGATTTTAGTAAGATCACTGTAAAATGTTCTAAAAACTTAAGCTGTTAGATGGATGCGTGGTTTATTATTTAAATATTCTAACATGCTGCATTATGCTTAGTTTGATCTTTTTGCATAGTTCTAAGAGTGTAAATATTTAATTGGGTAGACAAATTGGAATCTGGTAATAGTTAAACTCATGACATTTAGCTCCGATATCATGTAAGATTTTGTGGGATTATTGTCAGCTGTTTCAAAGTTTAAACTGTTAGATGAATATGTAATTTATTATTTAAATATTCTAACATCCAATCAAACAAATAATCACTGTCATTGTGAAGCTATACAACAACAATCCCAAACTAATAATGCTAGTGTTTTCGTTGCTACACTTAAGAAACACCATCACCCCCAATTCATCTATTGATATTTTACAAGCTTTCCCTTGCTCGAATCTTCCATTAGCGGGACCAAAGAAGCCGCCTCGCCTTGATCGACGAAGTCGGGAATAATCAACTGGTCGTAAGACTCACTATAAGGTGCGTTGCCATAATACTCCATCACATCAATAGAGCTCCTAGGTACATGAGCATTCTCATGCAAGCTCTGATCACTCTTTGGCGTTTTGTCCTTTGGCTCTTTGACGGTCGTCGAACTGGGTTGTCTAGGCTGCGTTTGGTAGAACACCTTGGACACGACCAGCTCGCCATCCCTCTCCTCTTCGTTTTTGCCTAGGTGGTATTGGTGCATCACCCAGTTGGTCTTCTCAGGCTTCCTTTTCCTCCCATAATTGATGTAGAGCACAAGTATCTTCTTGAACCCCTTCACGGCTCCGCCAGCGAGGACTGGCCTCGTCTTGCCGGTCTTGTGCCACCTTGTCTCAGTCCCATCCATGTTCTTCTGCACTCTGCGCCGTTTCCTAGTCCCGGTGGCATATGCCTTCGAAGGCCGATGGAAGAAGTGGCGGATTTGTCCGTCTTTGCTTACTCCTGTGTGACGCGCATAGAAGAGACACTCAAATGACATTTGTAGTAAATGGAAATTGAGTGTCATATACCCGATTAGCTCATGTAACAAATAAAGATGATCTGAGTGGTAATTATATTTTCGACTATTCGACATTATACTTCCTACTATGCAAATGAATACTCAAACGGTTGAGTATTCAGTTTCAATATAAATTGTAGATTGTTTCACCCTACTGTGGAAATTTGCAATCCTCGTTTTAGTTGTTGCATCCAAATATGGCGTGCTTGAATTTTGACCTCCTCCTCCAAGTTTGTAAGAAAACAGAATTTATCGTGCAACATTTGCATGTAGAGTCTACAATGTTTGGCATGACATGAGGGGGGACCAGGTCATGCGACGGATTCAAGCTAGACTCTGTAGCAAAAAATCCAAGATTTCATAGAACAAGGAAAATCAATGTGGTGGATGAACAGGACGATCCTAAAAACCTCAACGAGAAAATGAATGACGTAACTCAACCATCAACATGAGCATGAGAACATCTGAAGAGCAATTGATTGTATAGAATGAAAAAATCTAAAGCTGATATTTGAAATATATCTTCCCCAAAAATTGTTTACTAACCCAAACTAATTACTCAGAAGCACCTTTTTGGGACATGCTAAACAAAGTTAAGCTAGATTTTATTTACATTGCATAACAAATTAACGCAGATGCAATGAAGAAGAGTTTCTTGAGCAATCTGATAGGCACTGGAGATGAGCCTAGGATTAGATGACACATTGATGACAAAATAAGCAATAACTTTAGATCTGAGGGGAGTTAGGAGACCCATGATATTAATTTCAAGAGCTCCTTCAAAGTCCTACTCAATGCATTTCTAAGTTGGGTAACTTGTTTGAGACCATTTTCAGTCTCAAAATAATCCATTTGCATGTGTTTCTCCGTGGTAACCTATTTTAGACTTGTTTTCATCATGATTTTAGCACATTTTATTATGCTTGTTCTTGCTTTAAATATTTCAATTATGCTTGATTTCTGAATTAAGTAGGGTTTCAAGGGTGTATTCACCTGACTCTAGCTGCAAAGACAAGCTTCTTTCTCTGAACATAATATTTTTGATAGTTTTGCTTGTCGGGCTTTGAGAATCTTGCGCTGTTATGCATGTGGGCAAGTTCTTTCTGTGTTTTACTCTGCTAACACTAAGAATGGATTTCTTTTGTATACATGTCAAGGCTGGTTTACACGAACTGTATCGCTGTAGTATCATTATGTATGTTCTCATCATCTATTTAGAAAGCATACAAACAATCAAATCCATACATGACAAGCATTTACAACAGTTCTGCACATTAAACTTACAAAGTGTGAAAAGATTGTAAAAAAATTAAAAGTCACTCCTATAATGACGAAACCAGAACTTTAAAATCTGGTTCTACAAGACTTCTGTATGATAGACTCAAAGATGATCAATTTGATTTTTTTTGTTAAACCAATTTGTTGAGAGATAAGACTCTCGAACAAGAAAGTTGAATTGAGATTGAGCAGTATGCTTGACAACCTTGAAAGCGTTCATTAAAAAGAGATCACACCCACGTAATTATAGAGACTTTTGTTCTGTGAAAGGTTTACCTAAAACCTGATGGCACATGGAGAGCAGTGTCACTATCATGAAGAGAGGATAACTATTTGACTAATTCCCAACTAAAAGAGAGGGGACACATTGAAGTTCCAATCAATAAAAGACCATAATCCATGCAACGATATCTTGAAAATGCTACTACTTCTTCATTAATACACAATTCCCCGACCATAGACGTCCATTTTACCCCAGAACAAGCTTGAACATCATCATTTGACAAAAAAGAAGAAGAAAAAGAAGCTTGAACATCATTAAACAAACTCCCAACAGAGATACATTTTCCAGTATATCTAGGAACTAGCGAACACAATCCTAAACCGCCAAATCTGAAACCAGAAGTTGTATACTCTTTGCAGACAATTCGAGTATTTGACTATCTAAGACGTTGGTACAATGAAGAAGATTATACTTTCTTGAATCAAATCGTATTAAAGGTGCGATTTTCTTTATGCGTGCCATGACTATACATTGATTTCATGCACATTTGCATTTATGTCTAAGATATCTATCTTAATAACTAACTGATAAAACCTCTTTAGACTTACATATGAAAAAGAATTTGGGTAAAAAAGTTATGCATCTTTTCCTCTAAATTAAAGCTTAGGCAAAGGAATTACTCCCGTTACACAGTCCAAACGTCCAAAAAGGCCAAATGAAATAAAAAAACATAACGGCAAAAGTTTCTTTCTATGAATGGTGATTTTATTTTTACTTAAAAAAAAGATTAATAACATTTAGGGTTACACATTAACTATCGTGAAATCATTCAGAGGGCAATGTTATTCCAGAATTACCTGGAAGTCTCTCTGGGTGTGTACAGCAAATCCCATCATCTCCTTCCAATGTAGGAATGAACTGATCAATGAGAAAATGAATCTTCCTCACATCCCCTATTATCTTCGCTTCCAAATGCTCTAAGATTTCTTGGTCAGTCGGATCAAACTTCACTCCCGCTGGTAGCCCCACCAAATCATGAACAATCTCCCTCTACACAACAATAATTTCATAATTACACACATCCTAAATGACGAAAGAAATAAAATAAAACCCTCGAGAGGAAACTAAACATACAATACAGAACCAAAACAAAATGAAAAAGAAAGTGATAAATACCTGATCAAGTAATGGGAAGCTGTGGCCACATGAAGGGCATGCTATGGTGGGAAGAAGAGTGTTGTCATCATCCTTATCTTCATCCCTAGGATTATTAGTTGGTGGGATTATGGCTCTTGCATCTTCCGTTTGCCATGTCATTTCTTTTCTGCTCTTCTCTGTCTCTCTTGCGCATCCCACACCAAGATTTCATCTATTTTCTTAGGCTCCAAACTCAAGTTTAAGCAACACCTCTACTAATTGCTGCATACAAAAAAAGAGAAAAGAAAAAAAAAAGGGTTTTAATCTTACTAAACCGAACAATTTAGAGATTTCAGTTCTTCTAGAGGCAGTCTTCTGAGAGAGAGAGAGAGAGAGAGAGAGAGAGAGAGCTTTTATCAGAAGGGAGGTGCGGGAAAGTGAAGGGGATTATATTAAAAAAAAAAAAAAAAAAAAATTGCTTGCTTTTATCAGAAGGGAGGTGCGGGAAAGTGAAGGGGATTATATTAATAGGGAACATTAATATGTAAAAAAAAAAAAAAATTGCTTGGACGTCAAGTTTGGCTTGGATTATGTATACGCGCCCCTCCGGCAGACAAGAATCCAATCCCTTGACTAGTTTTTTTTTTTTTAATATGAACGTGGACCCTTTTTATTACTTTTTGTTGACTGGTACATATTCGTGGAAAAGCCAGATAAAAAAATAAAGTTGTCTTTTTGACCTAAAGAGAAAGGCAAGAAAGTTAAAAGAGAAAGGATGTTAATATGAGAGAGAGAGAGAGAGAGAGAGAGAGAGAGAGAGAGAGAGAGGATATAGTGGATGCAGAGTCCTAATCAAGAGTGGCCTTGAAGTTAAGTATAGATACATGAAACCTACGAACCAACGATAATGAATACGACTACGAGCTTCGCTGGGAACAACCGGCATGTTCAGATGGGCTTATTTTGATCCATAAGCCAAGCAATTCCATCTCGGGACTAAATAAAAAGTGATCGGTATTTCACAATTTGGAAAACATTTGAGATGACTTTGAATGTTTTGTGTGGAGCTTAAGGGTGCCGTCGACGGACTTGTTTGCATGCTGTTGACAGAGCTCGATACCCCCAACAATCTGGGAGAGAGAGAGAGAGAGAGAGAGAGAGAGAGAGAGAGAGAGAGAGAGATTTCAGTGGTACGGCGGAGATGATGTAGTGCCGCTAGAGCTACAATGCCAGCATTGGTGTTTGGAGATGGGTGGCAACAAAGGAGATTGGCTTGATTGACAAATCCATATTATAAAAAAGAGGAGGATAAGTTTTTCCGTTTAGGGAGGTGTGAAGTAATAAAGAGATACATTGTGCATATAAAATATATTTTCAAATTATGTAAGTAATGCTAGACCCTCTTGACTTTCATTGGCTATTGAACACATCAAATTCTCTTGATATTACATCATATTAATGTCATATGTGATAATATCTATATATTGTTTTCATAAATTTTAAGGGTAATTTTAAATTTTCACGAGAAAAGCCAATAAATAACTCATTTGCATAGGAAAAGTAAGAATGAACGTAACCTTTTAATGTCACCTACTGATCAACCGCAAGAATACATTAATAATTATTTCAATCTCATCGGGCAAAGTGGGAAATGTTTTTCTTACATCCATATGCTCAATCGAAAACTTAAACCCCGGCTTGGTCGTTTTCCCACCAGAAAAAGATCTGATCAGTTCCTCTCATGAAGCTCAATCTAAAATAATTACTTCATAGGTGAAACCATATGGTAATCTAGCTTTGAGAACGTCTGCAACGCGTGTCTTATTCTTTGCAAAGTAAGAAAACTCACAATACCTAGACAAAGAATTGCGAGGTATGTGCTTGTCGCTTCCGAGGAAGCAGTTGCAGAGAGCGAGAAATGAGGAGACCGGCTGTCTGAATTCGCAGAGCCCTTGGATCCGCCGACGAACAGCGTGTTGGACGACAACTTCTAAAGAAAGTCGGTCCTCAGCTTCTGAAGGAAGCCACGCCCCCAAGAGCGAGAAAACTTGTACGGTAAGCTTGGTGAGGACGACAATTTCAACGTATGGATTGGGGTTTAGTTCCGAAGTTATTTCAATAGGGTCCCCTCCCATGGTCCCCTCCCATACACTTCAATTCTTTTTGACTTCTGCACGCGCATAATGAACTCTATGAAATGACATATCGTTCCGGTTTTGGCTCCATTAGTTTCGCGGAAATTGTGATGTTTTTATGAAATATTTTCAGGAGGCTATTTTCCATAAAAATGATAGTATTGTTCAAAAAAACAAGTTTGAATTTTTAAAATTATTTTTCTTTCCTTTTCTCTTTTTTTTTTAAAACCTTTTTTGGCCGATTACTAGCCATAACGACAAGTCACAGGCAAGCTCAAGCCTCTTGGCGAGTTTGGCAATGCTCGAGCCTTGCTTGAGGTTGCTAGAGCCTTGACGACTTCTAGCGACCTCAAGCGACGCTTGAACCCCTCTTAAATGGTGGATCTAGCGAGGTTCAAGCTTGCCTAACGGGCCTTGAGTGAGAGCTCAGGCCTCGTCGAGATTTGGTGAGGTTCTAACTAACTTGTAGCTGATTGCCAACCCACGCCATGGTCCACGACCAGCCAAAGAAGAAGAAACAAAAGAAAACATTTAAAAATAAAAGTTAAGAATAATTAAAAACTTGACTTTTTCAAAAAAAAAAAAAAAAGAGGAAAAGGTATTTGGTGAAAAAAAAAGTGCTAGAAGTGAAAATAAGATGATGGAAAATGTCTTTCGCTTTTTGAAAAATGAAAAACCTTTTCCTCATTTTTGAAAGTGTTTTTTTTTTTTCCATTAGCTCCTTAATTAGTTTATTTTTCGTGAATCGAATGCTAAAATATCCAATTTTTTTTTTTTTTTTTTTTCCGTGAAACGACCAGAATCTTAGTGTTCATATGAAACTTTGTGAATAACTAAGTTTGGACGACTAAGAATTTCTATTTGAGAATTGCTGAAAATACGAGGAGATATAATCATTGCACCATTCCTCTCCTATATGTTTAGATGGACAAAAGGACCATGTCGTTTTTCCAATAAGATGACACATGTTGGGTTATGCTTAATATTTAGTGCAGGACACTATTTACTGAAAGTTTAAAAGGATGGACAATGACGGCGTCCTAATTTATATCTGAAATGTGCGTGGGGAAACCCATAAGTGGATGAATGGAAAATTTCTATGATAAGAAGGGAACTCCGTCAGACGCGGTTAGAGTCCTCATTATTTCCTCCCACTGATTGGGAGCTTATAGTTTCATTCTTTATTTCACTCCCCGATAGGGGTTCTTTTGACCATTTTCTCATGGTACTACTTCGCTATAGATAAGTAAGGAGTATTTAGCCTTGCAAGACGGTTCTTGTTGATTAACATGAGATTACACATGGATAATGTCCACTTTGACTTCGAAAAGGTCTTGGGTCGTAAGATGGCCATTTGGGTGTCATGAGAAATGGATATCTCATTTTTGATAACAAGGGTCGCTGAATCGAGCAAACACAATTGTCCTTGATTTTTTCATCCGACTAATACAGATAGGTATTAAAAAAAACTTCAATTGCATTCCTCTTAACTCTGAAATTTCTACCCGCCGATTAGTCTCAAGGCTTGTTCCAATACCGAAATTGCATTGTACATCCAGAATAGGCCTAAGAAGACATGATCCCAAGGAAATACTTGACATGTGCCCCCTATTCTAAGAGGGGTAAGACGTGGGTAGAAGAATTGGTCAAAGATGCACACCCAAGTTACATAGCCTTGGGTCACTATCCCAATTATGATTTTCCTATCCCTATAGGGAAAGTCCTACCCCTTTTGGCACGATTGTGGGCGAGGCACCTATCTTTTCCAATTCGGCAATTTGATCTATGATTTGTCATTGAAATGTTTCAAATGTTCCTAGAAATTCTTGCTTCCGTTGGATCATTTGAATCTATGTGCATTAGGATCCCTATTCACATATCTTTCAGTATTATTGATGGTTTTTTTGCATATATGCAAAAATCTTTCTCATTATCATAGAGGATCTTGAAAAAAAAAAAAGAAAAAAGAGAGGGCTTATATCGAGTAAAATATATACTTCGACCTTCTTGTGTCAAAACTTTTGCTCGTAAAGGCAAAAGGATTGTATGCACTTTTTTATATTATCAACTAATCATAATGGTTCTTTATCATACCATATCATAATGGTTCTTTATCATACCATGGTATTTGATTCACCAAATACATAATTTTTTTATCCTTCAATAAAAAGATTCATTGATTTAATTCGTACCATCCAACCAAATCCAATTCCATTTGTTTACTTATTCAATTTTATTTTCAAAGTTAAAAATCATTTCTTCTTATCTTTTGTAATTTTTTCTATTTGATTTCTGACTGTACAAATTCTATTGACAAAATCTTTTTTTTTTTGGTCAAAGAAGAATCCGTCAAATCCATAAATCGAATTTGAGATGACTTATTTACACCCTTTACGTTATTTTTACTTTATTCAGACATGAAGAATCTTACATATTCACAGGTTCCATTGTTCACATATGGTGCCTTTGGGGCTTTCTATTTGATAGTATTGAAAGGCCCAATTCATTGGGACTTTCCTATTAGGAATGTGAGAGCAAAACATTTCGGGCATACCTCAACGAGCACCAATCTCCCTCGGAAAATATCTATCTGCATGCTACAAGCCATGGATACAAGGCATAGTAAATCACTAGTAGCTGGAAGATAACCACGGGCAAACATTTAACAAGAATGAGAAGTGGACAAAGAGAAATTGGCCACATTGAAATTACCTTGGGGAGGAGGGGGGGCGCTCTATATTATCCAAAAATTACTCAACAACAGTTGAACAAGTGAAGAATGTTGAAATGAACTAGAAAATGTTGAACATAGTCGAATATAAAGGCAAAAAATCGCTTTAAGTGTCAAAAGTTGGCACAAATGGATACTTTTAAGTGCCAAAAGTTACGAAAGTGATACTTAAGTGTCAAAATCGGAGCAAAATAGATCACTTAAGTGCTAATCCGGCTAAAATGCTGACATGCGCAATTTCCAGCGAAGTAAGTATAAAACGGCGTCGTTTTGCACGCTGACGTGACTAGATAATGCAAAAACAACATTGTTTTGGTGCTGACGTGGTAAAAATTTAATATAAAAATTAATTAAATTAAATGTAAAAATATTTTTTAAACATTTAAAAATAAAAATAAACATATTAAAAATATTTAAAAATATTTTTTAAAAAAAAAGAGGTGGCTGAGGGCTAAGCTCTCGCCGCCACTGCCTCCCCGCCGTCGTCGGGAAGGATTGGCGACGAAGGAGGGAGGGTCGGCCGGCGGCGAGGGCTCGATTTGGGGCAAGGGTGGATGGCCCTCACTTGGCCGAGCCAAGGGTCGCCGCCCGTTGAGGTGAGTGGGCGACGGCCCTTGGCCGGCCGGGTGAGGGCCACGACCACGGCCTCGATTGGGGCGAGGGCTCGCGAGCCCTCGCCGCCGGTTGGCGGGGGTCGCCGGCCCTAGCCGGGCTGGTGACCCCGGCCAACCCTACCCCCTCCCTTGTTGGCCCTTCCCAGCAACGGCAAGGGCTCAGCCCTCAGCCGCCTCTCCCTTTTTTTTTTTTTTAAATTTAAATTTTAAAAAATAAATTTAAATTTTAAATATTTTTAATAAATTTATTTTTAAATTTTATTTTAATTAATTTTTATATTAATTTTTTACCACGTCAACACCAAAATGACGTCATTTTGCACTTGCTTTATCGGAAAATTGCTACGTCGGTATTTTGGTCGGATTAGCACTTAAGTGATCAATTTAGCTCTGATTTTGGCACTTAAGTGTCATTTTTGTAAGTGTCACTTTTGTAAATTTTAGCATTTAAGTGTCCCTTTGTATCAACTTTTAGCACTCCTGAGGTCCGGGTGTCTGAATCTAAATGTTGGCTAGATAAGTATCCTATGGTAAGAGGAGTGATTATGAATGCTATAGACCATTCACATGGGCGTGGTGAAGGATGTAGTAGGCAACCTGATGGACTTCATTGGTTGAGGACTACTTGAATAAATGGGTTGTTATAAATCGAAGTTGGAATTAGATTATATATTAACTTGAATCATAATAAGCGTATAATATACTGAAACAGATTGTTCTAAAGATTAATAGTAATTTCTCTCTTTGAGATCCAAAGTTCAATTTTTTTTCTTCTAAGCCAAAAGTTAGCCACTGGGTGATATTTGTGAAGCTCCTTAGTCAATGGTCAAGAACGACCCTAGGAATAGAAGGGGCGGGTACATAACCGGGGATTTGATCACGCTAATGTTAGGTAAACGAGTTTTTGGTTTTGAGTAGTGAGAGGGGTTTGAGGTCAATTGCTAAAAATATTACATCATTTGAGACTGGTTTGGTGTTTTATTATTGGGACACTTAATATTGGAACTCGAGATGTATAAAAAACGATGGTTTATAAGGTTGACAACAATTTGTAATTACTAAGAACACAGCATCGTAATTTTGAATTTTAATTATGATCGTTACAAAGTTGTTGACCTAAGTTTTTGTGAATTGATTGTTATTGCATTTCTTGGGTTGGGAGCGACTTGGGTCACGGCGCTTTGACTGGGCCCCTTTGGCGAGCCCAGTCCTAAAAAACAAAAGAAAAAGGGGCCCGGCCCGTTAGGGAAAAACCCTAGCTTGAAACTAGATCTGATTGGGCTTGTGCCGACTTGATTTTGCAGCCGCCGTTGCTTTTGTGGTCCAGCGGCTGCGACGGACGATGCCGCCCGTCCATGCCTAGCTGTCAAACTCCGTTGACGCCACGCTAGCCTATCGACGACCCGACCTCCAATAGGGCCAGCCGCCATTGGCGCTGATCGTTGTCGCCGGTCAACAAAGCCGGCCGCAGGATCTCTACTCCTCATCCTCGAACCCTAGCGGGGGATGGCCATGAGAAGGGTTGTCCGCGGCCGCACGTAACAAGTTGGCCGTAGCTTACGTTGGTGGGTGCGACGGAGAGGCCGTAATAGCAGATGGTGGGGGTTCGGTGGCTGGAGCGACACGAACATGTGGCGGTGCAAGCTCTAATGTCCTTTGAGCTACGGCGATGGTGGCATCGGAAACCCGGGACGAAGTGAGGCCGAGCAAGACGTAAAGAAGAGGAAAAAGGCGGCGGCTGGTGGCGTTCCCACTTGACACAGCGGCGACGCAAGCACGACAGGGATCAACTTAGGGACAGCTTTGGGCGGTAGCGATGAGGCAAAGGTCCGATCGGGGGTGCGATTTGCTCAGATCTCACCCTTCTTCTTCGAATTGGATGGCCTCCCTCAGATCCGACCCTCTTTGGCCTCGACTTCTCTTGCTTGGCGTCTCTCCTCCAGATCCGACCCTCTCCGATCAAATTTGACCCTCCTCTGCCTCTCACTCAGCTCGACTCTCTCTCTCTCTCGGTTGACCTAGATCTCTGGCTGGCCGACTCTTGGACCTTCCTTGATATCTCTCGTGGGAAGTGGTCGGAGCTAGCTGCCTCGAATCTCTCTCGGCCGTGGTCTTGCCTTCCCCTCCGCTGCCCTATTTATAGGCGTGGAGGTCGGTTGACAGAGGCGCTCAGACTGCCAGTCCTTTGCTCTCCGAGTGGCCTCCGCTGGCCGAACCGACGTCCCACCTGTCGAGGTGGCTCTAGCTAGGCCACCTCGCATTGAAGACAAGTCCTCTCCGCTTGTTGCGCCGTACGTTGTCGTTCGCCCCTTCCGTCTGACATCGTGCGCGTCGAACTCCTCTGCGCGTGCTGCAAATCCAATCGGGGAAGAAGACAAAGGAGGAAGAAGACAAGGGGTAAAGGAGCCGGGTCGGAGGGGAAGGGCCGGGCCCTGGGGGCCTGAGCGGGAAGAATAAAAAGAAATGGGCTAGGCTTTCACACCCAGGCCCATAAAGCCTCTTTTTTATTTATTGTTACTACTATTATTATTATTATTATTATTATCTGAAAAAAAGGTGAAAAATAAGTAAAAAAAAGATAGATGGATGCCAATAAAAATTAGGACCTAAATGGTGCAAAAAATATTTTTGTTAGGGTCAAATTGATCCCTAATTTCCTGTGTAAATTAAAAAAAAAAAACCTAACTAAAATTTAGGTGTCAACATAAAAAACACATTAGTCTTTTCCTAAAAAGATATAAAATTCTTGACTTTGCCATTTCCACTAGTGAATGGGAATAGCCGATCATTGTACATATTGCTCGAATTTTAGCCCAATGTTGAGAAGCAAAGACGAATGAATTGTTATGACTTAGGCTATTTCCTTTTGTCTCAATCGAAAGTTGCTTTCACTCGGTATACTAATCTATCACCAAATTTGATGTGCAATTGGGCGAAGATGAAAAGACAGTTCCATTCTCATTTTCTTATAGAACGATACTGAAGATATTAGTTGCTAACCTGACTAGATTCAATCAACATAGCAATGAGTTGATTAACCTGCTTAGTTTAAGAAGGATATGAATATATGCCTCATTTCACTCTCTAAAAAGGAATTTACAAAATTGGCCTTTAATTGACAATAGTGTCTAAGTATGAGCAATTGCTAAAAGATAGAGACAAAGGGTCACATGAAGACTCGTTGGTGTCTGGTTCATAACATGACAGCTTCCTCACATTAACAAACTAAGTCCAACAACGAGTGTCCAAAATATGTTTCATCGAAAAGTATCGATAAAGCACCTTTTAAAGGAGATATTGATGAATCAATTGACAAAGGATATGACGGGTCCTTTGTTCTTGGATAAGAAATGTAATTTGACAAGAAAATTACAAGCAAGAAGACTAAAAACAATCACGGTTAGTGATGTAAAGATACTAGAAATGCAAAAATAAACTCGAAGATAAAAATAAATAACTAATGTTTATTGATTGATTGGTGCTATACTTGACAGTTATATCGACTCTATTAACTTGACAATTATATCAACTCATTCGTTCCAACACTTAGCGTTTGCATGTTGACATTTTTGTTAATAAAGAATTGAGTCTTCTTGCTACGAACTGCACTTTACCGACTGATTATTGCCAACACTCGGCCACTTTTTCCTTTCATCATCATTTGGCAACCCACTATTGACAGAGTGGTCGACCACAACACTTGAACAATTTTTAATGTCTGTTGACGCCTAAATTTCATTTTCTTAAATTAGGTTTTTATTATTATTAATTATCTTTTTCCTTTTTCGAATAGTAAATAATAAAAACAAAAAGCAAAAACAAAGCAAAAGCAAAAAAAGCAGCAGCAGCAGCCTCCCCCTCCGCATGGGCCCCTACGGCCCATCCTCCTCCTCAGCCCGGCCCAGTCAGATCTTCTTCTCCCTCGCGCCTCTGCAACACACGCGCGAGGGCACGACGTCGGAGGGAGATCGTTGACCAGAGATGCACGTGGAGAAGAGGAGTAGCTGGCGTCTGATGGGACGCCGGTCTGGCCGCCCGGAGCCGCTCGGCACGTGAGGGGGACCGGCGGTCGAAGTTCCATCGACCGGCCACCCCCTCGCCTATAAATACCACCGTCCCCGCCTCCATTGAAACACGCGCAGCAACCGGCGAAGCTCCGAGACCCCCGAGAGACTTCGGGAGCTTAGAGCGAAGCGAGGCAAGGTGGTTGGGTCGCAAGCTCGCCGATCTCCCTCCGAGAGACTTTGGGGAAGATCGGCGGCGAGCGAACCCGGATCCGCAAGCTCGCGGCCAGAGAGAGGTAGAGAGAGAGAGAAGGAAGCTGAAGAAGAAGGGCGCCGTCGCCGTCGTTCGCCACCCCCTGCCACGGGTAGCGCCGCCGTCGCCATCACCCCGCACCCTCCCTGCCGCCATTTTCGTCACCGCCGTCGCTGTCGTCGTCGTTCAATCCTCCCCTCCTCGACGCCGCGAATCGGGAACCCTAGGGTTCCCGATTTGTGCGGTCGCAACCCGGGTCGTTGGGTCGGACTCGGGTCGGGGGAACCGGGTAGGGTTTCCTCCCCCAAAAAAAAAAAAAAACGACGCGCTTAAAAAAAAAAAAAAAAGGCAAAAAAAATCCGAGTCGGGCCATGGCTTTTATTTTATTTTGTTCTAAATAATATTTTAAATAAATAAATAAATTATTTTCCAAAAAAATCAAAATCAAAAAAATATAATTTCGAAAAATATTAAAAAATATTTTAATTTCCAAAAAAAACAGAAAATATTAAAAAATATAAAAAATATTTTATTTTCGAGAAAAATCAAGAAAAATCAAAAAAATACTTTATTTTCCAAAAAAAACTATTAAAAAATATTTTATTTTCCGAAAAAAAAAAAATCAAAAATCAAAAATAAAAAATCAAAAATTTCATATTTTCCAAAAAAGCCAAAAATTCAGAAAAAGCCAAAAAGACTTGTATTTTTCCAAAAATACCAAAAATCAAAAAAAAAATCCCTTTTATGTCCAAAAAAATTGGAAAAAGGTTCAAAAATGTTTTTTTTTTTTTTTCCAAAAAAATGCGTGGAAAATCCCTAAAACATCCAAAAAGCCTCGGGGTTTAAATAAGGTTAGGTACTGAAAGGGCATTAGTGATTAATTAGTGTAATCAAGTCCCCGATCCTAATTTCTCAGTTGCGCGAGAGCGAATATTTCTCCCAATATTTTGCATGAGTTTCTAATCAACCCACCCCAAATTGATTAGTGGCGACTCCGTTTTAAAAATTAACTTACGGGTTAAAAACTTAGACTATTAAAGTCGTGAATTGGTGGACTTGGGAGAGTCCGGGCTTAATTAACCTAGCCGAGCCATTAGACTCCCTAGGCCCCCGCCCGATCGGGCGCCGGAAAAAAAAGAGGTCGCGATAGCTTGGCGACTCCGCTTGGGGACTTTGAAGACTTAGGCCTTTTTTGCCTTGTTTAAATTCTTTACTTGACTTAGGTTTTTTTTTTTTTTTTTTTTTTTTTTTTTTTGCGGTCAATAGCTTAGAAATTTATTTTACTTAAAATAGATTTTCCTATGAGTATGAATTGTTGTGCATGTTTTACTATTTCAGCACTACACCCGACACACACAACCCGGCCGGGACTGGGCCGCCATAGGATATTTAGGATGGTGTCAAGAAAGATACGACCTCGAACGCGAGACTGCGATGTAGAGGTTGCCTTTCTTTTCTCCGAATTTCTCTAGCCGAGGTTAGGAGGGGTATGCTGTTAACGCGAGGCTCGCAACGGCGGATATCCTTTAATTTCAACAAGTCTTCTCGGTTAGAAATCGAGCCGCACATTTCATGTGCATGTCTTTGTGCTTGTCATTTTCTTTAAAAGCAAAGTAATTTATTTACTTTTACTCAGTCCTTTTATTGACCCATGGCAATTTAGGGTAAGTTTTTCGAGTCCCAGTTTATATGCGATGGGAGAAGATGACATCCAGCTTATTCCCACTCCCAAGGCAGAGCTCTTCAGATGGTGGGGTCAATTGGACCAGTATGCCCAAGAGCATGTGAAAGCCAAAGTCGGTCATCTTCTATCGTTGATCCGAGTCCGTATTCACCCCGAAGTCATACAAGCCGTGGCACATTTTTGGTGCCCAAAGACGACTACTTTTATATTTGGTGGGTTCGAGCTAACCCCAACTCTGGAAGAATACAACATCATCACTAGAATGCCTCTCGAGAAGAGGCTTGTTAGGCCATCAACATGTATTATCCCGTTGCGTGGGTTAGCACGACTCTTAGGAGCTGAAGTTCATGTTATGAGGCAAATTCTTGAAAACAACCATAGTACCTGCCCCCTAGCATTTTTGACTGCCTGTTTTGAAAATCAACCCATGACTCAGAAAAGCAAGATTTTCCTCTTGGCCTTTTTCGGGTTCATCATTTTCCCCCATCAAAGAAATGTCATAAGTCCAAAGATGGCATGGATAGTTGATCAGATCTTAAGGGGGCAAAATTATGTCAATATGATCTTAGCTGAAACATTCTTGTCCCTCAATCATTTTAAAGAAAACACGAAAAAAGTCACGCGGGTCTCCCCAGAAATCTTACAAGTCTGGTTCTTTTCTCACCTAAGCGAATTTAGAGGCTTCATGCGATCGTGAAATAAATGTTTTTGAAAATCCATTTCAGAAATTTATGGTTTTAGGACCATACATTCCTAGCCAAAGCTGTTTAAATTGGATAAACTTTCTAAGAAACCCAGCTCTGAGGCGTTCCAATGGTGTGCTTTGGTTGGTTCCATGAAAAGAGAGCTTATTTTGCTTACGAGACGTCGCCATCCAATTCCGTTGCTTGGTTTCACCGGCGGCATCTCTTATTTCCCATATCGGGTGGCGCGACAAAGATGGAGCCCTTCGGGAGATCCCACCACCTTTCAAGAGGAAGGCCCCTCCACTCCTTTTCACCCATCAAAGTCATGAATACACATTCGAGATTGACATCGTCGAGGAAACATGGAGCAGGTGCCATTGCAAAAGAATTGTGATATCTGAAGGGCTTGAGGGACAAGAAAAGGCCCATCACGCCTCTGAGTCCTACATCCACAACCATCATATCCCGACAAAGTGGAAGCCATCGATTCCTCACCCAATCGCGAGATCGGCCGACATGAACAAGCGAGCTTATGCAAGGGGATTTGGGGATAGGCTGGATGCATGTCTCAGAGTCGGTCCAAGAAGACAAGCATCTGCGCAAGAGCAAGGCTCCCCGTCGCATATAAATAGCAATCATGTGTCCCTTAGTGTTGATATTGTGAAAATTCCGTCCCATTGTTTAGGGACTTTTGTTTAATACATAGTATTTCCTTCATTATTTTAATTTCAAGTTTTAAATGTCGGAAGTCATGGTCTATAAAGTCCTCTTTTGATAAATAAAGAAGCGGTTAGACCATTGCCATGGGTCAATCCTTGTTTACTTTCGTACTCATTCATGATTTTTGCGACAGAGGTAACTATGAATCGTCAACTATCAGCCACCGTGAATGGCCCCATGTGATAGGATCCGATCAGAATGATGTACAAAATCGCCTCACCAACATTGAAGACGGTGTAGGACAGATGTCCATTGTCCTTCGATAACTCTCAAGGCAAATGGAATCCACTCAAGCTAAACCCAACTCCATAACCGCTTTAAGCACACTCTTGGCACCTGCAAATTTGCCAGATAATGACCAACAAGATAAACGGCTTGAAAAGATCATGAAAAAGTTGAGGCAGTTTGCAGAGCCGAATCCCATCGACTCGTCTAATTATGCCAGTTTTGAGATCTCTGAAGAGCTCAAAATGCCTGAATGCGAAAGATATGCTGATACCTTCCGCCTAGAGACCTACTTATAAGCCTACCTGGTCCAAAGGATGATTCAATCATACCAATCAAACCTGACCGGCCTTGCCTTGCGATGGTACATTGTCAGAAGGATTAGTTCCCTTAAAACCTGGAAGGAACTAATTCATGTTTTCTACCAAGAATATAATATTGATATCAGCCCTGACATCGCCTTGCCCTACGAAGAACCGATGATCCGGAGCACGAGGAGCCGTCGAGTTCTTTGAGATAGGAGAAGAAGATGTCAATGAAGCCTTGCATGAAGAACGGGCAACTGAGCAAGATCATATTATTGAAAAGTTTCCCACTCGGAAAGGCAAGGAACCTATGTACGAGATCGCAGACACAGAGCCTGTTCAAGATTGGGGCACGACAGGACAGCTCCCTAAGCTTACTGCAAGAGCTAGGGTTCAAAGAATACTGACCCCTATCAACATAGAAAGTGACACGAGAGTGAAGCCTTAATATCTCTCGACAAAATCGAACGGCGAAACGAAGGGCCTTACTCAAAAGGTCTGGACCGGGAGCCAAGAAAAGAAAGCCTAAACAAATCAATTTGACATCTACCACTGAGTACAGGCGAAATTTGATAACTGGTGAACTGCTGCACCAAAACTTCGAGTATTCTCTAGAATGCGACTCTGAAGGCTACCGCCCTCTAGAATATGACCCTGATGACTTCCAGTCCCTAGAATACAATCCCAAGGATTTCCAGCGTTATTTCAATGAAACTGACGACTCATCATATAACTGTTTCCTACTCTCACCCGGGGATAAAGGCCCGTTAGAAGAGGAAACATACGTCTTTATCCGCTACGATCCCAACGAGCTGCTAAACTCGTCCTCTGACCATGAGAATAGCTTCAATACTTCATCCTCATTCGGAAATTTTGACCCAGAAGAAAGCAATGGAGTAATCTTGGTAGAGTCCAACTTCCCTGAAACAGAAAAATTCACCACTACAACGAACATGCAGTGGGAAAACCAGTGGCCTAACCAAGACATGTCGGGCCCGTCTTGCCTTCATATGATCTTGACCCCCAACGAAGTGTGGATACCTAATTTCCGCAAGTATAACGGCACGACTTGCCCTGTGGCTCATTTGCAATATCTCCACACTGAAATGAGCTAGTACCATGGCTCAATGTCGTTCACAACTCAGGCGTTCCAAGAAACTCTTACGGGGTCTGGATTGCAATGGTTTGTCACCGCAAGTATTTGCCTCATAAAGGATTGGAATGAGCTGTCTTCCACATTCTTGCATTAGTACCAAAACCAGATTGGAACTGAGCTGCCTTGCAAGAGTTCGGCCCACTTCGGAAGAAGACCAATGGAGGCTTGCCAAACATATGCAGGAAGGTGGAGGGCTTTTATGATGCAAACCTACCCTCAATTGACTGAAGAAGAATTGATAAAGCAGTTCATGGAAACTTTGCCCCACGAACATCGCTGTTGGTTGCATGGGTTACACTTCCGTAGCTTCAACGAAATAGTCATCGCATGCGAATACTTCGAGTCTACTGGAGGCGAGGAATTCAAAGACGTTTGACTTCAGGACCAGCATTATCAAATCGCTCCTTTTCATAGGAGTTTTTATTAGTTTTGTTTGTTTTTATCTAGTGTGCTACTGTTGTCTTTTTCATTCCAGTATTTTAATGTATGGTTATGATATTTTGTTTTGAAAGCATGAGGCGGTATTCCAAACCAGCCCCGGTGATGTTATCCAACCATGAAAAGCAAATATCATCCAAGGAGAATACTTGAGGGCTGGGCTTCCTCATGCTTTTTCTCCCCCAAAGACATATTCTGAAAATAAAAAATATTTCATCACCGAAAGCTTTCGTCAAAACAAGATGATAAATTTAACTATGTTTGTCTTTCTGACTCTCTCACTTTATGTCTCAGAATATCATCCCCTTTGACTTAGTATGACATGAGACATTTGAAACTGGCACATCATGTGAACTCACCAAGTTCAAAGACACCCTTTCAAGGAAACATGAGCAAACGAAAAGGATCATCCTGCTTCAAAGAAGGCAAGTCTTATTTCCTTAACATAATTTTGAAAATGATGTCTCCTCTCTTACGTGTACGGAAACGAAAAGAGGTAATAGGCACGGGCATACGGTTAAACTCGAAGCATGCACATCATGGTAGCTCGAGGCGGGATAACCTCCTCCAGTGCTTTCGACCTTCCCATGTTTACGAGCCGTCCTCGGGAGCTCTGTGCATTCCACCTCACTCCTGTCCAATTCCTTTTCAAGATGGAGCAAATATCTCCTCCCCACGACATGCCCGAGCAATTAGACGTCACGGTTTCACCGAAGGGATTTCCGGCTTCGACAAGCCAAGAAGTACAAGGAAGAAATTTCTTCTCTTCCTTTGAATTCATTACTTTGTCAATAGGGAGAAAATCCGATTACCAAGGCGATCTATAGCCCCACTCCGCACAATGACTCCAAAGTCGGAAGCTTCACTCCGTGTTCCGGACACGTATTCTTCAAAAAATAATTGCTATCAGAAAGCTGGAGGTTTTTGATTGTCCATCTCAAATTCCATAGAAGCTTGAGGTATGTGACTTTTTGCTCAATGCAGCTATAGTCAAAGACAGAAGAAAAATTCCACAGAAGGAAGGCGTTGAAGATGAATCAACGACCAGCAATCATGCATACGGGGCCACAAATGAGGAGGGCCAATCAAAAGACATTGAACTGTATCAAAGACAAAAGACCGTCATTGACACTCAAATATCCCTAAGAGTCAGCAAATATAAGCTCTGGGGAAGAGTAATTTGGTATCGTTTCCAATACTCCCAGTATCTGAACTCTTTTTTGACACATTTTCTCCTATTGACAGGAAGCCTAGGATTCAAGAAACAAACTTAATGGTTAATTTGGGCAAATCAAGTGACCCACATCAATCTACCTAACTTGGTATGAAAGGACATGTCATCCAAGAGCCGGTCCGGTTAAATGAAAAAGAAGCGCCCCCTACGGACACCGTCGCACTCTCGGTCGAGTGGTACCCGGGAAGAGGCAAAATGGTCCGAAGTCGGGGTTCGAATCCCGCAACAGTTAGCCGCTTGAAGAAATAAATAAAAATTGCTTCTCTTGCACCTGCAAATTACAAGAGAGCAATTGGCCTAACGGAGTGAAAATTACAGGAATTCATATCCTCCTCGTACTTGGGTCTATTCAAACATTTGTAAACCAGTGAAGAGTAATGTTGTATCGCTTCCAAGTTAATCAACTCTTGAAAGAGCTTTTGACTAGCATGATCCCTCTCGCCCGTTGCAGGATCACTTGATCGTCAAGGATACAACAAACAAATGAGAGGCATGTCAGACTATGATAAACTCTCCCAAGCCAAAAGGCGTCTCGAGTATCGCCAAAGCAAATGACAGAAACCTTTCAGGCCTCAAATCACGTGTGATATTGACCCTACTAATTGATCTATTTCCACATCTTCTCTTCTGCAGGGGCAAAAGCAGAAAGGTCATCAAATCAATGATCAGATCCCCAATCCCAACTGATCCTTCTTGTGTCATTTCCTTACTTAATAAAGGCAATCCATCGACACCCCTTTGTGAATAACTCTTTTGATGTTCAAAATTCAACACATTTGTAAATACAATTTCACTAAGTAAACACCCCTAAAGTTGTCAATAGCGTCTCTTGAGTAAAAAATCATTCTTTTGTTTTGAGAGTACAAACTCTCTCATATTTAAAAAATACTGCATGCCTTTCTCCAAATGAATTTTTGCATGATATTTTTATCTGTCTAAATCACCGATTCCATTGAGGATTACTAGAATATACAGCTAAGTGAAGAATACAAGATTAGTTGAGAATGCTGGATGAGGCACGTCGGAATGATGACAGGCAAGCCATATCCTACACACAGTCCCCCATCTATATACTTGTGAGATGAGTGCAGAAAATTCCATGACTGTAGGGTAAAGAGTTCTCTCGCGAATGGTACGATAACCAAAATAGTGAGAGGCATTTCATTGCTCACTCCCCTTGAGCCCCATACATTGGTGAAGCTTCTCTCATCAAGAATCCCCCCACACTGGAGCATGTAAAAAACAAGGCAAATCAGCATCACAAGGTGAGAAGAGGGATAGAAATTCTCTTGCTTGCACTTGCATCAATCTTGAGTGTCTTTATTGCATATGAACACTCGCATTAATTTAAGTGCCTTAGAATGACGAAGAGCAATTCCTTTTCTATAACTACATTGTACAACCCAAGTGAGTCTGTAATTTTACCCTCACATTGAGACAAAGCAGAAGTTATTGCCAAAACCTAGAGTGTTGGCTGAAGATGAAGACTTAAAATCTAAATAATGGTGCTTCGATTGAACTCACCTAGATTTGTTCCTCAAGCAACAAAAATGAAAAAAAGCAGGGGCATAAAAAAGCAGTGTACCTGGTAAAAGCAAGGTCAATGCTCATAAATGAGGAACTGGAATAAAAGTCGGGGCATAAAAAAGCAGTGTGCCTGGTAAAAGCAAGGCCGATGCCCCAAACAGAAAATACAGCCATTTGTATTCCCAAGAGAAGTTGTTGTGGTTCAATTAATAGAACCTTCATCGATCATGAGAAGAAAGACCGATGATGAATGCCAAAACAGTCACCAACTCTCACCCTTCTATATGTGAGCCAAGTCTACGTTATATTCCCATTGTAAAAAGTCTCTTCGGACTAGGGGCACTTCAATTAACGTAGGATTTCATATGTGCATAAGTATCGCTCGAAGAAGTACGAGCAAGTTTACTCTATCTCTTTTCGCAGGGTTCCTGACTTGTAAACCCGAAGAGGATCGTGCAACATTTTCGTCCATCGACTTCAACCTTGATGGTCTCCTTCGATGAGCTGCTAACCAAGTCTTCATCACAATTTCAACAAAGACCTCTCACATTGGTAAAGTCGTACCACTTGCGAGAATACTCGGACCCCTGCTGACATGATGACGGTGAAGTGTGATTCTTATAAATCTTGCATCAATGGTCGGGATACGGCATTTCTTGAGAGTGAGTGAAAAGTCCTTTCAGACTGAAAGTCCCTCATCTGGCATGCTCAATATAGCTACGTTCTAAATGAGGGTTGTCTTTCAAAATCTTCCCCAGTGGAATTCGGATGATACAAAACTGATAAAGTTGTCATGCATAAATCGCATTTGAACTTATGAGTTTACAGCATATACAATCATTGTGTACATGTCTACATATTGTGTAAATATCAAACATACTCTCAAATTAGAGATATTCCTAGGTAAGCATATCCCTATCCCCATTTGTCTTAAAGTACCTACCACTGTCCTGGTACTCTCTTCTTGTCACTCGACCTATTCGAGTCGTCCCCTGAGTTTGGGTACTTGCATCGGTCTAAGTATCCCCTTGTCTTTGAGTACCCACCATTTGCTGGGTACTCCCTCTCATTGACACTCGACCTGTTCGAGTTGTCCCCAGAATATTAATATTTCGCAACTGTCCATATGTCCCCCTGTTTTTGAGTGTCTGCCATTACTCAGGTACTCCCTCTGTTGACACTCGACCTGTTCAAGTTGTCCTTAAAGTTTGGATGCTCATGACTATCCAAGTATCCTCTTATCTTTGAGTACCGATCATCGTTCGGATACTCCCTTTCCGTGACACTCGACTTGTCTGAGTCGTCCTCAGAATTGTATCTTTGAATTCTAGTAACCACTCAAGTACACCACCACATTATGTGCCTGCGATCACCCGGTATGCTCTCTTACACTTGGACCGGTTGAATGATCCCCGATTATATCATTAAATATTTGTGTTCATCCAAATATTCCTCTACTTTGTACACTGTGTGCCTGCGGCCATCTAGGTAAGCCTTGTGCTACATTCAAATTCCCAATTTTCAGAAGGTGAGAGACCTTCACGAATATGCGGGGCATGACCTCGATATTCCCAATTACCAGGAGGTAAGAGACCTTCGCGAATATCTCAGGTACGTCTTCGATATTCCCCATACCAGGAGGTGAGAGACCTTCACGAATATCTCAGGTACGTCCTCGATATTCCCCATACCAGGAGGTGAGAGACCTTCATGAATAACCAAGGTATGTCCTCGATATTCTCAACTACCAGGAGGTGAGAGACCTTCGCGAATATCTCAGGTACGTCCTTGATATTCCCCATACCAGGAGGTGAGAGACCTTCACGAATATCCAAGGTATGTCCTCGATATTCCCATTACCAGGAGGTGAGAGACCTTCGCGAATATCTCAGGTACGTCCTCGATATTCCCCATACCAGGAGGTGAGAGACCTTCATGAATATCCAAGGTATGTCCTCAATATTCTCAACTACCAGGAGGTGAGAGACCTTCACGAATATCCCAGGTACGTCCTCGATATTCCCTAAATACCAGAAGGTGAGAAACCTTCACGAATATCCCAGGTACGTCCTCGATATTCCCTAATTGCTAGGAGGTGGGAAACCTTCACGAATATCCCAGGTACGTCCTCGATATTCCCCAAATACCAGAAGGTGAGAAACCTTCACGAATATCCTAGGTACGTTTTCGATATTCCCCAATTACTAGGAGGTAAGAGAGCTTCACGAATATCTCAGGTATGCCCTCGATATTTCCAATTGCCAGGAGGTGGGAGACCTTCACGAATATGCGAGGTACGTCCTTGATATTCCCAATTTCCAGAAGGTGAGAGACCTTCACGAATATGCGACGTACGTCCTCGATATTCCCTAATTGCTAGGAGGTAGGAGACCTTCACGAATATGAGAGGTACGTCCTTGATATTCCCAATTACCATGAGGTGGGAGACCTTCACGAATAACCAAGGTACGTCCTCGATATTCCCAACTACCAGGAGGTGAGAGACCTTCACGAATATCTCAGGTATGTCCTCGATATTCCCCTTACCAGGAGGTAAGAGACCTTCACGAATATCTCAGGTACGTCCTCGATATTCCCAATTACCAGGAGGTGAGAGACTTTCACAAATATCTCAGGTACGTCCTCGATATTCCCTTTACTAGGAGGTAAGAGACATTCACGAATATCTCAGGTACGTCCTCGATATTCCCCATAACTAGGAGGTGAGAGACCTTCACGAATATGCGAGGCATGTCCTCAATATTCCCCAATTATCAATAGGTGAGGGGCCTCCACGAATATGCGAGACCCATCCTCGATATTCCATTGGCCAGGTATTTTTTAGAAATTCGTACTTGTGATCATCCAAGTACCTCTTCAACGCCTACGAACGTTCAGGCATCCTTCAAAGTCTGTACTTGTTAACATCCAAATACTCTTTTAACACTTGCAATCAATCAGGTATTTTCCAGCATCTAGTATTTGTGATCATACAGGTACCCCTTCGATATCTGTAAACATCCAGGTATCCTCCAAGAGTTTGTAGTTGTGATCATCAAAGTACCCCTTCGACGCCTGCAAAGGCCCAAAGATCCTCCAGGTTAGTACTTGTGAATATCCAGGTACTCTTTCAATACCTGTGAATGTCCAAGTATCTTCAACAAATTGATGCCCTGAGAAAGGTCGGTGCATCCTCCCGAGAAAGGTCGGGTTCTAACTGGTGTTCTCGACAAAGATCAGGCACCCCACAAATTGATGCCCTGAGAAAGGTCGATGCATCTCCCGAGAAAGGTTGGGCCAACAGGTGTCCTCAACAAAGATCAGGCACCTCACAAATAGATGCCCTGAGAAAGGTCAGTGCATCCCCCCGAGAAAGGTCGGGTTCCAACAGGTGTCTTTGACAAAGATCAGGCACCTCACAAATCGATGTCCTGAGAAAGGTCAGTGCATATCCCGAGAAAGGTCGGGTTCCAACAGGTGTCTTTGACATAGGTCAGACATCCCCCACAAATCGATGCCCTGAGAAAGGTCGGCGCATCTCCCGAAAAAGGTCGGGTACCAACTGGTGTCCTCAATACAAATCGGACGACAAATAGATGCCCTGAGAAAGGTCAGTGCATCTCCTATCACGACGACCGAAGAATGGTTCGGGTCCAAGACAAACCACTAATTGCTCTAACAGGCGATCGAAGAATGGTTCGGGTCCTAGAGGAGCAATTTCCCGTCAAGGCGACTGAAGAAAGGTTCGGGTCCTAGATGAATCGTTGATTGTTTTTAACAGGCAACCGAAGAATTGTTCGAGCCACCGGAAAAGCAACCTCCTCATATCACTGTAAGATGACACCTTGATACTTGCCAAACCCGGGGTTCACACCCTATCTCACCCACTTCCGGTAAGTAACTACGGGTATCTTCTTAGCTGTCTTAGTATATGTAATGTTACATTGCTCTTTTTGCATAGGATAATAGGTCCCAAATAAAATATAATCGCTACGCATGTATGGATAAAATTTAGGCATCGGTTTGTCTTTGAATGCAACCTCTGCGAGCTCACCTTCAAAGAGGGGCAAATGTTGACGCCTAAATTTCATTTTCTTAAATTAGGTTTTTATTATTATTAATTATCTTTTTTCCTTTTTTTCAGATAGTAAATAATAAAAACAAAAAGCAAAAACAAAGCAAAAGCAAAAAAAGAAAGCAGCAGCAGCCTCCCCCTCCACATGGGCCCCTACGGCCCATCCTCCTCCTTAGCCCGGCCCAGTCGATCTTCTTCTCCCTCGCGCCTCTGCAACACACGCGCGAGGGTGCGACGCCGGAGGGAGATCGTCGACTAGAGACGCACGTGGAGCAGAGGAGCAGCTGGCGTCTGATGGGATGCCGGTTTGGCCGCCCGGAGCCGCTCGGCAAGCGAGGGGGACCGGCGGTCGAAGTTCCGTCGACTGGCCACCCCCTTGCCTATAAATACCACCGTCCCCGCCTCCATTGAAACACGCGTAGCAGCCGGCGAAGCTCCGAGACCCCCTGAGAGACTTCGGGGAGCTTAGAGCGAAGCAGAGGCAAGGCGGTTGGGTCGCAAGCTCGTCGATCTCCCTCCGAGAGACTTTGGGGAAGACCGGCGGTGAGCGAACCCAGATCCGCAAGCTCGCGGCCAGAGAGAGTGTAGAGAGAGAGAGAGAGAAGGAAGCTGAAGAAGAAGGGGCGCCGTCGCCGCTCCGCCGTTGCCGTCGTTCGCCACCCCCGCCACGGTAGCCGCCGTCGTCGCCATCACCCCGCACCCCCAGCCGCTGCCGTCGTCGTCGTTCAATCCTCCTCCTCGACGCCGCGAATCGGGAACCCTAGGGTTCCCGATTTGTGGGGTCGCGACCCGGTCGTTGGGTCGGACCGGTCGAGGGGGAACCGGATATGCGTTTGGCTTTTATTTTATTTTGTTCTAAATAATATTTAAATAAATAAATAAATAATTTATTTTCCAAAAAAATCAAAATCAAAAAATATAATTTCAAAAAATATTAAAAAATATTTTAATTTCCAAAAAAACAGAAAATATTAAAAAATATAAAAAATATTTTATTTTCGAGAAAATCAAGAAAAATAAAAAAAAAATACTTTATTTTCCAAAAAAAAAATATAAAAAATATTTTATTTTCCAAAAAAAATATAAAAAATATTTTATTTTCCAAAAAAAAAAATCAAAAATCAAAAATAAAAATTCCATATTTTCCAAAAAATGCCAAAAATTCAGAAAAAGCCAAAAAGACTTGTATTTTTCCAAAAATACCAAAAATCCAAAAAATCCCTTTTATGTCCAAAAAAATTGGAAAAAGGTTCAAAAATGTTTTTTTTTTTTTTTTTTTTCCAAAATATGCTTGGAAAATCCCTCAAACATCCAAAAGCCTCGTGGTTTAAATAAGGTTAGGCACCGAAAGGGCATTAGTGATTAACTAGTGTAATCAAGTCCCGATCCTAATTGCTCAAGTTGCGTAGGAGCGAATATTTCTCCCAATATTTCGCATGGGTTTCTAATCAATCCACCCCAAATTGATTAGTGGCGACTCTGTTTTAAAAATTAACTTACAGGTTAAAAACTTAGACTATTAAAGTCGTGAATTGGTGGACTTGGGAGAGTCCA
Organism: Eucalyptus cloeziana; assembly: GCA_014182715.1. NCBI lineage: Eukaryota > Viridiplantae > Streptophyta > Magnoliopsida > Myrtales > Myrtaceae > Eucalyptus > Eucalyptus cloeziana. Next base: position 10,878,671 of record CM024637.1, read on the forward strand.
GGCTTAATTAACCTAGCCGAGCCATTAGCCTCCCCTAGGCGCCCGCCCCGATCGGGCGTCGGAAAAAAAGAGGTCGCGACAATGTCTAACAGTTGGTACCATACAACATTGTACCTTAGAAGTCCCCGTAAACAAACCCAACAAAATACCTTTTGATTTTATGTTAGCTCAAACAAATAAACCTGAAATCTTCCTTGCCTTGGTTTCCATCCTCCTAAAAATCGAAAAGTTTCCAACTTCCTGGAAAACGGATCTATAATTTCCCATTGTTCATATTATTCTCAATCAAACACCTAAACACTCTTAGACCCAGAAAAGAAAAACACCTAATCACTCATTGCTAAGCTACACAACAACACTCCCCAACCAATAATGATAGGGATTTTTCTGCCACACATAAGAAAAATTTTTAGTCGCAAAAGTGCAATCCCATGATCTCCATAGTTAGAGATAAGAACATATATAATTGAGTAGAGAGATTAACGTAGCTGTATCATAATCCATCGTTTTTTATGAAGAAAACGATGATCCAAGGCATAAGTGCTTCTCCTTTATTGCCCCCTGTATCATTAGCTCAATATAAGGATAATTATGTGCATTAAGGTTAGAAGAGAGACTTAAGTATTATCTATAGAGTTTTTAGTTAGGTCATTTCATTACAAGCTGGGATCAACTCAGCCCATACTAATCAACTCCATATTAAACTTATTAAAAAATATTCTATCTCATCTTATAGATCAATACTGTAAAATAATAAATTACAATATTAATTAATATAGTCCATATTAGAAGAACTCTTACAAAACTATCACCCCAATTCATCTAGGAATATTCTACAAGCTTCCCCTTGTTCGAATATTCTGTTAGCGGATCCAAAAAAGCAGCCTCGTCCTGAACGGAAAAATTAGGAATAATTAGCTGGTCGTAAGACACATCACAAGGTGAGTTACTATTATACCCAATCACATCAATAGAGCTCCTTGATACATGATCATTTTCATTCAAGCTTTGAGCACTCTTCGGCATTGGGTCCTTTGGTTCTCTGAGGTTCGTCGAACTGGGTCGTCTGGGCTGCGTTTGGTAGAACACCTTGGACACGACCACCTCTCCATCTCTCTCCTCTTCGCTTTTGCCGAGGTGGTATTGGTGCATCACCCAGTTGGTCTTCTCAGGCTTCCTTTGCCTCCCATAATTGTTGTAAAGCACAAGTATCTTCTTGAACCCTTTCACCACTCTGCCTGCGAGGACCGACCTTGTCTTACCCGTCTTGTGCCACCTCGTCTCTCTCTCATCAGCGTTCTTGTGCACTCTGCGCCGTTTCCTAGTCCCGGTGGCATATGCCTTCGCAGGCCGGTGGAAGAAGTGGCGGATTTGTCCGTCTTTGCTTACTCCTGCGTGATGCGCACATAAGAGACACTCAAATGAGATTTTTAGAACATAGAAATTGAGGTTCATACACGTGATTAGCTCATGTAATAAATAAAGATGATCTGAGTGGTAATTATATTTCCTACTATTCGACATTAGATTTCCTAATATGCAAACGAATACTAGATCAGTTGAGTATTCCATTTCAATATACACTGTAGATTGTTGCACCCTTCTGTGGATATTTGCAATCCTCATTTGAGCTGTTGCATCCAAATATGGAGTGCTTGAATTTTGAGCTCCTCGTCAAAGTTAGTAAGAAAACAGCAACTTATCGTGCAACATTTGCATGTAGAGTCTACAATGTTTGGCATGACATGAGGGAGGACCAGATCATGCGATGGATGCAAGCTAGACTTTGAAGCAAAAAATCCTAGCTTTCATAGAAGGAGGAAAATCAATGTGGTGGATGAACAGGAAGCTCCTAAGAACCCCAACAAGAAAATGGATGACAACTCGACCATCAACAGAGTATGAGAAAGAACATCTGAAGAGCAATTGATTGCATAGAAGGAAAAAAATCTAAAGCTGAAATTTGAAATGTATCTTCCCCATAAATTTGTTGTATGCATTTTCCTAACCTAAACTAATTACTCGATGCAATTAATACGAATTAGAAGCACATTTTTGGGACATGCTAAACAAACTCAAGCTAGCTTTTATTACATTGCACAAAAAATTGATGCAGATGCAATGCAGAAGAGTTTTCGAGCAATCTGATAGGCATTGGAGATGAGCTTAGAATTAGATTCACATTCTTGAGCCAATGAGCAATAACTTTAGATCTGAGGGGAGTTATAAGACCCATGATATCAATTCAAAGAGCTCCCTCAAATTCCTACTCGATGCATTTCTAAGTTGGGTAACTTGTTTGAGACCATTTTCAGTCTCAAAATAATCCGCTTGCATGTTTTTTTCCGTGGTAATCTATTTTAGACTTGTTTTTATCATGATTTTGGCCCCTTTTTTTTTTTATGCTTGTTCTCGCTTTAAATAATTCAATTATGCTTGATTTCTGAATTAAGTAGGGTTTCAAGGGTGTTTCCACTCGACTCTAGTTGTGAAGGTGAGTGTTGGAAATTGGCGATCCATTTTCAATAAAATTTAGAAACATATTTCTTCATCAAGAAGTAGCTGAATGAAAGCAAGCAAGCAGCGGCTAAAGAAATGTCTATAGTCCACTAGATTTGTGTAGAACAGTCCGCAAAATCATTCCTGCAAATGGCAGGGATAGTTGTCTTGAACGTCGGCTCATAAAGCTCTATGATAGAGCTAGCTAAGGCCAAGAGCTATAGAACAGAGATTTTTCCATGACTTAATCGGTGCAATTTACCTATAAATAGGCAAGGAGTCACTCATGTAAGAAGTCGTGGGGGAGTAGAACTAAGATAGCTTATCTACCATGAAATACCCCTCCATCACCAACACTTTTTGTACTACCTATTTTCATCAACTAGATAAATTACATCCCATGACCTTTGTCCCTTGAACTATCCTACCTTGTCCCTTGTCCATCCATTACCAGATACATTCTGCACACATATAAACTTGCACATCATCATTGAAAACTATCATTGACACCCTAAACCATGCTTTAAAATTTCAACAACAAGCTTCTTTCTCTGAACATAATGTTTTTGATAGTTTTGCTAGCTGTGCTTTGAGTATCTTGTGCCGTTATGCATGTGGGCAAGTTCTTTTTATGTTTTAAACTGATACCAGTAAGTCAGAATGGATTTCTATTGTATACATGTCAAGTCTGGTTTACACGAACTGTCTTGCTGTAGTATCATTATGTATGTTCTCATCATCAATTTTGAAAGCATGCAAACATTCAAATTCATACATGACATGCATTTACAACAGTTTTGTAAATTAAACTTACACAGTCCGAAAAGATTATAAAAAATATTATCTAAAATTAAGTCACTCCTATAATGACAAAACTAGAACTTTAAAATTTGTTTCTACAAGACTATATGATAGACTCGAAGATGATCAATTTGATGTTGTTGGAAATTGTGATCCATTTTCAACAAAATCTGGAGTGCTCACTCAATCTTGAAGAAAGAAGAGTCAAGAACATGAACAACAATTAGTTAATATCCAGAGCAGACTAGAGAACGAGCAGCTAATCTTTGGCTTGGAGGGTGTATGCATGATGCAAGAAAAGCCAGCTATAAAAAGGTCCTAGGCTGTGGCTGAATAAGACAAGAACGGCTGCAAGTTGATGGCCAGAGATGAGCTATAAAGAGAAGTCCAGACTATCTAAGGCGGTGGATAAGACAATTGTTGCTGAACTATGGCGGTGGAGACTCTATAAAAGGGCTGGGAATCATTCTTGTAAGAGTGTGTGAGGAGCATGAAAATAAACTTCAAATCATGTAGCTCCTACACATCTCCGCCAAACTATTTTGTTATGCTAGATAAAATATCTTTGTCCTATAAACCATGCCTTTATTCCTCTATGTATCCTACCCTTGTCCATTCCTCTACAAACTATAACCTACATAAGTACACTTGCACAAATTAAAAACACAAACCATCATCCACATTGAAACCATGCTTCTATGCACATTCAAATTTTCAACATGGTATCAGAGTTAAGTACATTTGGATGGTTTTGGGCATTGACCTCACCATCCTCAACTAAAATCAAGGCTATAGCCCGAGCCCGAGCCCAAGCCCGAGTGAGAGTCAACAGTGCTAGAGTCAAAATTAGAGTTGAAGTTGGAGCCAGCGCTAGAGCTAACAACTAGAACTAAGAGTATTTTGATGGCCCAAGACATATGAGACATTGTTGAAGAAAAGACATGCACATTTGAAGGTAAGTGCAAGTGTTTCGACAAAAGGATGCCAGGGATTGTGGAACAAAGACAGCATAAAAGGCATGGGACAAACTACTAGAGGAATTTCAAGATGCATCATAGACTTTATGACACGGTGTTTAGAGTATTCCAAAAACGGATCAAGGAGGTGTTGGAAATTGTGATTAATTTTCAACAAAATCTGGAAACTACTCGCTTAATCATGAAGAAAGAAGAGTCAAGAATGTGAACAAAAATTAGTTAATATCCAGAGCAGCAAAGAGATTGAGTAGCAAATCTCTAGCTTGGAGGTTGTATGTGTGATGCAAGAAGAAAAACTAGCTATAAAAGTCCTATTCGGTGATTGAATAAGACAAGAACGGCTGCAAGTTGATGGCTGAAGATGAGCTGTAAAGAGAAGTCCAGACTATCTAATGCCGTGGAGACTCTATAAAAGGGTTAGGACTCATTCTTGTAAGAGTGTGTGAGGAGCATGAAAAAAAACTTCATATTAGGTAGCTCCTAAACCATATCTCCGCCACATTATTTTATTAAGCTAGATAAAATATCATTGTCCCATAATCCTTGCCTATATTCCTCTATGTTTCCTACCCTTGCCCATTCCCTTACAAACTATAACCTATGCACATACACTTGCACAAATTGAAAACACAAACTATCATCCATATTAAAATCATGCTTCCGCGCATATTCAAATTTCAACAGATGTTTTATATTGAACTGACTTGTTGAGGGATAAGACTCTGAAACAAGAAAGGTGATTTGGGATATTGAGCAGTATGCTTGACAATCTTGAAAGTGCTCATTAAAAAGAAATCACACCCACATAATTATAAGGACTTTTGTTCTGTGAAAGGTTTACCTAAAAATTGATAGCACATGAAGAGCAGTGTCCCTATCATGAAGAGAGGAGAATGATTTGACTAATTTCCAACTAAAAGAGAGGAGAGACATTGATGTTCCAATCAATAAAAAACCATAATATATGCAACAATATCTTGAAAGTGCAGCTACTTCATTAGTGCACGATTCCCCGACCAAAGATGTCCACTTTACACCAGAACAAGCTTGAACATCATCAAACGAACTCCCAACAGAGATACATTTTCCAGTATATCTAGGAACTACACGAACACGATCCCAAACCACCAAATCTGAACCAGAAGTTGTAGTGTTGTACACTCTTTGTAGACAATTCGAGTATTTGATTATCTAAGACGTTGGTACACTGAAGAAGATTATACTTTCTTGAATCAAATCGTATTAAAGGCGTGATTTCCTTTGTGCGTGCCATGACTATATGTTGATTTCATGCACATTTGCATTGATGTCTAAGATATCTATCTTATTAAGTAACTGATAAAACCTCTTTAGACTTATATATGAAAAAGAATTTGGGTTGAAAATATATGCATCTTTTCCTCTAAATTTAAGACTAGGCAGAGGAATTATTTCCCATTACACAGTCCAATCATTCAAAAAGGCCAAAAGAAATGAAAACTAAAGGAAATAATTTCTTTCTATAAGGGCAATTTTTTAATTTAAAAAGATTGATAACATTTAGGGTAACACATTAATTATCGTGAAATCATTCAAAGGGCAATGTTATTCCAGAATTACCTGGAAGTCTCTCCGGGTGTGTACAACAAATCCCATCATCTCCTTCCAATGTGGGAATGAACTGATCAATGAGAAAATGAATCTTCCTCACGTCCCCCATTATCTTCTCTTCCAAATGCTCTAAGATTTCTTGGTCAGTCGGATCAAACTTCACTCCAGCTGGTAGTCCCACCAAATCATGAACAATCTCCCTCTTCACAACAATAATTTCATAATTACACACATCCCAAATGACAAAAAAAAAAAAAAAACCGTTGAGAGGAAACTAAATTACAGTACAAAACCAAAACAAAAGGAAAAAGAAAGTGAGAAATACCTGATCAAATAATGGGAAGCTGTGGCCACATGAAGGGCATGCTATGGTGGGAAGAAGAGTGTTGTTTTCATCCTCATCTTCATCCCTAGGGTTATGAGTTGGTGGGATTATGGCCCCTGCATCTTCCATTTGCCACGTCATTTCTTTTCTGCTGTTCTTTGGCTCTCTTGCAAATCCCACACCCAGATTTCATCTATTTTCTTAGGCTCCAAACTCAAGCTTAAGCAACACCTCTACTAGTTACTGCATAAAAAAAAAGAGGTTTTTAATCTTACTAAAACGAACAAATTAGAGATTTCAGTGCTTCTAGAGACTACCCTGAGAGAGAGAGAGAGAGAGAGAGAGAGAGAGAGAGAGCTTTTATGAGAAGAGAGGTGTGGGAGAGAGAAGGGGATTGTATTAATAGGGAACATTAATGTGTAAAAAAAAAAGAAAATTCCTTGGACTTCAAGTTTGGCTTGGATGATGTATACGCGCGCCCCGGCAGACAAAAATCCAATCCCTTGATTAGGTTTTATTTAATTTAATATGAACGTGGGCCCTTTTTATTACTTTTTGTTGACTGGTACATATTCGTGGAAAAGCCAGATAAAAAAAAGAAAGTTATCTTTTTGACCTAAAGAGAAAAGCAAGAAAGTTAAAAGAGAATGGATGTTAATATGAGAGAGAGAGAGAGAGGGGGGGGGATGTAGTGGATGCAGAGTCCTAATCAAGAGTGGCCTTGAAGTCAAGTATAGATACAAGAAACTTACGAACCAACGATAATGAATACGACTACGAGCTTCGCTTGGAACGACCAGCATGTTCAGATGGGCTTATTTTGATCCATAAGCCAAGCAATTCCATCTCAGGACTAAATAAAAGGTGATCGGTATTTCAAGGATGCCGTCGACAGACTTGTTTGCATGCTGTTGACAGAGCTCGATACCCCCAACAACTCTTTTTTTTTTTTTTTTGGGTGGGGGGGGGTGTGGTGGGTGTAAAGAGAGATTTCAGTAGTGAGGCGGAGACGATGTAGTGTAGCTAGAGCTACTACAATGCCAGCATTGGTGGTCGGAGATGGGTGGCAATAAGGGGATTGGATTGGTTAACAAATCCATATATAAAAAAGAGGATGACGAGTTTTTGCGTTTAGAGAGGTATGATTAATAAGGAGAAATATTGTATGTGTAAAATATATTTTCAAAATTATGTAAGTAAGGCTAGACCCTCTTGACTTTTATTGGCTATTGAACCCATCGAATTCTCTTGATATTACATCATATTAAGTTCATATGCTATAATATCTACATATTTTTTCCCAACTTTTTAAGGTTAATTTTAAATTTTCGTGAGAAACCCAATGAATAATTCATTTGCAATAGCCTATTAATGTCAGCTACTGTTCAACCACATGAATACGTTAATAATCATTTCAATCTCATCGGCCAAAGTGGGAAATGTTTTTCTTACATTCATATGTTCAATCGAAAACTTAAACCACGTTATGGTCGTTTTCCCACCAGGAAAGGATCTGACAGATTCCTCTCATGAAGCTCGATCTAAAATAATTACTTCATAGGCGAAATCATATGGTAATCAAGTTGCATAATATGCAACGCGACTTCTTCTTTGTAAGGGGAGAAAACTCGCACAACCGAGACAAAGAATTGCGAGGTATGTGCTTGTTGCTTCCGACGAAGCAGTTGCAGAGGGCGAGAAATGAGGAGACCGGATGTCTGAATTCGCCGAGCCCTTGTATCCGCTGACGAACGGCGTGTGGACGACAACTTCTAGAGAAAGTCGGTCCTCAGCTTATGAAGGAAGCCACGCGCCCAAGAAAGAGAAGGCTTACGCAGTAAGCTTGGTGAGGACGACAATTTCAACGTATGGATTAGGGTTTCGTTCCGAAGTTTCTTCAATAGGAGGGTCCCCTCTCATAGACTTCAATTCTTTTTTACTTCTGGACGCGCAAGATAGACTCTATGAAATGAGAGAACATCATTTGGGTTAGGCTCCATCAATTTCGTCGAAAATGTGACGTTTCCCACAAAAATATTTTTTAAGAAGTTATTTTCCAAAAAATTGATTATATTTTAGGAATTTTTTTTTTCTTTTCTTTTTCTTCTTTCTTGATTGATCACCAGCTCAAGCCTTATCAGATTCGACGAGTTCAGAAATGCTCCAGCTTTGCTTCTCAGGCAAGGCTTGAGCCCCTCTTGGCTCACTGGATCTAGTGAGGTCTGAGCTTGCCCGATAGCCTTGAGTGAGCTCAAGCTTCATCGAAATCTAGCGAGGTTCAAACTCACTTTCAGCCGGTCGCCAACCCACACCATGGTCCACAATTAGTCGAAGAAGAAGAAAACAAAAGATTTAAAATTAAAAATTAAGAATAATTAAAACTTGAATTTTTCATAAAATAAAAAAAAAAAAAAAAAAAAAAAGAGAAAAAGAGAAAAAGAGAAAAAGGTATTTGGCAAAAGAAAGCGCTCGGTGTAGAAGTGAAAGAAAGAGGATGGAAAAAGTCTTATACTTTTTGAAAAACGAAAAACATTTTCCTCATTTTTGAAAGTGTTTTTTCCATTGGTGCATTAAATAATTTATTTTCCATGAATCGAACGCCAAAATATACGGAAAACGTGTTTTAGGGAGTGGTTTTCCGTAAAACGACTAGAGTGTTAGTGTTCATATGAAACTTTGTGAATAAATAAGTTTGGACGACTGATTTTTTTATTTGAGAATGGCCGAAAATATGAGGAGATATTATCGTCGCACCATTCCACTCCTATATGTTTAGATTGACAAAAGGAGCATGTCGTTTTTTCCAATAAGATGACACATGTTGGGTTATACTTAATATTTAGCGCAGAACACTATTTATTAAAAGTTTAAAAGGTAGGACAATGACGGGCGCCATAATTTATATCTGAAATGTGCAAGGGGAAACCCAAAAGCGCACGAATGGAACATTTCTATGATAAGAAGGGAACTCCGTCGGATGCATGAGAGTCCTAGTAGTTTCCTCCCATTGCTTGGGAGCTTACAATTTCATGATTTATTTCACTCCTCGATGGGGTTCTTTTGACCCTTCTGTCATAGTATGACTTCGATATATATCACTTAGGAGTATTTAGCCTTGCAAGATGGTTCTTGCCGATTAATACGGGATTGCACATGCCTAACGTCCACTTTGACTTTGAAAAGGTCTTGGATCGTAAGATGGGCCATTTGGATGTCGTGAGAAGTGGGATTCCTTGTTTTTGATAACATGCATCGCTAAATTGAGCAAACACAATCATCCCTGATTTCTTCATCCGATTGATATGAATAGGTATAAAAAAACGTCAATTGCATTCCTCTTAACTCGGAAATTTCTATCCATCGATTAGACTCAAAGCTTATTCGAATACGGAAATTGCATCATACATCTAGAATAGGCCTGAGAAGACATGACCCCAAGGGGATACTTGACATGCCTCCATCTTCCAAGAAGGGTAAGACGCGGGAAGAAGAATTGGTCAAAGATCCACACCCAAGTTCCATAGCCTTGGGTCCACCATCCCAATGATGATTTTTCCTATCCCCACAGGGAAATGTCCTTTTCCTTTCGGATCGGCTGTGGGCAAGGCACCCAGTTTTTCCTTTTGGTAGTTCAATCTATGATTTATTATTGAAATGTTCCAAATGTTCTAGAAATTCTTCCTCCCATTGGATCATTTGTATCTATATGCATTAGGATGCTTATTCACATATCTCTTGGTATTATCGACAATTTTTTGCATATATGCAAAAAATATCTCTCATTATCATAGAGGATCCATAAAAAAGAGAGAGAGTTTATATCGAGTGAAATATATACTTAAACTTTCTTGTGTTAAAACTTTGGCTCATTACAAAAGGACTGTATGCACTTTTTTATATCATCAACTAATCATAATGGTTCTTTTTTTTACCATGGTATATGATTTGCCAAATACATCATTGTTTTATGCTCTGATAAAAAGATTCATCAATCTAATTGGTAGCATTCAACCGAATCCAATTCCATTTTGTTTACTTAGTCAATCTTATTTTCAAAGTTAAAAATCAATTTTTCTTATCTTTTGTAATTTTTTCTATTTGATTCTTGGTTGTGCTAGTTCTATCAACCAGATCTTTCCTTTTTTTCCTAGCAAAGAAGAATCCGTCAAATCCATAAATCGAAATTCAGATGACTTATTTACACCCCTTTACGTTATTTTTACTTTATTCAAATATGAAGAATCTTACATATTCACAAGTTCCATTGTTCCCATATGGCACCCTTGAGGCTTTCCATTTGATAGTATCAAAGGGCCCAATTCTTTGGGACTTCCTTATAAGGAGTGTGAGAGCAAAATATTTTAGGCATACGTCAATGAGCACCAATCTCCTCAGCAAATATCTATCTGCACGCTACAAGCCATGGATACAACGCATAGTGAATCACTAGTAGCAGGAAGATGTTCACGGGCAAACATTTAACAGGAATGAGAAGTGGGCAAAGAGAAATTGGCCACATTAGAATTACCATCTAGGGAGGTTTGTATGATATCCAAAAACCGCTTAGCAACAGTCGGACAAGTGGGGAATGTGGAGGTGAACCAGAAAAAGTTAGATAGAGTTGAATCTAAATGTTGGTTAGGTAAGTGTCTTTTAGTAAGAGGAGTGGTTATGAACCCTATAAACCATCCCATGGGAATGGTGAAGGGTGTAGTAGGCAACCCGATGGACTTCATTGGTCAAGGACTACCTGAATGAATGGGTCGTCATAAATCGAAGTTGGAATCTCTTGATTCTGTTTTAACTTGAATCATAGTAAGTGTATTATGTACTGAAACGTATTGTTTTAAAGATTGATATCAATTTCCTCACTTTGAGATCCAAAGTTCAATTTTTTCTCTTCTAAGCCAAAAGTTAGCCACTGGGTAATTGTCTATTTAATTGCAAAATAGGGTGCTTGTGACGCTTGTTAGTCAATGGTCAAGAACATCCCTAGGGATAGAAGGGGGCGGGTACATAATCAGGGATCCAATCACGCTAATGGTAAGTAAACGAGTTTTTGGTTTTGAGTAGTGAGACGGGTTTGAGGTCAATTGCTAAAATCGTTACATCATTTGAGACTGGTTTGGTGTTTTATTATTGGGACACCTAATATTGGAACTCCATATGTATAAAAAACGATGGTTTATAAAGGTTGACAACAATTTGTAATGACTAAGAACATAACATCGTAAATTTGAATTTGAATTACGATATTTACAAAGTTGTTGACATGTAAGTTTCCGTGGATAGATGATTATTGCATTTCAAAAATAAAATAAAATAAGGGACCAAAGTCGTTGATAAGGCTATAATTCGACCCCTAACAAAAAATTGATTGATTTTGCACCATCGTGGACCTTATTTCATTTTTCTGCATTTGGAAACCTGGAGCATCATAGTAAAAAGGAATTAGTATCATGAATTTTATTAAAAAAAAAAATAGGAATCAAATTATCCGACCATAGTGAAATTCGATCCATCACCAAAAACATTGTCAAGACCTCCTTTTCTCGGCACCCTTTTACGTGAGGGCACGTACGGAGGCTAATGGCTTGCTAAGTCTATTAGGCTTGGCTTGGGCTCTCCTAAGACCACCAATTCACGACTTATGGTTCGAGTTTTTAATCTGTAAGTTAATTTCAAATGGGGGTCGCCATTAATCAATTTGGGATGGGTCAATTAGAAACCTAAACGAAATATTGGGAGAAATATTTCACTCCTTCGCAACCAGAGAAACTAGGATCGGGGACTTGATTAGAAACCCAAACGAAATATTGGAAGAAATATTTCACTGATACCCTTTCAATATCTAATCTTATTTAAACCCTAAGGCTTTTTGGATTTTCAAGGACATTTCCATGCATAAAAACATATTTGTTGGTCTTTTTCTATTTTTTAACATAAAAAGTATTTTCGGATTTTTTGATCTTTTTTGAAAATATAAATCATTTTTGAATTTTTCTGATTTTTTTGGAAAATGTAAAATATTTTTGGATTTTTTTTTATTTCTGAAAAATAAATTATTTTTATTATTTTTTGATTTTTTTATTATCAAAATATTTTTTTATTATAATAATATAATATAAGCGACTCAGGTCGGATTTCTGGGTTGGATCTCACCTGGTTCGCTGAAGCCAGGGGCCTAGAATGGATGGGCCTGAAACACGGGCCCAAAAGAAGCTTCCCTTTTTTCTAAAACATTCTAAGCCCACATCTTCCCAAGCCCACGTAAGCTTAGCCCATGCATAATCGGACCCAATTGACCCGAACAGGTGAAACCCTACTCGGTTAAGGTCACTCGGCTCAACTAGACCTGCGCTCTGACTCGATTTGTCCTCCCCTCAGTTCTTCTCATCGCGAACCCTGATGGAGCTGGCCGCGACGAGTGACGTCCGTCACCATGGCCGCATGCGGTGAGCCAGTTGTAGTTTGTGTCGAGGGATCGGCGAACATGACAGCGAGGTGGCGGCAACATCAATTGGTGGCGGGTCGCCGAGATGGCGAGTGGCTAGCTGGTCTAGTCCGAGCCAAGGTGTAGGGGGTGGTGGCGGCGACGAACAACAAGGGAAACGTTGGTAGGCTTGACGACGTAAGGCTTGATTGATTGGGTTGTCGTGGAGCAGAGCAGCGACGTCTATGGGCACAGGTGGTGACGCAAGCGGATAGTGTCGTCGGTGGCGGAGCAGCGGTGGCGTCGGGCCAAGCTACCAATGCTGCACGTGGAGAAGGGGGCTCACCCTCTCGACTCCCTCCCTCTCTCCCCCCCCCCTCTCAGATCTAACTCGCTCACAGATCTGGCCTTCCTCGGATCTCTCTCTTGTTGACACCTAATTTGTCCTTTCAAATACATATTAAAAAAAAAAGGGCGAGAAAGGCCGGGTTGGGTCAGATCCGACCCTGGCCTGGCCCACCTCTCTTTCATTTCCCTCTTGCTAGGCCCGACCCATCCCAGCTTGTCTTCTTCCTCCAAGCTAGTCTTCGCACGCGCACCAACCAAGGAGAAGAGAACACATAGAGGGCAGAGAGGAAAATGGGGAAGGAAAGGAAGAGGATAGGGCTCAAGAACGAAGCCGAAGAGAAGGAGAGCCCTCCCAGAATGCCTCACCATCGCTGGTGAACCACTCGATCGATGCCGATCGCTGCATTCTCTCCGGAACCCAAGTAGGCATTCTATCAAACACCTAGTGTGTGTCTTGTGGAACCGAGCCGACAGGAGCTCACCCCAACCAGTTCGAGCGAGCTTCACCACCACCCATCCCCCATTGCGTTGCTTGACGCTCTGGCAGGTCTCTCTAGAATTTTGGGTCCGTGGTCAGGCCTCGGCCGACCCAAAGTCCTTTTTTTTACTAATGCCCACCACTCGTTCGCTGAAAGGCCCAACTGAACCCTCCTTTTCAACTCCTCTATGTAGAGCCCCAACTAGGATGTTTGGCCATTGGAGTGCCGTCTAGCCAAAGGCCACCTGTGCCGCTTGCCGTTGCTATCTTCCCTATTGTGATCGTACATATCGTGGAGCAGGGGCCACGGGTCGGCGGAATGCCGTCCTCGACCGACGCCCTGCCGCTCGCTGCTGAGACCCTCGACCTCAGGGGTCGAGCCACCCTAACCCTGCCTAATTAAAGCGGAGCGGCCGTGCCTTGGCCGGAGAGCTGCCTAGGTTGCTCGCCGCCATGGCTTCCCCAATCGCGACCGAGTGGTCACGAGCTAGGGGTTGCGGGCTAAGCTGGGTTGAATCACAAATCTGGCTAGCTTAGCCTCTTTTGCTAGGGATTGAGCCTGTTGGATAGGGCCCAACCCCAAACCAAGTAAAGGCCCGACCAACTTTGGTTGGGCCCGGCCCTTTCAGGCGGGTTGAACGGCCCGCCCCCAGTCGGGTCGGACTTGGGCGGGTTTAACCTATCCCCCCCAACCGGGTTAGATTCGGGCTCGGGTTAGACCAGACTGGACCTGACCCGGCCTAGTTGAAAAAAAATATATTTTTTCGATTTTTTTCTAGAAATTAAAAAATGCGAGAATTTGGTTAGGAATTGCCATGTCTTACATTCTTAGTGTAATTAGGCCTTTGTTTGCTTGCACATTGATTATGTCGCATGTTTAATTTACATATTTAATTATGTTTGCAAATGTTTAGTTGCACATGCCAAATTTTACTGTAATTAGGATCTTGGTCGCTAATTTTTATTTTAATGATTGCGTACCTGCATGATCACTTCGCATGTTAGTGAATCGACCTAAAATTAATCCAAACTGCTTGACAGAATTTCTTTTCAAAATGAACAAGATTAGATACCGAAAAGGCACTAATTAGTTAATTAGTGTAACGAAATCCCCGATCCTAAATTCTCTGGTTATATAGAAAGATACACTCCCATGCCAATAATAAATAGGCATATGATGACTTTTAATTGTCTAATTTAAAGAAAAAATCACATGATTGATGAATTATTCAATTCTTTGAAATGAAGCGTATGTTGACCCTAAAAAATATCATAAGTTTCGTAGTCAATAATTTGGTCAGCGGGGCCTGCCAGAGTGACACCGAAAGCAGAAAATGGCTAATTGCTCGTAATGATCAGTCCGTAAAGTGCATTAAGCAGAAAATGGCTAATTTTTGGGAATGATCTCTCCGTAAAGTGCATTTGGTTTACAAGAAGACCCAATTCTTATCTACAAAAATGTTAACATGCAGCAACCAAGTGTTGGAATGAAGGAGTCGATGTAAATGTCGGTTACTGACAAGTAGAGGAGTCGATATAACCATTACGTATTTATTAATCAATTAATGAACACCAGTTGCTCACTATTATCTTGCAATTTATCTTCATATTCGAATATGTTTATATGGTTAGCCACAATTGTCTATGGTCTTCGTTCTTTAAATTTTCTTTGTCAAATTGCATTTCCTATCCAAGAATCAGCAGATGACCCCTTATATGCTTTGTCAATTGGTTTATCCATCCATCATTTTTTTTTTTTTTTGGTCTGTATCCATCCATCATTTGAAAGGTGCTTTGTTGACACTTTTTGACAAAATACCAACAAATTTTAGCCATTAGATTGAGATGAAAAGATGCCAACTGTCAAATTTTGCTTGTTATTACCAAAAGCATTGTTTGGCTCATGTTGGTGTCCGGTTCATGACATGACAGCTTCCTCAGATTAAAATATGTTTCGTCGAAAAGTATCGACAAAGCACCTTTTAAAATATGGATCGATGAATCAATTGACAAAGGATACGAGGTTTCCTTTGTTCTTGGATAAGAAATGTAATTTGACGGGAAAATTACAAGCACAAAGACTAAAAGCAATCACGGTTAGTTATGTAAAGATACTAGAAATGCAAAAATAAACTGGAAGATAAAGATAAATAACTAATGTTTATTCATTGATTGGCGTTATATTTAACTGTTACATCCACTCCATTAACTGGCGTTATATTTAACTGTTACATCCACTCCATTAACTTGATAATTATATCAACTCATTCGTTCCAACACTTGGCCTCTGCACGTTGACATTTTTGTTAATAAGAATTGAGTCTTCTTGTCGACTTGCACTTTACCGACTGATTATTGCCGACACTCGGCCACTAAATCAAAAAGTTTCCAACTTCCTGAAAAACGGACCTATAATTTCCCATTATTCATATTATTCTCAATCAAACACCTAATCACTCTTCAACCCAAAAAAAGAAAAACACCTAATCACTCATTGCTAAGCTACACAACAACACTCCCCAACCAATAATGCTAGGGATTTTGCTGCCACACATAAGAAAAACTTGTTAGTCACGAAAGCGCAATCCCACACGTAGCTAGAGACAAAAACACGTATAATTATGTGGAGAGATTAATGCACCTATATTAGAATCCATCATTTTTTATGCGGAAAAATGATGATCCGAAGTACAAGTGCTTCTCCTCTATTGCCTTATGTATCATTGGCTCAATGAAATGGCCCCTCATCCTTAGCGTTTAGTGAACGCTCATTATGTGAGGATAATTGTATGTGTTAGGGTTAGATAAGAAACTTGAGTATTATCTATAGAGTGTTCAGCTAGGCCCTCTCATTACGAGCCGGGTTCAACTCAGCCCATACTAGTCAGCCCCATATTATATTAATTAAGAAATATTCTATCTCATTTTATAAACCAATTCCGTAAAATGGTAAATTATAATATTAATTAATATAGTCCACATTTGAAAAAATCTTACAAAACTATCACCCCAATTCATCTATGAATATTCTACAAGCTTCCGCTTGTTTGAATCTTCTGTTAGTGGATCCAAAAAAGCAGCCTCGCCATGAACGGCAAATTTAGGAATAATTAGCTGGTCGTAAGACACATCAAAAGGCGGGTTACTATTATACCCAATCACGTCAATAGAGCTCCTTGATACATGATCATTTTCATTCAAGCTTTGAGCACTCTTCGGCATTGGGTCCTTTGGTTCTTTGAGGTTCGTCGAACTGGGTTGTCTGGGCTGCGTTTGGTAGAACACCTTGGACACGACCAGCTCTCCATCTCTCTCCTCTTCGCTTTTGCCGAGGTGGTATTGGTGCATCACCCAGTTGGTCTTCTCAGGCTTCCTTTGCCTCCCGTGACTGTTGTAAAGCACAAGTATCTTCTTGAACCCCTTCACCACTCTGCCTGCGAGGACCGACCTTGTCTTACCGGTCTTGTGCCATCTAGTCTCACTCTCATCAGCGTCCTTGTGCACTCGGCGCCGTTTCCTAGTCCCAGTGGCATATGCCTTCGAAGGCCGGTGGAAGAAGTGGCGGATTTGTCCGTCTTTGCTTACTCCTGCGTGATGTGCATAGAAGAGACACTCATATGAGATTTGTAGAAAATGGAAATTGAGTGTCATAGAGGTGATCAGCTCATGTAATAAATAAAGATGATCTGAGTGGTAGTTATATTTCCTACTATTCGACATTAGATTATCTACTATGCAAATGAATACTTGATCGGTTGAGTATTCAGTTTCAATATAAACTGTTGATTGTTGCACCCTTCTGTGGATATTTGCAATCCTCATTTGAGCTGTTGCATCCAAATATGGAGTGCCTGAATTTTGAGCTCCTCGTCAAAGTTAGTAAGAAAACAGCAACTTATCGTGCAACATTTGCATGTAGACTATACAATGTTTGGCATGACATGAGGGGGGACCAGGTCATGCGACGGACACAAGCTAGACTTCGAAGCAAAAGATCCTAGATTTCATAGAAGAAGGTGGATGAACAGGAAACTCCTAAGACCCCCAACAAGAAAATGGATGACAACTCGACCATCAACATGAGCATGAGAGCATCTGAAGAGCAATTGATTATATAGAAGGGAAAAATCTAAAGCGGAAATTCGAAATGTATCTTCCCCATAAATTTGTTGCATGCATTTTCCTAACCTAAGTTAATTACTCAATGCAATTCATACGAATTAGAACCATTTTTTTGGGACATGCTAAACAAAATCAAGCTAGCTTTTATTACATTGCATAACAAATTGACGCAGATGCAGGACAGAAGAGTTTCTCGAGCAATCTGA
This sequence comes from Eucalyptus cloeziana, assembly GCA_014182715.1. Classification (NCBI taxonomy): domain Eukaryota; kingdom Viridiplantae; phylum Streptophyta; class Magnoliopsida; order Myrtales; family Myrtaceae; genus Eucalyptus; species Eucalyptus cloeziana. The sequence goes on from CM024637.1 coordinate 10,896,450, forward strand.
TAGGCACTGGCGATGAGCTTAGAATTAGATTTCACATTCTGGAGCCAATAAGCAATAACTTTAGATCTGAGGGGAGTTAGTAGACCCATGACATCAATTCGAAGAGCTCCCTCAAATTCCTACTCTACGCATTTCTAAGTTGGGTAACTTATTTGAGACCATTTTCAGTCTCAAAATAATCCGCTTGCATGTGTTTCTCCGTGGTAATCTATTTTAGACTTGTTTTCATCACAATTTTGGCCCCTTTTTTATGCTTGTTCTTGCTTTAAATATTTCGATTATGCTTGAATTCTGAATTAAGTAGGGTTTCAAGGGTGTTTTCACCTGACTCTAGTTGTAAAGAACAATGTTGGAAATTGGTGATCCATTTTCAACAAAATCTAGAGACATATTTCTTCATCAAGAAGTAGCTGAATGAAGGCAAGCAAGCAGCGGCTAAGGAAATGTCTATAGTCGACTAGATTTGTGTAGAAAAGTCCACAAAATCATCCCTGCAAATGGCAGAGATAGTTGTCTTGAAAGTCGGTTCACAAAGCTCTATGATAGAGCTAGCTAAGGCTAAGAGCTATAGAACAGAGATTTTTCCATGACTTAGTGGGTGCAATTTGGGGAGTCGGACACTTGAAGTGCTAAAACTTAGCACGAGGGGATACTTGAGTGCCAAAAATTAGGTAATGTATATTTAAGTGTCAAAATTGAAGCAAAATGGATAAGTTAAATGCCAACGGTGAGAAAATCTAGCTAAAATGTTGATGTGTAATTTTTTCAATGAGATAAGTGCAAAACCACATCGTTTTGCACACTGGCATGGAAAGAAAAGCCAAAAATGACGTCATTTTACCTCATATTTGAATATAAATATAAATATTAATTTAAATAAATTTTAAACTAAATTTAAAATAATAAATAAATAAATATTTTAAAAAAAAAAAAGAAGAAAAAAAAAGGAAGAGGAGGTAGTAGGCAAGGGCTCGCCCTCATCATCACCTCCCCATCATTGCCGAGAAGGGCTAGCGACGATGGGGGAGGGTTAGTCGAGGTCATTGACCCCTAGCTAGGGGCCGAAGACCCTGGTCAGCCCGGGGCCGACGACCTAGGCCAATTGATGGTGAGGGCCCGTGAGCATTCGCCTAGATCTGTGGCGAGGGTCACGGCCCTCATCCGACTAGTATAAGGGCCACAATTGGCTAGGGGATCACCCCAATGGGCGATGGGCGTTGGCCCTTGGCTAGCCGGGGCAAAGGTCGAAACCCTTGAGCCCTCACCATCGGTTAGCTAGGCTCATCGACCCCTAGCCGGGGCCTGGCGACCCCGGATGATCCTCCCCCACCATCACCAACCCTTCCCCGCAATGGTGGGAAAGCGGTGACGAGGGCTGAGCCCTTGCCTATTTCCTCCTCCTTTTTAAAAAAAAAAAAATAAATATAAGTTTCTCAATTTAATTAATATTTATATTAAAATTCAAAAATAAAAGACAAAATAATGATGTTTTGGTTCTTCATCACTAACTCATCTCTCCGATGTGCCACATAGGCGAGCTATATTATTTAAAAATTATTATGTAGGATTTTTGGCCATCTTCGCTAGACTTGACACTTAGGTATCCCATTTTTGAAAAAAGGTGGCATCTAAGTGTCACTTTCATAACTTTGGCACTTAAGTATCATTCCATGTCAAGTTTTGACACTTTAGGTATACTTTTGTCATGCAATTTACCTATAAATAGGCAAGGAGCCACTCATGCAAGAAGCGTGGGGGAGTAGAACTAAGATAGCTTATGTACCATGAAATACTCCTCCATCACCAATACTTCTTGTACTACCCATTTTCATCAACTAGATAAACTATATCCCATGACCTTTGTCCCTTGAACCATCCTACCTTGTCCCTTATTCATCCATTACTAGATACATACTACACTTACACACTTGCACATCATTAATCAAAAACTTTCATCGATACCCTAACCATGCTACTGCACACATTTAAATTTTCAACAACAAGCTTCTTTCTCTGAACGTAATGTTTTTGATAGTTCTGCTAGCTGCGCTTTGAGTATCTCGTGCAGTTATGCATGTGGGCAAGTTCTTTTTGTGTTTTACACTGCTAACAGTCATAATTGATTTCTATTGTATAAATGTTAAGTCTGGTTTACACAAAATGTCTTGCTGTAGTTTCACTATGTATATTCTCATCATTAATTTTGAAAGCATACAAACATTCAAATTCATACATGACATGCATTTACAACAGTTTTGTAAATTAAACTTATACAGACTGAAAAGATTATAAATAATTAAAAGTCACTCCTATAATGACAACCAGAACTTTAAAATCTGTTTCTACAAGACTTTTGTATGATATACTCGAAGATGATCAATTTGACGTTGTTGGAAATTGTGATCCATTTTCAACAAAATCTGGAAACTACTCACTTAATCATGAAGAAAGAAGAGTCAACAACGTGAACAACAATTAGTTAATATCCAGAGTAGCCTAGAGAACGAGCAGCAAATCTCTGGCTTGGAGGGTGTACGCATGATGCAGGAAAACTAGCTATATAAGTCCTAGGCAGTGGCTGAAAAAGACAAGAACAGCTGCAAGTTGATGGCTGGAGATGAGCTGTAAAGAGAAGTCCAGACTATCTAAAGTTCTGAAGAAGACAATTGTTGCTAAACTGTGGCGGTGGAGACTCTATAAAAGTGCCGGGAATCATTCTTGTAAGAGTGTGTGAGAAGTATGAAAATAAACTTCATGTCATGTAGCTCCTACACCACATCTCCGCCAAATTATTTTGTTATGCTAGATAAAATATCTTTGTCCCATGAACCTTGCCTATATTCCTCTGTGTATCCTACCCTTGTCCATTCCTCTACAAACTATAACCTACACACATATAGTTGCACAATTCAAAAGACAAACTATCACCCTTATCAAAACCATGCTTCCATGTACATTCAAATTTTCAACATGGTATCAGAGCTAGGTCCATTTGGATGATTTTCGGCGTTTGTCCTCACCATCCTCAACTAAAATCCAAGGTTGAAGCCCGAACCCGAGCGAGAGCCAACAATGCCAGAGCCGGACCTAGAGCCGAAGTTGGAGCTAGAGCACAAGCTAACAATTACAACTAAGAGCATTTTGATGGCCCGAGCCATAGAGGACATCGTTGAAGAAAAGACATGCACATTTGAAGGTAAGGGCAAGTGTTTCGACAAAAGGATGCAAAAGATTGTGGAACAAAGACTGCATAAAAGGCATGAGACAAACTACTGGAGAAATTTCAAGGTGCGTTTGGGATTTTATGACACAATGTCCAGAGTATTATGAAAAAGGATCAAGGGGAAGTGTTGGAAATTGTAATTCATTTTCAACAAAATCTGGAAACTACTAGCTTAATCATGAAGAAAGAAGAGTCAAGAACGTGAACAACAATTAGTTAATATCCAGAGCAGCCTAGAGTCCAAGTAGCAAATCTCTAGCTTGGAGGTTGTATGTGTGATGCAAAGAAAGACAGCTATAAGAGTCCTAGGTGATGGCTGAATAAGACAAGGACGGCTGTAAGTTGATGGCTAGAGATGAGCTGTAAAGAGAAGTCCGACTATCGAAGGCGGTGGAGAAGACAATTGTCGCTAAACTATGACGGTGGAGACTCTCTATAAAAGGGCTAGGAATCATTCTTGTAAGAGTGTGTGAGAAAGCATGAAAATAAACTCCATATCATGTAGCTCCTTTACCACATCTCCACCAAACTATTTTATCATGTTAGATAAAATATTTTTGTCCCATAAACCTTGCCTATATTCTCTGTGTGTCATACCCTTGTCTATTCCTCTACAAACTATAACCTACACACATGCACAACTTCAAAACACAAACTATCATCCATATCAAAACCATACTCATGCACACATTCAAATTTTCAACATGGTATTAAAGCTAGGTACATTTGGATAGTTTTGGGCATTTGTCCTCACCATCCTTAACTAAAATCAAGGCCAGAGCCCAAGCTCAAGCAAGAGCCAACGGTGCTTGAGTTAAAGCAGAATTCAGAGCTAAAACTAAAGCCAAAGCCAGAGCTAGAGCCTATGAGAGCCAGAGCTAGAGTCCAAGCTAACAATTACAACTAAGAGCATTTTGATGACTTGAGACATATGGGACATTGCTGAAGAAAAGAAATGCACATTTGAAGGTTGGCGCAAGTGTTTCGACAAAAGGATGCAAGGGATTGTGGAATGAAGACGGTATAAAAGGCATGAGACAAACTACTAGAGGAATTTAAGGTACATCTGAGACTTTATGACACAATGTCTGGAGTATTCTGAAAATGGGTCAAGGGAGAGTGTTGGAAATTGTGATCTATTTTCAACAAAATCGGGAAACTACTCGCTTAATCATGAAGAAAGAAGAGTCAAGAACGTGAACAACAATTAGTTAATATCTAGAGAGCCTAGAGAACGAGTAGCAAATCTCTAGCTTGGATGTTGTATGTGTGACGCAAGAAAAGCCAGCTATAAGAGTTGTAGGTGGTGGCCAAATAAGACAAGAAGGGCTGCAAGTTGATGGCTGGAGATGAGCTGTAAAGAGAAGTCTAGACTATCTACGGCGGTGGAGAAGACAATTGTTGCTGAACTATGGTGGTGGAGACTCTCTATAAAAAGGGCTGGGAATCATTTTTATAAGAGTGTGTGAGGAGCATGAAAATAAACTCCATATCATGTGCTCCAACGTCATATCTCTGCCAAACTATTTTGTTAAGCTAGATAAAATATCTGTCCCATAAACCTTGCCTATATTCCTCTATGTACCCTACCCTATTCCACTCCTCTACAAACTATAACCTACATGCATACACTTAACGCAAATTCAAAAGACAAACTATCATCCATATCAAAACCATGCTTTCATGCACATTCAAATTTTCAACATGGCATCAGAGTTAGGTACATTTGGATGGTTTTAGGCGTTTGTCCTCACCATCCTTAACTAAAATCAAGACTAGAGCCCAAGCTCGAGCAAGAGCAAATAGCTCTAGAGTAGGAGCTGGAGCTAGAGCCTACGAGAGCCAGAGCTAGAGCCCCAACTAACAACTACAACTAAGAGCATTTTAATGGCCTGAGACATATGGGACATTGTTGAAGAAAAGAAATGCACATTTGAAGGTAGGTGCAAGTGTTTCAACAAAAAGATGCAAGGGATTGTGGAATGAAGACGATATAAAAGGCATGTGACAAACTACTAGAGGAATTTCAAGGTACATCCAAGGCTTTATGACACAATGTCCGAAGTATTCCGAAAATGGATCAAGGGGGAGTTTTGGAAATTTTGATCCATTTTCAACAAAATCTGAAAACTACTCACTTAATCATGAAGAAAGAAGAGTCAAGTACACGAACAATAATTAGTTAATATCTAGAGCAACCTAGAGAATGATCAGCAAATCTCTAGCTTGGAGGTTGTATGTGTGATACAAGAAAAGCCAACTATAAGAGTCCTAGGCAGTGGCTGAATAAGACAAGAACAGCTGCAACTTGATGGCTAGAGATGAGTTGTAAAGAGAAGTCCAGACTATTGAAGGCGGTGGAGAAGACAATTGTTGCTAAACTATGGTGGTGGAGACTCTATAAAAGGGCTAGAAATCATTCTTGTAAGAACGTGTGAGGAGCATGAAAATAAACTCCCTATCATGTAGCTCCCACACCATATCTCCACCATACTATTTTGTTAAGCTAGATAAAATATCTTTGTCCCATAAACCTTGCCTATATTCCTCTATGTATCCTACCCTTGTCCATTCCTCTACAAACTATAACTTACACACATACACTTGCACAAATTCAAAGCACAAACTATTATTCATATCAAAATCATGCTTCCACGCATTTTCAAATTTTCAACAGATGTTTTATATTAAACCGATTTGTTGAGAATCATACTCTCGAACAAGAAAGGTGATTTGGGATTGAGCAGTATGCTTGACAATCTTGAAAGCGCTCATTAAAAAGAAATCACAGCCACACAATTATAAAGACTTTTGTTCTGTGAAAGGTTTACCTAAAAACTGATGGCACGTGAAGAGCAATGTCTCAATCATGAAGAGATGAGAATAATTGGACTAAGTTCCAACTAAAAGAGAGGAGACACATTGATGTTCCAATCAATAAAAGACCATAATATATGCAACAATATCTTGTAAGTGCAACTAATTCTTCATTAGTACACAATTCCCCGACCAAAGATGTCTACTTTACCCCAGAACAAGCTTGAACATCATCAAACGAACTCCCAACAGAGATTCATTTTCCAGTATATCTTGGAAGTATTTGAACACGATCCTAAACTGCCAAATCTGAAACCAGAAGTTGTATACTCTTTGTAGACAATTCAAGTATTTGATTATCTAAGATGTTGGTACACTGAAGAAAATTATACTTTCTTGAATCAAATTGTATAAAGGCGCAATTTCCTTTGTGCGTGCCATGACTATATGTTGATATCGTGCACATTCACATTTATGTCTAAGATATCTGTCTTAATAACTGATTAAACCTCTTTAGACTTACATATGAAAAAGAATTTGGGTCGAAAAGATAAGCATCTTTTCCTCTAAATTAAATATTAGGCAGAGGAATTACTCCCATTGCACAGTCCAAACATCCAAAAAGGCCAAAAGAAATGAAAAATCAAAGGAAAAAAATTTTCTTTCTATAAAAAAAGATTGATAACATTTAGAGTAACACATTAACTATTGTGAAATCATTCAGAGGGCAATGTTATTCCAGAATTACCCGGAAGTCTCTCCGGGTGTGTAGAACAAATCCCATCATCTCCTTCCAATGTGGTAATGAACTGATCAATGAGAAAATGAATCTTCCTCACGTCCCCCATTATCTTCGCTTCCAAATGCTCCAAGATTTCTTGGTCAGTCGGATCAAACTTCACTCCCGCTGGTAGTCCCACCAAATCATGAACAATCTCCCTCTACACAGAATAATTTCATAATTGCACAGATCATAAATGACAAAAAAATAAAACCCTCGAGAGGAAACTAAATATACAATACAAAACCAAAACAAAAAAGAAAAAGAAAGTGATAAATACCTGATCAAATAATTGGAAGCTGTGGCCACATGATGGGCATGCTATGGTGGGAAGAAGAGTGTTGTCGTCATCGTCATCTTCATCCCTAGGGTTACAACTTGCTGGGATTATGGCTCTTCCATCTTCCGTTTGCCACGTCATTTCTTTTCTGTTCTTCTCTGGCTCTCTTGCACATCCCACACTAAGATTTTATCTATTTTCTTAGGCTCCAAACTCAAGCTTAGGCGACACCTCTACTAATTACTGCATACAAAAAAGAGGTTTTTAATCTTACTAAACGGAACAGTTTAGAGATTTCGGTTCTTCTAGAGACTATCCTCTGTGAGAGAGAGAGAGAGAGAGAGACAGAGAGAGCTTTTTATGAGGAGAGAGGTGGGAGAGAGAAGGGGATTATATTAATAGAGGACATTAATGTGTGAAAAAAAGAGTTTCTTGGACGTCAAGTTTGGTTTACATTACGTACATGCGCGCGTGCTGCAGACTTAAACCCTGTCCCTTGATCAGGTTTTATTTGATTTAATATGAACGTGGATCCTTTTCATTACTTTTTGTTGAGTAGTACGAGCTTTAGTAAATATTCGTGGAAAAGCCAGATAAAAGAAGAAAGTTATCTTTTTGACCAAAAAAGAAAAGCAAGAAAGCTAAAAGCGAAAGGATGTTAATGTATGAGAGAGAGAGAGAGAGAGAGAGAGAGAGAGAGAGAGAGAGTGGATGCGGTGTCCTAATCAAGAGTGGCCTTGAAGTTAAGTATAGATGCATGAAACTTACCAACCAACGATGAATACGACTACGAGCGTCGCTTGAAACAACCAGCATGTTCAGATGGGCTTATTTTGATCCATAAGCCAAGCAATTCCATTTCTAGTCTAAACAAAAAGGGATCGGTATTTCAAAATTTTGAAAACATTTGAGATGACTTTGAATGTTTTGTGTGGAGCTCAAGGATGCCGTCAACGGACTTGTTTGCCGCTATTGACAAAGCTTGACATGCCAACGATTCCGGGAAGAGAGAGAGAGAGTTCAATGGTACGGCGGGGCCGATGTAGTGCAGCTAGAGCTGGTTGGAGATGGTGGCGACAAAGTGGATTGAATGGGTTGACAAATCTGTCTATAAAGAAGAAAAGGACGGATTTTTGCATTTAGAGAGGTATGACTAATAAGGAGATATACTGTACGTGCAAAATATATTTTCAAAATTATGTAAGTCTAAGTAAGGTTAGACCCTCTTTACTTTCATTGGCTATTGAACACATCGAACTCTCTTGATATTACATCATCTTAAGGTCATATGCGATAATATCTACATATTTTTTCCCAACTTTTTAAGGGTAACTTTTTTTTTTTCGTGAGAAAGCCAATGAATATTTCATCGCATAGGGAAAGTAAGAAGAAAGATAACCTTTTAATGTCAGCTACCGACCAACCACAAGAATACATTTTAATAATTATTTCAATCTCATCGGGCAGAGTGGGAAATGTTTTTCTTACATTCAAATGCTCAATCGAAAACTTAAACCACGTTATGGTCGTTTTCCTACCAGGAAAAGATCTGATAAATTCCTCTTACGAAGCTCGATCTAAAATAATTACTTTCATAGGTGAAATCATATGGTAATCAAGTTGCATACTATGCAACGCTTATCTTCTTTGTAAATTGACTAAACTCGCACAACCGAGGCAAATAATTGCGAGGTATGTGCTTGTCGTTTCCAAGGAAGCAGTTGCAGAGAGCGAGAAATGAGGAGGAGACTGGCTGTCTGAATCGCAGAGCCCTTGGATCCGCCGACGAATAGCGTGTGGACGACAACTTCTAAAGAAAGTCGGTCCTCAGCTTCTAAAGGAAGCCACGCGCCCAAGAGAGAGAAGGCTTATGCGGTATGCTTCGTGAGAACGACCAATTCAACGTATGGATTGGGGGTTTCGTTCCGAAGTTTCTTCAATAGGAGGGTTCCTTCTCATAGACTCCAATTCTTTTTGACTTCTGGACGCGCAAGATAGACTCGAAAAAATGACAGATCATCATTCAGGTGTCTGGCTCCATCAATTTTGCGGAGAATATTTTTTAATTAATTTTCTTTTCCTTTTTTTTTCTTTTTCTTCTTTTTTGGCTGATTGCCGGCCTTGGCGATAGGCCATAGGCAAGCTCGAGTCTCATCAGATTCAACGAGCTTGGCAGCGCTCGAGCCTTTGGCTAGAGCCTCGACAACCTTTGGCGACCTTAGGTGAGGCTTGGGCCCCTCCTAGCTCACTGGATTTGGCAGGGCTTGAGCTTACTTGATGGCCTTGAGTGAGAGCTCAAGCCTTGCCGAAATCTGGCAAGGTTCGAACTCACTTGCAGCTGGTTGCCACGCCATGGCCCATGACTAGTCGAAGAAGAAGAAAACAAAGAAAGCAAAATGTTTAAAAATAAAAATTAAGAATTCAAAAAAATTAAAAATAAAAATAAGAGGAAAAGGTATTTGGTGAAAGAAAGTGCTTGGTGTAGAAGTGAAATAAAGAGGATGAAAAATGTCTTATGCTTTCTGAAAAACGAAAAACATTTTTCTCATTTTTTAGTGTTTTTTTTCCATTGGAGCCTTGACTAGTTTTTTTTTTTTTTTTGAATTGAGCACCGAAATACCTATAAAATGTTTTTCTGATAATTGTTTTCCATTAAACAACTGGAGTCTTAGTATTCATATGAAACTTCATGAATAAATGAATTTGGACGACTGAGTTTTTCCATTTGAGAATTGCCGAAAATACTAGGAGATATTATCATTACACCATTCCTCTCCTACATGTTTAGATTGACAAAAGGAGCATGTCGTTTTTCCAATAAGATGACACATGTTGGATTATACTTAATATATAGCGCAGAACACTATTTATCGAAAGTTTAAAAGGTAGGACAATGACGGGCGTCATAATTCATATCTGAAATGTGTGAGGGGAAACCCATAAGTGCATGAATGGAACATTTCTAAGATAAGAAGGGAACTCCATAGGGCACGGTTAGAGTCCTAGTAGTTTCCTCCCGTTACTTGGGTCGTAAGATGGGCCATTTGGATGTTGTGGGAAGTGGGTTTTGTTGTTTTGGATAACAAGTGTCACTGAATAAAGCAAACACAATCATCCATGATTTCCTACATATTAAAAAAAAACTTCAATTGCATTCCTCTTAACTTGGAAATTTTTATCCATCGATTAGACTCCAAGCTTGTTCCAATACCGAAATTGCATTGTCCATCTAGAAAAGGCCTAAGAAGACATGATCCCAAGTGAATACTTGACATGTCCTGCCTCTTCCAGGAGGGGTAAGACGGGGGTAGAAGAATTGGTTAAAGATCCACACCCAAGTTCCATAGCCCACTATCCCAACCTTGATTTTCCTATCCCCATAGGGAAAAGTCCATCCCTTTTTGGACTAGTTGTGGGTGAAGTACCTAGCTTTTTCGATTTGGCAATTTGATCTATGATTTGTCATTGAAATGTTCCCGATGTTCTTGGAAATTCTTACTTCCATTGGATCATTTATATCTATATGCATTAGGATCCCTATTCACATATCTCTCGGTACCATCCACGATTTTTTGTATATATTCAAAAATCTTTCTCATATTCACAGAGGATTCTTAAAAAAATAGAATTTATATCGAGAAAAATATATGCTTCAACTTTCTTGTGTTAAAACTTACGCCTGTAAACACAAAAAGGATTGTATGCACTTTTTTTATATTATCAACTAATCATAATGGTTTTTTTTTTATTATAGCATGGTATTTGATTCGCCAAATACATCATTGTTTTTATCCTTCGATAAAAAGATTCATCCATGTAATTGGTACCATCCAACCAAATCCAATTCCATTATGTTTACTTATTCAATTTTATTTTCGAAGTTAAAAATCATTTCTTCTTATCTTTTGTAAGTTTTTCTATTTGATTCTTAGTTGTGCTAGTTCTATCAACCAGGTCTTTCAATTTTTTCTTCTGTCAAAGAAGAATCTCTCAAACCCATAAATCGAATTTGAGATGACTTATGTACACCCCTTTACATTATTTTTACTTTATTTAGACATGATGAATCTTACATATTCACAGGTTCCGTTGTTCCCATATAGCACCCTTGGGGTTTCCTATTTGATAGTATCGAAAGGACTAATTCATTGGGACTTCCCTATAAGGAGTGTGAGAGCAAAACATTTGCGGCATACCTCAAGAAGTACCAATCTCCCTTGGCAAATATCTTTCCACACACTACAAGCGACGGATAAAAGGCATAGTGAATCACTAGTAGCAGGAAGATGCCCATGGGCAAACATTTTACAGGAATGAGAAGTGGGCAACGAGAAATTGGCCACATTAGAATTACCTGGGGAGGTCTGTATGATATCCAAAAACTACTCAGCAACCATTGAACAAGTGGGGAATATTGGCATGAACAAGAGAAAGTTGGATAGAGTCTAAATGTTGGCTAGATAAATGTTCTATAATAAGAATAATTATGAACCCTATAGACCATCCCCATGGGCATGGTAAAGGGTGTAGCAGGCAACCTGATGGACTTCATTGGTCGAGGACTACATGAATGAAGGGGTTGTCATATTCGAAGTTGGAATCTCTTGATTCTATTTTAACTTGAATCATAATAAGTGTAAAATGTACTGAAACAGATTGTTCTAAAGATTAATAGTAATTTCCACACTTTGAGATCCAAAGTTCAATTCTTTCTCTTCTAAGTCGAAAGTTAGCCACCATGTAATTATCTATTTGATTGCAAGATAGGGTGTTTGTGAAGCTCCTTAGTCAATGGTCAAGAACGACCCCAGGGATAGGAGGAGATCCGGTCACGCTAATGTTAGGTAAACGAGTTTTTTGGTTTTGAATAGTGAGACGGGTTTGAGGTCAATTGATAAAATTATTACATCATTTGAGACTGATTTGGTATTTTATTATTGGGACACCTACTATCGGAACTCAATATGTATAAAAAAAAAGATGGTTTATAAAGGTTGACAACAATCTGTAATGACTAAGAACATAGCATCTTTTAATTACGATATTTACAAAGTTGTTGACACCAAATTTTTTGTGGATAAATTGTTATTGAATGTCTGAAAAAAAAAAGAAAAAAGGGATTGAGTTCACTGATAAGGCTATAATTTGACCCCTAACAAAAAAATTGATTGATTCGGCACCATCTTGGACCTGATTTCATTTATCTGCATTTAGAAACTAGGAGCATCATAGTAAAAAAGAATTAGTGATCATGAATTTTATTAACAAAAATTAGGAATCAAATTATCTGACAACAGTGGAATTCAATCTGTCGCCAAAAACACCGACCTTGCACGATTTTGCATTCATTTCATTGCATCTGGTGATTAGAGACAAGGTAATTTTTAATACCTCAGGCCCAACACAAGAAGATTTGGAACGACAGAACTCCCAAGGCCCTCAAAGCTCGAAGGAACCCTTGGTGCCCCTGGCCCATCACCTTGACTAAATTGGACTAAACAAAGGTTAAAATTTGGCTAAATTGAAAGGAAGTAGGGGCTGCAATTGAAATCCAAAGCAAAGGAGAGAGGCCGAATGCAATTAAGCAAAAGCCAAGGGACCATATTGCAAAATTCACCCAAATCTTTGCAAGGTCAGATGGGGCATCTAAAATGTGAATATTTTTTTTTTTTGTCAACAATTGAGCAAAATTTCAATTGAAATTGAGAACCGAAGACCGGGAAAAGAGCCAAGGGTCAAATTAGAGCAAAATGAACAATAGGTGATTCATCCCAATCGGAGGTCGGGAGAGTAATCAAAATCCGATTGACATTAGTCAAAAAATTTTAGATGGTGAGTAGCTAGTCATGGCTTGTAGAAGAAAGAGCCTTCCAGGAAAATTAGGAAATAGTGAACCAAATAACATGTAGGTAAAACTAGCTACGTTGTAGTTTTTAGGTGTTGAGTGGCTAGTCATGGCTTGGAAATAAATATTAGCTGTAGCTCGAATTCGAGCTTGATGGGCCCCACCACAAAAAAACTCTCTCTCTCTCTCTCCATTTGAATTCATGAAAGTCTCCCTCTTCATTAATTGCATGCGCTCTCTCTTTCTTCTACCGCAGGCCTTCTCCTTTCTCTTCTTCCTTCAGCGTCTCTCTCTCTTCCTTTGAAAAAAAATAAAAAATCTCCTGCACACACGTTAACTCTCTCTACTTCCTCTGTCTCGCAAGTAGGGAACCAAGCCTACTCTCTCTCTCGCTTCCGTGAGCCGTTGCCGCTCTCGCTAGAAGCAGCGACGACTGCGGCGATCCTCAACTGGCCATCGTCAAGCATGGTCTGGTTCAAGCAGAGTACAAGTTTTAGAGGCAATGTCTGTGGAATAAAGACTTCAAGCACGATCTAGCCCTTAAGCAACTTGTTCAAAGGAAAGACTAGTTCAAGTCCCGAAGTCGAGGTCCGAGGGCTCGTTTTGGAGTGTTGGCAAGGCGACCCATTTGGCTTCCATCTCGGTTCGGCGTCCATTGCCGGTTGCCACTGCCAATTCACGCAACAAAAAAGCAAACGAAGCCCTCTCTCTCTCTCTCTCTCTCTCTCTCTTCAAGAGCCGTTGCCGGTCACATCCTGAGCTCAGATCCACCGCCTTTGGCACGTCACCTCCACCCCCACCTCTGCCATCACCTCTGTTGGAGTACATTTGTTATGCTATTACTTTGGGTCCCTTATTTTCTACATCGAGCCTCTGCCGGAGTATTACTGACTGGTTCAAAAGAAACGAGTTCGGTTTTCTTGTCTATCTATGGTCAAGTGTAATTTTTTTTTCCCACTTCATGACTTTCGTAGCTCTGTTTGAGCAAGTTATCCCTCCATGAGCAAGAGAGCAAACAAAATGGCTATGTGTATGCATGTTTAAGTTAGTTTGAGTATATTGTAATAGTTGTGTAAGACAATATTTGAGTGTTATACTTGTGTTGCAATTTAGTATAAGGAGTGTCTTTTAATTGTCTATTACAATTCTCTAGTATTACCACCACAATGTTTCCACATACCTTACAAGTGGTATTAGAGCAAAGGGTCGCATACCCTGCAAATGGATCGGAGTAGTGACTCTTTAATCCCTTTTCATCTTTGTTTCCATTATCGAGTAGTTTATGAAGTGGCTAAAGTGTTCCCTTAGTTTTGCCAACTGTGCATATATTGCAGTAGGTTTTTCATCCGACTTTAAAGCCTTATGAGCGGAATTCCGGTTGTTGTTCCAAAGACTTCGCGGGAGTTTGTGTAATTAAATCAATTTTATCTCTCTAGAGGTTGAAATTAGAAGAGTCGTATCAACAGAATACATGTAAGGGTACTTGGGATGAACTCACTGCAGTTGGAGCTCGATTTGGCACTGGCTAAAACCTCACTGTCTTGGGTATAATGGTGGCAACTGCAAATTTAGTGCTTGCATTAGATGGCGAGGAATACCAGCAAGGAGCTCCGAGAAGGATAGAAAATTCAAGTTGGTGGGTTGTGAAGCAATTGGCCTCTGATCACCACTCAGTTTGGTAAGGATTATACAGTTGCAGATAGAGATCATCCAGACAGGTTTTCTACAACACCAATTCAAATTAACACCCAATCAGTAATACATCTACCAACTGCTATTTCAACTTCCAAACTTGTGGACGAACACCCCCAACAACCTATGATGTATTAATGTAAAAAATAGAGTACACTTGTTCAACGAAAGCAGATTTGAACAGAATAATTTGCAACAATAAATTGGACAAAAAAAGGTATGGCTTATTTCATGGTGGCCAACTCTAAAGCCTTTGATTAAACCGTCGGATAACCTAACACGTGCAAATTAACTAACGCTGCGTTTGGTAACATTTCTATTAAAAAATTGTTCATGGCAACAGAAATAGAAAAAATTATTTCTGTTTCGGGGAACAATTTTTGAATAGAAGAATGTGTTTGGTAAACTTGTATAATTTATGTTCCTTGCTGGGAGCGCCGGCGAGGTCACCGGCCCTTGATGGCCGGTTGCCGGCCATGGCTAAGGCCGGTGACTGGCCAAAGAAAAAAGAAGAAGAAAAAGGAGAAAAAAAAAAAGTGTTTCTCGGAAGTGTTCTTGGAAACAAGAAACAAGTTTGTTCTACTTTTCCAAATCTATTCCCGAAAACAAAAGTGTAAATAAACGCGTTTTTGTTTTTTTTTTTTGTTCCGAGGAACAAAAAAACAAAAAATTGTGTTTGGGGGAATAGAAACAGATTTAAACAAACAGGGCCTAAGTGACCACAAGAGCAAGGGACAGCTCATGGTGAGGGGCACTTGAGTTATGTTGCGGCTGGGACTGGATTAGCGTCGCTTGCTGAATAGGGGCACGATGAACAGTGTTATTGAGCCCCAAGTTTCGTGGTGTTGTCATGATGAGTTGGACTCTGCAGTGGAGACAAAAGTTGCTACCATAGAGTCACGGCTGGGGCAACAATTATTGCTCAATCAACACTGAGTTAGAAACATATAAACCTGTAAAACAAAGCTCAAGTTTGGTGAAGAAACAGAGCAGCGAAACAGCAATCAGCGGGACTACTCTAAGGCAGAAGGAGTTCCGCTTGAAATCGTTGAGGCTGGGCTGGGTATGCTGGAACCAGCGACTGATGTGTTGGAGATCCGTCGGGATTGGGCTAGAGGAATTCCACGACAGCCCGGGAAGGGACAAACAGGGACATCGACCTGCTTCAATCAGGAGATGAAACAGAGGATTAGGAGATGAAACAGAGGCCTAAATAGATCCCTTTTCATTTTGCTCTTCGGGGGGAGTGCTCAAGTTAGTTGACATACATTGTCCATATCATCTCCATTATGCCATTGTTAACAGGAATTTCTCATTTTGCAAGCAAAATTTGGCCCGAGTTTATGCGAGAGAGAACCCATCAGGGAATGGCGTGGCATTGCGTGAACCAAGAATTGGCAGCGACAGCCGGCAATGGCTGCCGAACCAAGATAAAAGCCAAATGGGTCGCCTTGCCAACACTCCAAAACGAGCCCTCGGACCTCGGCTTTGGGACTTGAACTAGTCTTTCCTCAGAACAAGTTGCTTAGGGGCTAGATTGTGTTTGATGTCTCTGTTTCACAGACGTAGACTCTAAAACTTGTACTTTTCTTGAGCTGGACCGTGCTTGACAATGGTTGGCTGAGGATCGCAGCGGCAGCAGTTGTCGCTCACTTCTAGATTTGGATTATGTCATGATGAAATGTGAGTTACGGTTAATATTTTCTCATGGTCTAGCTTTGAGAAAAACTAGGAAATGGTGAACTAAATAACATATTTTAGGTTAAAGTAGGTATGTTCTAGTTTAATAAAGGCTTGACGATGTCCCTTGATTAATCCAAATTTTGCGTGGGTGAGGGCGTAACGAGTGCACCAAAGTAAGCCCATGAATCCAGAAAGCCCAGAGATTCTGTTGAAGGTAGTCGATAACTAGTGAAGGAAAGCGAGACTTCCTGAAATAAATGAGGGAAGTTCGAGGCAAACCATGACTCGGGCATCAAATTAGGATATATCTAGTTGGAGTAGATGTCAAGGGAGTGGGCAAGAGAGGTCCAAGAATTGAGTTTCGCATGCTAACAAAAACCTTCGTGGTCAGCTGTCTTCTCTGCATGTTCCTCTTTCTAGCTCCAAAGAAACAATTTCCATCACCATTTAGAGGGAATTTTTTTTTTCTTGGGCAAGGACCACAGTATTCATCAAATGGGAGTCGAGGTGAGGATTCTATTTCATTTTTCACTTGAATTTAATGAGAAAAATGAAAAACAATCATCGTGGTATGGTCACTAGCTGCTGTCTTTTACTGGTATGAAGTTATCCCTAGCCTAAACTCGTTTCACTTGCAAATGGCATGCTGATAGAGGTTGTCAGTGAACTCTAAGTGTGTACCAGTTTAAGATGCTATGGATGTATACAAGCTCTTTGGGTGGATTGAACGGGTTGTGTATGCAAGCCATATGCGCATTATGCACAAATAATTACTGTGCATGTTACAAATAAGTGAGTATGTTGGCTATGGTGCAAAACCCTTGTCACGTGCGATTTTTATGAGCAAGTTATGGACATGAGTTATGAATGAATGGACAAATACGAGTTTGTGACATGTGTATACAAGCGGTGTATACCTGCTGTAAATGTCTGTGTATGAGAGGTGTGTACGCCATGTGGATGCTGTCCAGCTAAACAGTGGGTGTCGAATGGGTTGGAATGCTTGCTGTCCAAGTTGTGGATGTCGTGCTCTCAAGTTGCTCGTCTATAAATGCTATTCTTGACTAACGCATTTCGTCAAACAATTTGAGTGCGTTCTAGGAATTACGCTTTTCACAACAAATTTCCGCGCTTTTCAACTTTAAATTTGTCACACCCCTGTCGCGACCTACCCCTCGAGGGAGGGAATAGGTTTAGCGGTATTGCCTAAAGGACGGGCCTATAGCCCATGATTAGGCGCAGGTTCTCCCAAGCTCATACCTCACATGACGTTGGGGTATTTTTAAGAATTTGCAAAAAGGAGTTGCCACTAGCCTATTGGGGTCGGCTAGAAACGAAGTGAGGTATAGGAATGTACCTTGCTTCCTACACAACCAAAGAATCTAGGGTTGGAGATCTAATTACACTAATTGACCAATTAGTGTCATTTTGATACCTAATCTTGTTCATTTTAAAAGAAAAGATTTTTGTTAGGCACTTTGAATTGTTTTTATACTTATCCACTAATATGTGAGGTAATCATGCGGGTGCGCGATCATTAAAGTAACAATTTGCAGCTAAAATTCTAATTGAAATAAACTTTAGCACATGCAATTAAACATAATAAAATATGCAAATTAAACATGCGATATAATTAATACACAAGAAAATAAAAGCCTAATTAGACTAAGAAAGCAACATATGCCAATTCCTAACCAAACCCTACATTTTTTTTTTTTTAATTTTCGAATTTTTAAATTTTTTTAATTAATTTTTTTAAAAATAAAAATATATATTATTATTATTTTCACCCGGGCTGGGTTGGGTCTAGTCTGACTCGACCTGGGCCTAGACTCGGTTAGGCCGGTTGGGGGCGGGCCGACCGAGCTAGGCCCGACAATGGCCTGGTCGGGCCTTTGTGTGGCTGGATTGGGCCCAAGCGATGGGCCCAATCCCCACTGCCCCCATCTAGGCCCAACCTCAAGGTCAAACCCTAGAGTTGGGCCCACACTAGGTCCAACCTGGTGTTTGACATTGTTTAACGTTTCACCTTTTTGCTTGAATAAAAACATTTTTGCGAACCCCTTTTCTCGAGGGTCATCGACATGAAGCACACATAGTGACACCGGAAATAGGTCATGCAAATGATGCTATGCAATTGTATTTTTTGTTTTTTTTGTTTTTATGTTTTTTTTTTTCGTCTCAATTTATCTCTCATTTAAGAAAAAGAGATATTCAACTGTTTGTGCGAAGACTTGATGGGTCCTTCAATCGACTCTTTCCTCCGCCATTTCCTCATTGACCAATAGGGTGCCTGAAACACAAGTAGATATGCGTGTATGTAACATGTGCATGATATCAACGATGTTATGCATGATGCTATGTGACTCGGATTGTGCATGAAGTGGCTTTGCGGCCTTAATTTCATTCATGAAAAATATTTCTTGATTGCATCAGTGTTTACTCATGTCGATTCCATTCACGCTCAATCCCCTTTTGATCATTGTTGGTGTCATTGGAATTTGAGAGACTTTCTTCATGCACATCCGGGTCACGTGAGTCCTTATCATGATTATGCATAATGAAATGCCTGGGATGCGGTGAGATAAGTTAGAGCATGTTAACAATAAAGATCATGCATGTCGTTTTTGAAGAATCTTTTGAAGTATTTTTGTAAAAAGTTTCAAGAACTCATCCTCATATTCTTGGATTTCCTTGTCCTTGCAAAATAGTCAAGCTTAGGAGCATGTGGAGGTCCAGGCCTCAACGACCATCATAGGACTAGTTTGATATGATTCCACATGTCCTTAATAAAACATGCGTTTGCTTTATTGAATGAGGAAAGATAATGCCGTATTTTGACACATACCACCCTCGACCAACGGCTCAAGATCGGGGTTGACCATAGTTCATGCTACGAACGACATAGACAAGAAGGAAATAACAACAAGATCCCACGCAGAGGATTGGACATAAGACAAAAGATTAAGCTGAATGAGAACTGCCTTACTTTGGAGGGACAGCTACGACTTCGGAGGACTCAGCTTCCTTGCACGTTAGGATGGTGCATATGATGTCCTCCTCGAAAATTGAGTTCACTCCCTCTGCATGGTTTGGTAAGGGGTTTTGTTGCACGTTAGGCTGAACTTCCTTAAAAGTCAAGATGGTCCTATCTAGCAGATGTTGGACTTTGTATTTCAGCACATAGTAATTATCCACGTCATGCCCCTTTCTCCTATGTGGTACTTGCAGGTCTTGGTTACATCGAACCCGGCTAACTTCGTGGGGTTGTCCTTAGGTACCTCCTTCGCAACCATCCTCTTTTCGAGGAGCATAGGCAACAGCTTCTATAACGGGCGCGGTAATAGGGAAAATTCCCTTCGAATGGGTCTCTTGCTCTTGTCATATACCCGGGATGAGTTCCCTTGAGCCATTACAGGCTTATGCATGGGTGTTGAAGGTGGCCTAGAGAGAAATGGCTCTTGCATCAGCGCTACTTCAACCACATCAACCACAGTTTCCTTATCTTTCCTCGCCGGGAATTTCTTAGCGCTTCTAGTAGATATCCTTCCTTTGATGATTGCCCACTCGATTCCTTCACCCACATCTACCTGTTGTGAAAACGTTTGGCATCCTCTATACACTAATCCTTGGAAGTATTCACGGGGTAATGTCTTGAGGAATAGCTGTTTAATTTCCCTCTCATTCAAGTTCGGTTTCACCCATGAGGCCATGGTTCTCCACCTTTGCGCGAAGGCCTTAAATGATTCATTCATCTTTTTTTTTACGTGGGTCAACTCTTCCCTCTTGGGGGTGAGCTTGGTGTTGAACCTGTATTGCTGTAGGAACTCATTGGCTAAATCTTCCCAACCGGTGAATTCTTCGATGACCAGTGCAATGAACCACGTTAGGGCAATGCCTTCCAAGCAATCTTGGAACGTGTGAATGAGGAAGGGCACGTTGTCAGCGTAGCGAGCCATTTTCCTTAAGTAGTACCTAAGGTGAGTCTTGGGGGATCCTGTTCCGTCATACTTCCTTGTGAACTTAGGCTCTTGGAAAGTTTCGGAAGAAGGTCGTCTTGGTGTATGGGGACAACTTATCAACTCCTTTCAGCTCGTACTCTTGCAAGACGCACAGTTGCTCCTCCATCTTTGCTAGGCATTTTTCATTCTCTTCATCTAGGCGGGATGTTGGCTCTTCCTTCGGAGGAGGATCCAAGTTAATGACAATTGGCGTGATAGAAGGAGCTTCTCTGGCAGTTTCCTTTCCAGGGAGGTCGGTGATGTGCGGGCCTCCCGTCAATGGGAGAGTGTGTCCTGACGATGAGGAAGTGGATGTCCCAGTGATAGCTACGACAGGGGGCTCTTTGAGCTTTTGGCTTATCTCGAGCATCATCGTGATAAGTTGGGCTAACTAGTCCTCCATCTTGGCCATGTGTATTTGGTGTCTTCTTTCTCCATCCTAACTTTCGCATGAGTACAAATCAAGGATCTCTGCTTGGTCGTGTCGACAATCGGTAGAAGGCAATCGATTGGCTAGTACCTGAGCAATGATAGATAAGCATATATAAGCATGAGCAATAATTAGGCGGTCGACCCATGACAGAGATCTAATCACCCCAATTCGTTCGTTTCATTAAAAGCAAGGTTGCTACATAATGCAGGAAAAGATATGAGGGAGAACCCCTAAACAACGAAGCTATTTTGAAGACGGAAAGACACTCTCTTAACTCCTAACATTGAGACTCGAGAAAAACTTCTTAACATTGTAACTTATGTAGGCATGGTCCCACTACATATCGCACTTGACTCAATTTAACTAATGAGGATAGCTTCCACTCGTGGCAGCCCCACTAACTAGGGTCAACTTCAAGGCACGCTCCTCGGCCTCCTCGAGCTCCCTTTTAAGGAGCTTGATCTCGGCTCGGTAGGTGATCTTCAATGGCACTTCAGGAATCTTCGGGCGGAGGCTCTCCTTTAGGAGTGGAAATGATGCGAAGCTCAGGTACCTCCATCGTATGCTAACCAAAGTTACGACCAACCTAATTTGTCATAAACCGACCAAAAAAGGAAGGCGAATAAGTAAGTTGCGAAGAAAAGAATTTGAAAAGCTTACCCTACTCATCAAGTAGCAATGCCAATGACATAGACTTGCGCATGGGTGATTTTTTGATTTCTACTCTAGACGGCTTAAAATGGAGCCATAGGATCATCGGACCAAACCAATAAGATCGCGGCTAAGTTGTGTTACCCATGACTCCCGCTTCGTACAAAAACCGACTCGTATCGCATGGTTGCAGACCAAGGTGGGGACATTTGACATCAAGAAGGAAATTTTGGGGTTGAGATAGGCGACTCGTACTACATGATTATAGTCGGAGTGGTATCCACCTCATCACCATTTTAGGTGATCCTATGCAGCCCAAGTCTGGTGGTAGGTAATGTGTGTCATGGTATAGTGCAATGTAGAGAACGCAAGTGTGAGACAATTAATAAGCAAACAACACTTCATACATAAATAAACCATTCATTCTTACGCCCCCTACAAAACAAGGGTTACCAGTGACTTCCCCTTTTATATCTCCCAACTGCAAAAACATTTAACACTCACATTAGAACATATGTGATATTCTTGCTGCCAAACAAAAATGTTTTTTTTTTTTTAACAAGATCGATTCTGGCCTAAATTCTCTAGGGTCTAAAACCAGTCCCCAGCGGAGTCGCCAAATTGTTGCGACCTACCCCTCAAGGGGAGGGAATAGGTTTAGTGGTATTGCCTAAAGGACAGGCCTATAGCCCATGATTAGGCACGGGCTCTCCCAAGCCCATATTTTGCGTGACGTTAGGGTATTTTTAAGAATTTTGCAAAAAGGAGTCGTCACTAGCCTATTGGGGTTGACTAGAAACCAAGTGAGGCATGGGCTTCCTACACAACTAGAGAATCTAGGGTCGGTGACTTGATTACACTAATTGACCAATTAGTGTCATTTCGGTACCTAATATTGTTCATTTTAAAAGAAAATATTTTTGTCAGGCAGTTTAGATTGATTTTATACTTATCCACTAACATGCAGGTGCGCAATCATTAAAATGATAATTTGCAGTCAAAATCCTAATTGCAATAAACTTTAGCACATGCAATTAAACATGATAAAATATGCAAATTAAATATGCGATATAGTTAATATACGAACAAATAAATGCTTAATTACAATAAGAAGGCAAGACATGGAAATTCCTAACTAAAACCTACATTTTTATTAATTTTCGAATTTTTTAAAATTTTTAATTAATTTTAAAACAAATTAAAAAATATTTTATTATTATTTTCGCTTGAGCCGATTGGCCTGCCTGAATGGGCCAGGCCCGACCATGGCCTGGTTGGGCCTTTGTGCGGTTGGATTGGGCCTAAGCAATGGGCCCAATCTCCACTGCCCCCATCTAGGCCCAACCTTAGGGTTAAACCCTAGAGTTGGGCCCACACCGGGTCCAACCCGGCGCCTCCGCTAGTGGCTAAAGGTGCACCCCGGCAGTGCACCCCGACAGTGCCATAAGCAACCGCTCGTGCTCCGCCTGGTCATCCGCCATCAGTTGGGGTTGTGAGGCGAGCGACGTAGCTCGTCCTAGCCTAGCGGTGACGCGTGCGTCAACGCTTCACGTCGAACACCCAGGTCAACGGCTCAGCCATCGCCTAGCCATCCATCGCCCCTTGCTGGCCATTGCAGCCCCCGTCGCGGCCACCGAACGCTCAAACCCAAGGAAACGAAAGCGGATCTGGTTCAAGCATTCTATTGAATAGATGGATGTGCCACTGGAACGGGGTCTCTTGGCTCAAGCGGGACTGGAACTGGCGTTGGCGGTCCCAAAATATGACTCACAACGCGGACAGCAACTCAGCAACATGTCGGTAAGGGCCGGAGTTCGCATGAACTAGACTACCGGGAACTCCAGCCCGACATGAACAAAAACAAGGGAGAGTAGGGTGTGGCTTACCGGAGCCTTGACACGGGAAGGGGAGCACGGTAGCGGGTTATCGGCTACGGTGGCCGAGGCGGACTTGCAGCCAACCTTGGTGGTGAGCTCCTTCCTCGAGGCCTTGCCTCCGATCCCTCTCTCTCTCGGTTCCTCCTTTGCTCCGCTGGTCCCTACTCCCCCCTTCTAGCCTCCGGTCCTCTCCGCCTTCTCCTGCT
Organism: Eucalyptus cloeziana; assembly: GCA_014182715.1. Taxonomy (NCBI): domain Eukaryota; kingdom Viridiplantae; phylum Streptophyta; class Magnoliopsida; order Myrtales; family Myrtaceae; genus Eucalyptus; species Eucalyptus cloeziana. The sequence continues at coordinate 10,919,939 of CM024637.1, forward strand.
CTTGACCTCTGCTCCTCTCTTCTTCCCCCTCTTTTCCCCCTACTTTATCCTCTTTTCTCTACCCCTATCCTCTAGTGCTGCTCCTCTTTTCTTGTGCTGCTTTTTTGCTTTTTACGGGTCCCCCGTGCACTAGGATAGCTAGGAGGAGGGAGAAGGCTGGCGTGGGTTGGGCCGAAGGTGAAACAACTTGGGCTGCGGGAGAAAAGGAAAATAGGAGAAAATGGGCCCAAGCCCAACACAAGGGAAAATGAAGGAAGACGAGCCTGTTCAAGATTGGATTCAATAGTATAAATCCCTAAATCATTTGACCAACATATATCAATAGTATAAATCCCTAGAGGTGACTCTCATGAAATTACGTTATCATATAACAGCTTAGTCCTTGACTACAAAGCTCTAAAAATGGCTCTCACAAAGTTACGTTATCGTATAGCATAGTCTTTTACCCATTTATATCACAGTTGATTTCACAAGCCTTTCACAAATCAATTCTTTCCACAAATTCAATCTAGAATCCACAACATAAATTGGTTTCACATACCAAATCAATTCACCTTTCATCGAACCATACTCCAAGTCAATGTAATTATTTCACCAGAACATTCCACAAACCTAAAATATATCGTTTCACAAACCTTTCATTGAACCATTCATTCACAAGGCACATCTCACGTCATTTTCATAATCTATTTCAAAACCCGTGATATTTCAAACGCCTTTCATGAATGTTTCTCAAATCATTATAGAACTCATATCATAAACCAAGTTCACAATATATAATACATTTTCTAAAACATTTCTCAAGCTATACATAGTTACCAGAATGTAGTAAATGCCCAAAACCCTCATTGGGTTCACAATTATATTAAGCAAACAACCATCCTCCAATATTAGAAATTCAATCCATAAACCAATCTCACAAACCAAGCAAATAACTTTTTGCAACATAACCATCCGCCATTTCTCATCCACTTCTCAAATCGTTATAAACCTTTCCATAAAACAATACACATACGCAAATTGTCACGACACATTTCATAATATTTTCCCCAACCATTCTCAAATAACCGAAAGGTAGTGAATACTTGATCCCACTTTATGTAACAAAACACTCTTTTCAGTTCAATATGTGTGAGTGTGTGTGTATATATATATACACACACATACTTTAAGGCATGTGTTTCATAAACCAAAGAAGATATAGTACTACTCAATTGGAACGAGGCTTTCTCAAATCAGCGAACTCACATTCCTATTATATAAGTGAAAAATAACGTCAAAACCAAGTAAAATAATGACTCTACTAAACTATGCTTAGTTGTGGATAAAACGACACCTACACGCTAAAACATCGCACATCAAAAGTGATTATTTAGGTCGTCCGCAACATAGAACTTGAGCACGGAACTTCATCACACCATACCTCTTTCCACCAAACCCTATTTCAAACATACTTATAGTCAATAGAAAGCCCTTCAAATATACTACAAGAATCGCAACTTGACTGTCCCAAAATCAAGCCGAAAATTGACAAAATATGCGCTCGAATTTGCTGAACGAGCACTGTTCATCGCGCACGGAAATCTTCAAAATTTTGTTTCAAACAAACCATAAGCTCACATCAAGATCCGTAAAATCTTATAGCTCCACATCATCTAAACCATCATTTATATAAAAATACATGGTTCAACGACTCAAAAATCGGACTTCACCGTTTGATTTTTCCAAAATTCCGAATTTGAGCCCTCAACCCAGAAAATACTTCGATTGGATGGACGAGGGGCACGAGCACTTATAGGGCGTTGCGTTATGTAGTCTAGTTAGCTTGGGGAGGTCTCAAAGATGTGCAGATGAGAAACCCTTCTTTTTCCTCTTCCCCTTCCTCTTCTTTCCTCCCTTTTCCCGTGTGCGTGCTCTCGGCCTCTTAAAAGAATCGAAGCTTCCACTATTCCCTTTTTTCCTTTCTTTTGTTGACTAACTCTTCTTTTCTTTTCTTTTTCTTTTTTTTTCTCCCCTTTCTCTCTCTTCTTTTTCTTTTCCTTTCCTCTTGCGCTCCATTGGCCTCAAGAAACGAGCGTCCCTTCTCCTCTCTTTTCTCTTTGATTTTTCAACTTTCTTTTTCTTTTTCTTTTGTTTTTTTTTTTTTTTTGGGACCCATCCTTTGACTAATCAAAAACAATTCTTACATTATACTCTCCTTGAAAGAAATTTTATTCTTGAAATTTGAACTTACCTCAACCATCAAACAAATACGGATATTTGCATCTTACCTCCTCCGTAAGCTCCCAAGTGGTCTCTCTGTCATTGTGATTTTGTCATTGGATCTTTGCATATGTTCTCAATATTTTCTCATTGATGATACGTCTTTCACCAGCCTAGAATTCATGAATCACTCCATTTGCTTCGATCATGCTATACTTTGTTGTCTTTATAAGAGTGTAGAAAATTCTTTTAATGAGAGAGCTCAAAAGTAGATTTTCTCGACGTACAAGACGTGGCTGGTTCTTTTACGATGGTGAAACCAAAAATTTCCCAGAGAAGACCAAAGTTTCAAAAAGAAGGAATTACTCCAAATTCAGTTATATTGACAACAATCCTACTTGTGATAGGCATGACAATTAGGTCGGGAGGTTCACGTGTATGTGCTAAAGACAAGGAGTGACTCGAAGCAACTATTCAAACAATCTGGATCGATTGATTTATATTGCAAGCATGGTGACATAGGATATGGAAGACAAGTATTTTATGGTTCACCAAAAAGAAATGTTATTTCTTAGACAGCTCAATGTCAAGCTATATCTAAAAAAGGAGACTTGAGCAGGCCTTGAGGTCAACCGTGTGGATGCAGCAAAAAGGTTGTAGGTCTAATAATGTCACAATTGCCACTGTTTTGCTGGTTTGTGCCCGTTGAAGGAATTAAAACATGAGAAAGAGATTCATACTTATACTACGAAGAATGGATTTGTTGATAAGGCTTTTGTGGTTACTTCCTTGATTGTGATGTAATCGAAATACGTAATCTTAAATTATTCACTCAAGTTACTTGAAGGTACGCCTCAGAGAAATGTGATCTCCTGAACAGCAATGATTGACTCATATAGAGAGTGGGTTCCTCTATGAAACTTTGCACGTATTTAGAGCTATGCAGTTGTTGAAGCATAGGCCAAACTCTGTTACGCTAGCAAGGCTTTTGAATGTTTGTGCTCAACTTAGAGATTTGAAAATCGGGAAGGAGATCCATGGATTGGTTTTGAAAGAGAAAAAAAGAAAATTGGGACAATCCCTCACATTTCTTTAGAAATAATGAAAGTGTATGGAAGTCGCCAGTTAGGTCGTACTGCAAAGTCCATATTTATTTCAATCCCTGTCTAAGGTTTGGGACTTGGACTGCCATCATTGAGGCATATGGAATTAGTCACACATATTGAAATGCAACACGATGAAATCATTTTGGCGAGCGTCATCTCAACTTATACTCACTTGGTTGCTCTTCATCAAGGAAAATGGGTTCATGCGAAAATTGGGAATATTTGTCTTGAGGTTGATGTTATTCTAGGTACGACCATGATAGACATGTACATGAAGTGTGGTTGTGTTTAAAATGCATTTGACGTTTTCCATTTAAGGGAGGACAAAGGTGTCTCCACGTGGAACGTTATGATTCTTGGGTTGATAATGAATGGCTAGATAGGGGGTAACAAAACGTCTTTCTAGTGATGAAAAATTGTGGAGTAAAACCTAATGATAAAACCTTTATCAGAGTTCTTGGAGCATGTAGACATATGAGCGTAGTAAACAAGGAATGCTTTCACTTTGATCCCGCAGTACAAGAACACGAGATATAACCTAATGTCGAGCATTACGGTGAATGGTGGACATTTTGAGTTATACTGGTAAGCTTAAAGAAGTAGAGTAGCTTATTTAGAGCATGGCTATGGCATTGATTTCTACTTGGGGAGCCCTTCTTAGAACTTGTAGGAAGCATGATGACTTTGAAAGAGGGGAGAGGGTAGGAAGAAAACTTGTTGAGCTTTGGCTAGACCATGATGATTTCCACGTATTACTGTCAAACTGGTGTGCTTAATTAGGAAGATGTGTTTGAGATTAGACGAATTATGAAGTAATAGAGAGTGATAAAAATAACAAAGTGTAGCATGATCGGAGGAAATGGAGTGATTGATCAATTCTAGGGTGGTGAAAGATGCATCATCAACAAGAAAATATTGAGAAAATATGCAAAGATCCAATGGCAAAATCACAATGACAGCGAGACCACTTGGGAGCTTGAGGAGGTAAGACGCAAATATCCACATTTATTTAATGATTGAGGTAAGTTTAAATTTCGAAGACGAAATTTCTTTTAAGGAGGGTAGAATATAAGAATTGCTTTTTGATTAGTCAAACGATGGGTCCCACAAGAAAAATAAAAGGAAAGAAAAGGAAAGTTGAAAAGTCAAAGAGAAAAGAGAAGAGAATGGACTATCGGTTCTTGAGGCTGAGGAAGCACAAGAGGAAAGGAAAATAAAATAAGAGAGAGAAAGAAAAAAAAAAAAAAAAAAGGAAAGAAGAGTCGGTCAACAAAAGAAAGGAAAAAGGGAATAGTGGAAGCCTCAGTTCTTTTAAGAGGGCAAGAGCACGCACATGGAAAAAGGGAGGAAAGAAGAATAAGAAGAAGAAGAAGAAGATGATGATGATGATGATGATGATGATGATGAAGGGTTTCTCATGTGCACGTCTTTAGGACCTCGCCAAGTTGACTCCACTACATAACGCAATGCTCAGTGAGCGCTCGTGCCCCTTGTTCATCCAATCGAAGTATTTTCCTAGTTTAGGGCTCAAATTTGGAGCGGCAAAGTCCAATTTTTGAGTCGTTGAGCAGTGTATTTTTATAAAAATGAGAGTTTAGGTGTAATGGAGTTGTAGACTTTTATGGATCTTGATTTGAGCTTACGGTTTGCCCAAAACAAAATTTCGAAGTATCCCACACGCGATAAATAGTGTGCTTCTAGCAACTTGAGACCCAAAATAAAACAAGTCCTAGTACTTAATAAAGGACTAAAGCATAATAAACTAACACACAATCTCACAACGTCCCATCAAATCTATACCAAAAATCATAACCTAAGCTCTGATGCTACAAGATGTCACACCTCGAAAACTACAGGGATGGGGACGACACAGCCGTCCTTCCTTTTGAATGATGCAGCCTCAAACCATACCCAAAGTCTACTTTCAAAGGGCCCCATCGATAGCACTCTTGCTCTACTAGTTGTTAACCAATGAACCTAAAGGGTTGAGAAAGAGAATAGTGAGTAACTATAACTCAATGAGTAGTACATATCAAATCATATACGAGTTATTTCATTTCGACAAGTTTTATACAATTCAGAAAATACTCATTAAAATCATCCATAAACAACAATGGTCATTGATCAATCTCATCAAAATCACACTAGTGGTTTATCCATAAATCCATCTCATATCAAAACACATGCCCATCTAATCAATCTCATAACCCATTACATCTCAAGGCCCTAGAGATGACTCCCACAAGACCATGTCATTACGTAGCACTTAGCTCTTAGGTTTTAGAGGCGGCTTCCACGAAATTACATTATCATGTAGCATTTAGTCTTGACCAACATATATCAATAGCACAAGGCTCTAGAGGTGGCTCTCGCTAAATTACGTTATCTTGTAGCACTTAGTTTTTTACTATAAGGCTCTAGAGGTGGCTCCCACAAAGTTACATTATCCTATAGCACTTATTCCTTTACCCATTTATTTCATAGTTGATTTCACAAACCTTTCACAAATCAATTCTTTCCACAAAACTAGCTAGAATCTGTAACATAAATCAGTTTCATGTACCAAATCGAATCATCTTTCAACGAACCATACTCCAAGTCAATATAATTCTTTCACAAGAAGGTTTCGCAAACCCAAAATATATCATTTACAAACCTTTCATTGAACCATACATTTCACAAGGCACTTCTCACATCATTTTCGTAATCTATTGCAAAACCCGCACATTTCAAATGCCTTTCACAAATGTTTCTCAAATAGTTATAGAACTCATACCATAAAACAAGTTCACAAATTATAGATATTGTTTTGCAATACCTTTCCTAAAACTTTTCTCAAGCTATACACAATTACCATATCGTAGTTAATGCCCAAACCCCCTCCCCCTTATTGGGTTCATAGTCATATTGAGCACAAATAACCATCCTCCAATACTAGAAATTCAATCCAAAAACCAATCTCATAAAACAAGTAAATAACTTTTCACAACATAACCATCCGCCATTTCTCATCCACTTCTCAAATCGTTCATAAACCTTTCCATGAAACAATACACATACACAAACTGTCACGACACATTTCACAATATGTTTCTTAAACCATTCTTAAATAGCTAAAAGGTAGTGAATACTCGATCCTACTTTATGCAACAAAATACTCTTTTCAAATCAATATGTGTATATATGTGAAATTATTTAATACGAAATATAATAATCCAAGAGTGATAATGATATTAAATAAGAAATGGAATGTATGAAAATAGATTTCAATTATAAAATGGTATAGAAAGTAATTAAAATTACAATGTGATCTCACGCAGGGGCGGTAGTCCGCACTCGAGCAAAGATCCCACTAATATGCGTGATAAAAGAAAATGTGATCTTCTACAATGGCGGTAGTCCGCTTGCGAGTAGAGATCCCACTTAAAATAAGAGTGAAAAAGGTTAATAATATGAGGTGATAATATCAACCAAAACTTGGTTGGTTATATTATTTAGTGATAGAAGATTTACTGACAATTGATACAAGTGATTGGAGATGATTACAAGTGATCGGAGATATCTTGAAGAAGTGATTACAATTGATCAGGGTTGATTACAAGTGTTTAGACAATTTGTTTTTTTTTTTGGAAGAATCTGCAGCACCATCTTCAGTCTATCTTCAATCCACCTGCTGCATATGGAGATTCTTCAAATGGAAAATGATCATAAGCTTTGAAAATCAATTTTTTGTCTTCTTTAATTTTTGTCCATTTTGGTGGTCAGTAATTTCCTTAATGATCAGTATTTTCCTCTACTATTCTCCATCGCCATCTGACAAATTGATGCCGTGACAATCATCTTCATTGGTATTACCATTGTGATTGGATTGATCATCATCATCTTCAAAGGAACTTGGAGATTTTGGAGGCGACTTAGTGATTGGAAATTCTTACATGAGTTTTGCCAATGCAAGACAATATTCTTCTGATGACCCCATGGCGGTCAGATGAGCTTGAGCTAGTGATTTTTGCTGAAGAAATTCAGTAATTTTGTGATTAGGTGCTTAGAGATTTCGTTGATTTAGCCAGTTCAAAATTACTTCCTCATAAAGGTTTTTAGTGAATTTGAAATTATCACACCACTTAGTTTTGAATCTTCTAAGTAGGTGCAGGGGATGTGAAGGATGGGAGGGCTGATTATAATCAAATTCCTAGGCAGTTACCTAAGAAACCCGAAAATTAATGAAAAAATGTATAAGATTTGAAAATTTTGATTCATGATCGGTTGGCTTGAAATGAGTGTGAGAGATTTTTAGGCTAGTTTTAAATTGTTGAGGTAATATTTCAATGACAGGGCCTAAGTGACTCCACCATTTTTGCTATCATAGAAGAAGATGATGGTTTTATGACAATTTCACTGTTTATCTTTTTAAGTGATTGTGATTCTTTTGGGTTATGAGAAGCTAATGGTGATGGATTCAAAGTGATCTCAATTTGTTTTGATAGATTTTCTTGAACAATGTCTGCCCAAGTTTTGATTGATAGTGACTTATGAGTTTGTGATCTAGTTTAGGGTTTTTGTGGTTGTGATGAACTAGTTTCTTGCTTCGTTTGGGAGAGTAATAGAGACATATATGGGATAAGATCATGAGATAATGATTATGGCAATGGTCTTTGCTAGGCTTTAATTATATCTAACCATATTTGTAATTGCTGGGGTGATTGTAATGATGGTGGTAATGAGGGTGATGATTATTGGACTTTAGGTGATTGTTGGGTTTTCATTATATTTAACCAAGCTTGAAGCTGGTCTATTATTGGTGATTGGGGTTGTGATTATGAGGTTTTAGCAATAGCTTTGCCTTTGTCTTTTTTGGACTTTGGCATTGTTTTCCCTACAAAAGTTTTCTCGTCAAAAAATCAGGCAAAGAATTTGTTGATCCATTAATAAATTCAATATCAAAATCAAAGATATATAATATGACTTGCTATTGGGAAAAATTTGTTTTGAAACAATATTTAATACGTCTTTTTGTAATACCTCCTTTGCTAATGTACAATCAATGCGTAATAAAAACTTTTAATCTAAAAAATCTCCTTGGAATTTAGATATTTCAAGAACAATGGCTAATGTTTCTTTTTTGATGGTAGAGTAATTTTGTTGAGTTTGATTCCAATGTTTAGAAACAAATTGCACTATTTGTTCTATATTATTTTTTACTTGTTTTAGAATACCTCCATAGCCTATATCTGAAGCATTTGTTTCTATTATTTTGAAAGTAGAAGGATTGACAAGATGAAGGCAAGGAATTTCTTTAACATGAGTTTTGATTTGTTTAACAATATTAGTGTGAGCTGATGACCATGGTGGAGAGTTCTACATAAAATATTAATGTTTGGGAAGAAATCTATAATGTAATGGAGACTTTCTAGGAATCTTTGTAATTGGGTTTTATCTTTAATTTCATCAGGAAATTTTTCATAGAAAAAGGAATTGATCTTTCAATTGGGATGATAGCTCCTTGAGAAATATAATGTCCTAAAAATATCACTTTTCCTAAAAATCTAATTTTTCTTGGGAAAAGTGATATTTTAGTTGGGCGGACTACGAGGCCATTTTTCTTGACAATACTTATGAATACTGAGATATATTTAAAATGTTTATCTATACTAGTAGAAAAGATTAAGACATCATCTTTTCATAATAAGGATTAAAAATAGCATTTATTATCCTTAGGAATTCATAAGGAGCATTCTTCAAACCAAATGGCATTACATTCCATCCATATTGTCCAAATGGTATGGTAAATGCTATCTTATACCTATCTGATTCATCTATTTGAATTTGCCAAAATCCAGATTTCATATCAAACTTTGAAAATATTTTTTGAATTATAAAGTCGGTTTAATAAATCATTTTTGTTTGGAATAGGATATCTAATCCATTTTAATGCTTTGTTCAATGGTTTATAATTGATAACCAACATGGGTACTCCTCTTTCTAGTTTAGCATTTTTATTGGCATAAAAAGCAAAGCAGCTCCATGGTGATTGACTTTTTCTTATTAATTTCTTATCTAATAATTTTTGAATTTCCTCTTGGCAAAATTGTAAAACTTCTTGGTTCATTTGAGTTGGTCGAGCTTTTGTTGGAATTTGTTTTTCTGAGAAATCTGGTTCATAAGGAAGACTAACAATATGTTTCTTCCTTTCCCAAAATGCATTGGGTAAGGTAGAACATATGTTTTGCTCTATATGTTTTTGGAGAGAAGAATTTTTTTCTTTTTTTTTTTTGGATCAAGGAGTTTTTGCTCTATTCTTTTGAACTCTAAATCATCTTTTAAATATTGAAGTTGGGTTTCTTTGTTTTTTTAAGGCAATTGATTTCAGCAATTAAATTTTCTTGTTTTTTTTTTTAAATTTATTGTCTATGGTTTAGTAATAAAATCAAAAGTAATCTTTCTATTTAAAGCATGTGTTTCAATTCCCTCATTAGTGATAGTAAAAAGTTGGATCAATTGAATAAATGACGTTTCTAATATCACATTTTGTCTCATATCTTTAACTAAAAGAAATGATAATTTATAAGACATTTTATTTTTATTACAGAAGTTTCAGGCAGCTTGTAACTTATTCTAAGTTTGTCCCTTGAGGCTAATTTTAATGATTTTGTAGTCTTGTGAAAATATTTTGTTGGTATCAAACCTTCTCTGATGCAATTAAGATCACCTCCTGTATCAAAAAGTGTCATGGTATTGATAGTGAATTCATCGTTGATTTTTATTGTTATTTTTATTATCCATTTTCTTGATGTTATTTCTGATAAAGTCATTAAAAAATTAGGATCAATATTATCAGTCACATTTTGTTCTTCTTTTTCTTTTCCCTTTTCAATTTTAGATTTTATTGCCAAAATTTATTTTTGTATTTGGGTTTGACATCTTTGAGAGCTTTAATTCTAATTTCTACTGATTTATTTCAATATTGAGATCACTAGATTGTACTTTCTTATTTCTATCAAGAATATTTTTGAGATTATAAGTTGTATTAGAATTAGTTGGGATCTTCATAGAAGATTGAAGTCTATCTATATATTGCTTTTTGGCTTCTAGATCTAATATATTATTAGCTGTTTCTAACAAAAATTCTTCTTCCTTTGTTAATGCGTTGATTTTAGGTGTCGATTCTTCAAGAGAGGAATTATTATCTTTTGATGAAGTTTCTATTTCATTAATTTGAAGGCCTACTTTTTCAAGAAAGTCTTCTGAAGAAGAATCATCATCACTAGCAGCCATGATGCTATTTAGTTGATAGAGAATCTCTTCATTTATTGAAAATTCATTTAATCTTTTATTTATTTGGCAATATTTAGAAATATGTCATCTTTTCCCACAATTGTAACATTTAATATCTTGGTTAATTTTCTTTTTGGGTTTTTGTTTGGGTTTATCTTGTTTATTAGCTTGTGATTTATTTTTGTAACGATTTTTAGGTTTTCTTTTTTCAAGAGGACAATTTCCTTTAGATTTTGGTCTCGAAGGAATATATGAAAGATCAAATTGTGCACAAAATCTCCTAAATCTTTATTACCTAGTAATTGTTCTTTCTTTAATTGCTTTTGTAATTTTATTGAATTACACATTTGTGTTCCTTGTCTATAAACAAAAGAAATTAACTCTCCATGTGATAATAAGTGATAAGGAATTTGACCATCATAGTCTTCCCTCATTTTAGGAATAAGTACACTATTAGTGCCAAAAGTTGTGTATGGCGCTCACTTTGGTGCTAAAAGTTTCCGTCAGATCACTTAAGTGCCAAATCGGAGAAAAAACGATCACTTTGGTGCCACCGGTGAAAAATTCCGGCCAAATTAATTACGTGGCTTTTATATTTAAAAAAAAAAAAGTTGCTCGGCTTTTAAACGACGTCGTTTTCCATCCTCTTCGAGAAACAACATCGTTTTGCCCTTATATGTGGACATCTTCGCAAAAACGACGCCGTATAGCTCATTCGTGGATTGAAATTAGGGTTAGGGTTTCTTCCTCGCCGCTCAACCACCATTGTTTGCCCACCAACGCTTGGCCACCATCGCTCGGCCACCATTGTAGATGCTCGACTAGGTGAGCGAGGAGAGAATGAGATTGTTGCTCAAGCAAGAAGTGGCAGGAAGAATAGGAGGCAAGGGCGGAGGAGGAGGAGGAGGAGGAGGAAAGAAGAGGGGTCGAAGGTGCCGCTATTGGTGTGCCGCCACCGCCGCCACTAGTGCCGTTGTTGGTGCTGCTACTAGTGTCGTTCTTCGGGGAAGAAGACGACATGCCTCCTCTCTCTTTCCCTCTCTCTCTCTATCTCTCTCTCTCTCTCTCTCTCTCTCTCTCTCTCCTTTCAATTTGGGAATTTAGGGTTTCGATTTGGGGGAGATAAACCAAACAATGTCGTTTTTGTGGTTTAGATGCTGACTATGCTCTCTGACGAGCCACGTCAACCTAAAAAATTAATAAAAAAGTGCCACGTCAGATTTTCAGTCAATCTGATCGGAGTTGGCACCAAAGTGATCATTTTTCAAATTTTTTGGCACTTAAGTAATCCAACGGAGACTTTTGGCACCAAAGTGAGCGCCATATACAACTTTTGGCACTGAAAGTATACTTATCCTCTCATTTTATTACGAACCTAATCTCCTATTAAACGAGGTAATCTAGCTAAGAATTTTCTTTCCAAAAAGGTTGGTTGCAATTGGTTTAACTAAAACCCTTTGTAAGAAAAGATCTTTATATTCCCTAAATCTCCCTAGAGATTTGCATTTCATAATTGAAAGAAGATCTCGATTGACGTCTCTTATATGGGAGGGGTCTCCTATGAAATGTTGTGATATAGAATAGATGAGAGTACAGACAGCATTGTGAATGGCTTGACCATTGGCATCTTCAATAAGTTGTCCATATTCATCTATTTTATATGCATTTAAGATTTGAGTTCTTTGTTCATTAGTAAGATAGCGATCCCATCAACCTTTTAGTTGTCTTGTAAATCTAGCTACTAAAAGGTTAGCGACAACATGATCAGAAACTTCTTCTTGGGTTTTAAAAGCATTGGCTACCATAACCATTTGATTCAGAATATTAATAGTATTATTTTTTGAGATACCATCTATATTCCAGTCATAAATTGCATCAGGAGGATACTTATTTTGAACTCTTTGGAATGACTCTTCAAAGACAATGTTAGGAGGAGTGGCCCTTTGATAATAGAGTTTTTGGGGATTTTTCCATGAAATTCTATTTGTTTATGGGATTGATTCATTTTTAGATTCTTCATTGGATTTTTCCAGGACATTTATTTGGTCAAGAGTATCATTGATAACTAGACCTCTTATCCTAGAAGTCTCTTCTGTAGGAGGAGGTCCCTTAACATTAGGAGTGTCTAGAACAAGTATCTTTCCTAAAGACATTCTTCTATTTTCTAAGGCTTTAGCGAATTTTGGGCTATAAGCTTTAGGAAATTCAAAAGGTTTAACAATTGGTGGTTTGAGCATTTCGGATTTTGGTAATTGAGTAGAGTACAATTGAATGGAAGACTCCATTCTATTTAATTGATTACCAATAGTATAAAGATGTTGATTGGTGTAATTATTTTACTATATTATCTTCGAAGTTTGGGGATCATCATTATTAGCTATGATTCTGAAAGGAGTAGCAGTAATTTCACTATCTCTATGATGGATCTTAATTTTTCTCAAAGGAGGATGATTAGATTCTATAGTTTGGCCATTATCAAGTTGCCATTTATAAGCATGGTCTAAAACATAAACTTCTTTAGGTTGGAGGAAATGTTCTTCAAACCAATCAAAAAAGAAGATATGGGTTTCATGTTCATAAAGGAAATTATAATATTTTTCTTTAATTTTCTTAGCTTGTTTATTAAAGTATTAAAAAACCATTGTCTAATCTCTTTGTTTCTTTCTAAATTAGATTATTTGTTTAAAAACTCACGATTAGGTTCAATTTCTTTTTCAATAACAAGAACCTTAGGATCAACTAATTGTGAATAAGTAGGAGAGTGATGAGGAGAATCTGGGTTTCCAAGGTGTTGTTTGTTTTGGTCCTATTGATAAATGGGTCTAGGAGTTCTGGATCGATTATCGAGACCACTAATGCTAAGATTATTTGGTGGATTAGAGGTCGTAGCTTCATCATCATTTCTTGGTGGAAGAGTGATTAAGGGAGGCAAATTAGGATGGAGATCAACTAATCTCCTTGATGAAGAAGAATGAATTGATCTTATATCAAATGACCTTCTTGGAAATTGAATGATCACCTTTCCTTTGGGATGTTGCACTATATTCGTTGGTTCACTATTACGAACAATTTTTGGAGTAGTCTGGTCCTATAACTCCCATTGTTGTGGTAAAATAATATCACTCCAATTTATTGACCTAAAAATGATAGCATTAGCTCTAGTGATATCAGTTTGGAGTAAAAGAGTTTCTCCTTTTGGACTGTGTTTAAAAGCATTAATTCCAAAACATAATATCATTGCTTTATAATGGACTATGTAGACAAGAGCTAAAGGAATTAATCCTTTAGCTATTTTGTAATTATGTGTTTTGATTTGGAGAGTTAGAGATTTAATAATATTTGGATCTTTGAAAGATACAAAAAAATTTGGATAACAGTCAAAATGAATTGGGCCATTACAAAGGCTTGTTTCAACTGTTCCTAAAAGAGAATCTTCAAAATCAAATAATCTAGCATCACGTAAGGCTAGTAAAATAGAAGTATTTAAGCCTTCTTTGGTAAAAAGCTTAATACCTACTTGTACTAACCCTATGTAAATATAATTATATTTTTGCATGTGTTTGTTAAGAGAATTTTGATTTAATAGTTTAATAGTTTCAAAAGATCTAGAAAGAGATAGATCTCTTTCTTCAGTTGTGATAACGTAATCTAATCTTTTCAAAAATCTAAACTTTGATTGTTTGTAAATTTGATCAAGTTGAATTTTAGGAATTTTCCAGTTTTCTATAGAATTATTGAAATCTTCTATATTTATTTCTTCCCTATGTATAGGACCTTAATTTGAAGACATATGTGAAATAGAACTAAAGAAAGATGTTGATCTTCTTAATAAATTCATTTTAATAAGTTTGTTTTTAACTCTTCCTAGGCTACCAATCAGAGTTGACCAATGGATTTACTACCCTATTGGGTTTTACTGCCTAAACCACTACTGGTTCAATGAACCTCATTTAAGGAATGTTCCAACCAAACTACACAAACCTATTAAAAGAAAATATTAAGTTAACCAATATATCCCCCTTGGCGCTGATACCATACAGCCCTCAACAAACCTATACACACACGCGCACACACATACATATTTCAAGGCATGGCTTTAATAAACCCAAAGAAGATATAGCATCACTCACCTGGAACGAGACTCCCTCAAATCAACGAACACGCATTCCTATCATATAAGTGATAAATAACATCAAAATCAAGTAAAATGCTATCTCAACTAATGACTCAACTAAACTATGCTTAGTCGTTGATAAAATGACACCTACGTGCTAATATATTGCAGATTCAAAACAATTATTCAAGCCGTCCGCAACGTGAAGCTTGAGCACGAAACTTTGTCACGCCATAACTCTTTCCACCGAGTCATGTTCCAGACATACTTATAGTCAATAGAAAGCCCTTCAAACATACTACAATAATCTCAACTTGACCATCCCAAAATCAAGCCAAAAACTGACAAAATGGGCCGAAGTTGTTGGACGTGCAATGTTCATCGCGAGTGGGAAACTTTACAATTTTATTTTAGGCAAACCATAAGCCTAAATCAAGATTTGTAAAATCTTATGGCTCAACAACATGTCAAACTATCATTTCTATAAAAATACACTACTCAACGACTCAAAAATCAAACTTCGTCGCTCAATTTTCCCAAAATTTTGAATTTGAGCTCTAAACCCAGAAAATACTTTGATTGGACAAACAAGAGGCATGAATGCTTACTGGGCATTACGTTATGTAATTGAGTCGGCTTGGGGAGATCCCAAAGGCATGCACATGAGAAACCCTTCTTTTTTTCTCTTCTTTTTCTTCTTCTTCTTTCTTTTTTCCTTGCTTTTTCCATGTGCGTGCTCTCGGCCTCTTAAAAGAACCAAGGCTTCCACCGTTCCCTTTTTCCTTTCTTTTTTTTTTTTTAGTCTTTTTCCCTCTCTCTCTCTCTTCTTTTCTTTTCCTTTCCTCTTGTGCTCCCTCGGCCTCAAGAACCAAGCATCCCTTCTCTTCTCTTTTCTCTTTGACTTTTCAATTTTTTTTTTTGCTTTCTCTTCTTTTTTTGTGGGACCCATCCTTTGACTAATCAAAAAGCAATTCTTACAAAATCGGTGAGTTGATTGACAAACATCAGCTAGCTTTGGTCATGTGTGATGCATAGATGCACCGGGTCCAGTATAGCAATAATTCAGTTGTGACATTTCGTCGAGCGACTGATGGGCAGTCTGGGAATGTTCTTTTTTTATTATTATTTATTAATCTCAATTAGTTTCATTTTTGTTTAAATCATAGCCTCATGTTTACCATGCATTTCATGAACTTTAGGATCAATTGAAAAAAAAAAAAAAAGATATTAAAAACTAAAAAAAATTATAAAAATATATTTTAGATTTTAATTTTGCCCTGCAGTCGTTAATCATGTTCAATTGGCGTTGTTAAAATAAATGAGAGAGAGAGAGAGAGAGAGAGAGAGAGAGAGAGAGAGAGAGAGAGAGAGAGAGAGAGTTTTTTATAAAAAGGATAAAAAGGGGCATTGCATTTAGGTGATAATTACACCTCAGGAATAATTTTTGAGGTTGATCGGACATAGTTTCATATTTATCCATCACTTTAGTCGGGGTTGCATTTCTCTAGTAATTTGAAGTGCATTTAAATCACTCTTGTCACATTTAAAGTTTTTTTTACTTAATCCGCCTTACCATGACCTGTTTGTGTTCATCATTTAGATTGGGAATTTCCATTGATTAGGGAATCTTGTCCTAGGGTTCTTAAACAAAGCCGTGTAATATTCATTATCCAGCATGGTATCAAGTTACTTTCAGTATTTTACTTACTGGCTTTCGTAGTAGTTGTTCTTGTTATTACCATCTTTGATATATGTGCTTTCATTCCTTTGTTTCCTTGATTGTGGTTTTTTTTTTTTATCTTAGGGAAATGGTTAGGCTAAACATTAGGACCATAACAAACACATGAGAACATGGAATGATCGCTCGGTAAACAAGACCTTCAGGGTTCACAATTGAAAAAAAAAAAAAATTGCATGGACAACTAGATAACAAACGGAAAGCACATTAATTGAACAACTAATGTAATCAAACCTTGTATCTGGACTATTTGGTTACATAGGAAGTAAGATATCCTCCTATACCTCACTTAGTTTCTAACTGACTCCAGTAGGTTGGTGGCAACTCCTCATAAGATAGAACTCTCATAGGTAAATCAAATTGGAACCAAAATCCTAATGTCGCGCGAGGTAAGGGTTTGGGAGAGTTTGTGCCAATTAAGGACCATTAATCAACTTTTGAGATTATCTCGAATCCCACTTTTCTGGACGGACAGAACACTCCAGGAGGTTTGCAACAATATTGTTATGATATTTCGTTGTAACCAAGTTCAGAACATAGTATATTTGGATTTTCATTGATTAAAAATTTCACAAAGGGTTATCACAGTTCATTGTAAATAAAAAGAAAACGTTGTAAATAAGGATTAATCGCAAAGACTTACAAAGAATTACGATATTTTGCTGTAATCAAGTGCAAAATGTAGTAAGCTTGGATTCTTTTCAATTACTATAATTTACAAAGGGTTACGATGGTTCATCATAAGCAAGGATAAAACATCGTGATTTTGTATTTTCATGTGTGTTAAGCATTGTAAGTTCACTTTTAGTGTGCCAAATGTCCATTTCTAGTGGGTTAGACGTCCAAAATTGTGCAAAAATTGACAACCTAACCGCAACTAGCTCAGTACCAAGAATTGGGAATGAAGTTACCGCACACTCTGAATCTTAAGCCGTTAATGGAGCAGCAAGGCGACGCGAGGAACAGACCTTCCTAGGCATCTTACCAAAGAACTGTCGAGGGCAGTTGCCCCAAATCCCCCCTTGATGACCGCCATGAAGATGTTATTTGAAGAGCAGTAGAACACCTTGGCTAACCACATCGTCAATCTCATGTCCTACGTAATTAAGCCAATGGTTATTAACAATATGAATTTACCCTTTTTAGGCCAGGAGCATCCAACCTATCAATCCAAGTTCTGTACCGCCAGGGTATGTTCCTAACCCTCCTTCTTACAATAATGTAGGCCAACTAGCTACTACCCTATAAGAATTATGCAAAGACCCAAGTCTTCAAACCAAAGTCCAAAAGATGGAAATGATGTTGGCCAAGAGGGTCACGTAAATACCAACAATATGGCAAGCCGTTGCCCTACAACCTGGTCAAATGCCTGAAGTTAAAAATGCTAGGCTAAAAGTTGTTATAACACGACCAAATGTTAACATCCCTAATAGGCCTAACTTACCCATACATAATCTTTAATTAAACCCCGCACGGTTTGCCAAAAATGTTCAAACTGTCGGGGATAATCAATCCGTGAAGTGCATTTGGTTTTACAAAAAGGCCCAATTCTTATCTACAAAAATGTCAATATGCAGCCGCTAAGTGTTGGAACAAACGAGTAGATGTAGCTGTTGGTAACCGAAAAGGTGGATGAGTCAATATAACCATTAAGTATCCATTGATCAATTAATGAATGCCAGTTGCTCACTTTTATCTTCTAGTTTATTTTTACGTTCCTATATCCACAATTGCCTCTAGTCTTTGTAATTTCAAATTTCTCGTCAAATTGCGTTTCCTATCCAAGAATCAGCAAATGACCCCTTATGCCCTTTGTCAATTGGTTCATCAATCCATCCTTTGTAATGTGCTTTATTGACACTATTTCACAAAATACCAACAAATATTAGCCGTTAGATTGAGATGAAAAGATGCCGACCATCAAATTTTGGTTATTATTACCAAGAGCATTGTCTGGCTCATGTTGTTGTCTAGTTTTTACCATGATAGCTTCCTCAGATTAACAAATAGGTCCAACCAAGACTGTCAGAAAGATATTTCGTCAAAAAGTATCGACAAAGCACCTTGCAAAGGATGGATTGATGAACCAATCGACAAAGGATATGAGGGGTACTTTGTTTTCGGATAAGAAATGTAACTTTGATGAGATACTTACAGGCACAAAGACTAGATGCAATCACGGTAAGTTTTGTAAAGATACTAAACATGCAAAGATGAACCAGAAGATGAAAATAAACAACTAATGTTCATTGATTGATCGGTGTTATATTCGATAGTTACATCGACTCCATTAACTTGATAATTATATTGACTCATTCGTTCCAATACTTAGCCTCTGCATGTTGACATTTTTGTTAATAAGAATTGAGTCATCTTGTCGACCAACTGCACTTTACAAACTGATTATCGCCTAACACTCAGCCATTTTTTCCTTTCATCATCATTCTAGAAACCCACTATCGACAAAGTGGTCGAGTACGACACTTGGAACATTTTTTTATGTCTGACAGTGGGTACCATACAACATGGAGAAAGTGCCCGGGAAGTCAGCGTGGTCCTGGACCAAGCAAACCAAGAGGGGGACAAAATCAGAGAGGTGGGTCCGGGTCGGGTTTTTGTCCCCTCCATGGAGCCGCGTGAGTGATTTTATTTTCTCATACAACATGGTGCCTTAGAAGTCCCCGTAAGCAAACCAACAAAATATCTCATTGATTTTATGTTAGCTCAAACAAATAGGCCTGAAATCTTCCTTGCCTTGGTTTCCATCCTTCTAAAAATCGAAAAGTTTCCAACTTCCTGGAAAACGGAGCTATAATTTCCCACTGTTCATTTTATCCTCAATCAAACACCTAATCACTGACCAAAAAAAAAAAAAACACCTAATCACTCTTCGACCGAAAAAAGGAAAAACACCTAATCACTCATTGCTAAGCTACACAACAACACTCCCCCAACTAATAATGCTACGGATTTTGCTGCCCCACATAAGAAAAACTATCACCCCAATTCATCTATTAAGATTTTACAAGCCTCCCCTTGTTCAAATCTTCTGTTGGCGGAACCAAAGAAGCAGCCTCGCCATGAACGGCGAAGCTAGGAATATTTAGCTGGTCGTAAGACCCACCACAAGAGGGGTTACTATAATACCCAATCCTGTTAATAGAGCTCCTTGATACATGATCATTCTCATTCCAGCTTTGAGCACTCTTCGGCATCGTGTCCTTTGGATATTTGAAGTTCGTCGAACTGGGTTGTCTAGGCTGCGTTTGGTAGAACACTTTGGACACAACCAGCTCTCCATCTCTCTCCTCTTCGCTTTTGCCGAGGTGGTACTGGTGCATCACCCAGTTGGTCTTCTCAGGCTTCCTTTGCCTCCCATAATTGTTGTAAAGCACAAGTATCTTCTTGAATCCTATCACCACTCTGCCTGCGAGGACCGACCTTGTCTTGCCCGTCTTGTGCCACCTCGTCTCACTCTCATCAGCGTTTTTGTGCACTCTGCGCCGTTTCCTAGTCCCTGTAGCATATGCCTTCGAAGGCCGGTGGAAGAAGTGGCGGATTTGTCCATCTTTGCTTACTCCTGCACGATGCGCATTGAAGACACTCAAATGAGATTTGTAGAAAATGGAAATCTGAGTGTCCTAACTCGAGTAGCTCATTTAACTGCTAAAGATGAGCTGATCAGCAATTATATTTCCGCTATTCCCATTTTCTATGAACTTAAGATTCCCATTTTCTATAAGCTTAAGATTCTGAACTTATCGACCGGTTGCCTATTCAGTTTCAACACATATAAAGTGTAGATTGCTAAACCCTTCTGTGGATATTTGCAGTTCTCGATTTTGTTGTTGCATCCACATATGGAAAACTTTAACTTTGAGCTGGTCGTTATAGTTTGTATGCAAACAGAACTTACCTCCATGTAGAGTGCAGTGTTTGGCATGGCATGATATATCTCGACTATCAACGTGAGCAAGAGAACATCCAAAGAGCAATTGATTATATAGAAGCGGAAAAACTAAAGCTGAAATTCGAAATGTATATTCCCCATAAATTTGTTATATGTATTTTCCTAACGTAAACTAATTACTCAATGCAATAGATGCAAATCAGAAGCACTTTTTTGGGACATGCTAGACAAATTCAGCTAGCTTTTATTGCAAATTGCATAAGAAATTGAAGCAAACGATGACAGAAGAGTTTTGGAGCAATCTGATAGGCAAACACGAGAGATGAGCTTTAAATTATAATTCAATTTGTTGATGCAATGAATCATGACATTAGATCTTAGAAGAGTTATGAGACCTATCAAAATATGTAAGTAATAACCATGTATTCATATAACAGTTTGATCTATTAAAACAGTTAGTAGTAGTTTCACAAAATCTCATATGATATCAGAATCTGAGTTACCAACAAGTTTGGGCCCAACAGGCACACAGGAGATGCCTTGATGTTTTAGTCAGCAGCTGTATAATAGGTTTAGGACTTTTTGGACAGATCTCAATTTAAAGCTAAAAAGGAGCAGACACCTTGATGTTCCAATCCAATAAAGACCATAATATATACAACAATATTTTGAAAGTGCCACTACTTCTTCAATTAGTGTAAAATCCGCAACCAAAGATGTCCAGTTTACCTATAACAAGCTTGAGCATCATAGTACGAACTGCCAATAGAGAGATATATTTTCCAGTATATTATAAATAGCATTAATCATACGAAGTAATTTCGTAACTATTCGACCCTAAACTGACGAATTCTAAAAAGTTGTAGATGTTTTGTAGACTATTCGGGTATTTGATTATGACAATGGGTCACTAAAAAAGATTATACTTTCTTGAATCAAATGGTATGGAAGGCACGATTTCCTTTATGCATGCCATCACTATGTGCAAGTATCATGTGCATTTGTATTTATGTTTGAAGACATTTAGCTTAATAACTGATCAAACCTCTTAGACTTGCATGTGAAAAAGAATTTGGCTCGAAAAGATATGCTTCTTTTCATCTAAATTAAAGCTTACGCAGAGGAATTAATCCACATTACTTAGCCCAAACATTCAAAAAGGCCAAAAACTGAAAAATTAAAATGCAAAAAGTTATTTCTTTAAAGGGTAATTTTCATTTTTTCAAAAAAGAAGAAGATTGATAACATTTAGGGCGCATTTGATAATCATTATATTCCCGAGAATAATTTCTTATCAGAAACAATTCTTTTTTATTCTGTTACCGGGAATAATTTATGAGCAAAAGAACACGTTTGGTAACTGTACAAAATTTCTAATTCTGGAATAGAAAAAGAATAGAAATACATTTGATATCTACATAAAATTTCTATTCCAATTCTAAAATTTTATCAAATCATAGAAATTCTATTAATTAATTATATTTATACTAAGTAACAAAAATATTAACTAATAAATTTTATTAAATAATAAATAATAAACTATAGTATAAACTATAAATAAAAATACTAAATAATAAATTAAAATACAAAATTAACTATGTATTCTATATATAGCAAAATTTCAATTCCTACTTCAAATCATTTATTTTATTTTTAAAAATAATTTTATCAATTGTTTTCCTTTTTTTTTTTTTTTTTTCCTTTCTTCCTCCCCTTCTTCAAGGTGGCTGGTCGCCGGCCTTGGGATGACCGGCGACCGGCCAACGAGGGCTAGTGACCTCACCGAATTGTTGTCGGCCCTCAACGAGGCCATGCCTTGTTGGCCGAGCCTCACCGGCAACTGGGCGAGGCTCACTAGTGGCCGGGGAGGCCTGCCTCGCCGACGGCTGGGCGAGCCTCCGGCGAGCTCGCCCAACCTCGCCTGTGGCAAGGCAAGCCTTCGGCAAACTCGCCGGTAACCGACGATAGTGGGTGGCGAGCGGCGGTAGACGGCAATGGCAGCAGCAGCAACACTTGAAAAACAAGAGAGAGAGAAAAAAGAACAAGAAGAAAGAGGAGGAAAAAAAAAGAAATAGGTAGACTTGATTCTAGAGTTGTTCCCGGGAACAAATAATCAACTTTTTTTTTTATTCTTGATTCTACTCCAAATCTGTTCTTGGGAACAAAAGTTTTACCAAATGCGATTTTGTTCCAAAACTACTCTTAGGAACAAAAGAATAGAAATAGACATTGTTTGGCCGGTTACCAAACAGGTTCTTAGGTAACTCATTAACTATCGTGAAATCATTCAAAGAGTAAAACTATTCCAGAATTACCAGGAAGTCTCTCTGGGTGTGTACAACAAATGCCATCATC
Organism: Eucalyptus cloeziana; assembly: GCA_014182715.1. NCBI lineage: Eukaryota > Viridiplantae > Streptophyta > Magnoliopsida > Myrtales > Myrtaceae > Eucalyptus > Eucalyptus cloeziana. Next base: position 10,942,639 of record CM024637.1, read on the forward strand.
TCCTTCCAACGTGGGAATAAATTGATCAATGAGAAAATGAATCTTCCTGACACCCCCCATTATTTTCGCTTCCAAATGCTCCAGAATTTCTTGGTCCGTCGGATCAAACTTGACTCCCGGCGGTAGTCCCACCAAAGCATGAACAATCCCTCTCTACACCCAATTATTTCATAATTACACATTAATCTTTTACATCCTTAACAACAACAAAATAAAACCCTCAAGAGGAAACTAAACGTACATTACAAAACCAAAACAAAAAGAAAGAAAAAGGTGATAAACACCTGATAGAACATTGGGAAGCTGTGGCCACATGAAGGGCACGTCATGGTGGGTAGAGGGCTGTTGTCATCGTCTCTGGGGTTATAAGTTGATGGGATTATGGCTCCTGCATCTTCCTTTTGCCACATCATTTCTTTTCTGTTCTTATTTGGCTTTCTTGCACATCCCACACCAAAATTTCATCGATCTTCTAGGCTCCAAAACCGAACAATTTAGAAAAGTGGGTTCTTCTAGAGACTATCCTCTGAGAGAGACAGAGAGAGAGACAGAGCTTTGTACGAGGAAGGAAGTGGGGCAGGGAGAACGTGATAATATTTACAGGGGAAATTTTTTAAAGAAAGAATAACTTGCACGACAAGTTTGGTTTAGATCACGTACACACGAGCGTAGGCAGAATTAAATCCCTGTCCAATGAATTGCGTTTTCTTCTGTTCAGACATGAACGTTGGACCCTTTTGTTCCTTTTCTTTGATTTGTAAGGGCTTCAGAACATATTCGTGGAAAAGCCAGATGAAAGCAGGAAGTAATTTTTTTTTGGCAAGAAAGTAAACTGTAAAGCCCGTTTAATAAGATCTTGCAGATTGAGAAACTCTCTATTGGATTTGATCCATAAGCCAAGCAATTCCATTTCGGATCTAAATAGGAGAGAGAGAGAGAGAGAGAGGACGATTGGATTGAGAACAGTACATAAATAAGAGGACGACGGGTGAAGTTACGACCCTTTTTCCACCATAGAAACATCTGCTGAATTTCTCCCATGAAGCTCGCTTCGCTGGTGAAATTTACATGCTTATTAAGTTTTGAGGCGCTCCTGCAAGACGCGTCTCTCCCTCTGGAACGCAAGAAAGTTCACCGACGAGACAAAAGAATGACGAGGCATTTCCTTTCTGGGTCCGCCGACTTACTGCGTGTGCACAGGAGCGTTGGTCGTTGGAGACTCTCAGCTTCCTGTGGAAGGGGCACGACCAGGGAACCCTTGGGCGTTAAGATTCCGACGACAGCGACGTTAACGAGGGGGCCGGGGTTCTGTTTACTTTTCTCGTGGACTTTTTGTCTCCTGGCTCTGAAGTTTCTCTAGCTGGCTCCCCTGCTCATCCACATCAAATTCATTTTGAATTGTGCCTCCGCGTATGGACTTTTATGGGGAAATTGATCTGTCAGTTCTCAATCCGTCTAAATCCGTTGCGCTGATGACCACTTCAATTTTAGGCTATGTTCATTTTGTGAAAAACAACTACCAGGAGAATTTTTTCTCGATTTTTCTAGTGTTTGATTTACGGAAAATAAACAAGTCAAAGAAAATATTTTTCATTAATAGAAAAAAATACTTAAAAAAGAGGAAATCATCTTCCCTTCTCTTCCTTTAACCACTCATTTTAAATATTTTTTATTTTTTATTTTTAAAAAAATTCAAATTTTTATTTTTTTTTTCTTCTTCTTTAGCCGATTGCTAGCCGGCTAGCCAGAGGCAAGCTCAAACGTCGCTATAGGGCAACAAGGCTCCAGCCTTACAGATCAGTGATGCTCAAGTGTCACCAATGGCTAGTCATCGTGGCAAGGAACCAACCAAGGAAAAGAATAAGGAAGAAAATTAAAATTAAAAATTAAAAAAAAAAAAAAAGAAAAGAGAAGAAAAATTAAGAATTTGGTTTTTAAAAGAAAATAAAAGAAAAATGAACAAAAAAATAAAAATGAAAAATAGTCAAAAGGGGTGCACGGAGGAAAATTAAATCGAAATTTCTATACTAAACAACGAAAAATAATTTCTAATTCATTTTTAGATTTTAGCCAAACACCAGAAAATATTGGCTCTTTGGAAAACATTTTATAGAAACGCCACATTTTCTGTTAAACGAATGTAATATTAAAAAGTTTAAGATTAAATTGGTAAAAGTAGAAAATTTTGGACTTGATCAAAATTTGCACAATAGATTTTAAAACCGATTGGGTAATCTTCCCAATTCTATAAAACGACGATTCATCCAAGATGAAGCACCATATACATGATAAGCTTGAATAATGAGTTTTTCTATGGAAGAGTTACCTAATATACAAGGAGATATCACCATCACGTGTTCCTCTCATAGATATTGGCAAAGGAGAATATCACTATTCAATAAATAACCCACGTTGGTTATACTTAAACTTTATTGTAAAAATCATTTTTGTTGAAAGTTGAACCGGTTGAAGAATGACGAGTGTAATAATTTACATCTGAAATGTGTGAGGGAAAGCATATGAGATCATAAGGATTTGCTTGGTAACATTTCTATTTTCGGGAATAATTTTTTTTTCAGAAATATATTTTTTTATATTTATATTCTCTAGAATAGTTTCTAAGTAAAAGAACGTATTTGATAATTGTACAAAATTTCTATTACCGAAATAGAAAAAGAACTCAAATGTGTCTAGTATGATCCACAAAAAAAAATTGTGACGTAGAATTTCTTTTGATTTTTTAATAATTTTTTAGATTTTTCTTTTTTTCTTTTTTTTTCCTCTCTTCTTCTTCCTCTTACCAATAGTGATCGACAATGGAAGGCAGTGCCAATCGAGGCAGCTACGATTGATGGTCGGAGGCAGCTACCAACGGCGACTAGCAGGAGGAAATAGCAGGCAGGTGGGCAACAGGGGGCGAATGGTTAGAAGAGGAAGAAGAAGAAAAGAAAAAAATAACTTATTCCAAAAACTATTTCCAGAATCAAGAAATAACTTCTTCTTCTTCTTCTTCTTCTTCTTCTTCTTTCTGTTCCAAATTTATTTTCCGACTATTTTCTATTTTAGGGAATAAAAGATTAGCTAACATTATCAAAATAATTTTTTATTTTTATTTTTATTTTTGAAAATATAAGAATAAAAATGTGAAGAAATATAAATGTTGTCGGATAGAGCCTAAACGCGAGAATGGCTCATGTGCTGTCTAGTAAGTACTAAAAGGTATGAAAGAGATAGTCCTAAAGGTCCATTCGTTTTGCGAAAAATAAGCCATTTCTGGAAAATATTTTTCCTGAAGTCATTTTCCAGGAAAATGACAATATTTTCTGGTGTTCGGCTAAAACTTGAAAATGTTTCAGAAAATATTTTCCGATGTTCGGTAAAGAAAATATTTTCCACTCACCAAATTGGCGAGCGCGAGCGTCAAGCTCGAGGCTCGCCAGATTGACGAGCGTGAGTTTGAGATCGACGAACTTGAGGTTCACTTGGTCTAACGACTAGCCAAAAAAGAAGAAGATGGGAAACAAAAAAAAAAAAAAAAAGAAAAAGGAAAGAAAAATGAAATTAAAAATAATTCGAATTAAAAAAAAGGAAAAAGAAATAAAAAAATAATTCGAATGAAAAAAGAAAAGAAGAAAAAGAAAGGGGAGGAGGAAATCAAGATTTGTAGAGATGTGAGATAAGAGAGATCAAGTGAGGAAAATATTTTCCACTTTTCAAAAGTGGAAAACATTTTCTCCTACTTTAAGACTTTTTTCCATTGATGGAAAATATTTTCCTCAAGGAATTCATTTTCCGTGAAACGAACGCCGGAAAATCCGAAAAACGTTTTCTCGGAAATTATTTTCCGCGAAACGAACGGACCCTGAAGGTGAACTTGAATTTCCAAGCATTGAGATCCGAAGTAGTCTTTTTCTCCTCCAGAAAGATAGTGGGCCACCCGGTAATTGTCTATATGACCGCAAAATAAGGGGGATTGTGAACCTCCTTAGTAAGTGATCAAGCACGTCCCAATCAGGCTAATGTTAGGAAAAGTAGCTTTTGGTTTTTTATACTTGGAAAACCTACCATCGAAACCCAATAAATATAAATAAATAACGAATTTTTATAAAGATTAACGACAATATGTAATGACTAAACAAAACATCATAATTTTTTATTTTTAATTTAATTACGACGGTTTACAAAGTCTTACAATATTTCGTAGTAATAAAGTACAAAATATAGTAAATTTTTATTTTCTTAAATTATGATAGTTTACAAAACATTACCACAGTTGCTCTAAAACAAAAGGAAACATTATAAAGTAGGATATTTTTCAATCACGAGAATTTATAAATAATTACAATATTTAATCATAATTAAGATTAAAGGATGTAACCTTGAATTCTTTTCGATTACAGTAACTTACAAAGGATTACGATGGTTCATTGTAAACAAGGACAAAAATTTGTAACTTAGTATTTTGTTTCAATTACGACGATTCCTAAAGATATACAACAATCAATCATAACCGAGGATAAAATATCATAAGGGTTAAGTTTTTTTAATTAGGACAATTTCCAAATGCACGACTTTCCACTGCAACGAAGAATTTAAGGTCGTAAATATGCGTTATTTTAAAATATGATTTTTACAAAGATTAGTGATGGTTTGTCGTAATCAGGAACATAAAATTATAAAATGTCATTAAATTTGACTTTTATTGTGTCGGATGCCATTCGCTAAAGTGTAAAACAATGTAGATTTCACTTGTAGTTTGTCGAACGGCCATATTCTAATGGATCGGATGTCCAACCTTGTGCAAAAATTAACAACCCGATTGCAAATGACTCAAATTCGATGGTCAGGATCTTTTCATCTCAATGTAATGGTCAGTATTTGGTGGTACAGTACAACACTGTACCGTCGAAGACTAGTAGACGAACCCATTTTACTTGCGAAAAGATACAAATTTTCACTCGTCAAGTTTTCATGTAGGATACTGACCAAAAAAAAAAAAAAAGTTTTCATGTAGGATTAATGACTCCAAAAAAAAAAAAAAAAAAAAAGATTTCATTTAGGATTAACACCACACAAAAATTCAAACTGGTACATTGGTATCATATTTATCCTAAATTAATTTTTATGTTACAAAACTCTTGAACTAGAATACCTGCACCACATTTACCTCAAACTAGTATGTTTGTACGATATTTACCTAAAAAAAGTCTTAAATTCACCAATGTGGTACGTGTATATCAATTTTGGGGTAAATGTAACAGTGTATACTAGTTTGAAATTTTTTGAGATAAAAAAAATGTGATATGAATGTATGAGTTTGGAGTTTTTTGTAATATTAATCTTTTTTTTTTTTTTTTGGTGCTTTGAACTTCTGTTGGTTTGTTTTCCTTACTCCTTTTATTTATGATCTTACTCGTTTATAGTGGAACAATGACATATATGAATCCAAATGGCTTGTTTTGCTTGATTTATTGCACCAATTGCTGAAGTTTTAAGCTCTACCACTGCCGACGATTATCTGACTATTTCGGTGATTTAAATTTGAGACTTTATCTTAAGACCACAAAGGTCTGGGCGGATTTTAAGGAGAATATACTTCACGTTTAATTCAGATGTTGACATACATGGAATGTGGCTGGGTTACAAATCAGCAGAAATTACGTTGAAAAAGTGTGAACAGTTTACTTTAGCAGACAATGATGGTGACTGGTTTGGAATCAACGACTTAGAACAAAGCTTTATGAAAACGTGTTAAGTTTTGAATTTGATTCTGAGAGCAAAAGGTCAATTTGAAAAGAACAAGCTAACATCTCGTCTAGCTAATACAATAATTTATCATACTAAGACCGACTTTTGCAACCTCACAAATACTTTTGCTTTGTTTGTTTAGCGAAAAATATGAATTTTTTAGAAAATATTTCATTGTTAAGAAAATGACAATATTTTTCAAATATTTTTTGAAATGAACTAAAAAATATTTTTTATCAATTGGCAGATCAATATCGACATACACTATTCAAGCTGAAAATTACCAAATTGTTGAAATAGATGTTGATTGTCCTACGTGACACGAGCGATACTAATGTGGACAATTTTCACAATTTAAAAAACACAATTTTTAAATATTTTTATTTTTTTGGTTCCTTTCTTTCTTCCTTCGTCGGTTGCAAGGTCTTAGTGATGGCTGACCATAGAGAGGACTGGCGAGGGCTGACCTTGGGTGAGGCTTGATCTCGCTAGATCCTATCGAGGTTGAGCTCGCCTAATCTCAATGAGCTTGAGCATCAACAACCTCGAGGGAGGCTCCACCTTGCTAAATCTGGCAAGGTCGACAAGGTGGCGAGGTCAAGCCTCGTTGGCCTCGGGCAAGCTCAACAGCCCTCTTCTATGGCTTGGAGACCAACAAGGAAGAAAGAAAAAGGAAAGAAAAGTAAAATACAATAAATATTAAAAAATTTGAATTTAAAAAAAATATATCTACATCAGTGTTGATCATGCCACATAAGACACTTGATGTCAATATTAGCAATTTATGGGCCTAGCATCCAATATTAGCAATTTATGGGCCTAGCATCCTAAGGCTTGACCTTAATGGACCCGAGCCTAGGCACTGAGGATCCTACCTTACTGCCAAGGGCCTAAGAACAAGCATTGGGGTTCCCGTGCCCAAGTGCAAGGTTTATGGTCTAAACATTAATACCTAATCATATATTTGAAAAATGATTTCCAATTTTTTTTAAAAAAAAATCATTTTTTTAAATTTAAGTTTGGTAGGAAAATATTTTCCATTAACTAGGAAACCATTTCCATATTATTTTCCTAAGCTAGCTAAATGCCGAAAAATGAGGAAAATATCTTCTGCAAAACAAACGGAACCTCAACGTAAGTATATTATATATGTAAATTTTCTTTTAATTGAATTATTGAGTACAGATGAAGGTTATCGTATTTTTTTTCTCTTTTCAACTTCATGTTCCCTCTACATATGTAAATTTTCTTTTAATTGAATCATTGAGTACAAATGAAGGTTATTGTAGTTTCTCTCTTTTCAAGTTCATGTTCCCTCTTTGTATATAGTATTACATAAATAACTATATTAAAGGAACTGATGTTTAAATATGTCCATGATTTTGTCTAAAGTTCTTCCATAGAACATAATTTAATTACCTAAGGAGGTATTATTCATAAATTTCTAATATAATTTACTCTGGTTTAAAAAAAAAAAAATTCAGTGAATTTCTACACGCAATATTCTTTGGTAATGGGAAGAAATTCATGGTTAAAATGTAGAATTGAATCTGCTATGCACATCTTACTCTGTGGTAAAGAGAAAATTAAAGTACAAGTACCTACCCTAGTGGGTCGGGTCTCGTTGATAACCCAACCTGAGATTTGACCCTAATAAAATCTAAATAAAAAAGACGGCTGAGTTCAGGTTTTCAGAGTTTTTTCCCCCTTCTTATTTGTCTCCATCGTCACAGTGCAATGGATGGCATATAAAACGCAAATTATCCTTTGGTTTGAGACTCTCAAATTTTGCATCTGTGCATGAAGTGTTGCCTCTCCATTTAGAATTTTCTTGTCAGTGGGAGTTGAGATTCTTTAGGTAGGTGAGTTGTTTTGCTATTGGCTCAACACTCGTCATTTGTCCCTTGCCTTTCATCCGTGTTCGGAAACTCATTGTTGTATCTTATTTATCAATTTGGTGAATCATAATAATAAAGTCAAGTCCCATGAGGCCCCTGAATTTGATCTTCTCCGATCCGTACATCTATCACTCCGGTTTGCCTCGACAAGCCACGGTTGCTGATTTCTTCTCTTCCACTGATGCAGCGCCTACTGTTTGGGCCACCTTTGCTTCCTGACCCGACCCACTACCAACTCCCAACCATCACGCCAACTACATCCGCTGGTTAGGTGACCACTCTGGTATCTTCTCGGCTGCCTCCACCTGGAACGTCATTCGGCCAAGGGGGCCTCCCGTGCCTTGGGCTTCCTTTATATGGAATCACTCCTTAGCTCCCCGTTTCCGTTTCATTTGTGGCTAATCACTCGGAATAGGCTGCCCACTCAGGTATTGCTTCTCACTTATGGTAGGATCACAGATGTTAATTGTGCCTTTTGTACTTGCCGTCTTGATTTTGTCAATCACCTATCCTTTGGGTGTGGAATTACTAGGGCCCTTGCCATCTCTTGGGCTGCGAGATGTAACCTTGCTTGGCGTAATGGTCCGTGGTTGGATAATCTCCACTATGTCATTAAGTATTTATCGGGAAAGTCCTTCCACCAATCTCTTGCTCGATTTGCCTTTGGAGCTTTATGCAACATTATCTAGAAGGAAAGGAATAACATCCTCTTCCGTGATCACAAGCTGGTTTTGCCGGCCTTGAAGAATTGTCTTGGCAAGTTGGTCAGAGATAAGGCACTGACCTTCCGTCATGTGCCGGATACCCCAGCCAATAGGAGGATGCAACAGAGTTAGAGCCTTAGCCCATCTATCTTTTCTTGAGCTGAGGCCTCCCTCGTTTTTCCTTCCTTTTTGGACGTGGTTGCTGTGGCGGGCTTCCTTGTTTGTATCTTTGTTCTAGTGGAGGACATGTAACCTTTAGGTGTCAGGTCCTTCCTGTTTTTGTTTGAGGGTCGCCACTGTTTGGCTTCCCCCTCCTTTTCTTTTCTACTCAACACCCTTCCACTCGTTTTGACTTATTTGTCTTTGTGAGTGCAAGTTTTGTTGGTGCCGAGGCTCTTTTGCTGTATAGCTTTCTTAGTTAAAAGTCTATATATATCTTACCTTTACCAAAAATAAAATAAAAATAAAGTCAAATCTTTTCACATCTTATCATGTTGATTATTTGATATGAATGACATATCTGTGTAAATAAACCTAAAAATTGCATAAAAAAATATGGTAAGAATCTATCATGACACTTTACTTCATTTTTATTTGTTTATTTTTTATTATTTTCCGTTTCTTTTTTCTCTTCTATGATTCCCTCACGATTTTATTAGATAGTAAACTATACTAATATACCTAAAGTACTAAAATGCCTAAAATATATAATAAATAAAAATACACAATATACATATATATATATTGAATTTATATTCTACGATAAAGAAATTTGAATATATAAATAAAATATATTTAAATAAAAATGAAATACTATTATTCTTCTGTAATTTTAATTTTTTATATTATAATTTAATTATTATTTATATACCAATATTATTGTAATTTATTAATTTAAAAAGTTTGTCATTCTAGAAAAATAACCTTATTTTATAAACAGTAGAAATTCTATCCACCTTTATTCCATCTCTTCTCTATATGATAATGTTTTTTGGACTATATCCCTTTTATATTATTAAAACCCTTAACATGATGCATTTCAATTATGTCAATTTGATGTAAGAGGCAAGAATTTGCAAAATGCTATAATAGATTTCTCTTTTTGAGGATGCAGGAAAACCAATCTTCACAATAAGGGTGCGTTTGTTTGTGTTTACATTCTTTTTTTTTTTGTTAGGGAACGAAAATAGAAAAACTATTTCTGTTCCAAGGAAACAGTTTTGAACAAAAATGCGTGTTTGGTAAACTTGTTCTGAAATAAAAAAAAAAGAACAAAAACATGTTTGGTAAATTTATGTTCTTTTTTATTTCTTTTAATTTTTTAATGTTTATTTTTTATTTTTCATTTTTTTCTTTCTTTTTCTTTTTTCTTTTTTTCTTGCTTTGGTCGGTCGCCGGCCTCGGCCATGGCCGGCCGGCGGCCTCGCCCAGCCATGGCGAGGCTCCCCGGCCCCCGGCGAGGCCGAGCCTCACCGTGGTTGGGTGAGGCTTGGCCTCGCCTTGGCCGGGCGAGCTCGGGCTCGCCTGGATCCGGCGAGGCCGAGCTCGCCCACCCACCGGCGAGGCTCGGCCTCGCCGGCCACCGCTAGGTCGGCGTCACTTGGCGGTGGCCTGGCGAGCCTTGCCGTGGCTAGGCGAGGCCGCCGGCCCTCGTAGGCCCTCGTCGGCGGCCGGTCGCCGCCATGGCCGAGGCCGGCGACCGCCAAAGCAAGAAGAAGAAGCAAAGAAGAAGAAGAAGAAAAGAAGAAAAAAAAAAAGAAAAGAGAAGAGAAGAGAGAAAAAAGTGTTTCCGTTTTGTTAAACAAGAAATAACTTTTTTTTTTTTTTTTTTGTTTTTTTTTTGTTCTAAACAAAAAAAAATAGATTTGGAACAAAACGCAAACAAACGAGTTTACATTTCTTTTTTTTGTTCCTGGAACAAAAAAACAGAAAAACTGTTTTTGAACAAAAAAAAAAAGAACACAAATAAACACACCCTAAGAAAGAGGGTTCTTGACCATTTAGAATCTTACGTCTCATCACAAACAGCAATTCTTCACGAAAAACTTTGATATTGTATAGTTATTTATAGATTCTATAGTGTTAGGTTTTGCCTTTAGTCGTGTTTATCATCTCTTTTTAAAATTAACACGGCACGTGGTTATTTAAGTCAGTAATTTTTCTTTGTCAACATGTTTGTTTAGGTGATATTCCTTAATAAAAACGATGCATTGGTAAGAAGATCTCGTATATCTCATGTCTTTTGCGTAACCATTTGACTGGGCCATCTGCGCATCGAACTGGAGGACCCATGATGAGTCAACATGTCGCGGGGCATCGAGATGCAGAAACTTCGCCACTTTACATTTTCCAGAAACATGGGAATTACCATTATAAGCGTCTTCAATATGCTCATCCACAAAATCTAGGATGGTAATGAATGATAGACAAATCAATCGGGATGTGCTTCGTAATTTTCTTTAATTTCCTTAATGAAGGATCTCGGTTTAATTACTGCACTCCAGAAAAATTAAACACGTGGATCATGATTAAGGTTATTAATTAAAAATCAAAATTAAGATAATCGCCCAAGGCTACTACTATTTCTGGGCTTAGCCCAATCCCGGAGAAAAAGAATGAAAAAATAAAAAGAAATGAACACGAGTACGTGGAATTAACGAAAAACAGCCAAGAAAAGAGCGAACCGCGCGCACGACCCGACCAAATCACCGAGCGAATCGAAAGTTCCGTGTCCAATTGGCAATGAACTCCGCGAAAACATACGGCGAATCGGTAAAACCAAAATCAGAATTATAAGGGGCAACTTAAAAAAAAAGAAGAGGAAAAGAGAGTTGGGATTTTCTTTCCTCCTTTTTCCTTCTCCAATTCCGATGGAATTTGTTGGAATTATTAGGGCGAGCGAAGGAGGGGAGGACTGTTGTTCTTGGTTTGATCCTGAATTTTGCCTCCCCCTTTTTTCCTATTTTCCGTTTGTTCTTATGCGTCGTAATCGAATCGAGAGAGGAAACTCCTCATTACATTCGCTCGATTCCTTTCCTTCGACGACGAGGATGATGGCGGCAGTGATGATGATGATGGGTCTTTTCCTTTGGCGTCGCGATTGCTGCGGTTCGGGTGGTAGCGTTTAGATAAGAGCAGATTTGGGTCATGTTCTCTTGTGGGGTGTTGTTCTGTGGGGAACCTTAGCGAAAAGGCGCTGTTTTTCTGGGTGGGTTTTGCTTGATCAGTCGCCAGGGTTCGTGGATAGCTTCGGTTTGTTCTGTTCCGGCAATGAAAGGAGGGCGGATCGGAGGGACAGAATCAGGATCTCTTCATTTACGAATATTTTGCAAGCTTCCCCTTGTTCGAATCTTCTATTAGCGGAACCAAAGAAGCAGCCTCGCCATGAACGGCAAAGTTAGGAATAATTAGCTGGTCGGAAGACACCCTACAAGACGGGGTACTATAATACCCAATCACGTTTCTAGAGCTCCTTGATGCATGACCATCCTCATTCAAGCTTTGAGCACTCTTCGGCATCGTGTCCTTTGGATCTTTAAGGTTCGTCGAACTGGGTTGTCTGGGCTGCGTTTGGTAGAACACCTTGGACACGACCAGCTCTCCATCTCTCTCCTCTTCGCTATTGCCGAGGTGGTATTGGTGCATCACCCAGTTGGTCTTCTCAGGCTTCCTTTGCCTCCCATAATTGTTGTAGAGCACAAGTATCTTCTTGAACCCTTTCACCACTCTGCCTGCGAGGACCGACCTTGTCTTGCCCGTCTTGTGCCACCTCGTCTCACTCTCATCAGCATTCTTCTGCACTCTGCGCCGTTTCCTAGTCCCAGTGGCATATGCCTTCGAAGGCCGGTGGAAGAAGAGGCGGACTTGTCCATCTTTGCTTACTCCTGCACGATGCGCATTAAAGACGCTCAAATGAGATTTGTAGAATATGGAAATCGGAGTGTCCTAACCCGACTAGCTCATCTAACTGCTAAAGATGAGCTGATTTGCAGACATATTTCCACTATTCCCATTTTCTATAAACTTAAGATTCTGAACTTATCAATCGGTTTCCTATTCAGTTTCAACACCATGCAGTTGTCGATTTTGTTGTTGCATCCACATATGGAAGTAGTTGTTGCATCCACATATCGTTATAGTTCGTATGCACACATAACTTATCTCCATGTAGAGTCTGCGGTGCTTGGCATGGCATGATACAACTTGACTATCAACATGAGCAAGAGAACATCCAAAAAGCAATTGATTATATAGAAGCGGGAAAACTAAAGCTGAAATTCGAAATGTATGTTCCCCATAGATTTGTTATATGTTTTTTCCTAGCTTAAACTAATTACTCAATGCAACAGATGCAAATCAGAAGAACTTTTTTGGGACATGCTGAACAAATTAAGCTAGCTTTTATTGTAAATTGCATAACAAATTGAAGCAAACAATGGCAGAAGAGTTTCGGAGCAATCTGATAGGCAAACACAGGAGATGAGCTTTGAATTAGAATTCAAAATGTTGATGCAATGAATCATAACTTTAGATCTCTGAGGAGTGATGAGACCGGTCAAAATATTTAAATAATAAATCACACCTTAATTTAACAATTTAAACTTTTAGAATAGTTGGCCAGAATTTTATAATCCCCATATGATATTAGAGCTTGTGTTACCAATAAATCTGGACCCAACAGTCACACGAAAGAATTACTGATTAGTGTGGCTCCAACCTAGGCTCAATATGTGAGAGGAAGATTGTTTAAATTGTCTCACATTAATTGTGAAAGTGGCTGATGGTTGATAAGTATGAGGAAAACCCTCACCCATGATATCAATTCGAAAGGCTCCTTCAAAGTCTTACTTGATGCATTGCTAAGTCTGTGTACATTTCAAGTTTGGTTTAAACAAATTGTCTTGAATGTGAATCATCGTGTACGTTCTCATTATCTATTTTGAAAGCAAGGTCAATGTATATTACAAATTCAAATTCATTCATGACGTGCATTTACGAGTCTTCTAAATTAAACTTACACGGGCTGGAAAGAATTTAATAGATGTGAAAGTCACTCCTATGATCACAAAACCAAAAGTTTGATATCTGGATCTACAAGACTTTCGTATTATAGATTCAAAGATTATGAGTTGTTGAGGGATAAAACTTTCTAACAAAGGTGATTTGGGATCGAGCAATATGCATGGCAATCTTCAAAGAGTTCATTAAAGAGAGATCACACCCATAAAATTATACACTTTTGTTCTGTGAAAGGTTCACCTAAACTGACGGCACATGCATAGCAGTGTCCCTATCATGAAGAGAGGACAATAATTTGACTAATTTCCAAAGGGAAAATTCTCCAAAAAAGCCTTAAATTTATTGCATATGAGTCAATTCAGTTCTAAACCTTTTAATTATATCAATTTAATCTGAAACCTTTTGACGATTGCTAATTTAGTTCTCAACCTTTTGATTGTGCCAATTTAGTCTTAAATTTTTTGATAATTTGCCAATTTTGTTATGAACTTTTTAACAAAATTGATATAATTGAAAAGTTTAGAACAAAATTGACAAATCTCAAGATGTCATGTTTTCCCCAAAACAAGTTCGGACATCATCATACAAACTGCCAACAAAGAGATATATTTTCCAATATATTATGAATAGATTTAATCATACAAAGTATTTTTGGAACTACACTATCATGACACTAAACTGACAAATTCTAAACCATAAGTTGTCTATGTTTTGCAGACGATTCGGGTGTTTGATTATCGAAGATAGTCGGATACTAAAGAAGATTATACATTCTTGAATCAAATGATATTGAAGGCACGGATTTCTCTATGCGTGTCATAACTATGTGCTGATATCGTTTGCATTTGTATTTATGTCCGAATCTTAGTAATAGATAGAACCTCTTAGATTTGCATATGAAAAAGAATTTGGGTAAAAAAGATGTGCATCTTTTCCTCTAAATTAAAAAAGCTTAGGCAGAGGAATTACTCCCACTACACAGCCCAAATATCCAAAAATGCAAAAAGAAATGACAAACTAAAAGGCAAAAATTTCTTTCTATAAAGGGAAATTTTCATTTTTTAAAATAAAATATTGATAACATTTAGGCTAACTCATTAACTATCGTGAAAATCATTCAAAGAGTAAAACTATTCCAGAATTACCTGGAAGTCTCTCTGGGTGTGTACAACAAATACCATCGTCGCCTTCCAACGTGGGAATAAATTGATCAATGAGAAAATGAATCTTCCTGACATCCCCCATTATTTTCGCTTCCAAATGCTGCAGAATTTCTTGGTCCGTCGGATCAAACTTCACTCCCGCTGGTAGCCCCTCCAAATCATGAACAATCCTCTGCACCACAATTATGTCATAATCACACGTTAATCTTTTACATCCTTAATATGAAAAAAAAAAATTAAGGGTTTTACCAACATAATAATTTTTGAACTATTGTGAGAATATTAACTTATTGTGAGTTATAAACTCTTGAAGGAATGGATTCACAACAATTTATAATTATTTTTATTTGATTTTTTGTAATCTTATCTCACGGTAGATTAAATATCATCACCTATTAATTTCTCAAAAATAAAATCCTCAGAAGTAAAATAAACATACAAAACGAAATCAAGACAAAAAGAAAAAAAAGTGATAAACACCTGATCGAACATTGGCAAGCTGTGACCACAGGAAGGGCACGTTATGGTGGGCAGAAGACTGTTGTCATCATCCCCATCATCATCTCCTGGGTTGTAAGGTAATGGGATTATGGTTTTTGCATCTTGCTTTTGCCACATCATTTCTGTTCTGTTCTTTGGGTCTCTTGCACATCCCTCGCCAAAAGTTCATCGATCTTCTAGGCTCCAAACTCAAGTTTATGCAAAACCCCTACAGAAGTGAGTGCTTTGGAACACAGCACTTTATAAGGGAGGGAAATGGGGGAGGGAGAAAGCGATGGTATCTAAAAGGGAAAATTTAATACATAAAGAAAGAATAGCTTGCACGACAAGTTTGAGTTTAGATCACGTACACACGAGCGTACCGAAGAATTAAATACTGTCCTTTGAATCTGTTCAATATGAACTTTGGATGTTTTTGTCAAAAACAAAAAAAACTTTTGATGCTTTTGTTCCCCTTGTTTTTTGGTCGGTGATTTGTTCCTCTTTGTTGATTGGTATACTTTAGGACATATTCGTGGAAAAGCTAGATGAAGCCAAAAGAGGTGCAAGATAAATAAGGATGTACAAGATAACTACTATATTTCTTTATTTTTCTATTCTTCTATTCTCGAGAATAAGTTTAAAATAGAAATCCGTTTGATAACGTAATTTCATTTTTCAATTTTTATAATAAATTTTTAGTCTAAAAATAAGTTTGGAATAAAAATGAGAAATAAAATTTTCTACTTTTCTATTTGTAGAACAAAAATGGGAAATAATAACTTTTCTAATTACTCGCTCTCACTACTAGCTAGCCGCTCGCCTGTCGTCACTGCTCGCCATTTGCCATCCACCACCTGCTGCCCACCATCCTCCGCAATCCATCGCTGCCCACCATCCACCATTGGCCACCTCCCACTACTGCTCACCGTCCTCCACCATCCACTCTTGCCTGTATATTTTTACTTAAAAACTCGTCTCATGAGTAAAAATTGAAAAATCAATTTTCTTGTCATACATTGATTTCATAAACAGAATAGTATATCTAGTTGATTGAGAAACTCCTTTTTACTATTCTTTCCATTATTTCTCCCTCCACACAGAGAGAGAGAGAGAGAGACTCCGGCGGTACAATAGACACGACGTGGTGTAGCTACAGCTTTAATGCGGCATTGGTGGTTGGAGATAGGCGACAGTAATGACGATTAGATTGACAATAATATATATACACCAGTGGTTTCTGAATTTCTTTCACATTATTAAATGAGTGTCGCGAGAAAGTTACGGTCGTTTTCTCACCACGAAAGCACCCGTTAAATTCCTCCCATAAAGCTCCCTTCACAACACCTGTCTTTCTCTTTGTTAAAGTGAGAAAATTCACCCGAACGAGACGAAAGAACGAGGCCGGTTGCGGTGAACCGCCGCCCCTTGATCCGCCCGCCGACTTACCGCCTGCGTGTGGAGGGGAGCGTCGGTCCTGGTCGTGGGGGAGTCTTCAGCTTCCTATGGAAGGCACACGCCCATGAGGCAACTCTTAGCCATTAAGCTTTCTCCAGGACAGCGACGTTACCGTAGGGACTACGGTTCCGTTTATATATATATTTATTTCTTGTTGACTTTGTCTCCTTGCTCCGAAGTTTCTCGAGCAGGCTGCCCCGCTCACGCACATCAATTTCTGCCCACACATGTCAATTTCATTTGGACTTACTCAACAATTCAATTTAAACTTCCTAATCTATCCAAAAGAGGTGAAAAGTTAGTAGATTGGGTGGCTAAAGCACAACGAAAAAAAGAACTCCCCACCAATTGGCTGTCTTTTCCTCCTCAATCAATAATGGATGTTCTAATTTATACTGTTAACGAACTTGTTTTAACTTAATGAAGTTTCCAGTTTTCCGATCAAAATAAACTTTTCAATGTAATTCTAAATCTTTGCATGAAATTTCAATATAATCATTCTGATTGATTTTCATCCAAAATTGTCGACATGATGGCATACCACGCAGGACACTGGCGATAAATGGACCGCCACATCGGCATTTTCGGCCAAAAATTAATCAGAATGATTACATTGGAAATTCATATAAATGGTCAAAATTAAATTGGCAAAATTTGAAAATTTTAGACTGGATTGGCATCCGTATAATAAGTTTATAATTGATTAGGTAATTTTCCCAATTAAACGACAATTCATCTTAGATGAAAGGACTTGAACTTGAATAATGTGTTTTTCTCTAGGAGAGTTACCTAATACACAAGGAGATATTATCATCCCACGTTCTTCTTATATATATAATGACGAAAGGAAAATATTATTATTTAATGAATAATGCATGTTGTGTTGAGTAGGTCACTCCCAATTGGAGAGGTTAACGCAATTATGTATATGTGTAGTAGAATATGTGTAATAGTGAGTGTGTAAAAGTAAAAAGGAAAAAGAAAATCAAGAGAAATCGGAAGATAAATCAACATGATCTTCCACATCGAGAAAATCAAAAGAGATTGGGAAACAAATCAAAGTGATCTTCTTACATCAAGAAAATCACGAGAGATTAATAAATATACGTGATTTTCATATTGTACAATTCCAATTGGGATTGTATTTGCTCCTATAAATAGGAGTCCTCATTGAAGAAGAACATACCAAAAAAAAAAAAAAAAACAAGAATATCATAGCAGCGTAACGTAGCAGAAGAAATAGTTTTTTTCTTCCAAGAAAGTTATCTTTGAATGAGTTATCCAGTTTGTGAAAGATTCAGATCCACAAATTAAAGATAGTGAAAGATCCACCTTAGGGTGAAGTTGTATCCCAATATTTGTCATAGTGGAAGTTTGAAATAGACTATTGTGCCATAGTTTTTCCCTTCACCTTGGAGGGTATTTCCACATTCAAATTCCGGTGTTATTTCTATTTATCTTTATCGCTTTCATTCAATATTTTATCCTGTTTAAATTTCACAGAAATAGTAGTGGCAAAACTATCCGAGCCTTCTCCATAAATATCGTTCTTTTTCCCCAACAAGTGGTATCAGAACAAGGTTGCTCTTTATATATATATATTTGTGCAAAATTAAATGGAGGAAAATTCTGGCAACATGATAAAATTGACCCCATTCAATTATGCAATCTAGAAACCAAAGATGGAGGATCTACTAGGGGTGTGCATGGTCCGAGCGGGCGGTTCCCGACCTAGAACCGGGAACCGCCCGCTAAGGACCGGTTCTCAAAATTGGAACCGGGATCCACCCGTTTGTTGCATGGATCCACCCGGGAACCAGACCGCTGGTCCGGTCCGGTTCCGGGTGGATCCATGGAACCGATCTTGATGCAAAACAATTTTGGTCTTCAACATAGAATGGTCGGGTCTATGAGTTGGGAAGGAGGGGAGGAGGTCTATGGTCGGGTTTTCAACATAGAACGGTCGCAAAATAATTTTCCGCGGCTATGGCGGGTGGCGGCCGACGCAAGGGGGCGAACAGCAACGGCGGAGGAGTAGCGGCGTAGGCATCGACGCTCGGGGAGGAATCAAAATGGCGATAGGATTAGGAGGAATCAAGGAAGAGACAAAGAGAGAGAGAACCGAAGACGAAGGGAGTGAGGAGATGAGATCTAATCTAGGGTTTCTTTTAGTAAATTTTTTTTTTAATATTAAAGAGGTTCCGGTTCGGTCCGGGTGGGCGGATCCGCCCATTGGAACCGGGAACCAGACCGGTACCCACCGGTTCCGAAAAATTGGAACCGGGAACCGGACCGGTTCCCTCAAGAACCGCCGGTTCCGGGCGGTTCCGGTCCGGTTCCGGGCGGTCCGGGCGGTTCCCGGGTATTTTGCACACCCCTAGGATCTACTATACATTAAAGACCTTTGGAGGCCAATTGTGATATTGATGGAGGTACTAGTACCAATGTCCAAGGCGTCCCATTCCGTAGCGGAAGCCAAACAAAAAGAGTCAAATCCTGCAATGGAAGGCAAATTGGCATCGTCTTCTGGTGGCAAACCAACGACCATATCCGAAAGCGAATGGATGGTACTTAATCAAAAGTGTGCTGCTCAAATCTGACAATGGATTGATAAGAGCATTTTCAAAATTTTGCTAATGAACATGATGTCGGTGCTCTTTGGCAAAAATTAGAAAAAATGTATGCAAGAACAACGGTGCAAAATAAAGCAAATCACACGCGATGGCTCGTGAATCTTAAATATAAAGACGGGAGTAGTGTCTCGGAAGACATGAGCGAGTTCCAAGATATAGTAGACCAACTCAACTCTATGAAGATGATATTAGATGATGAATTGTAGGCATTACCGCTACTTAGCTCTTTGTTGAATAGCTAGGGCACACTTGTTGTGTCGGTCAGCAACTCGGCTCCTAACGACAAGCTTACCATGGACATGGTAAGCCTAAGTCTAAGGCTCTTGTCATTAACCGACAAGAAAATCAAGAACGGAGAGGGAGAAGCAAAAGTCGAAACTTCTAGAATCAGCAACGAGGAAGGTCCCAATGCAACTTCAAATAAGACAAGAAGTGCTATCATTATGGTAAATTGGGACACTTCATCCAAGAATGCAAAAAGCTAAAGGCAGAAAAATCAAAGAGTCATAACATCAACAAAACTAATGAGAACGAGATGAATGGCACTGCAAATATTGTAGACGAGGTGATCATTATTCAAAGTGATGATTCTATTAATCTTGCATCCCAAGATTCGATATGGGTAGTTGACACCGGCGCATCCTACCATTTCTTGGCTCGTCAAGATCTTTTCACATCTTACACCACTAGCAATTTTGGCTTCGTAAAGATGGGAAACGATGGTATGTTCAAAATTATTGGTATGGGTAATATTTATTTAGAGACTAATGTTGGATGTAGGCTACTACTCACAAATGTGAGACATGTTCCAAACATTCGCCTCAATCTTATATCTACTGGCAAGCTTGATGACGAAGGCTACAACAATTTCTTTAGTGATGGGAAATGGAAACTCACTAAAGGTAATTTGGTGGTAGTCAAAGGAGAAAAGACTGGCTCTCTCTACATCACACAATTCAAGCTGTGTAGAGAAGGGTGAATGTAACGGGAAAAGGAGTCACCACCGAGTTATGGCATAAACAACTCAGACACATGAGTGAGAAAGGATTTAATATTTTCACTAGAAAGCAACTCCTACCTGGAATGAAAGGTACACTATTGAATACTTGTGTCGACTGCATTATGAGAAAACAACATGGAGTAGCATTTCGTAATTCCACACCATCTATAAAGCTGAAATTTTAGATTTGATACATACTGATGTATGCACAATGCAAACTAGGACACTCGGATGTGCGCTTTATTTTGTAACATTTATTGATGACTACTCTAGAAAGGTGTGGGCATTTGCCTTGAAAACAAAAGATCAAGTGCTGGAAATCTTCAAGCAATTTCATATGAAGGTTGAAAGAGAAACAGGTAGGTGATTGAAGTGTGTACGCTTAGACAATGGTGGTGAATACCAAGAACCTTTTGAAGATTATTGCAAAAATCTCGAGATCAAATTAGAAAGATCCGTACCAAAAACACCTCAACGCAACAGTGTCACGGAGCGAATAAACAGAACCATATGTGAAAAAATCAAATGCATGCTCTCCAATGCAAAGTTACCAAACCACTTTTGGGATGAGGCAACGAGGACGGCAATTGATTTAATCAACCTATCACCATTAGCTCCACTTGACGGTAATGTAACATAAAGCGTTTGGACTGGTAAAGATGCTTCTTATGGCCATTTGAAGGTGTTCGGTTGTAGAGCATTTGTTCACATTCCAAGGCATGAGAGATCAAAGCTTGATGGGGAATCAAAGCAACGTATTTTTTTAGGGTACGCTCATGAAGACTTTGGCTATAGACTCTGGGATCCTGTTAACTAAAAATAATCAAAAGTAGGGATGTGGTATTTCTTGAAGATTGGACAATCGAGGACTTAAAGAAGCATGAGAACTCTCCATCAACAAATGAATACCTAGTTGATCTTGGCCCAGTTGCTCCTCCTATCAATTCTAATAATAAGCAAGCTAAATCTAGCATTAAAGGTAAGACTACTTGAACCAAACTTGAACCAATTGTTGAACAGGTTCCATCAGAACCTCAATTGAGGAGATCAACTCATAAACAACAATCTAGTCATAGATATTCTCCCAATGAGTACGTGATGCTCATTGACGGGGAGAACCATAGAACTACCAAGAAGCTATATTCCACAAGCACAAAGAGGAGTGGTTAAAAGCTATGCAAGAGGAGATGAAATCCTTAGATGAATATCATACTTATGATTTAGTCAAGTTGCCACAAGGAAGAAAAGCTCTAAAAAAAACAAGTGGGTATTCAAACTAAAGACTAAAGAAGGTAACTCACAACCACGATACAAAGCAAGGTTAGTTGTGAAGGGATTCACTTAGAAGAAAGATATCAACTTCGACGAGATATTTTCTCATGTAGTTAAAATGTTCTCTATCCGAGTTGTCCTCGGCTTGGCAGCAAGCTTGAACTTGGAGGTCGAGCAACTTGACATGAAGATTGTGTTTTCCCATGAAGATCTAAATGAGGAGATCTACATGGATCAGCCGGAAGGTTTCAAAATCAAAGGCAAAGAGAACCTTATGTGTAGACTGAGGAAGAGTCTTTACAAGCTTAAGCATGCACCTAGACTGTGGTATAGAAAATTCGATTCGTTCATGGAAGAAAATGGGTTCAATAAAACCACCGCTAATCACTGTGTGTTCATCAAGAAATTTATTGATGTTAATTTCCTCATTCTTTTGCTTTATGTTAATGACATGCTAATTGTTGGCTAGGATAAAAGCAAGATCAACTACTTAAAGAATGAATTAAGCAAGTCCTTTATGATGAAGGATTTGGGACCTGCAAACCAAATTCTTAGGATAGAAATCTTTCGAGACAGGTAGAACTGTAAACTCTGGTTATCTTAAGAACGGTGTGTTAATAAAGTTCTTGAAATATTTAACATGAATAAATCCAAAGCAGTTTGTTCTCCACTTGCAAATCACTTCAAACTTAGCTTGGAGCAATGCCCAAAAAGTGAGACAAAAAAGAAGGAAATGGAAAAAGTTCCTTATGCATTGGTGGTTGGTAGTCTAATGTACGCAATGGTATGCACGAAGCCTGATATCGCCTATTCAGTTGGTGTGATAAGCAGATTCTTATCCAATCCCGATAAAGAACATTAGGTGGCAATCAAATGGATATTCAAGTATCTTCGAGGTACTTCTAATTACTATATATGCTTTGGTGATGGTAAAACTTTGTTAGAAGGTTTTTCAAATTCAGACATGGCAGGGGATGTGGAATCGAGAAAGTCTACATTGGGATACTGAATGACTTTTGTAGGGGGAGCAGTTTCATGGCAACCTTGACTACAAAAATGTGATGCCCCATCTATTGCTGAAGCAGGGTATATTGTGACAATTGAAGCATGTAAAGATGTAAAGAGGGAGTAGTATAGCCCAAGTGCCAAAATTTGGCATGGAGGGACATTTAAGTGCCAAAAGTTAGGAAAGTGACACTTAAGTGCCAAAATCGGAGTAAAATGGATCACTTAAGTACCAATCCGGCGAAAATTCAACCAAAATGCTGATGTGACGATTTTCCGACGAAATAAGTGCAAAACGACATCGTTTTGCACGCTGATGTGGCTAGACAATACAAAAACGATGTCGTTTTGGTACGACGTGGTAAAAAATAATATAAAATTTAATTTAATTTAATTTAAAAATAAATTTATTTAAAACATTTAATAATACAAATACAAATATTAAAAAAAAATTTAAAAAAAAAAGGAAGGGGGCGGCCGAGAGCTAAGCCCTCGCCGCCGTCACCTCCCCGCCACCACTAAGAAGGGCTGGCAACCTTGGCCGACCAGCGGCGAGGGCCCGCGAGCCCTCGCCTAGATCCAACGAGGATTGGCAACCCTTGGCCCGGCTGAGCGATGTGGCACCCCCGACAGCCCCCGATCCGTTAAGGTCGCCACACTTCTTTCCTTATCCTAAATGTCATTTATTATGAAACCAAAGGATTTCAGTGAATCCGTGAGTCTGGGGGTCTATCACATTTTTCATTGGTCCCTGCGCAATTTACATGGCGGAAGTGGATCCAGCAACTCCCTTCCTAAACACTGAAATGATGCAGACTAGATACACATAGATATAACCAAGCACTTTTATTTACATAAACTTGATAAACATTGCTTGTCGGTACATCAAAAGCCCAAGTTTCCTATACTTGGCTACATCCAAAAACGAGACCAACATTTTCCATCACCTATTCACATGGTGTCTATCAGCAAGTGCTGGTGTCCAAAAATTTCCTACTATCCACGCAACCTCGATCACTCTACACCACTCAATCCCCCATTACCACCCTCTAGTGGCGGTTGCAGCGGCCCCATAGTACGTTTGTTCCAACAGACATACAAGACGATGTACTCCTGATGTGCGAGACCTGAGGGGAGACCGGTGTCGATCGTCAATGTCACCCTCACTTGGATGAATGTCAGTCCAAGCAAATCGAGATCCTAATACTTCGACTGTTCCCACTACAAATCGACAGGGATCCCATAGAAAGTACCGGGAGGTGCGGGCAGTAGTGGCATCTTGATTACTCTGAAATATGTTAGTCCGTACAAAGAGTGAGTACAACCACTCAGTAGCTAAAGATCTACTAAGCTATATTATGTAAAACTACCGCTACCCAATTTCATGCAACATAGACAAAACACCTAACTAGAGGAATAGATATGCATTAAATCAGTAGAGTTTTCCAACGAAATAACAAGCGCAGTTTAATAACCGGAACACATGATTTCAATGACATGGGTCTCAATTATAAGACCAAACCATTATGACACATCCCATATTGTGACACACAATTTTGTCCCAGAATCAGGCGCAACTAGCAAAATAGCGTAACTCAGCAGAACAATCAACTTTAAAACTCAATAGATTTTTGATTCACTATCACCATCTCCCGGAGGACCAATGTTTGCATCCCTCCAGGCATTTGCACCCAACTTGGCATCACGAAAGCCTCCGGTTCCATACTTCAATGATCGGGCATCCGGAGCATGTTACGTTACACCTCCGGGCATCTCGCACCTAACCTAGCATCACGAGGAATCTCTAAGACTCGCCATGTCAATGGTTGCACCTACCCTCCAGAATCTGTATCGTCATGCATCCGAGCATCCTGATACTCCCGGGGAACCTCTGGGGCTCACCGGTCCCCAGGCATCCAGAGGCATCGCCACTACGATCCCATTACGATCCTCCAGGCAACCCATCTTCCAGGGCATCGTCATCCCGAGGGTCCGACGGTAACAATAATGTATCAACCATGGTGTAGTCATTAAATCAAATCAATACCAAAACGTTTTCAAAGACACATGGTATCAAGTAATGTGAAATGAGGTTTTCAAAAACACATCAATACAACAACAATAGTCTTTAAAACATATGTCAATCCCATATCAATGAAATCAAAAGCACGATACTAAATCCATAAGCTCCACTTCCACGGTTAACCCTCCAATAGGTTTCAAAATCCACTTATAAATCCTCGAGTCGTACTCACACCTCACGACTCGAGATGAAACGATTTGTCAAAAACCATAAGTAAATTTGAAATAGGCACCTCAGCAAATCCAAATCTAAATCCCGACTTCAAGGTTTTAAAATGTTTTTTTATAAAAAGTTCGGAATTTCAAAAGCACCACACATTTCTTAAAACATTTGAGAGCGGTGCCACGATATATAGCAATTTCAATGCAAATTGGGAGATTTTCTAAAATAATTTATGGCTAAAATCTTCAAAGCTTCGCAACAAATAAAATTGATGCATATTCGAAGGCCAAAATTGCATTTACTCCTGAGAAATATGAAGCTCCCTCAATAGCCTTGCCCCAAACCAATTCAGTCATCCCGAATCCACCGTTCAACACAAGAACTCAAACAATGCAATCTAGTAATGCACTTCCTCAAGCAACAACAGCATTGCACGATATAGATTAGTAGACTGCAGCTTGCATTAGGTCTGGTGGCGTTGACGGCGGGCGGACCGCAACTACAAGCTACAGTTGAGGCGGTTGAATCGGCACGGTGGTGGACGGCGGCTACGCTCACGGGTGAAGAGGAAACGATTCCCCTCTCTCTTTCTCTCTCTCTCACGCTGGAAACAAAGGACAAGTGAGCACCGAGAGAGAGCTGGATGTCAAGGGAAATTCACGATTTCTCTTTCTTCCGTTGCTGTTTTTGTTGACACGCCGGTCAACAAAGAGAAAAGGAATTCACGGTGGCAAAGGGAGGCAAGGACGGGTGGGAGAGACGTGTCCGTTCTCTCTGGCCGCATGGGGCCTCGACGGCTGCTCCTCATGCAGCTGTCCTCATTTCGATTCCCCGCTAGCCACCGAGGTTCTAGTTGCGTGGCTTCCGCTGGCCAACCCCTCTCCATGCAGCGAACGTGACAAAAGAGGTCAACTTCTCCAAATTGTTGACCCCTGAAGAGGAAACGTGCATGGAGCATCTCGGTTCTATGGTCCTCATCCGTGTGGGCCATATACGTGGGCTTCATGGGGTCAAACATTTCCCTTTGTTTGACCATCATGCACGTACAAATGGCTGCAAGAATTTCAATATCCATTCTTGCATGGAGAAGGGATGCTCGGCAAGGCTGCATGGGCGTGGGCTTCACATTGTTGCACGGGTCAACAACCTTGTCTTGTTGACTCTCCATTTGACGTGCGCATGGGCTGCATGAACACATGGTCTTCATGTCTTCAAGAGGGAGAGTAGTGGACGCGGCTGCATGGTCCTTCGTGCATGGCCATGCATGGGCGGAATCTTTCAAAAGTTGATGTCTCGGAATGGTGGGTGGTGCTGATACGATGGTCGAATGTGGTGCCGACGATGACGATGATGAAATGGCGTTTGCAAATGGTGTCAATGACACAGTCCAAATAGCAAATTCGTCGACCCGTCACAGACTGTTACGAATTCGAGATCCGGCGAAATCCGGATGTCACAAGCGAGGGCCGCCGACCCCCGCCGAATCTAGGCGAGGGCCGCGACCCTCGCCCAGACCGGTGGCAAGGGCTTGTGGGCCCTCACCGACCCTACCCCCTCCGTCGCCGGCCCTTCCCAGCAGCGGCGGGGAGGTGATGACGGCGAGGGCTTAGCCCTCAGTAGCCCCTTCCTCTTTTATATATATTATTTTTATTTTTATTTTTATTTATTATTTATTTTATTTTTAAATAAATTAATTTTTAATTTTAATTTAATTAATTTTTATATTAGTTTTTTACCACATCAGCATTAAAACGATGCCGTTTTACACTTATTCGCTAGAAAATCGCCACATCAGCATTTTGGCCGGATTTTCGCCGGAGTGGCACTTAAGTGATCCATTTTGCTCCGATTTTGGCACTTAAGTGTCCCTCCATGCCAAGTTTTGGCACTCCAAGTGTCCAGCACTCCATGTAAATAACTCTTATGGATGAAGAAGTTCCTACAAGAAGTGGGCCACAACCAAGAGAAGTATATCTTGTATTAGATAGTCAAAGCGCAATACACTTCAGCAAAAATGCAACTTTCCACTCCAGGTCCAAACACATTAACATCAAATATCATTGGATACGTGATATGTTGGAAGAAAAAGCCCTACAGCTAAAGAAAATACACACTGACAACAACAACTCAAATATGATGACAAAATCTCTATCTATAGTGAAGATGCAAGCTTGTTGAACTTTTGCAGGTTTAAAACCCTTTCTGAATTGCTCGTGAGGAGGAGATTTGTTGAGTAGGTCACTCCCAATTGGAGAGGCCAACGCAATTATGTAAATATGTAGTAGAATATGTGTAGTAGTGAGTATGTAAAAGTAAAAGGAAAAAAAAAATCAAAAGAGACCAGGACATAAATCAACATGATCTTCCACATCTAGAAAATCAAGAGAGATCGAGAGAGCAAGATCTTCCACATCCAGAAAATCGAGAGAGATTGGGAAACAAATCAAAGTGATCTTCTCACGTCCAGAAAATCATGAGAGATTAGGAGATAAATCTACATGATTTTCATATTGTACAATTCCAGTTGTGATTGCATTTACTCCAATAAATAGGAGTCCTCCTCGATTGAGAAGAACATACAAAAAAAAAAAAAAAAAAAGCAAGAATATCATAGCAGTGTAGCGTAGCAGAAGAAATAGTTTTCTTCTTCCAAGAGAGTCATCTTTGAGTGAGCTATTCATTTTATGAGAGGTTCAGATCTACAAATTGAAGACAGTGAGAGATCCACCTTAGGGTGAAGTTATATCCCAATATTTGTCATAATGAAAGTTTCAAGTGGACTATTGTGCCGTGGTTTTTCCCTTCACCTTAAAGGGTTTTTCCACATTCAAATTCCGGTGTTATTTACTGTTCATCTTTACCACTTTCATTCAATATTGTATCTTGTTTAATTTTCATAGAAATAGTAGTGGGAAAATTATCCAAACCTTCTCCGCAAATATCGTTATTTTTCCCCCAACATGTTGGTATAACTTAAATATAAATTAGAAAAGAGAATTTGAGAATTTTCTGTATAATTTGATATATATCATAATAAATTATATCGGCCTATTTATAGGCTTTATGAGAAACTATTAAAGGGAACATATATCAATCAAGATATATACAATCAAATTAGATTTTCGTGCAATTTTGAGAGATATAGAAAATCAATAAAAATGTTCTAATTATTTTTTTTTTATTTTTTTTTTGGTAACCCAGGAAACCCTGAAAGCCGACAGCCGGCGGGAAGAACTTGGGACTGACGCAAGCTGGCCACCACACTCACGCCAGCGATTAAGTCATCAAGTAACGCCGCTGGGATTTGAACTTGGCACCTTTTGCGAGAGGCACAAAGCTCAAGCCAACTGCGCCACCACAGTGGGTGGTAAAATGTTCTAATTATTTCTAATATAGGAATGTCCTAATTATCTCTAATAATATACTTAAATTTTAGTGCAAAATCATTTTTGTGAAAGTTGAATTGGTCGGAGAACAACCATTGTCATAATTTATAATTTATATCTGAAGTGTGTGAGTGAAAGTATTTGAGTTCATAAGTGTGGGGAGAAGTACACTAACAATGCCATAAGTTGTGCACGGCGCTCACTTTGATGCCAAAAGTTTCTGTCGGATCACTTAAGTGCCAAAAATTTTGAAAAACGCTCACTTTGGTGCCAACTCCGATCCGGTTGGCCAGAGATCCGACGTGGCATTTTTTATTTATTTTTGAAGCCGATGTGGCTCGCCGGAGAGCACAGTCAGCATCCTAACACCAAAACGACTCCGTTTGGTGTCTCCCCAAATTCAAAACCCTAAATCTCCGGCACCGTCCTCGACGGCCCCTGCACTCGGCAGCCGCAGCTCTGACCCCGACCCCAACCACGACCCCGACGATGGCCACTCGACGGTCATGGCTTCGACCCCGACCCCGACCCCGACCCCAACCCTGAAGATGGCCACTCGGCGGCCGCGGCTCCGACCTCAACCCCGACCCCAACCCCGACCCCGACGATGGCCACTTTGCCGCCACGGCTACAACCCCGACCTTGACCCCGGCCAGCGAGGTCATCCATGTAGGCCGGCATCAAGGGCGTCCAAACAACGCCGAGCAATGGCGGTTGAGCAAGCGACGGCGGCCCACCGACAGCGGAGGCCGAGCGACGACGGCCAACCGAGCTAGGTCAAAAAAACCCTAGGACGGCGTCGTTTTTGTGAGGCCATCCATGTAGGACGGCAAAACGACGTCGTTTTCTTAAGGAGGACCGAAAACGACGTCATTTAAGGCCTTGTCGATTTAAAAAAAAAAAAAAAACCACGTAATCATTTTGGCCGGAATCTTTCGCCGGTGACCGGAATCTTTTGCCGGTGGCACCAAAGTGATCGTTTTTCCTCCGATTTGGCACTTAAGTGATCCGACGGAAACTTTTGGCACCAAATTGAGCGCCGTACACAACTTATGGCACTGATAGTGTACTTCTCCCCATAAGTGTGTGAATCGATTATAATTAATCGAACTTGAAATCTCTTTGATTCCACCATTACTTTGAAGTATGGTATGGACGAAATGTAATGAAACAGATTGTCCTAAAAGCGAACATGAATTTCCACACTTTGAGATCCAAAGTTCAATCTTTTCTCCTCCAAAAAAGAAAGTTGCCCCGCAATTGTCTATTTGACTGCAAAGTTAGAGGGGTTGTGAAACTCCTTAGTCAACGGTCAAGGACGTCCCTGTCAGGCTAATGTTAGGTAAAGGGACTTGTGGTCTTTTATACTTGGAACACCTCTATCGATATGTATAATCAACGATTTACAAATATTAATGACAATATGTAATGACTAAGAGCAAAACATCTTAATTTTTTGTTTTTATTTAATTACGAAGATTTACAAGGTGTTACAATATTTCAGTCTTAACAAAGTGTAAAATATAGTAAATTTGGATTTTCCTAAATTACGACGGTTTACAAACGTTGCCATGATTCCTCTAAAACAAAAGAAACTATGTAAATACGGATATTTTTCAATCACAAGGATTTATAAGATATCACGATATTTAGTCATAATCAAGATTAAAGGACGTGAGCTTGAATTCTTTCGATTACGATGACTCACAGTGGGTTACGATGGTTCATTGTAAATGAGGAAAAAACTTTGTAACTTTGTATTTTGTTTCAATTATGACGCTTACTAAAAATTTACAATGATCAATTGTGATGTAGAATAAAATATTGTAAGGGTTGAGTTTTTCAATTACGACAATTTCCAAATGTACAACGTTCCATCGTAACCAAGAATTTAAGGTCACAAATATGCATTATTTTAAAATATGATTTTTGCAAAGAGTAGTGACGATTTGTCATGATCGGAGCATAAAACTATAAAATTGTTATGAAATATATGAATGAATATCAATTATATTCATCTTATATAATATATCTATTATGGTACATTTGTATCATATATTCTAAGTCCATCTCCATATCTAATAAATGTTCATCTCCCTATTCAATACATCGACATTAATGATAAGTGCATCATTGTTTTCTTATAAATAGGAGTTTAGTTTTGTTATAGTGGTGATAGAGTGAAGAAAAGAAAAATAAAATAATGAAAATAAAATTTATCCTCCAGCTTTCTCTATTATCTTTGGTATTTATCTACTCTATCTACTTAATCTCTCTCTATTATCCCTATTATATATTTGCAATGCGATATTTTACAACATGCTATCAGCACAAAGATCTACCAGCTGAGTAAATAATTTTTGCAAGGTAAGTGTTCTCTTTATTTTCATTAATCAACTTATACTCCATCTTCTCCTATCAATTCTTCATTTTTCTTTTTCTTGGCTTGAAACCAATTTCAAATCTAAAAATATCCTTCTACTCCTGAAGAAGTGGTGGATATTTGGAAATCCTTCTAATTAATTTAAGAATTCATTTTTGCAAGAATTATGGCAAATATTGAAAAGCCCAAATTCCACATCTTGGAAGTGAGTGGAAATAATTATCTATCCCGATGCCTTGACATAAAAATGCACCTCCAAGGGCAAGGTCTCACTAATGCAATTATAGAAGACGGAACCTCAAATGCAAAAGATAAAGCAAACGTATTGATTTTTATTCATTGTCATTTGCATGAGAGCCTACAGACTCAATATTTATCCGTTCGAGACCCTCAAACCCTATGAAAGAGGTTAAAGGATAGGAATGGTCATACTAAGACTGTTTTCCTCCCTCAAGCACAATATAACTAGAAAATATTAGATTACAAGATTTTAAATCAATGTCTGACTATAACTTCGCTTTATTTGATATTGTTTCTCAGCTTGAGTTATGCGATATCAAGCTCACTGATGCGGAATTGATAGAGAAAACTTTCTCCACATTCCATGCTTCGAATATTATATAGCAACACCCACCCACGGATGGTTGCGTCGGTTAAGGTGTACCCCTTGATTTGGCACCAGGTCAGGGGTTTGACTCCTTAAGTCGTCACCACTCTCAAAGTAGTTCCGTGATTTAAGTTAGGGGCCCCGGCAGTGGGTTACTAGGTCAGTCTCCCCTGAGATATAGTCGGTGCTGTGCTCCCAAAGGTGAGTATATATATATATATATATATATATATATACAATATCAAACAACAATACTGGCAATGTCGATTTGCCACTTACTCTGAATTAATTTTTGTGCTCCTTACTGCTAAGCAAACTAATGAATTGCTATTCAAAAATCATGATCTTAGACATGCTGACACAAAAGTATTGCCTAAAGCACATGCTAACTTTGAGAAAAATATTAGTCATTTTAAGGGCTATAAACGCAAGCAATAACATAATCCTAGAAGGGATGGCGGGAAATCTAACTTTGGCCCAAATCATGATAAAGAAAAGAAGCCAAAGAATATGACTAATGAAAGTATTTGCCATCGCTGTGGCATGACTAGGCACTGGTCACGTATATGTTGTACACCAAAGCACTTTGTTGATCTATACCAAGCATCTTTAAAAAATACGGGCAAGTGTGGTAAATATCACGCCATTGAAACTAATCATACTCCCATAATCACTGTTGAGGCCAACAATATCTCTATTGGTGGGACTCCTCTTGATTCTAAAGTAGCAAATGCATCTCTAGATGTCTCTGATTTCTTTGAGAACCTCTGGTTATTTTGATGAGGCATCAAACTGGTATATGACAACTTAGACTTCGAATTTTATTATTCTAATAATTTCTTTTTGAGTTGTTTTTCTTTAAATGTATTACCTTTTATTGTTCTATAATATGATTATGTAATGAAATGCTTATGAACCTTATATAATATTTATTATTTTGAAATTTTATTTGACTCTATAACTAATATGCAAATTTTATAACACTCGACACATGAAGTTGTCAACATAAATGTAAATGGAAAATACCGAAAAAAAGGAAAATGTTTTTTTACTTGATAGTGCATCAACATATACCATATTTCCTAGTAAACACTTTTTCTCAAGTATGACATTGCGTAAGGCACATGTCTATACAATATTGGGTCATGTATTATTGATAGTTTTGGAAATACCACAATTGTTTTGCCAAATGGCACCATCCTACATATTGAGAATACGCTTCTAAGCAGTAGATCAAAAAAGAATCTACTCAGCTTCAAAGATATATGCCGTAATGAGTACCATATTCAGACTATTTATGAGCAAGATAAGGAATATATTTGCATCACATCTTATAAGATGAGCTTGAAAACCATCCATGAGAAGCTAGAAGCTTCTTCTATGGGTTTCTATTGTATCATGATTAAGGCTGTTGAAACTTATGCCATCATATCCTGGAGATTAGTAAACCCTGATCAATTTGGACTATGGTGTGATCGCCTTGGTCACCCTAGCACTACAATGATACGTAGAATAATTAAAATACAAAAGGATACAAATGTATTGTTATCCAAAGATTATAATTATGAAACTTGTTCACAAGGAAAACTCATTACTAAATCTTTTATAACAAAAATTAATCTTGAATCTCATTTATTCATCCAAAGAATTAAGGGTGACATTAGTGACAAAGTGGACCGTTTCGATATTTTATGGTACTAGTGGACGCATATTGTATATGGTCCAATGTTTGCCTATTATCTACGCATAATGTCACATTTGCACGTTTACTTGTGCAAATTATAAAGTTTCAGGCACAATTCCCTGATTATCCAATTAAAAGCATAAAGATGAATAATGCTGGTAAATTTACATCAAAGAGTTTTAATACGTATTGTGCCTCACTCGGAATCGAGGTTGAGCATCCAGTCACATATGTTCATACTCAAAATGGATTGGCAGAATCCTTGATTAAATATATTCAAATCATTGCCCGTACTTTATTATTAAGAACGAATCTAAACAATACAGCACAAGGTCATGCAGTTTTGCATGCGGCAACCTTAATAAGATTGCACCCCCACTACTAGTCTTTTATAATCTCCCCTTCAAATAGTTCTTAGTTATAAATATGATATTTCACATTTACGCACATTTGGTTGTGCAGTACAGGTGCCTGTAGCACCACCAAAAAGGACGAAAATAGGTCCCCAACGCCATTTGAGTATTTATATTAGATTTAATTCACCATCCATCATTAAGTTCTTGGAACCAACTACTAGTGATTTTTTTACTGCCAAATTCGCATATTGTCATTTCGATGAGACTATATTTCCATCAACTGGGACACTTACAACTTCCATGAATGCAAAGCAGAAACCAATTAAGGTTTTCTCTTGGAATGAGAAAAAATTATCTCAATTAAACCCAAGAACTCATGAGTGCGAAAACGAGGTACGGCACATAATCCATTTACAGTTATGGCCAATAGATTTTCTAACGCATTTAATGATGCTACGAAGGTAACGAAGTCTCATATTCCAACTGCAAATGCTCCAGCTAAGATTGTTATTCCTGAAGGATAGGCTAAAATGAATCAAAATCCCCCACACTTAAAGCGTGATAAACCAATGAGATCAAAATACACTATTCCTTGAAAACGAAGAGGAAATAATCAATAATCCACTCAAAAAGAGCCTGGTGTTATGCATGCTTCCATTGAAAAGGCACAAACCCATGAAAAAAACACCAACCCTAAGAATACTGAGAATCCAATTACATATTATAATAAGATTTGGGATTGAAATGAAATCATTATTGATGATGTTTTTGAATTCTCGGTTGCTCATAAAATTATGAATGATGATTGTGAATCGCAATCTATTATTAAATGACGTCAAAGGCAAAATTGGTCTAAGTGGGAGAAAGTAATTAAGGCTGAATTAGCTTCCCTAGCTAAACGAAAGGTTTTTGGACTTATAATTGAAATCCCCAATAATGTAAAATTCGTTGAATATAGATGGATATTTGTCCGGAAACGAAATGAGAAAAACCAAGTTGTCAAGTATAAAGCACAACTCGTTATCCAAGGATTCTTCGAAAGACTTTGGATTGATTATGATAAAACATATTCACCTGTGATGGATATGATTACATTTCGTTTTCTCATTAGCCCGATACTCTCTAAAAGATTATAAATGCGTCTTATGAACGTTGTGATGGCATATCTATATGACTCATTAGACTCTGATATTTATATGAAAATTCCTGAGAGATTCAAAATGCCTGATGCATGCACTCCTCGAAACTTATTCTCAAAAAAATTGCAAAGATCTTTGTACGGGTTAAATCAATCCAATCGCATGTGATATAAATGCCTAAGTGAGTAAATAATTAAAGAAATATACAAAAATGATCATATATGCCCATGCGTATTTATTAAGAAATCAGAAATCAGATTTGTTATTGTAGCAGTTTATGTCAACGATATAAATTTAATTAGAACTCCAAAAGAGTTAGTTAAAACTGCTGAGTATTTGAAAATGGAGTTTGAAGTTAAAGATTTAGGTAAAATCAAACTTTGTACTGGTCTAAAGCTTGAACATAAAACAAATAAAATAATCGTCCATCAATCAGCATACATTGAAAGATTACTTAAATGCTTCAACATAGACAAGGCTCATCCATTGAGCACTCCTATGGTTGTAAGATCTCTAGATCCCTAGAAGAATCCATTTTGTCCTAGAGAGATACTTGGTCCTGAAGTACCATATCTCAATACAATTTGAGCTTTGACGTACTTGGCACAATGTACGAGACCAAATATCACTTTTGCGGTAAATTTATTAGCACGTTTTAGTTTTGAGCCAACTTGGAGACACTGGAATTAAGTTAAACATATTTTTCATTATCTCCGAGGAACCATAGGTTTTGGATTATATTATTCCAAGGATTCCACTACCTCTGGTTTAGTTGGATATTCTAATGTTGGATATAAATATAATCCACATAAGGCTTGCTCTTAAACCGGTTATTTATTTTGTTATAACAGCACTGCTATTTCTTGTAGTTCTATGAAGTAATCACTAGTAGCTACATCTTCTAACCACTCTAAAATTATTGCTTTATATAAAGATAAAATATAGTATGTTTCGTTAAGATCCGTTATAATGCATATTCACAATTCATGTTGTTTAATACCGGTTACAAATTCTCCTACTATAATTTATGAAGATAATGTTGCTTATATTGCACAAGTTAAGAGAGAATATATCAAAGGTGATATGACCAAGTATATCTCACCGAAATTTTTCTATACTCACGAGTTCTAAGAAAGTCGACAAATTAATGTTAAACAGATTCAATTCATAAATAATCTTGCAGATCTTTTTACTAAATTATTGCCAACGTCAACTTTTGAGAAATTAGTATATGGCATTGGTACGTGGTGAGTTTACAAGATGCAAGATTGACAAGGCCCAACAGTGTTTATATGGCTCAATTAAGAGAGAAATATGCATCGCACACTTTTTTTTTCTGTCCGGTTTTTTCCCATAGGGTTTTTCCAGCTTAAAGTTTTTAACGAGATAATTGATGCATCCATAAAATGGAGAGATCATAAAATTTGTGCTCTATACTCTTTTTCCCTTTTGTCTAGTTTTTGTTCCACTGGGTTTTTCCAGCTTAAGGTTTTTAATGAGGTAGTATAATTCAATACGCATTCATAATATAATGAATATAATGAATATTTAAGGAGAGTTTTATAAAATACATGAATGAATTAAATACATGAATGAATATTCATCATATTCATCTTATATAATGTACCTATTATAGTACAATTGTATCATACATTCTAAGTATATCTCTATATCCAATAATGTTCATCTCTCTAAATGATAAGTGCATCATTATTCTCTTATAAATAGGAGTTTAGTTTTGTCATAGTGGTGATAGAGTGAAGAAAAGGAAAATAAATAGTGAAAATAAAAATTTATCCTCTAGCTTTCTCTACTATCTTTGGTGTTTATCTACTTTCTTTACTTAATCTCTCTCTATTATGTATTTGCAACGCAATATTTTACAACAAAAATGTCATTAAATTTGATTTTTATTGTGTCGAATGCCATTTGCTAAAGTGTAAAACAACATAGATTTCACTCATAGTTTGTCGAATGTCCATATTCCAATAGATTGGATGTCCAACCTTGTGTGAAAATTGACAAACTGGTTGCAAATTACTCGACTTCGACGGTTAGGATCTTTTCATCTGAATATAATGGTTACTGCTTTTGAGGTATGGTACAACAATGTACCTTAGACATTTAGTAAATGAATGGGAAAAGTGTCAAAAAAGTTCTAAACATTTTATATTTGTGCCAGTTTAGCCCTAGACCTTTTATTGGTGTCAATTTAACCCTAAACATTTTGATTTGGTGCCAATTTAGTCATTCCAGCTAATTTTGGCTAGATTTTGCTAACTGGACGCTAGTTGGCTGATGTGGCACAATCGAGGCTGACATGAGCAACTTTTAATAATATTTTAATATTTTTTTGAATTTCTTATCCTATTTTATTTTATTTTCCTTTTCTTTTTCTTTTTCTTTTTCTTTTTCTTTTTCTTTTTCTTTTTCTCCTTCTTCCTCTAGCCAATTGTCAGACCTCAAATGACCGGCCAAAGGCAATGGCCGACAAGATCGAGCTTGACCTTGTCGGACTCTAGTGAGCCTCGCCGACCACTAGCGAGGCTCAAGCTCTTGCTAGAGGCTATGAGGTCACGCCTACGAAGGCTCGAGCCTTCGCCAATGGTCGAGTGAGACTTGACCTCGCCGGATCTGGCATGGTCGGGCCTCACCCATAGTCAGTGAGGGCAAACCTCACCAGCCCAACGTGAGGCCACCCTCGCGACCTAGGTGACCTCGAGTTAGCCTTGCCAGAGGCTAGGCAAGTCTCGACCATGTCGGATCTAGCAAGGTCAGGCCTCACTCATGTTCGACAAGGCTTGACCTCACCAGATCCATTGAGAGCAAGCCTCGCTGCCGGCATGAGCAGCCCTCACGGCCTCTAAGGCTATAAGCCTTTAGCTAGTCGTCGAGGTCCGAGGACCGGCTAGAGGAATGAGGAGGAGAAGAAAAAAGAAATAGAAAAGGAAAAGGAAAATGAAAAAATCAAATCAAATCAATATATATATATATTATTCTTAAAAGTTATCCACGTCAACGCCGATTGTGCCATGTTAGTCAACCGAAGCACAGTTAACAAAATCCGGTCAAAATTAGTCACAAAAAGATTGAACCAGAATCAAGTGAAAAGATTTAGAACTAAATTGGCACCAAGTGGAAAGGTTTATGTGACACCCCTCGAACGGCCCCCGATCCGTTGGGGTTGCCACAGTGTGCTTACCTTTCTTTTTACCTTAAAGTATATTACTCTGATACCATAAAAATTGATAAATCCATAAATCTTGGGGGTTTATATCATTTAGATCGGTCCCTGTGCAGAAATATGGCGGAAGCGTATCTAACAACTCCCTTCCCTATATTTAGAGAACGATGCACACCAACTAAAACTTTTATAAGATAACGCCGAACACTTTTATTTACTTAAACCAGATGGACATCATTCGTCGATACACCAAAATGCCGTAGTCTTCTATACTCGGCTATATTTCAAAAGATAACCGACATCTTTTCCAACAGTCGTATACTTAAAGTCCATCAATCAGTGTCAGCGTCCAAAAGTTCCTTCCTCTGTTGTCCTCCTCCTCGTGGTCATATTTAATCGCTCAGTCCATCTACTGGTGGCGGTGGCAACAGAGGTATCTTGTCTAGTCTGAAATGTTAGTCCCCAAACATGGTGAGTACAACCACTCAACAGTAAAAGATTCATTAAGCTATATCATGCAGTACCATCAATGTCTAGATTCATGCAAGATAGACAAAAATAGTTCATCAAGGAATGAGTATGCATCGGAACCATAAAACTTTTAGTGCAATGACCAGTGCAGTTCCAACAAACAAGATGCATTATATACAGTCACAAAAGTCCCGATCATAGGGCCAAACTGTTATGACACGTCCCATTCCATGCCATACAATTTAGTCCTATAACCAAACCACACTCACACTTAGTAGAATCATCCATTTTATCATTCAAACGGTTTTATCCCCACTAAGGACCAATGTTTGCGTCCTTCTGGGATTTCGCACCTAACCTGGCGTTGTGAAAGCCTCAGGGCATGTATTCAAAATACAACCGGGCATCTAAAGGGCATCGATTCATTCGAACCTCTAGGCATCTCGCACCCCACCTGACATCACGAGGAATCACTGGGGACCATAGACATGGTTACCCCTAACCTCCGGATTTACGTACCGACAAGCATACAACCGGGCATCCCGAAGCTCTTGGGGAAAACCTCTGGGCATGTATTCATAATACAACCAGGCATCCAAAGGGCATCAACTCATTCGAACCTCTAGGCATCCCGACTCTTGGGGCATCGTTGACCCGAGGGTTCAACGGTAACCATTAGCATTTTAATTCACAAAAGTACGTTCGAATACCACACAAGATGTCTCATGGACCCTCTACCAATCTCAAGATTCCACCATCAACACCATCATATCACATAACAATTCGAAATACATTCACCTATGGGACAATTTTGTGGAAATTCGAAACAAACAGTTTAATTTCCATATTCGCACGGTTCTGGTAAATTTTCCGAATTAATTACTAAAAAGACTCAGAAAATTATGAAATTTTGACATGTTATCAATGAGACCTAAAGGAACAAGTTTCATGAAGAACACCAAGTCAGATTCCTTACTTACCTAGGACAAAAATTTCGATATTCCTAGCTAACATTCTGTAAAATTTCCAGATTTGGTGTTTTCATAGAAAAATCATTTCGGCGGTCATTCCTTGTTCATTTA
Organism: Eucalyptus cloeziana; assembly: GCA_014182715.1. Classification (NCBI taxonomy): domain Eukaryota; kingdom Viridiplantae; phylum Streptophyta; class Magnoliopsida; order Myrtales; family Myrtaceae; genus Eucalyptus; species Eucalyptus cloeziana. The sequence continues at coordinate 10,981,556 of CM024637.1, forward strand.
TTCTGAATTTTTGATATGTTGTTCATGAGGATGTGCCCTAAAACTTTCATCAAAGAATAAAATTCAAATTCTATCTACAAAATTACAGAAAATTCACAGAATCATCAAAGGTCGAGCTGTCCTCTACCAAAACAGAGCACTGGTTCCGATTGATTCACTCCTATCTTCATGTTTTCATATTCTTATGGCTATAGCTAGACGTTAAACTCCATCTATTGGATGTAATCTTTAAATAAAATGGTTTCTTTCCTTCTTTTCATCATTATAAATCAAAGCGATACAATTACAAGGACTTTCCCTCTAAATCTCTCCAAAACAGAACCGGCATATACAATTTTCTTCATTCCTAATTCAATCAAGTCATTTGTTTCTCCACATATCTATCCTTCAACCCTTTTAGTATCTTCCACAGCATCTAATAATATTTTCATTAAGTTCTTATCAATAGAAAAACCTCCCACGGCTCGGCTAAGGGCATACATTCATCCCTAAGTTCACACATCTTAAACTATACCACCTCCTTTCCCTTGGCAACCCTTTCCTCACCTTGCTCAATCCGCACAGCCTCCTCACACTCAAATTTTCGAACATACCAGGCCCTAATATAACAATAAATGGCTGGTGATTTCTATCTATTACTCATTTAGTTCCATCCAACAACAAAACAACAACGTCACATTCAATCCCCCATGTTTCAGCATCCGATCTCCATCTCTATCATCCAACAACTCAACATGCAGCTTCCCATTTTATAATTTCTCACATCTACCAGCATTTCACCGGAAAATGTTAGCATGCAAAGGCATAGGTTGATGAACTTCCACTTGCCTTAGGTCCTATGATGTTAATGGCGAAGGGTTTGGTACGGTGGTGCGGCTCAACAGCGGCAAGCGGCGTCAACGGTAGCAGCTCGAGCACAAGCACTGACTCTCTCTCTCACTCAAGTTTCGCTCGATACCTCACTCTCTCTAGCTCACTATCTCGCTTACTCTCCGTTCTTCTCTCTCTACCTCGCCTGTTCTTCTGTTTATTTTCGAAGCTCAATTGTTGACTTTCCTAGTCAACAAAAGAGGGAATTCGGTGGCAGCAGAAGAAGTGATAATGTAGAGGAAGTTCCACGCAAGGAGACACCTTGCAATCTTCCATGCAAGGCGTGTCAACAAGCAGCGTCAATCAGCCACCACGGAGAGAAAGACATGGCCATCGCTCGGTTCTCTTTCTCTCTTCACTGGCTACCGAAGACAAAGTCACGTGGCAGCAGCTGTCCAAGTTTTATTCTTCGTTGGCAGCCGAGTGGGGGAGGCTACGTGGCCTTTTGGTCAACATCTCCTTAGTTGTTGACCCGTCCAACACGTGTACATGGCTGGGGAACAAAGGTCTTCGAGCAGTATGGGCAGCATAAACGTAAAAAGGGAGTCTCTCGGCTCCTTACCTAGGGTACACTCCTAATGGACACGGCTAAAATTTCAAATGATAGGTAACTCGTCGACGTATCCTTCAAAATAATCCTCGGTCTCACTAGTAAAGGTACATAGGAAAATTCTTGACGAGACCATAATTTATTCAACGATCGGACCATTACTAAACGAGGCACATTGGTCCGATGATGATAACAAAACAATGTCCAAAGATGGCACCAATCATATCTAAGGGTCGTCTCAAAATTTTCGGATGCCACAGTTTAGTACTAAATTGGCACTAATAAAAGTTTTAGGATTAAATTAGCCAAATAAAAAAGGTTTATGACTTTTTTGACACTTTTCCCCTTGATGAACCCATTTTACTTGCAAAAAAATATGGATTTTCGCTTATCAAGTTTTCATTTAGGATTAATATCATAAAAAAATTCAAACTAATATGTCCATGCTATATCTATCACAAATTAATTTTTATGTTACAAAACTCTCGAACTAGACGACCCATATCACATTTACCTCAAACTGTGTGTCCACGCCACATTTATATAAAAAAAAATCCAAGATTCAGTAAATGTGGCGCGTGTATATCAGTTTGAGGGTAAATGCGACACGTGTATACTAGTTTGAGATTTTTTTTTTAGACATAAAAATTAGTTTGAGATAAATGAGGCATAGATGTACTGGTTTGGAGTTTTTTTTTTTTATGGTATTAACTATTTTTGTTTGTTGTGCTTTGGACTTCTGTTGGTTTGTTTTCCTTACTCCTTTTATGCATGATCATGCTCGTTCATAGTGTAACAGTAACATATGTGAATTAAAATGGCTTGTTTTGCTTGATTTATTGCACCATCTACGGAAGCTTTAAGCTCCACCACTGTCGACGAGTATCTGACTATTTTCAGTGAGTTAAATTTGAGAATTTATCTTAAAACCCATAAAGGTCTAGGCGGATTTAGATGTTGACAACAATATGTTGTGCCTGGGTTACAAATCAACTGAAATTACGTTGAAAAAGTGTGAACATTTTATTTCAGCAGATAATGATGGTGACTGGTCAGGAATCAACGACTTAGGACAAAGCCTTTTGTTTAAGTGTTGTGTTTCAAATCCGATTATGAGAGTAAAAGATCAATTTGAAAAGAACATGCTAATACCTGATCTAATATAATTATCTATCATACCAAAACCGCCTTTGGCAACTTCACAAACATTTATGGGTCTAGTTATTTTGCGAAAAATGAAACTTTTTCTAGAAAATGTTTTTTGAGAAATTATTTTATTGGAAAATAATAATATTTTATATTGTTTAGCTGAGTTCTAAAAATTAACTGGAAAATATTTTTTGTCATTCCGCAAGTCAAAATAGACATACATTATTTGGGCAGGAAAATTAACAAAATCGCTGACATGGAAGTGAGCTATCTTACCTAGTTCAACCACTGTTGACATAAACATATTTTTTAATTTTTTAAAAATATAATCTTAATTATTCTTTATTTTATTTTATTGTTTCTTTTCTTTTCTTTTTCTTCCTTCCTCAACTGGTTGCTTTGGGCCTTAGTAAGGTTGAGCTCACCCGATCTTGGCGAGCTCAAGTGTTGTCAAACTCAAGCGAGGCTCCAACTTGCCAAATCCCAATGAGGTCAACGAGGTGGCAAGCTTGCCAGGATCAAGTGAGGTCAACCCTTTTTTTTGTGGCTAGTCGTCAAGGCTTGGTGACCGCAAAGGAAGAAAGAAAAAAAAGAAAAATAAAGAAAAGAAGAAAAAATAAAATAAAAATTATTAAAAATTCAATTTTTTTTTAATTGTTCACGCAAGACGGTTGACATTCATTTTAGCAATTTCCAAACTTAGCATCCTAGGCCTGACCTCGATGGACCAAGCCCAAGCGCTGGCAACTCAACCCTACTGCCAAGGGCTCAAGAATAAGTGTTGGGGATCTTGTGCCCAAGTGCAAAATTGCTTATCCAAATATCGATACTTGGTCATATTTTAGAAAATGATTTTCAATTTTTGAAAGAGGAAATCATTTTCCTAAATTTAAACTTTGGTAGGAGAATATTTTCCATTGACTCATTTTTCCTAAGCGAACCAAACTCAAGCGTCGAGGATTCGAACCCGAGAATAAGCGTTGGGGCTCTTGTGCCTAAGCACAAAATTACTAATCCAAGCATCAATACTTAGTTATATTTTGGAAAATGATTTTCAATTTTTAAAAAAGAAAATCATTTTTCTGAATTTTAGCTTTCGTAGGAAAATATTTTTTGTTGACTCATTTTCTTCAGTGAACCAGGCCTAAGCACCGAGGATTCGACGATGCTACCAAGGGCCCGAGAATAAGCTTTGGGGTTCCCGTGCCCAAGCGCAAAATTGTTGGTCAAAGCATTGATACTTAGTCATATTTTGAAAAATGATTTTCGATTTTTGAAAGAAGAAATCATTTTCCTGAATTTAAGCTTTGGTAGAAAAATATTTTCTATTTGACTCATTTTCCTAAGTGAACCAAACACTAAAAAAGTGAGGAAATATTTTTGGTGAAACAAACAGAGCTTTAATGAAGTATATTATTAATTTAAATTTTCTTTTAATTGAATTATTGAGTACAGATGAGACTATTATAGTTTTTCTCTTTTCATGTTCATGTTCCCTTTTTGTACATGGTATTTTATAAATAACTATATTAAGGAAACTGATATTTAAATATGTCCATGATTTTGTCTAAAGTTCCTTCTTTGACCTCTATTACTTAGTTATGGCATTATTCATAAAATTTCTATTATTTGGTTTAGAAAAAAAAAAAGGTTTAAGTGAGATCATACACGCAATATTCTTTGGTAATGGGAAGGTATTCATGGTTCAAGATTAGAATCAAATCTGCTATGCACATCATACTATGTGGAAAGAGAAAATTAAAGTACATGTACCTATCTTAGCAATTCAGATCAGGTCAAGCACTAATGCCTTACCTAAAATTTGATCCTAATAGAGTCTGAGCTGAAAGACGGTTCATTTAAGTTTTTTAGGTTTTCTTCTTTTTACCCTTCTTCTTTTTCTCCATTGTCACAATGCAATGGAAGGCATATCAAACCCTAATTATCCTTTGGTTTGAGACTCAGACTTTGCATTTGTGTGAGAAGTGCCACCCCTCAATTTAGATTTTTATTGTTGGTGGGAGTTAATGTTGAGTTTTGACTTTCAAATTAGAGATAAAGATATTTTAGATCATGCACTTTTGTTTTAGTTTTTTTTTTTAAAGGAAACTATAAAGAGAATGTGTTTAACAACACATCTCTAACCTTAACCTCCACAAAAAATTCCATTTTTTGTTTTTTCCTATCTTTTTGTTAGATTTTTAGATCTTCTGGCTCAATAAGTGCTTTTGAGCTTTTGGATCGTATTCTCGTACCCTTTGTTGAAGATAGTGAAATTCCTCTCTCTCCCCATGGTTTTTTCCCATTTTGGGTTTCCACATATAACTTGCATCTCGTGTTATTTCGATTTTGCTTTCATTCTTTACTATTTGTGCTTCGATTGATGCATCTTTTGGCATTTTTTCACAACAAATTGGTATCTAAATGATGGAATTTTGGTCTTTTTGCTTGAAATAACATCTATCATGTTCAAAGCGGCACCCTTTGATGGCCAACACAATTGTGGGCTATAAAGGATCAAGATGAAGGCGTTGTTGTGTCAGGAAGGTTTGGTTAGCTGGTTAAAGCTTTGGATGGAAAGTATTTCAACAATATGACTATGGCTAAGATTGAGGAGATGGAAGAGAGGGCACATAGCACCATCCAATTGTCATTATCTGATAATGTGCTTTGCAAAGTCACAGATCAAGAAACGGCTTCAGGATTGCAAAATAAGCTTGAGAGCCTCTACATGAAAAAATCTCTTATGACAATATTATTTTTGAAGCAACGTCTTTACATGCTAAAGATGCAAAATGGACTCCTATCCAAGAACATCTAGATGAATTCAATAAGATCATTGTGGATATGAAAAATCTAGATTTGAATGTAGATGATGAAGATCAAGCTCTAATTATGCTATGCTTGCTACCAAGCTTGTATGAAAATTTTGTAAATTTTATGCTATATGGAAGAGAATCCATTCCTCTTGAGGATGTGGAGGCTTCATTGAATTTCGCGGAGATTCATACAAAGTTGAATGCGAGTAGTAATGATGAAAAAACCAATGACTTAATTGTCAAGGGAAGATCGAATTATCATGATAGACATAGTAATAATAAAAGGTGTTCGAAGTCTCAATTGGGCCCAAATAAGAGTAAGGTAGAATATTATTATTGCCACAAATTCAAACTCTACAAAAATGAGTGTCCTATGCTCAAAACTAAGGGGAAGTGAGCGATGGCGAGTTCCAATTCGACTAGTCTGGTGAAAAATAACAAGTCGGCTAATGTAGACAATATTCTTACTATTTTGTCTTCTTGTGTCAATGACAAATGGATTTTAGATTCGGCATGTTCATACCATATGTGTCCCTATAAAGATTAGTTCCACACATATAAAAAAGTCAGTGAAGGTTCAGTTTTGTGGCAATAATGTGGTTTGTAGGATTATGGGTATTGGTATTGTGTAAATCAAATGCCATGACAATGTAACAAGAACTTTGACAAACGTTAGACATATCCTAGATTTAAAGAAAAACCTTATTTCTTTGAGCATTTAGATTCCATTAGGTGCATGTACACAAATGGAGGTGGAGTTTCAAAAATTTAAAAAGGCTCTTTAATTGTGATGAGAGGTAACATAAAGAAAAATCTTTACATTCTACAAAGAAGTATCGTGGTGGGTTTTTTAAATATATCATCATTTTTGGATTTTTAAAAATCAATGTTGTGGCATATGCGGTTAGGCCATATAAGCGAAAGAGGAATGACTATCTTGAGTAAACGTGATTTACTTTGTGAGGATTATATGATCTCACTTGACTTTTGCAAATATTGTGTTTTCGAGAAGCAACGTAGAGTTAGTTTTAGTACAGGGATGCACTCGACAAAGGGCATGGTTGACTATATTCACTCTGATTTATGGGGATCGGCACAGGTAACATATAAGGGTAGTGCAGTTTATCTTCTAACATTTATTGATGATTTTTCTAGGAAAGTCTAGGTTTATTTTTTTTAAGCATAAAAATGATGTTTTTGATATGTTCAAGAAGTGGAAGATGTTGATAGAAAATCAAACTAGGAAGAAGAAAAAGTGTCTCAGAACAGACAATAGTCTTGAATTTTGTGGAGGTAATTTCAACAACTATTAGGAAGATTCAAGAATTATTCGACATCGACACCTCAACAGAATGGAGTGGCAAAGCATATGAACCGGACATTTTTTGGAGAGAGCTAGGTGTATGCTCTCTAATGCTGGATTAGGAAACATTTCTGGGTTGAAGTCGTGAAGACGGCATGTTATTTAGTAAATTGTTCTCCTTCAACTGCAATTGAATCTAAGACCCCTACTAAGGTATGGTCAGATCAACCTTCTGATTATTCTAGTTTAAAAATATTAGAATGTCCGGCTTATTATCATGTAAAAGAAGGTGTACTTGAATCTAGGGTCAAGAAATGTATTTTCGTTGATCATACAGACAAAGTTCAAAAGATATAGGTTGTGATGTTCAGACTCTCAGTCGTCAAAGTTTATAACTAGTAAGGATGTTACTTTTGATGAAAATTCCACACTTGAAAAGAGAAAGGTTCTTGCTGAATTTACAGGTATCTAGGAGGAGAATGTCGGAAAAGACGTGCAGATTCATGTAGAGCATCCATAGAAAACATTTGAAGATGTTCCTATATAGCTAGAAAGTAACAAGCAACAAGACTCAAATTCTATCGAAGACGAAGTAGAAGAAATTGAGCATCATAAAAGTTCGACTACTAGAAGGGTTAAACGACAAATTAAGCCTCTCCAAAAGTATGATTTCGCTAATTTGGTAGCATATACTCTTACAATTGTTGAAGAGCTTAATACTAAAGAACTTTCTACATTTCGTGAAGTTACTATTTGTTCTAAATCTAAGAAATGACTTGTTGATGAATGAAGAGATGAAATCTCTTCATAAGAACCAAACTTGAGACCTTTTGAAATTATCTAAAGGCAAAAGAGCTGGTGGGTGCAAGTGGGTCTTCAAAAGAAAAGAGGAAATTCCAAGAGTTGAAGATGAAAGATTAAAGGCACGTTTGATAGCAAATGTTTTAGTCAATAGGAGGGGATCGACTTCAATGAATTGTTCTCGCCAATTGTGAAACATAGTTCCACTCATCTGTTGCTCGCATCAATGGCTTTTTATGATCTACAACTTGAGCAACTTGATATCAACATCGCTTTTCTACATGGCGAGTTTGAGGAGACAATCTATATTTCTCAACCTAAGGATTAAGGGTAAAGAAGATCACTTTTGCAGGTTAAAACGTTATTTGTATGGTCTCAAGCAATCTCAATGGCAATGGTACAAGAGGTTTGATAGATTTATGTTGAGTCATGGCCACCCGCGAAGTGCGCGTGATAGTTGTGTGTACTACAAGGGATTGCATGATGGTTCTTTTATTTATTTGCTATTATATGTGGATGATATGCTTATTGTAGTGAAGAATATATTAAAGATACAAAATTTGAAGAGGCAACTTAGTAGGCAATTTGAGATGAAAGATCTTGGAGCTATCAAGAAAATTCTAGGTATGGAGATTCATAAAGACAGAAAATTAGGGAAGTTATACCTCTCGAAGAAAAAGTATATTAAGAAAGTGCTTGAGAGCTTTTGTATGAAGAATGCCAAATCAATAAGTACTCCTTTGGTGCCCCATTTTAGGCTTTCTACTTCTTTATATCCTAAAACTAAAGAAGAGGAAGATGCGATGTCTTGAGTTCCATTTTCTAGTGTTGTGAGTAATCTCATGTATGCTATAATTTGCACTTGCCCAGATATTTCCCAAGCTATTAGCATTTTTAGCATGCATATGGCACATTCAAGTAAAACTTACTAGCAAGTTGTGAAAAGGATTTTTTGGTACATTCGAGGTATCTCAAATGTGGGTTTGGTCTTTAATAGAGGTTGTGATATAAGGCATTCGCTTGTTGACTTCATTGATTCTGACTATATAGACGATCTTGACAAAAGGAGATATTTGACAAGTTACTTTTTTATGTTTGGTGGTTCCACGGTTAGTTAGAGAGCAATTTTACAAGACATAATTGCTTTGTCTACCACCAAAGCATAGTACATGGCAGTAGTGCAAATGGTAAATGAAGTTCTTTGGTTGAAGCGATTGGTTACGGAACTTGGGGTGAAGCAAAAGGGAGCCTCCACGTAATGTATCACGAGAGGACAAAATATATTGATATCTGTTATCACTTTGTATATGATGAGGTTGCTAAGGATATGATTACGATGAAGAAAGTATCCACGGCAAATAATCCAGTAGATATGCTGACCAAATCAATTCCTTTGACTAAGTTAAAGCATTGCTTGGACTTGATTGGCCTTTCCACCATTTGAGTTGCCTAGGCAACTTGGTAGTGTTTCATTCTTTATTTCCTACACTAAGTACGCTCACGTAAGCCTAGGGGATGGCATTGTCAATTTCACCGTTTTGGGGTAGCTTTGTGTTGTTACTTTTGGTGGTGAGGGAGAAGGGTCTTGTGGCATTTGGCATAGCACTCTTATGGAGATTTGAAGTCAAGATGGAGATTTGTTGAGTTTTGACTTTCAAATTAGAAATAAGGGTATTTTAGACCATGCACTTTTGTCTTTGGATTTTTATTTTTATTTTTTGAAAAAAATGAGACTATAATAGGAATGTGTTTGACAATACATCTCTAACCCTAGCCTCCACAAAAAATTCCCTTTTTTGTCTTTTCTTATCTTGTTGTTAGATCTTTTAAATCTCGTCAATTATCAAGTGGTTTCTTGAGCTTTCCATTTATACTCTCGCAATCTTTGTTGAATATAGTAAAACCCCTCTTAATCTTCATGTTTTTTTTCCCCGTTTTGGATTTCTACGCATATTTTGCGTCTAGTATGATTTCGATTTTACTTTCATCATTTACTGCTTGTGCTTCAATTGATGCATCTTTTTGCTTTTTTCCCTGATAGTTAAGATTCTTTAGGTACCTGAGATGGTGTTCCTCGACTCAACACTCGTCATTTGTCCCTTTCCTTTCACCCATGTTCAGAAACTAATTGCACTTACCTCCTTTTATTCTTTTCATTATGTACTATGGAGTGCCATTTTCGAGAAATTTGTGAATTGGAGTTTTCACAAATGTAAGGAGTAAAGTCATGACCTCACTTCAAGGTATTTTTGTTCCCTGTCGTCTCTCTGCAATCTGAATTGAGATAGAAACTGTCGCAACCTTATTTTTCGGATGCACCACCTAAAATCATGCTAATGGATTACTTAGCCTAAACTTAGCTCGAGCTCTCCCAAGTCCATACCAATTCGCGACTTAGGTTGAAGTTCTTAACATGCAAATGATTTTTCAATTAGAAGTCGCCACTAATCTATTTTTTAGTGGGTCGATTAGAAACCCAAGTAAAGTAATGGGAGATTTACTTTACTCCTACGAACTAGAGATTGTGAGTTCAGGGACTTGGTTACGCTAGATTTCTCTAACGCCCTTTCGGTACCTTTTTCTTTTATTTTGAAAAATGTTTTTGCAGGCAATTTGGATTGATTTTAGATCTATTCCCCTAAACATGTGAGGTGATCACGCGGGTGCGCAAACCACCAATTTAACACTCAAGAAAGATGAATAAATTGCAAGACTTACCTTGTAGCATCGAAAGCATCTGCAATGTTAGATCAGAATTCACATTGACAATTCTAGATATGATTTCTAATTAACCCGCAAATCACTCAATTTTTGTTTTCATTTATTTAATGAGGATCATGCAATGCAATGTTACTAATCTAACATGCAATGATATGGCATGGCAATATGACCTAAACTATATGACATAAGTAAGCATGCAATCTATCCTAAAGCATGAGATGAATTTATTCTAATTTTTTTTGTATTTTCCATGAAATTCGAAATTAAAGAAATGCAACAATTAAATATGCAATCTAAATTAACTAAATGACCTAATTCTAATGACGAGCAATTTATAACTAAATGGACATAGCAACAATTACTAAATGGCATGCTTTTCATGAATATAGTTTTAAATGACATACACATAATATTTTTTGTGTTTTCTTAATAAATGCACAATCTATCCTAGAGAATGGAATTAATTTATCCAAAGACATTTTTGTATTTTTTTATGAAATTCGAAATTAGAAAAATGTGAAAATTATTAAGCTAAATTAAGATTCTATCCAACTTATATTAAGGATTAGGTCGGGCTAAATCCTAATTTAAACCAAGATATTATCTTAACTTAGCAGTCTCTAACCTAAGATGCAGTTCATCTAAATCAACCTAAACTTAAAATGAAATATGCAATCTTTTTGTGTTTTCGGGATAAATAAAGCAATTAAATGATAAAACACCAAATCATTCACAATCACCAAAGATACTATCCATCGCTCGAATTTGAAAACGATATATAGTCCAACTCAATTATTTCGCTAATAAAATCGATAAATTGATCTTAAGCCTTAGAGATCAAGATATCAATTTTATTCCCGCGTGATTAATTATTCCATCTAAAGCCTTATAGATGGAATAAAAAATCCGTGTGCGGTTGCAAATTGGGCAACAAATCCTAACCGGAAATACGTTCATAATTCAAATATGCACATAAGATATTGAAAAGCACGCATTAGGCAATAAAATATCCAAATCAAATTTAGATAAGATAATTACCTGATTCCGCAAATAATGCTACCAAATTTGAACCGAACGGAATCCACTCAACGGGTGACGGCGGTGCGTGGTTGTGTTCGGCTAGATGCGGAGACGGGCAGCCATGGGCGGATGATTAGTTTCCGCAATGGGACTAGCGTGAAGGATTCATGAATAACAGTTTGCGTCGAGACGGACGATGACGGGCTCACGACCAATGAACCTGCAAGAATAGAAAGTTCGTAAAATCAACTCGGCTCGGACACGAGCGGGAATGGCAGCATCGGGGCTTCGGACGAGTGCAGGAGCTCCGCCTAGGTTATTGAACGTGGAGACAAAATCCACTATTTCGAAGGAAGCATGTTCCCGGGTCCTTGTGTCGAATATGATAGTGAGTAAACATCTTCACGATCTCCTGGCCAAAAAGTAATCCTTCTTATTGCATTTCTTATTGCATGAAGTAAAATCACAAAACCCACAAATTGTCAAATCTAGACAAAATTTAAGGGAAGACAAATCCACCGCCTGCCCTTATTTGGCCGAATTGTGACCTTTTCTATCAGAACGGATTACTTTCTTCAAGCTCATCAGTCTTTTACACCCGTGGTTTTTCTCGACTTTGTTCCCTTTCTGAATTCGTGGGACGCCACGGTTTTGTTGCTGGTCGTGGACAAAAGCACTGGTAAACCTGCAAAAGAGAGCGAGAACACAAGGATATTAATCCCGGTGAACTCGCCGGAATTGCAACGGTTCAGCAATAAACAACTCCTCAGTGAAACGAGGCAAGGATCGGCGTCAACGTTGAGAAGGCCAACTGAGGGACTCTTGGACTGCTGTTCACAAGCAGCTGGAGTAGATCGCGGTTGGTGGTGGTGAAGATCAGGACCGCGGCTCGTTCACTCGGTCCAATACGGGAAGCGCTGTAGCTAGCAGGAACACAGCGTCGCAGTGGGAGGAGTCGTGAAGCCGAGACCGCGAAGAAAATACCTCGCTCTAGCCTCTATTCTCTCTCTGGATTATTGTATGCTCGGTGTTGACCAGGGAAGAGAGAGAAAGGCCCCCCTCCTATTGGACGAAGCAAAGACTCCTCCTTTGTCTTCTTCTCCCTTTGCTTATGGACGCTTGTTACTCTTCTTTTTTTTGACTGCAAGATATTGACCAAAAGACCACGAAGATCTGCTGGAGCAATTATTGAACACTTGGACTCCTTGATGATTGCCGTGGAATTGGTAGCCCTGGCCACACGAGGAGCAGCGACAGTGACGTAGGCTCAACAGGAAGGAAGCAACGAGCCGACGTAGATCTCGTAGCCTTCTGGAGATATCCTGGCGAGGCCACCTTGTTGTCGGGAGGTAGGCGCAGCAACGGATTACCGTCTCGTGACGGCGAACAGCAACAGCCGATGTGAAGCTCAGTGGCAAGGTCAGCAAGGTCGCAACCACGAGAGGCTCGACATGTGATGATTGGCCGAACGCTCCTCACCCTCTCTCATGTTTTCTACAGCCGTGTCTTCTCAATTGCGTGGCCGTACGTGTCGATAGGTGTGCCCCCACCATCTTTTTTAAATTTGCCCGGCCAATTCTGAACTTCCAAAAAGGAAGAAGTCCACGTACTGACTTCAAAAAAGAAGAAATCCACTGCGGATCCATATATTCAATGAGAATATATCTTTTTTTTTAGACATTCCTTCCCATCCATGAATAATGCTAATCCTTCTTGCCCTTTCGATGTCTTCATCCGCACGTTAATAATCACAAGATCAACAAAAAATTCTTTTTTTTTCAAATATCAACTCACGATCGATCAAACATTGCCAAAAGTTCGAGATCATAATAAAATTTTCCCGGCTTCTGAATATTTTAAGGTGAGCTCGCAATATTTCCTTTTGTATTTTTTCAAATATTCCATCCAAAATTTTCATTTTTGCTCGAAAATACATTCTTTGGTGTATATCACCTAAATATGTGAAATCTTGGCAGAATATATGAAAAATCTTGCGTTCGCCGACGGTCCAATAAAATAAAATAAAATAAAATAAATGCTCCTAAATTATATGTAGTGCAATTTTTTTTCGGAATAAAATTAACCCCTAATTTTTAATGCGATAAATGACTAAACGGATCGCCAAAATTTAGGTGTCAACAGAAACCGACTCGATGGATGATAAGAGATCTTACTTGGCGGTGATAGTGATGATGGAGACAATGGGGGAGTGTTCTCTTGGAAGAGGCACATTGTGGCGAGCTCGTCGAACCAGGGGTTCCTCGGGAGTGATGACAAAGGCAGAGGCGAAGTCGACAACGACGACAATGGAGAGACCAAGATGGCGATCGAGATGCAGACGAAAAGGATAGAGTTAAGATCGTAAAGGTGTTCTTGGTTGCGAGGAACTGAAGTTGCAAAATCGAGGATTTGGAGACGATCTTGCAAAAGAAGACGATAAGTTTGAGGACTTCATGATCTAGGAACAATAGCGTTTACTTGATTTTTTGTGCATCAGCACGATTCGGGACGACTCAATGCAGGTCGAGCTGATCGAGTATTTTTTACACCCCTGCATCCATGCATACATATATAATATATATCAAAAAGGGATAAAATTGAATTTATTGACCGCTTTGGTTTGTTACAAATTAAGGCTCACGGTTTTGTTTTTGGAAAAATTGTCAAAAAGTCTTAAACCTATTGTACCTTTCAATTTTGCTAATTGAATTATAAACTTTTCCACTTTTGGCTAGTTGACTCCATCTGGTCAAATTTGGCGAGGGTGTCATAGCCCTCGGCAATTCTATCCGAGGGCTCAAGTGCCCTTGCTTTGGCCAACAGGGGTTGGCTAGCAACCCTCCTCGACCCTCTCTCTAGAAACCTAAAAAAAAAAAAGCAAATAAAAGGGAAGAAAAGGAAAAAAAATCATAAAAATTTTAAAATATTATTAAAAATATCAATGTTAGCATCAACCCTATCACATAAGACAATCGATGTCAACATCAACGAATTCCAATCAATTTTGATTGGATGGACTCAATTGGCAAAAGATGAAAATGTTTATGACTTAATAAACAAAATTGAATGATTTATAACTTAATTGGCAAAAATGCATTAGTTTAGGACTTTTTAGACAAATTTCCCTTTTTTCTTTTGACTTACAAGTAGGCACTTCTCAAGAGGTTACCCATTTGATAATGCTCCCACATATCCACGCTTAACATTAAAAATTTCAAGGCTAAACATTATTATTACATCAAAGGGCACTTTTTAAAAGGTAATTCCAATTTCATATATACTTTTTAAAAATATTCTTCCTCTATTCACTGCACATTAACTCATTCCTATCCACTATTTGGCAGTTTGCAGTAATAAAACCTGATATTTTCACATCTTATCATGTCCATTGGTTTGTATGAATGACATATCAATGTAAATCAACCTAAAAATTACATAGACTGAGATAGTAAGAATCTTGTATGACACTCTTATTTACTTCACTTTTAATTGATATTTTTATTATTATTTTCCATCTCTTTTTTTTATTTCTTTTTTCCTCTTCCATCGTTCCCTAATAAAACTTTATTAAATAGCAAACTATAGAAATATATCTACGATATGAAATAAATAGAAATAATAAATATATATTTATATATATCGAATTTATATTATAGGGTTAATACTCTAAAACCTCAAATTGATACACGTGTGACAAATTTATCCCAAATTATTTTTTTAACCACCAAAAACCCCAAACTAGTATACCTTTGATAAATTTACCCCAAACTGGTACACTTGTGACAAATTTACCCTTTGTTAGTTTTTATTAAATTTTATTGTCAAATTATTAAGTTAAATGACACGTGACAGTTGATTAATATACAAATTTGGGATTTTACTCTCCGTTTGTCACGGTTTACAATTTTTGTGATTTTTTTATATTAATCCAATTTAGTGGATGGTATATTTGTCACAAATTTATCAGTTTTGAGTTTTTTGTGGTCGAATAAATTAGTTTGGGGGTAAACTTGTCATAAATGTACCGGTTTAAGATTTTTTATGGTTAGTCGGGGTAAATTTGTCACAAGTATACCAGTTTGGGGTTTTTTAGGGTATTAACTCTATATTATAAGATAGAAAGAAGGTCTAATATATAAATAAAAATATGAATAAATAAAAACGAAATTATTTTTATTTTGAATTTTATATTATAATTCAAATATTATTTTAATTTTATCAACTTAAGAAATTTGTTATTCGAGAAAAATAACTCTATATTATAGATAATAAAAATCTTATCAACTTTTTTTCTCATCTCTCTCACAAGATAATTTTATTTGGACTATATATCTCTTATATTATTGAAATTATTAACATGATGCATTTCAATGAGTAAGAGGCAAGAATTTGCAAAAAGTTAAAACATATCTCTCTTTTCAAGAATGCGGGAAAACCTATCTTTGCAATAAGAATGAGGGTTTCTTGACCATTTAGAATCTTACGTCTCATTATGAGAAGCAATTCTTTGGAAAGACTTCGATAATTTATATTCATGTATAAATTCTAGTGTTAGGCTTTGCCTATTGGTTTACCGGTCATGTTTATCATCTCTTTATACAATTAACACATCACATGATTATTTAAGTCGTTTGGAAAAATAAATAAATAAATAAATAAATAAATAACCATCTTAGTTTGTTTAGGCAATACACCTTACTAACAATTTTTTTTTTTGGGTCGGTACCTTACTAACAATTGATAAGAAGATTTTGTTTATCTCGTGTCTTTTGCATGCTCATTTAACCCGGGTCATTCACACATCAAAATGGGGTAAGCTCGCGAGGCATCTAGATGCACATACTTCACCACTGTACATTTCCCAAAAATTACGAGAACTAACTTTGAAAGCGTTCTGGCATGGACTTGTTGGCAAAATCTAGGATGATAACGAATAATAGACAAATCGATTATGTGTACTTAGTAATTTTCTCCAATTTCCCTAATGGAATTATATCGCCCTCACTACTGCATTCCAGGAAAAATGAAACACGTGGGTCATGATTAACGTTCCCAATTAAAATCAAAATTAAGATAATCGCTCAAGGCTACTATTTCTGGGCTTAGCCCCATCCGGGAAAAGAAAAAAAGAAGGGGGAAAAAAAACGAAGCTCGAGCATGTGGAATAAACGAAGAACAGCCAAGAAAAGATCGAACCGCGCGCACGACCCGACCAAATCCTCCGAGCGAATCGAAAGTTCTGCGTCCAATCGGCAATGAACTCCGCCCGCGGAAACATTCGGCGAATCGCTAAAGCCAAAACCAGAATTATAAGGAACGATTTAAAAAAAATTATAAAAAAAAAAAAGAAGAAAAGAAAGTTGGAATTTTTCTTCTCCTTTTTTTTTTTCTTTTCCAATTACGATGGAATTCGTTGGAATAATTAGGACGAGCGAAGGAAGGGAGGACGACTGTTGTTGTTGGTTTGATCCTGATTTTGGCCTCCCCCTTTTTTCCCTATTTTCCGTTTGTTCTTGTGCATCGTTATCGAATCGAGAGAGGAAACTCCTCCTCAATATATACGCTCGATTCCTTCTCTTCGAGGAGGAGGAGGAGGAGGATGATGATGATGATGGTGGTGGTGATGGGCATCTTCCTTTGGCGTCGCGATTGCTGCGGTTCGGGTGGGAGCGTTTAGATAAGAGAGGATTTTGGGTCCTGGGTCTCTTTTGGGGTGGTGTTCTGTGGGGGAACCCTAGTGGAAAGGCGCGGTTTTGCTGGGTGGGTTTTGCTTGATCGGTCGCTAGGGTTCGTGGGTAGGCCTCGGTTTGTGCTGTTCCGACGATGGAGGAGGGCGGATCGGAGGGAGAGAAACAGGGCAGGAGCCCCGGGAAGGCGGGGAATTCTGGGGAGGGGTCGAGCAAGCCCAAGCGTCAGATGAAGACGCCGTTCCAGCTCGAAACCCTGGAGAAAGCTTATTCGAGTGCGTTGGTTTGATTGGCTTTGTTTCGAGCTTTGTGTTTTCTCCGAGTCTTGCTATAAGGGTTTTTTTTTTTTTTTTAATGGTTGGTGGTTGTGCAGTCGAGATGTATCCGTCGGAGGCGATTCGGGCCGAATTGTCAGTGAAATTGGGGCTTACCGATCGGCAGTTGCAGATGTGGTTCTGCCACAGGAGGCTAAAGGACAAGAACAACTCGTCGGAGAAGAAATCGCGGAAATCTGCAGCTGCTGTGGGGATGAAAGAAGGCATTAAAGATGGTCTAATGGCTGTTGCTGATCCAGGAAGTGATTATGGGTCTGGTTCGGGCTCTGGTTCAAGCCCATATGCGAGTAGGGAGTTGCAGGGGATGGTTCCGAGGAGAGATGGAGATGATTCTGCTATTGGTAGGAGGTGTTATGAGTCGCCAAGGACAATAATGGAGCTTAGAGCGATAGCTTGTGTGGAGGCACAGTTAGGGGAGCCTCTGAGAGAGGATGGACCTATTCTTGGCATGGAGTTTGATCCCTTGCCTCCTGATGCATTTGGTGCTCCTATAGGTATCAGTTCGGTGTTGTCATTAAAATTATGTTTGTTATGTTAAACCGGAGTTCATATGCAGTTGTGGATGGCAGTCCATATAAGCGTACCTTGCTTGTAATTTTGTGTTAAAATTTGTGGACAAGTGAAATGCTCATATGCAAAGTTATACTATGGTTAATGCGGCAGATTGTTTTCAATGTGAAGCTGCAGGAGTGCTTTAAGCTAGTTTTGCATTAGTTTTGTCATGATAGGTCTCTGTTATATATAGATCATGACACATGAATTTTTTCCCTTTGATGCACTATCCTGGTTGATGGAGGTTAAGAATGGCAACTACAATTTATGATTGGGGATACTTGTAAGCTGTGTCCTGGGATGTAAGCTCGCCACTTATCGTTCGTGTCTGTTCTGACAGTATTATTGCTTACTGATGTGGAGGGAGGAGCTCCTGTTTTACTATGGTATACTAGTAGATCCCATGTATAATGTGAAGGTGCCCTACGTTATTTGTAATGGGTTAGTAAAGATCAGCTGTTTGATCTTGAGAATCTTGTCTTTTCATGTAAAAACACCACTCTTTCTGGTTTTTTTGAGAAGTCATGCTTTTTTTGCTTGGGTAATATAGCAAGTGCTAAATGGATCAAGATCATTATAGTAAGTACTGGCACTTCCATGATAGAACAGGATATGAGTGCAAACTTTGGGGTATTTTATTTGGACAGCCACATCTATCTATCTGAGTTCTTCCTCTTCTTAGTTCTCATTTCATGTTTACTCCATCACTTATCTGACTTTAACATGTTATCTGTGTAGTTGCAGATGAGGAGCAGAAAGGACGCATGAATCCTTATGATGGCAAAGTGTATGTTCGACGGGATGCCATGTCAAATAAAGTCAGTGCCTTCTTTTCCCTGTTGAGATGTCTTTGTTGTTGTTGTTGTTGTTTGAACAATAAACAAAATTCCATTAAGAAGGTACCAAGGGGGTACTGCCCCTATACAAAACGGCTGCAAAAGAAAAGCCACACATATGCAATTTTGTACAGAAAGAGGAACCCCTTCTAGTATGTTGGTCATTACTTGTCATATGGAGATTGTGTGACGTTTTATTTGCTGCTATTTCCTTGATGTAGTCATCTTCCAAAGGTTTCAATCTTTTTGAAGAGTTGTGCTGACTGTTATAGGGCTATAATCCATTAAGACTCTAAGGTACTCATTACAATAAATGTTAGTTCCATGAAATGAATCTAGGCTAGCTGAGACAGGTGCATACTTTACTTAGAGGAAAGGTACTTATGCATCAATATCTCTATAAAATGAGTCCTAGTGCTCTTGGCTGGCTTTTACTGTGTATTTTGTATTACCTGCTGCTCTGCCTGTGTGATGTTTTTTTTTCCCCTTGTTTTGTGGTTAACTATTGCAAATATTCTGTTGTGATTACACTTGCATGGGTTAATGGAAGTTTACAAGGATCATACTTCTTCGTGCTTGTGAATTAAGAATATGTTTGTGAAATGTCGTCACAAATATTTTTATGATAACATGAGTTTTCTGCTTGGAAAAAATATTGAATAGTTTCAGTCCCTTTTAGTGCAGTTATCAAGAACTGTTTGGTACTAATACTTTGTTGAAAATTGGAGGGGATGTAATTCTCAATTCAAACTTACCTTTTCATGCCAATTTTCTTTTGAGAGGTTGATGTAGGCAGTTGCCTATATACTTACACCCTGCATGTCCTTTCTCGATACTTTTACAAGTTTGTTCTTCTTGTCTTTCTGTATGAAAACTGGAATTGACTTTTTAATTTTAAGAACTTTTACTGCTCTTAGAAGAATCTAATAAAATTCTGATGATAGTTTCGCTTGTTAACATTCAATTTTCGAAGTCATACGTGGATTGCCAATATTTGTGTTATGTGTGATTATCCAGGCTGCTTCAAGACTTCTCCACCATGAGTATCAGTTGCTGCATGACCAGCCTGTAAGATACCATACCCCTGGACGGATTGCCCAAACTCACTATCTTGATGTCCCGGTGGATGGGCCAACTACCAGAGTGTCATCTATTCATGGAAGTGAGAAGCTGCCTAGTGTTGATGGTGTTCGAGGTCACCGACTGCGAGTTTGCCGTGTCTCGCAAGAAGATAGAGAGGGAAACAGTGTTTTATCCCCTCTGAGAGATGATCATTCCCTTCAGCCGAGAGAGTCTTTTGTTAACATTCAAATGGATGCTCACCAAGGAAGCCATCCATTTATCGGTCAAGAAGATTCTTCTACCCTGCCTGACAGGACAATATTGCATGATACTTCTGACCTGCATGTCAAGAGAAAACGCAAGGTAATTCTGATGCTTCTGAGAGCAGAGTATGGTCATCACTTTTTGATATAGCTTTAGGGTGACCAAAAATGTCATTTTGTTGCAGATTGAAGAAGCCCAGATCACGAGGGAAGTTGAAGCTAATGAAAACAGAATTCGCAAAGCACTAGAGAAAGAAAATATTTCGAGGAGAAAGGTTTTCATTTATCACTTAAGGATATGTGAGCTTTGTGGAGAAATCTTTGGCATGTACTGATATCCTGTATTTTTCTATTGCAGGCTGAGGAACGAATGAGGAAAGAGATGGAAAGATTTGATCGCGAAAGAAGGAAGGAAGAAGAAAGGTTGATGCGTGAACAGCAGAGAGAGGAGGAGAGATTGCTACGTGAGCAAAGGCGAGAATTAGAGCGACGGGAGAAGTATTTACAGAAAGAATCTATTAAGGTAAGTATTTGAGCTTGATATTGCATTTTCACTAGTTAGTTTCTTTTGCTTTATTTGATTGGTTAAGCGGCATCTCTTCTTTTCTCTATTCTTTACTAACTTCTCTGGTTTTTTGTTTGGAAGGCGGAGAAAAAGAGACAAAAAGAAGAGCTTCGTCGAGAAAAAGAAGCAGAGAGACGAAAAGCTGCAGTGGAGAAGGCCACTGCTCGCAGAATTGCCAAGGAATCCATGGAGCTTATGGAGGATGAACAGCTGGAGCTGATGGAATTGGCCGCTGCAAGCAAGGGGTTGCCTTCAATTGTTAACCTCGATCATGCCACTATGCAGAACCTTGAGTTGTTCAGAGGTAGCTTTTTTATAGCGATTACTGTTAAGACCAGTTTCACTCCATTGATTCATTGATTGTGTGATATTGTTGTTTTAACTAGGATTCTATGGTAGCTAAGACAAGCTTTTAAATGCCTATGCTCTGTTTTTATCGTGTACCTTAAATTCAGTAGAAAGGAAATAGGGCCCAATCCTTTCTAGAAAATTTACTGGTGTTCCATTGTTGTCAAGAATAATTCTAGATATACTAAAGTCATACAATTACCATCATACTAAATGATGTTAACATTGGATATATGAATAAGTCACCATCTTGTGATTTGAATCTACTCCTGTCATCACCAATTTAATTCATGTCACATAATTTAGTGTACCCATTTTGACACATTCTTGGTATACCTACATTGGTCATCTACCAATTTATGTCAAAATAAGCTTTGCTTTAACTTAGTTCTCACTTCGTTCTGTGGGTCAGACAAATGATTTTTGGGGGCATTCTGCGTTATGTAAATCTTAGGTGTGTTTGGGGTGACTTTTTCTCCCCTTTTTGCTTTACTCATTTCTTAAAACCTTAAAAAACGTGTAAATATTGTCATATGGTGTTTTTAAAAATGCTCTTATAATTCTAAGTTCACAATAAGTATTTTCTTTTAGCGGGAAAGCAAAAATTTGGAGGGAAAGAAATATAAATACTTATCATAAGCTCTCTTAAAATAACCGCAGATATTTGCTCTTAAGAAAATGTATCGGGTACTCCCGCAAATAAAGTTGAACAATTTTTATTTTGCTTAGCCAACTCAATTGATTGTAAAGTGAACATTGCTCTGTTAAGTTGAAAACTTCCTACCTGTCCCAGCAATTTTTCAACTCAGGCCTGTATCTGGTAGAGCTTTCTCCAATTAATCTGAATCATATTTCTAGAATTTTTCTACAATGGTATCCTTTACATAATCTAACATCATAAGTGATGTATTTTGCTGTGAATTTTTGTGACTTATTTATAGGATCAGATGAGTAAACTGAATTGGCCTACAGAATGAGGGATTTGTTTCTACTGAAAGGTTTAGAAGTGAGGATCTGGTTTATATTTCCTTGCACTTGAATTTGCTTCATGCTGTCATTTTGTAGTAAAGGAGCTGATTTTGACATCTTGAAATTATAGCCAATAGATGCAGAGATATGTATCTCTTGATTACTGTTTCTTGTTTCTGTAGTTACATGGGGAAAAAAAAAAGTTTCTGGTTTGTTGTATGGTGCTATTCTGGTAATTGAGTATACATGCGTATGTACATAAGCAGGCACATGCCTCCATGTGTATGCATGCACGCTTTCATTTCATTTCCAACGTTGCTTCGGCCTAGGATATTATGTCATTCTAGTTTAAATAAATTCAAAGAAAGGGTTCGTGCCCTAGACATGTGTGTTCCTGTCTGCCTGCCTTTCTTTGGGCATTCCAACTCTAGATGCTACTGTTTGTTTTCTATTGTCCATGCAACTTTAATGTAAGTTTTATGCTTTAGATTCGTTGAGTGCCTTTCCTCCTCAGTCTGTGCGATTAAAGAGACCATTTGCAGTTCAACCATGGACCAATTCAGAGGAGAACATTGGGAATCTTCTCATGGTATGTTTGACTGTTGAAAGAGATATCCATAATTTCATAATAGCTTGTTTTTTCATAATAGCTTGCACTTCCATGATAAGATTACTATCTGAAAATGTTGCATCTTTATTGTGGAGACGTACCATTGTCCTTGAGGCTGCGAATGTATTATTTTACCAGTAATATTTAGTGCCGAAGCATCATGGACTCCCCATTATCTGTTCTTGAGTTCACTTACCCCATCATTCTTTCCCTCAGACTTAATGGAATAGAATTTTAACAGGAAGGATAGTTCATTGTCCAGCGGAAGATGGATTGGATGGTTGCCTCTTTGACTTTTATCTCTTGATATTGTAATTGCTACAAGGGTGACTTTGAATTCATGATTATCGGATGTGATTTTTTGGCTTGTATGGCCTTGTGGACAAATATATTTTCTTATCTGAATGTTTTTCTAAATGTAAGAGTAAACTCATCCCATTGAGTTATTGAGGGTGTTCTCTTTTGCTTTATGACTGATCTTTACTTATATGAAGAGCTTAGTGGCTTACTTCTGGGTGATCCCATGCAGGCCTGGCGATTTTTTCTTACTTTTGCGGATGTACTTGGTCTATGGCCTTTTACTCTTGATGAGTTTGTTCAAGCTTTTCACGACTATGTAAGCAATGTTCCCTCTAATTGGATATCTTTGTTTCTCATAAGATTTCCTTTTATTAATTTTTATGCCCATCTGCACATTCTACTTCATGGCAGGATTCAAGATTGTTGGGCGAGCTACATGTTGCTCTTCTGAAGTCAATAATTAGAGACATCGAAGATGTTGCAAGGACACCTGCTACTGGTTTGGGTATAAATCAATATAATTCTGCCAATCCTGAAGGTGGACATCCACAGATTGTTGAAGGGGTAAACTATGCTTTTCTAAACTTTGTTTAAAGAATAGTGAATCCATTATCTGGAGTGAATGAACTTTTAATTTTTTTTCATAGGCATATGCTTGGGGTTTCGATATACGCAAGTGGCAGAAGCATTTGAATCCGTTGACATGGCCGGAAATACTTAGGCAATTGGCATTATCTGCTGGATTTGGTCCACAATTGAAGAAGAGAGCTGTTGCACGACCTTGCCGGCAAGATATTAATGAGGTTCTTTATTTGAACTTCGCTTTTACCTCAAACATGAGAAAATTACTTTTTATCATCTTAACCATGAGGAGGGGAAGGAGAAAGAGAGAGGGAGAAGGGAGCCCGTGGGGGGCACCGCGGGGGGGCGGGGTGGGGGCGTGGGTGGGTAGGTGGTGGGGTGTGGTGTTGTGCTCGTCAAAATTGAAGAGGAAATTTATACAGAATTCCTCCTTATAAGAGCCAAAGTATGGTGCCTACCTAATATCCTCAGACATAAAAGAAGCAAAAGTGCCAATTGGCCTATGATTATGAATGTCACATAATTCGACCTGATTGGGGAATCATATTCCATGGAGGGCTCTTCCATTTTTTCTGCTAAGATAGAGGTCTTGATCCTGCTTTCCTTCTGATGGAATTTAACATTGACTCTGGCTAGTGAGTATCTGTTATTGGATTCACTTTTCTCTGACCCTACAAGTTGTGTTTAAGAAAAGACACAGGATGAATTACTCAAGGTTCATTTAAGATTGGGGATACTCATAGTCGTATCACTGTATATTGTAAACTTTCAATCCCTACGGCTACCTTATCACAATGTGTAAAGCATACCAGCATACTGTAATCGAAGTTCCAATAATGACATATAAATTGGGTCACTCCATCTACTATCCATAAGAAATGAATAGAAAGCAGACGTGGCTCGTAATACAGCATGTGGATGAAGTGTGACATCAATCTCTACCATGTGTTGCCTGACATTTCAATCACTTATGTAACAAACACATTTGATGTACTACTATTTGCTGGATTTACAGCACCTTTGGAATATAGGCCAACAATTTCTTCAAAACCTTTTAGGCAACAGGCTTCACCTTGTTGCTGGTATCTTTTTGGGTATTCAAAGAAAATCTGATTTGTTTTGGTCATACTTCATTCATTAAGGATGCGGATTTGGTTGTTATTTGTAACTTGTGTTTATATTTGCTAAGAATGACAATGAAATGCACTTCAAATGCATTCTCTGGTAGTCCATCTTATACCTAGATGGAGTTGTCATACATCTATACCGAATGGATTCTAGAATGACATTCTCTATTTGTTATTTTTTGCTTTGATGAATTTCAATGGAGGAACTTGTGATTTCAGGTTAAAGGTTGTGAAGAAGTCATTTCTACTTTACGCAGTGGTTCAGCTGCAGAGAAAGCGCTCACCATCATGCGAGATAAAGGTTTGTTACTTCCTAGGAGATCTAGGCACCGATTGACACCTGGAACTGTCAAATTTGCCGCATTTCATGTCCTCTCCCTCGAAGGAAGCAAGGGGTTGACTGTATTAGAACTGGCAGACAAGATTCAGGTTAGTATTTAATAGATTCTGTTCAGGGTGGTGATTGGTTCTTCACCGTTAATCTGATTTAGCCCATTATTTATAGAAATCTGGACTGCGGGATCTCACCACAAGCAAGACACCAGAAGCTTCCATTTCTGTTGCTTTGACAAGGGATACTAAACTTTTTGAAAGAATAGCTCCCTCAACCTATCGTGTCAGATCTGCTTATAGGAAGGATCCAGCTGATGCTGAGTCAATTTTGTCAGAAGCCAGAAAGAAAATAAGAATATTCGAGAATGGAATTTTATCTGGAGAAGATGCTGATGAAGTGGAAAGAGAGGATGAAGGGGAAAGAGATGAAGAATTTGAAGGTGATGTTGATGAGGATCTTGAAGTCGATGATTTAGCCAACACATTGAGTGCTAACAATGATGTGGACCAATGTGGTCAAGTGAATGCTTGTCCAGAAATTGGAAAGGAGAATGTTTCTGATGATACAAATTTGCAAAATGAGATTGAAGGAGATGTAGAATCTTGCACTGTTGCCGGTTCTGTGGATGTGTGTCATCCAAGCACTGCCACTGAACACCATAAGGATGCTGAGGATTTTTGTGGTGGTAAAGATGATCAGGAAAGTGTGGAGATTGATGAAAGTAAGTCAGGTGAATCGTGGGTTCGTGGACTTACTGAAGGGGAATATTCTCATCTCAGTGTTGAGGAGCGTCTGAATGCTCTTGTTGCTTTAATTGGTATTGCGAATGAGGGGAACTCAATTCGTGCTGTTCTTGAGGTAGTCAGCCTTCTGCATTTTACTGAAGAGTTTTGCTTTGAAAAAAAAGGAATTCTCTCCTAAAATTCTGTCTAATTTTTTGCAGGACCGGCTGGAAGCAGCAAGTGCTCTGAAAAAGCAAATGTGGGTAGAGGCACAGTTGGATAAGTCTCGCCTGAAGGATGAGTTTACTGCCAAAGTGGATTTCTTGTCCTTATTAGGGAGCAAAACTGAATTTCAGCTTCCCAATTCTGTGGTGGATGTTAGCCACAGCTCCTGGCTTCTAGCTGATAATAAAAACAATGATGTTTCCACAGAGAACCAAAATTCATTGCATGGTCCCCAAGGTCTCCAGAATGACTTGAGCAGTGTTCCAACTGAAAGATTCTCAGCTGTTCAGGATTCTGCTGGAGGACCTGGAGGTCCTGATAACTTCTCTATGCAATATGGACATGCTTCAAAACGGTCACGCACTCAATTGAAGTCTTACATTGCTCATAGAGCTGAAGAGATATATGTATACAGGTCCTTGCCTCTTGGTCAGGATCGCAGGAGAAATCGGTATTGGTGGTTTGTTGCATCCGCCTCAAAAAATGATCCTGGTTCAGGCAGGATATTTGTCGAGCTACATGACAATTCTTGGAGGCTTATAGATACGGAAGAGGTAAGTGTATGCAATTAGATATTTTGTCACTCATCTCTAAGAATATATATGTCCTTAATTATGACACCATGTGGTGAAAATGGCATTTTGCATATGAAATGAGAGGAAGAGGAAAAGATAAACACAAGCTCAGGGCGGCCTGGTTAATGATTGGCTCAACTGGCCATTGGTTATGTTATCCAAACTGGACAAAATCATGTTTTTGATTTTTTAGCAAGTTAAACTGATTATTAATGCTTTTGTGAGTCATAAAACAGAATTATTGGAGCCAAAAGCTCCGAAAGCCACATTAGGAATGTACCATAAAACCAAGATCATTTTAGTATGTATGTGAGTGTTCTTTTTTCCAAATAAAGAACACTGCAGTAATGTAGATTGAAGGTATGCTACTGAGGGTAATCATGTCACCTTCACTTTTTCAAAAATGCGGCCATATGATTTTGAAAGTAGTGATTAAGGAATACTTTGTCCGTCATATCTGACTTTTTGTTAACATTATCGTTACCTTATTCTCTGAATAAGGGGTTTGTTAGGTTTTTCAGGTTGTGTATATAATATCATTGTTCTGTCCTTTTTTTTTTCTTTGCAGGCTTTTGATGCTCTTTTGATGTCCTTAGATACACGTGGGATAAGGGAATCCCATTTGCGTCTAATGCTGCTGGAAGTGGATCCCCTATTCAAGGAGAATGTTAGAAGGAACTTGCAGTCTGCGAAAGTCTTCTCAAGGGGTGGACTCCCTGTTAAAAACGAACCAGCAGAAATGGATTCTAGTCCTGATTGTCCTAATGATTTTGACAGTCCTAACAGTACTGTCTGTGCTTCAAACTCCGATTCATTTGAGACATCATCATCGATCAAAATTGAGCTTGGCCGAAATGAATTTGAGAAGAAGGCTGCATTGAAGAGATATCAAGATCTCCAGAAGTGGATGTGGAAAGAGTGCTGCATCTCATCCTCACTGTCCAGCGTAAAAGTCGGGAAGAAGAGGTGTGACCAGCTGTTAGGCATCTGTGATAGCTGCCTCAGCACGTACTTCTTTGAGGCCATCCATTGCCAATCTTGCCACAAGACTTTTGGCAGTGAGTTCGACTTTTCACTTAATCATGTGGGATGTGAAGACAAAACGAAGTTGGAACATGGGTACTTTCATATTTTGGATTATTCTCTTCCCCTTGGAATCAGATTAATCAAAGCGCTGTTAGCATATTTAGAGGTGAGGCCAAGGGCATCGGAATTTCTTGAGGGCTACTCACTGTTAAATTTGCTTTGTCTCAGTAATAGCTGTGTCATGTCATGTTCTCTCTCTCTCTCTCTCTCTCTCTCTCTCTCTTTCGTTAAACTCATGCGCCACCTCATACATGCTTCTTCATTTTTCCATGTTATTAACCATTTCTGCTTTCAGGTTCATATTCCATCAGAAGCTATTCATTCGTTCTGGCTGGAAGACATGGACTGCCGAAAGACTTGGGGTATGAAGTTGAATGCATCATCATCCACTGAGGAACTTCTGCAGGTCTGTGCAATATACATTCTGCAACTTATAGTTGTGATTTATTTACATCATAGTGTAAATATAGCCTGTAAACCATGAGTTTTCGTTAGTATGTGATTGCTTGAAATAAAATTTTTTTTTTTTTTTGGTCGAATTTTTGCTTGAAAGAAATTGTACGTTGAACAAGTTCTGTAATATCAGTACTCTAAATGCTACTTTATGGTAACTACTGTGTTGAAAGCTGCCAAGATAAATCCCCTGTTGTGAGATGGCCCTTTCTTCAGTTCTCTTTGTCATAGATGTGTTTCTTTTAAATAGATCACCTTGATGCCCATCCTTCTTGTTGGAGCCTCATTTTGTTTGGCCTCTTCTTTTTCTGTTCTGAAACAAAACCAACCTCACTTTGTCCTCATGTCCTCACTTTTTTAGAATTTGTTGCAAAAATAAGTTAGTTCTGCTACTCATCTACTGTAAGTGATATTATTTTTTCTTTTATTATGCACTTAATCAGACACCACATGATTGGCAAACACGAGGCATGGAAGTGCACTTTAGTCCAATCTACTGTCTATCTTACCATCTCTTCGTGCCACAACAAGAATTATCTGAGCCAGGCCCTTCAGACTTGACTAATTATCCATGAACACATCAAGAGACGTAGTGAAAGTTGGAAGTCTTACAATTAATTTACCCAGTTGAGGTTAAAGATAGATCACTAGGCAATTGTCTGCATGTGTGATGTGTGGATCAGAGACTAAGCAATTGCACGTCTCATGCTGATAATGGCTTCTAGGTATGATATTCCATGTGCTGCAACTTTGCCTTACTGCCGTTTATATAGATCACTGGTTGGTGTCTCTCTGCACTATTAGCTCATTCCTTTGTAACTGTATGTGGGCTGCTACACTGACTCACTATTTTATTTATTCATATGATTGTATGTCATCTTTTTCTTTTTTTTCTTTTGTCTCATATTCTTTTATTGTTTAGCGATGTGGCCAGCCTAACTTGTGAGCTGCTCATCTGACTTGCTTATTGCTTGTTAACATTTTTGTTGTAGATGGTAACTCTACTTGAGGGTGCTATTAAGCGGGAGTATTTATCAGCGGACTTTGAGCTGTCGAAGGAATTGCTGGGCTTGGTGAGAAATACTGGGGATGAATTAAAGAGCTCTGAAGCTGTTTCTGTCCTTCCATGGATTCCACAGACTACAGCTGCCGTGGCTTTGAGGCTTTTTGAGCTGGATTCTTCTATAACTTACGTAAAACAGGAAAAATCTGAGCCTGGTGTTGATATGGAACTTGAGGATTACATGGTAAGTATTCTATTGCCTGCACACTGAAGGTGCTCAAGATGAATGAGAAATCTGAATGGATACAGAGTAGGGATAGAAATCTTAGAGGATGTAGAACAATTTCAGTACAGTTGTTACTAAATCAGCGAGACTGCTTTTAGGGTGCTAAGACCGCATTTGATAACGTTTCTGTTCCGGGGAACAATTTTTGAATAGAAATAGTTTTTTTGGTTTCTGTTCCAAAGAACAATTTCTGAGTATAAGAACGCATTTGGTAACTGCAAAAAATTTCTACTTCAGAAATAGAAATGTGTTTGGTAAACTTGTATAATTTTTTTTGTTTCTTTTATTTTTTTTATATTTTTATTTTATCTTTCTTTCTTTCTTTTTTTTTTTTTTTTTTTTTTTTTTTTTTTTTTTTCTTTTTCTCTTTGGCCGGTCGCCAGCCACTGGGGCGACATCCGGCGAGCTGGCTGAAGGCCAGCCTGGCCCCGGTGAGGCCCGGCCTCGTGCCGGCTAGGGAGGCTAAGCCTCGCCATGGCTCGGCCTCTCCGAGGGCCGGCGACGCTCCGGTGAGGTCGCTGGCCCTTGTCTGGTCAGTCGCCAGCGCCGGCCATGGCCAAGGCTAGTGACCGACAAAAGGAAGAAGAAGAAGAAGAAGAAGAAAAGAAAAAGAAAAGAAAGAGAAAAAAGAAGAAAAATGAGAAGAAAAAAAGTGTTTCTCCGAAGTTTTCCCGGGAACAAGAAACAAGTTTTTTCTACTTCTTGTTTCTGTTCCCGGGAACAAAAGTGTAAACAAACGCGTTTTTGTCTTTTTTTATTCCCCAGAACAAAAATTTGTGCTCCAGGGAACACAAACAGAAATAAACAAACACACCCTAAGTGTCTAACTGGCCTCCACTAGTGTAAATTGGTGGGGCTATGTAGATGCACGGTAGATGCTTGAATTATATAAATGCATTATAAATTAAAATTTGTATGGTGGTTTCATGGGTATTTAGTAGGGTTACTTTGTTAAAATTTACATGTAATTTTGTTAGTTGCCTCCTTATTTCTTTATATTACAGAAGCTTCCTGAGAATACCCCGTCAACCAAGCTCAATGAGACCGAACCATCAGAGGGAGATCAAGAACTACAGATGAAAGACTTTTCTGCTGATGTCATTAAAGGTCGCAACTGTAAAAAACGTGGACTTGGGAGCCGTGATCGAAGCAATGCTAGAATGCATCAGAGGAGACCTGGTGCAAAACCTTTTGCTGGTAAACAGAATTCTCTAAACGTTGAGAGTTTAAATCGAGGGTTTACTCAACAGGGACAAGGTTATGGGCGGGGCCGCCGGACATTGAGGAGGAGGAGGACGGAAGGTAAGGCTGTTCACGGGAGGTTGTTGGGCAACATGGTGGAGACAGCGAGGCCAAATATAGTTAAGGACTCTACAGCAGTTGAGGAATGGGCCGCTGAACAGAAAAGTCCAGTACGCTTGGTGACAGCTGATGACAGTAACAGCATGGAAGAGGCGGAATCTGATGAAAATGAAGTGGTGGCTTACGAATTTGATAGGGGAAATTGGGAAGTAGGGTTAGATGGTACTTCAAATGGTTGGGGTAAAATGGACGTCAGCGATGAGGATGTTGATTCTTATGACAATAACAAAGGCGCAGAAGATGTCGTTGATGAGGACTCTGAGGGTGATGCAGATTTAGGCGATGCTGACAATATGGCTTTAGACACAATCCCGAACGGCGAGAGTTTGGACTCGGCTGTATCAGAAGATTACAGCGAGTGAAGTGATTTCGAGGTCGGGTTTCATAGCAGTACCAGAATTAGAGGGTATTCATGGGTCGGATCAAAATTTTGATGGTGCGATGTGTGTAGCAGCTAACTCCTGCTAACTCCTGCCGAGAACAATTCAATGAGTTTCCCAGCAGATTCATCTGGGAAAATAATTTGTAGTCCAATTGAATGAAATGAGGTATATATAGTTGTATTTTTGTATTAGGTTAAATGGAGAGATAGTGATTGTTCACATTGCTTCCCTACAAATGAGCAATTTAAATTAGAAATTCATTCAAAATTGTGCTAAATGTTTAGTACTTTGAGTTTCCCACCAGATTCATCTGGGATGGTGCGATGTGTGTAGCAGCTAGCTCCTGCTAACTCCTGCCGAGAACAATTCAATGAGTTTCCCAGCAGATTCATCTGGGCAAATAATTTGTAGTCCAATTGAATGAAATGAGGTATATATAGTTGTATTTTTGTATTAAGTTCAAAGGAGAGAGTGATTGTTCACATTGCTTCTCTACAAATGAGCTATTTAAATTAGAAATTCATTCAAAATTGTGCTAAATGTTTAGTACATTGGTTTCGCATTGTCCCCCTCCCCCCTCTCTAAGGCGCTCACACACTGGAGATGTCGGAAATAGCAATTTATATATTAAAATTTTCTCTAGAACCTCTAGGTTCATTTCAATAATCAGCAATTAACCCTCCAACTTAAGGGTTTAAACAGGGTTTTTCCCTCTCTTTCGACATAATATAGATCCACAGGGTAGGGCAATTGCAGAGTTGTAAAAGTAAAGGGATATATCTTACAAGGTCTCAAGACAGAAATGAGATATTCAACTAACTATTTCGAGGCTCGTTTGGCTAAATGCTGACCTTGATAAAATTGGAAGTTCAAGGCAAACACTGTAGATGCCGGAAATAGCAATTTATGCATTAAAATATTCCCTAGAACCTCTACATTCATTTCAATAATCAGTAATTAACCATCCAACTTTAAGGTTTCAACAGGGTTTTTCCCCCTCTTTGGGCAGAATACAAATCCACATAATGGGGCAATTGCAGAATGATAAAAGTAAAAGGAATATATTTTACAAGGTCTCAAGACAGAAATGAGATGTTAGCTAATTGTTTTGAGACCCGTTTGGCCTAATGCTAGCCTTGATAAAACTAGAAGTTCAGGCACACACTGTAGACATTGCAAATAGCAATTTATAAATTAAAATTTTCCCTAGAACCTCTACATTTATTTCAATAATTAGCAATTAACCATCCAACTTTAGGATTTGAACAAGGTTTTTCCCCCTCTTTCAGCAAAATACAGATCCACAAATAAGGGCAATTGCAGAATGATAAAAGCAAAATGATATATCTTACAGGTCTCAAGACAGAAATGGT
Organism: Eucalyptus cloeziana; assembly: GCA_014182715.1. Taxonomy (NCBI): domain Eukaryota; kingdom Viridiplantae; phylum Streptophyta; class Magnoliopsida; order Myrtales; family Myrtaceae; genus Eucalyptus; species Eucalyptus cloeziana. The sequence continues at coordinate 11,013,827 of CM024637.1, forward strand.
CTTGAGACAGAAATGAAATATTTAGCTAATTGTTTTGAGGCCCGTCTGGATACTGGCCTTGATAAAACTGAAAGTTCAAGGAGGGTGCGTTTGGGAGTGGCTTTGCCAAGCCACTTTGGGCATCCAAAGCTCTTTGGGACAAAAAATGGTGTTTGGGAACTTATTTTGTAAACATACTTAGGGAAAAGTGAACCTTTGGAAGGCTGAAAGCCCAAGGCTGCCATGAGGCTGCATTGGGCATTCGGCCTTCTCGCAATGCTGAGGGAAGAGAAGACAAAAAATTTTCTTCCACAAATGCCCTCATTAACATTTCGTTTTTCCGGTTTTGTCCTCGTGACTATTCACCTTCTTCTTCGTTGAGGTTGGCCGGCGAAGTTGCGCGGAGCTACGAGGGGCCGGCGACGAGGTGGATGGAGGTCGGCATGAGGCCGATGTGGTCATGGCGACCGTTGGCAGCCAGTGCCGTGTGACCTCAGCGACCCCTCGTGAGTCGCGTCGCCGCGACCACCGAGATCGCTACGACCCCCGCCGACCGCCCAGATCCGGGTCGCAACAAGGTCGCGCGACCGTTGCAACTCCCGACGACGCTGCGACCCCGACAAATCTGGGTCACTGGAGGTCACGGCGTCCCAGATATGGACCGCGCGACCTTCGGCGACCCAAATCGTGTGCAGATCTAGTCGTGCGATTTGGTTCGTGGCGAGTAGATCGCGAGCCCTAGCCACCTTCCGAACGGAGGTCGCGGCATAGTGGGTCGCGCACCGTTCGGCGAGGGTCGCCACGACCGGGATCGTGCGATCTGGTCGCGACCGGAGGTTGCCGAGCCGCTCGATCTGGTTGCGGCAACCCTCGCTAGACGCTTGCCCCTCGCCAGACCGCCTACCCCTCGCCGGCGGTAACCGGCCAACTCTTTTTTTAATGACAAAAGTCTTTTGCACAGTTAATTTGTCCAAGCACTCTTTTGTTCAAAGATACTTCACAATTGACTTTCACAAATACAATTTACCAAACATAATTTGTATTTTGAAAAACTCCTTTAACTCAAGGTCTTTATATTTTCTCAAGAACTTTCCCAAAAGTCTTCCCAAACGCACCCGGAATCTGTCCTGAACTTTCAACATTTATGAGAGGTTATTTTTTAGATTAAAGTAATTTTTTTTCCTTCCCAAACCATCATTATTGTCAACTTTTTCGCTTTTCAATTTTGCCTTTGTTGTTGCTGTTTATCTTCTTTGAGTAAAGGCGGCTGGCAAAAAGCCAATGAAGGCAAGATTGGCTGCAAAGGGCCGAGGAGGTTACGCAATCCAGGCAATGGCCGCCTGATATTGTTTGGATCGCATGACCTTAGGCCACGTCTCCTAAGGTCGCATGGCCCTTGCCCGGCCGACAATCACCTCTCCTCGCCACTGATGCTCGAGTATGGCCGCCACCGACGAAGCTTGCCTAGTCTTCTCTGTCAATGCTCGCCCATGTCTGCCCTTCTTTTTTCTTTCTTTCTTTTTTTTTCTTTTTCATTTCAAAGCAGTGCTACAAAATATACATAAAAATGAGTTACTTAAAACACTTGCCCTCCTTCATCATTCAAAGGTACTTTGGAAAATTGCTTTTTATTCCCCTGCAGTTTAACCCAATGCGTGATCGTTCTAATGGTTCAAGCAATAATCTCTAGGTAAGTTTTTCATTGTGCCTCTTGTTCCAACTCGTCTGGTGCATCCACAGGAAGCATATTCTAAAAGACAGCTTCTCTTTTGCTCCTAGACAACAGGGAAACAACTCACGCAAGTTATTGCTAGGACACAACGGTCAGCGCAGGGAACCCTTAACCCATGCGAGCTAGATATAAAGGATCAATCTCACGTCAAAATGGTTGAAGAAGGCAGTTCTTCACAGTGCTAGACTATATTAACAAGCGAGAAAGTTGTAACGACATTAATGGTACTGGATCCTGCTACTGTCTTTCTTCAAGACTAAGCTTCTCATTGTACCCCTTATTCATTTGGCCTTAACCCCGAGTTACATTACAGTTCCAACTCACTCTATATCATATGAATGGTTCCATCAAATCGGGATATATGCACATCATTTCAAACTCAAACAAGAATCAAACCTCTCACGGACCCATAAGTTTTTTGATCCCGGCCTTCTGCTCGGCAGTTAACCTTGTCGGGAATTTGATGTTGAACTTGATTCGCAAGTTCCCTCTTTTCGACGGTTCCTTCGGTATGGGCATTCCTTCTCTAGGAACAACCTCCTCATAGGTCGGATGGATCACACTGTTGATGCGTATGGTCAGGTTTCTTCCATCTAACGTGGTGAGGCGGACCGTGTACCCTGTAAGTGCCTCCGCAAGCGATATCTTCTGCGTAACAACTAAGTCATTGCCATCCCTTGTGAAGGTGCCGTGAGGCTTCTCGTCGATCACAAAGACGAGATCCGCAGGAACCATACCAGGTTGTTCATTTCCCTTTTCTGGAAATGTAATCTTCGTGCCCTTCTTCCACCCAGGCTTTATTTCAATGGTTAGGATTTCCTCCACGGGCAAAGTTTTTCTGTGCAAGAAAGACATGACAGCTTAGGACATGCACTTCAACCTAGCAAAAAGAAGAAACAGATGGAAGGGCTCCAGAAAGCATAGGCTCAACTAGAATGTGAAAACACCTGCTTGACCATTTTTTTGCTCACAAGCTCAATAAAGCACTAAATCTAGTTGCTGAACCATCAAAATAGAATGCACAATTTGCAGAAATAGTTCGGAAATGATGCCGTTCACACTTAGTGGTGAATTTACCACCTCCCCTGAAATTAAGCTAATTCGCAAATAATCCAGAAACAGAGTAGCAATAAGTTAATGACACCAATTCCAAGAGTGCATATAAGCAATAGCTAAAGATTGCATCCAATGAAAAGGATAAACACTAGAACATGCCTAATATACAAGCTTTGTCTAGCCAATAAACCATCATTTCACCTAGTGAAACATGCATATATCTCCATTTGCAAACAACAGGCACAGGTAACTTATAGGAACCAACAAACGTAAACTACTTTCGGATCACGACTGCCAAAAATAGGAGTATCGAAAGCCATCGCATTAGCAAGCTCATCAAGAACATCATTTACACTTGCTCGGACATGTGAACAGGCAACATTGGAAAGAAGGACAAGATCAACATACCCGCTAGCATCCGCAATCTCCCTAGAGATCTTCATCTTCTTAGTCGTCCCTTTGTAGAGATCCTCGAGGCTGCAAGGCAATTTATTCTCAATCGACGGAGCCTTACGAGGAGCCTGGCTCATCGGCCTACCTTCTCCGAACGAGCTGAATATATCATCTCCAAACATTCCTCCAAACGACCTCGCCCCGCCCCTCATTCCGCCCCCACCCATACCTCCTCCAAACGGGCTCGAGGACCCGAAGAACTCCGCGAATATGTCGTTCGCATCCCTCGGGTTAAACCTAAAGACGTTCGGGCCTTCCCCGGTATGGAAGAAGGTCGCTCCTCCCGGACCGCCGGCACCGGGCGGCGGGACTTGGCCTTTGAGTCCTTCTTCACCGTACTGATCGTAAATTGCTCTCTTCTGAGGGTCACTCAGAACCTAAACATCACATGAACACAGTAATGGTTAGACTGACATTTTCCATGAATTCTCATCAATACACATCAAAAGGCCATCCAAAAGTCCAAATTCCACAAGAAATTCGCCTCCTGAATTCTCCTTACAAATGCTAAATTTTCCTCGTACGGCACAAACGAGCGATGAACGTTCAGTGAACTCAACGCAATCACTAGCCAAGGAAGATGAGATTAAGAGGATACCCACGAAGCAAAAACCGATCTTTCAGCACCGGAAACGGTCAATACCAGAACTTGCCGATCGGATAGCGATGTCGCAGGAAGCATGCGACGAAAGACGAAAGAAGAAAAAAGCTGGCAGTGACAAGTACCTCGTACGCTTCGGAAATCTGCTTGAACTTGGCCTCGGCGTCCTTCTTGTTGTTGGGGTTCTTGTCCGGGTGCCACTTCATGGCGAGCTTCCGGTAGGCCTTCTTCAGGTCATCGTCGCTGGCGCCCTTGTCCACCTGCAGCAACTTGTAGTAATCCACACCCATCTCTTCCCTCAACCCCTCCTCTCTCTCTCTTCTTCCTCTCTTCCTACTTCTCTCTCTCTCTTGCTACTTCTTTTGCTATATCTCAATGATCTTCCAAGTTGAAGAACGTGGAGCTCTTTCAGAGCTCTGTCTGGCGTTCGTGTGTTCTGGTGTTGGGTCGTGTGATGGAGTTACAGAAAGCGGTGGCGGTGGAAGTGTATTTGAGGAGAGGGAAGGAGGAGAGAGAGAGAGAGAGATTTGTGTAGAAGGAAGGGGAGGAGGACGAGAAGGGTGTCGAAGTTTCCAGAGAGATGGAGAGACTCTCCTCCATTTGCAGCCTCCTTTGGGCCATCATCACACGGATGAATAGTACTATTTTCACGTTGGCTAAGTGCAAGCCTTTTTTTTTTTTTTTTTTTTACTTTTTCGTTATTGTTAGTTTTTTTTTTTCCCATTTTTGCGATGAGTGATTTTCCACTTATTTAACGAATAACGGACTGCGGTGGAATGTATTTTAGAAAAATAATAATTTTCCAGGAATATGGTCTGATTTAGATATGTTTGGCTGTCCTTGGGCCAATGCGATGAAAGTTGATTTCTTATGTTCGATATTGGGAAAATGATGAAAAAGTTCCATTTATTATAATTATGTCAATTTAATTTAAAAAAAAATTGTCACTTTAGTATTAAATATTTTATAATTATATCAATTCAATCCATCTAATTAATTTGGGCCAATTGATGCTAATGTGAACAATTTTAAATAATATTTTATTTTTTTTCAAATTTCTTATTAACTTTTCCCTTTTCTTTCTTCCTTCTTTACTTCTTTTTCCCCATGGTGACCAGCAAGCCTCCAACAAAGATCATAGGCCAGTGGCTGAGGCCTAGGGGCCACAAGCTAAGGTGGCCTCACTAGAGGCTAGGCAATTTCCCCGAATAATATTTTATTTTAAAAATGGAAGTCACTTTTACAAATTTAAGTAGGATTTTTTCTATTGATTATGATAGGATATTGTGTTGATTCATTTTTTTAAGATACCCGACAATTATTTTTTATGAAACAAATAAAACCTAAAAATTATTGTAAAAATTATTAGAAATTAATAAGTTTGAAAACCTTTATTATGAACTATAAGATGGAAAGAAAGGATAATGCCCTAAAAAAACTCCATATTAATTATCCCAAACTAATTTTATGACCATTAAAAACTCTAAATTGATATATCAATGATGAATTTATTCTAAACTAATTTTTTAATTGTCAGAAACTCGAAATTGGTATGCCCGTGATAAATTTATCTCAAATTAATACACCTATAATAAATTTACTCTCTATTAATTTCCATTAGATTTTAATATTAAATTTACTAACATGGATGACATATGGCAACATGTTATGATGACGTAACAAATCTACATGAAAATCAATAGGGCTAATATTACGAAAAATCTCAAATTTATCATAGGTATACCTTAAATTTATTATAGGAGTATAGTTGTCATAGATATATCAGTTTATGATATTTCGTAATATTTATTTTATAAATTTCCACATGGCCATATTATGTCATCACGTGTAATTTACACCAACAAATTTAACCTTTAAATTTGACAAACTAATTGAGGATAAATTTGTTATAAGTATATTAATTTAGAGTTTTTTTGTGGTCACCAAAAATCTCAAACTTTCCTCATTGACACATTTACATTGTGATGCCAAATGACCTCAAAATTTTACGTGTGTGATATATTTATTCTAAACTTTTTTTGTGAAATAAAAATTCTCAAAATTTTTTCTATTATATAAATTTTTGGGACACACATAGATAAAAGTTTAGGATTTTTAGTATAACAAAAAATAAATTCACTTTGGGATAAATGTGCCATATGATATAAATTTGGAGTTATTTAAGATAAATATATGACAGTTGGTCGAATTTTGGATTTTTTTTAGCTTTTACCCTTTTTAATTTTATTGTCACGACTGAAAACGCCCTCTCTCTTCCTTCCATCCCCTTCATCTTCTCCGCAAAACTACACCGCGATTTCGCAGGCACCGCGACGATGGAGGAGACGACATGGGAGCAGAAGCTCCAAGCCCTGACCCACCTCCTCACCACCCGAACCACCGCCCCCTCCCTCCACTCCCAATTCCTCGTCTCCTCCCTCGTCCCCTGCTACCTCCGCTGGGACTACCCTCCCCTCCTCTGCTCCCGAACGCCATCCCCCGACCTCCTCCTCCTCCGGTGGAGCCTCTCCCTCTTCCTCAGGCGGCTCCCGCGGCTCGGCCTCCCGGAGACGTCGTGGCGGTGCAAGTGCCCGTACCAGCAGCCGCCGCCGCCGGTCCTCGCGGCGGGCGCGGGGGAGGCGCGGTGGGGGGACGCCGAGCGGCGGGAGTACTTCCGGCGGCGGCTGCGGCGGGGGCGGCTCGGGAGGGAGGTGAACCCGCTCGTCCCGATCCTGGTGCCGAACCTGCTCCTGTTCTCGCTCCTGCTGTGGGATCCGTTCCACGAAGAAGCTCGAGGTTCGTCGTAGGATTCGAGGTTTCTTCGTTTGTTTCGTGGCTCGGGTCGATGGATCGATTTGATCACATTGGAATTGAATTTTCTCTCGGCGTCGTTGGATCGGGGCCGTCTCCGATGTTCAGATTCAGAAGCAGCATCTCATTCCTACATTGAAGAAGTCAAAATCGAATGTTGAGCTACACGAATGGGAAGATCCTTAATCCATTGCTCAACGTGTAATGTCTTGGATTTTTCTTTTATTTTTCCAATTTTGGTCTTTGAAATATTATTAAATATTCAATCTAGTTCCGGATTATACACCAAATTCAGTGTCACGGTGGATACGAAAAGGTTTAGGTTGATTATTCATGTAAAATATATATCTCAAAATAAGGGAAAAGCAAATTTTTACGAGAGATATTATCACAAAAGGACTCGAACTTGGGTCGGTCTCTTTTTTCTCTTTCCTTCGTTTTCACATGCTCTCGACTCTCTTATTCTAAACTGCGATCATCCATCGAAACGCTGTGTAAGTACAAGAAGTTAAGCTTGAGAACCTTTACCATTAAGTGCCAGAGGTGTCGCGTTTGGAGGCATAGAGGCAGAGTTAGGGTTCCACGTTAAGAGCTTTTTGGGAAATGATAACGCGATTATATCGTCCGGTGGAAATAGTTTGTTAAGGCAAGTTGTGTGATCAAAGCCCTATAAGGGTATGAAAACGATATCAAATGCATTGTAAGTTTTGTTAAATTATTATAAGATAAGTGCACTAAATAATTTTAAAACTTGTCATAAAAATGTAATTTAAAACGCGATCAGGAAGAGGACGAAGAAGACGCTTCAAGTATGAGCCTTTGAAGAAGAGAATGATGCTCTACTTGATCTGTCGTCAAGGCACAAACACCAGCACATACTCACGATCAGTGACAAAGCGAACTTTATGTACTCTGATTTAGGGCTCAGACTTCAATTCGGGGCCACAGAAACAATCGGACAGCAAGGGAAACAGTGAAGGTCTGCATTTGGGGATGAGGGGTAGATGTCATTTTTGGATCAATATCCAAAACGACGTCGTTTTGATAACATGGACCTATTCACTTAAGGTATTCGCCACATTGGAAAGAGAAATTATTAGAATAAATCACACCGACCTTTTTTAGTTAATCAAAGTGGATGGAGTTAACAAAGAGATTAATTACACCAACTTGACAAATTATAGAATTTAATTGCATTTTTTACTAACTTTATGATTCAAATACACTTTCCTAACAAATTTTAGAACTTCAAGTGTACTTATTTCTTATTTTATTGTGGTCTCAATTTGTCATAACTCTAGATGGAAACATATCGGTTGGTGTCCGTTTCATTTTATTTTTTGTAACTGATTTTTATGTGAAACTTTTTTGCAAATTTACATGGCTAGTGAAACATTCCGATTTACTCTATGGGATGGGGTAGGTTTGTTCGCAATAGGATATTAGAATATGTTGATGACCACAATAATGAGTGGCCGTATGATCCAGATAAATTGAGGTATTTTAAATTGTGCACTTAGGTACAAGATAAGGGCTACTCAATATTGAAAAATTCCACAATTTAGTGCCACAGAAAAATTTTGAGAGTGGTCTAGGATTAATTAAAAATGATAGTTTGGTACAAAAAATGATTGGACTTTGGTGAGGAGATGTGTGAAATTGCATGTGCAATAGATAAACTAATTATGGACCAGAGAGAAAAAGATAAGGATTAATACCCTGAAAAACCTCAAATTAGTACACTTGTAACAAATTTACCCCAAACTAGTATACTTGTGACAAATTTACCATCTGTTAGTTTCCGTTAAATTTTAATGTTAAATTACTAAATTAAATGACATGTGATAGTTGACTAGTGTACTAATTAGGATTTTACTCTCTGTTTGTCACAATTATACAATTTTTGTAATTTTTTGTAATATTAATTCAATTTAACGGATGGTATATTTATCACAAATATACCAGTTTAGGGTTTTTGGCAGTTAAATAAATTAGTTTTTGGTAAATTTATCATAAGCATATCAGTTTGGGATTTTTTATGGTTAGTTGGGGTAAATTTGTCACAGGTGTACCAGTTTTGAGTTTTTCATAATCAAAAATTAGTTTATAATAAATTTATAACTCATGTACCAGTTTTAGGTTTTTCAAGATATTAACCCAAAAGATAACAATGTAGGTATGGATGTTGCTGCAAATATTAAAGTTATTGAGGAATTGAGTTCCAAACATATGAAATGCAAAAACTTGTCACGGGGATACTTAAATACCAAAAATTAGGAAAGTGACACTTAAATACCAAAATCAGAGCAAAATTAATCAATTTAGTGCCATTGGCGAGAAAATCCGATAAAAATGCATGTGTGGCATTTTTCTAGCGAAGCAAGTACAAAACGATATCGTTTTGTACATAATAAACAAAAACATCAAAAGTATAAACAAAAACGTCAAAATGCATGTGTGGCATTTTCCTACCCTTAGTGAAGAAAAACAAAGATAAATGGGGTCATTTCAGAAAACTTAAGAAAAAAATTACAACCTAAATCTATGACAAAGAGACCATATTAACATTTAATAAAACTTGCAATGCATTGGATATAATTCTAATACACATTAAAATAATTTGTCATAGGTATACTAGTTTGATTTTTGGTGATCAAATTATAAGTTTGGAATGAATTTCTCATAGATATATTACTTTGAGATTTTTCATTATATTAAAATTATTTCATTTTATAGATTTTCTAATGTGACACCTCATAAGAAGGTCTGAGTGAATCATAAATGTGACGCTTGTAATTTGATATTCAACTCAAGCCTTCAAGCACCCATCTTAGCACTTTAGTGGAATATTTTGACGGAATGACTAATGGTGAACATTTTTTTAAAAGGGATATGTGCATAAGAAGTTTTAAAACTTATCATGAAAATGTAATTAAGTCATAAAACTTATAAAAATTAAATCATTCTGTTAACTCCGCCCAACTTAGCTAATGAAAGTTGCCGATATGGCTTTTTAAAAATATTTTCCCTCCTAAGTGACGATGACATGGCTAAAACACCAAACATAAAAATCTAGAACAACGTTGTTTTGATAAATCTAGAATAGCGTTGTTTTGATCCAAATATGATTTTTAATACAAATTTAGTTAGTTTAAATTAAAAAATAAGCTAAAAATTTTATTAAAACGAGTGCTTTAGAACCCTCACCGTCACTACCCCACCATCGCCAAGGGTGGGGAAATGGTCAATGGGGGTTGCGGCCCTCGCTTAGACTGGGTGAGTTCGCCCAATTATGACCAAGGGCCACCAATAGTGGCCAAGCCCCCCGATGACCACCATCGCTAGCCCTTCCTGACGATGGTGGGGCAACAATGGCGAGAGCTGCCCTCACCAGCTACTTTTTCCTTCTTCTTTTTTAAAAAAATTTTGACTTATTTAATTTAATTTAAATAGATATAGTATTAAATATCATATTTAGATCAAAATGACATTATTTTAGCCATGTAGGAGAGAATATATATATATTTTAAAAAAAGTCACGTCGGCATTTTTTATCGGCTAAGTTTGATGGAGTTAACAAGAGGATTCGATTGCACCAATTTAATAAGATTTAGTATTTAATTGAACTTTTGCAAGTTTTAGAACTCAATTACACTTTCATGACAAGTGTGGGATACATTTATTTTGTAGAAAACTCAATGATCTAGGAAAATGATTTCTGATAAAACATTTTTCGGTTAGTTTTCCTTTGTTTGATAATATATAACCGAAAATGTACTAATGTTTAGATATTATTGGAAAATGATTTCAATTTCATGACTTTATTTCAAACAAAAAAAGTTCAAATTTTTAATTTCTTAAAAAGTTTGAATTTTTAAGTATTTTTATATTATATTTTCAAAAATCGAATTTTTAATTATTTCTTTATGTTCTTTTTCTCTCTTTTCCTTTTCTTTCCTTTTCTTTTTCTAACTTCTCCGCCGCTATCAATCGACGATGGCACAAGCAAACTTTGCCTCATCAAGGTTGGGCAAGCCGCGAGCTTGCCAGTCTCAACGGAGCTTGAGCTCGCTTGGATCTGACAAGCTCTCCAGGATTGACTAAGTCACAAGGTTGTTAGCCACGACGAAGCTTAGGTTGGCGAGCTCAAGCTTGCCTAGATTGACCAAGCCTCGAGCTTATTGGCTTGTGTCTTGGCCATTTGTCGAGCTGCCAGTAGTTGATGAGGCACATGACCAATGGAGGAAGGAGGAAGAAGGAGAAAAGAAAAGAAAGAAAATAAATAATAATAATAATTCAAAATTTTTAAAAATTTGATTTTTTTGAGGAAAATTATGTTATAAGAATAAACTATTCATTAACAAGAACCCTACAACTTTTCATTAACCAAGAATCCTAAGGTTAGAAAAACATTTTACAAAATATTTTTTAGTTCTTTGAAAGGGAAAATCTTTTTTCTTAATTTAAGTTTTGGTAGGATAGTATTTTTGTCACGCCCCGAACCTCGAGCACGCGCACATCCCTCGGTGGTCGATAGAATTTTGCGATGTTCCCAGGACTTGTCGCCGACCCTTTTCATTTTATTGCACATGCGGAAGCGAATTCACTAATCCCCGACAACAACATATATGGGATAGAAAAGCGGACAACCAATTTCAAATCAAATACACTTTTATAAACACTTCAAGCTTATACGGAAGGTCTATGTCATAAAGAACTACCGAGCCACCTATGCTCCCGACCCTTCGCTTCAAGCTCCGGGTTCTTCACACAAGGGACCTGAAAATGGTTATTCAATAACCAAGTGAGATATAAATCTCGGCGAGTTACACCCCTAAGCCCCGGTTAGTACACCAACTCAACCTAGGGTATCTATCCGTAACCACCCCACTAACAAGCAACAACCAACAGCCAAAGAACCAACAAACAACAGTCGATTCGCATACAACCTCACCTGTATGCCATACCCTGCGCGATATCACTCAGCACAATACACGCAATGCACATGGCCATTAGATGATGCAGTTCATCAATCACACACGAGTCACATCATAAGCGATCTCACATGGCCATTGCCACACCCTGCACATTATCGATTCATGTGTGCATACCATAAATGATGTGATTCACTCATGCATATAATTAATGCATATAACAATTTCACACATCAATTCATCAATTCAGATCGAGTCATCGATCAATCGACTCAGTCGATTCCATGTCACCACGACCTTTTCCTTGGTCGGTACAACCAATACTATCTATAAGTCCAACCATGGTCTAGGATTGCTCACTCTAAGCTGATATATAGATAGTATAGCTCACACTAAGCTGATAAGGTTAAGGTATACTGCTCTCGCTAAGCTAACATATCGCCCGCAGGCTAATATAGTATACCGGTATACTGCTCTCGCTAAGCTGACATATCGCCCGCAGGCTAATATAGTATACCGGTATACTGCTCTCGCTAAGCTGACATATCGCCCGTAGGCTGATATAGTATACCCCTAATGCTCTCACTAAGCTAATAAAGTGTACTGCTCGCGCTAAGCTGACATATCAGAGCCCGTAGGTTGATATAGTACACCAATATACTGCTCTCGCTAAGCTGACATATCAGAGCTCCATAGGATGATATAGTATACTATCCTGGCCATTCAATCAATTCACCAATTTTTTATTATCTCCGATAAAAATAGCCGTGTGTGGGTACACGGTCGACCTTAACCAAAATACCATATTTTCACTTTTGAAAATCCCACTAATTCCAATAATCCATAAACACATTTTTGGCGTTGTAAACCAACGCCCGGTATTTTCCACTTAAAATACCTATATTTCATAATCGTCACACAATTACACCATTCAACAATCAATTCATGCGGATGCCCATGCATTTACACGTCCATTCACTTCATAAAATCAACACACATGAAATTAGGCAATTTTTCACTCTCGGGTGAACAGTGCTCGTGAATAGTACTCTGTGAACAGTACCACGTGAACAGTGAGCGTGAACAGTAATTGTGAACAGTGTCGCGTGAACAGTGAATTTCCAGAAATTTCCAGAATTAAATAAATAATAAACTAAACTCAGAAATTAAACAAAATATTAATTAAAACAAACAAACAATTAATTAAGCAAAACAATCTTAATTAAACACATAAGCACAATTAAACAAATAAATCAAGATTAAGATAAACTAATCGAATCCATTAATCTAACCACCTATCTTAGGACTAATACCACTTAATTAAATCACTTAAACTAGAATTAAATCTAACTAAACTAACCCTAAGCAAGTTTAGGCACTAATCGAATGATTAGGAGCTAAACTCACCCGTTAAGCGGGCCGGAGACACCGACGCGGCGGCGACGACGGTGGCTACGCACCGGAACCTCTACCACAACAATCCAAGGCGGTCCCAAGCTCAACACAGCAACCACGCTCGGACTCCCACCGAAAACATCAAAAAATGACCTGGCGAGGAGAAACTAAGTTGAACGGCTTGGCGAGCTCCGGCGAAGGAGGTGGCCGACAACGAGCGGCACCGGGAGGTCTTGGGGGTCTTGCTGGAGGTTGGGATGGGCGGAGGAACGGCTGGAATGGAAGAAAAATGGCCGAAAACTCGAAACAAGATGCAGTGCCGGGCGGGCCAGACGGACCGGCGACCGGCGGCTTGCGACGGCCGTACAGGACGTACGGCGGCTCCGTTCGGGAAGAAATTAGGCTCGTTGGAACGGTCTATCTCTCCCGGTCACGGTGATAGGTGGCTCGTTCGTGATTCAACCGGGAAGACCACTTTTGACTCGATTCTTCACCGGGGTCAAATGGAGCAGAAACCCAAGAGAGGGAGAACGAGGGAGAGAGATGGTCGACCGGTTTGGGGCTGAAGAGGAGGAGAGAGAGTGATGGGAGAGCTGCCATCAAGGCCTCATTAAGGCCATTCAATGCTTGCTCCACTTCCCCATGCACATCACCTCCTCTTTCTCTCTCTTGCTTTGCCCTTATCCACAAGCTTTTAGGGGCAATTTGGTCATTTCCACCTTGCACAAATTACCAACCTATCATTGGGCTGAAATTGGTGGATGGCCTAAGAAATGGGCTTGGCCATGAATAGGAGTGGGCTTGGGAATTTATTGGGCTTTGAAATGGTTAAGGCTTGGCCCATGGGCTTAGAAGATTAATAGTTGATTTAGGCCCAATGGGCTCATTTGATTTTCTTAGGCCCACCATGGTGGCTTTCCCACCTTGGGCCTAGGCCCACACTAGCTTGGCCCGGCCCACGTCCTCACGGACTCACTTCCTCTGTCCGAAAATCCCTTTTTCAACTGCTCGGCTTAATTGGCGCTGTCGACTGTTTGAAGTAGCTTCATCCAAAGTCCGTCCCGGACATTTCCGATAATTCGAAGTCCAATCCTAAGTTCTCTTGCCATGTCAATTTCGCCCAATGCCATTTTGGTTACCACTCAGACTGACGGGTGGCTCTAAGGATTTACGCGTAACCGGCTCGTGCCAAACCACGTTCAAGACATCTCGACTCATGGACGACGTCATTGACTGCATGAAATTACGGAGGATAGATTTTTATTTTAAAGTACACGATTACTGAGGATCGCCATAGGGTCTTTTGCGGATTCGATAATGGCAAACGGAATCACCCGTCGTTCCATTATGTTCTGTCCGCGGATCGACTCCCAATCGTACTTGAAATCGGCCTGCCTATCTACAGGATCGTCCTCACGCAAGTCTCATGGTCAAGTCGTTTTCCTGTGTCGAGTCCTTTAGCCGTACGAGTTACTGTCCTCATTAGCCCTTCCCCTCAAGGTCGGTATCTCGGGAGTGATCAATTCCGAGTGAGATCAACCAACAATGCATTGACGAAATTCACATTCATCCATCCTTCAGAGGATTCAAATTCCAGGATGTCACAATTTTCATTTACTAGAAAAATATTTTTTGTTGACTCGTTATTATAAGTGAATCAAATGCTGAACAATGAGAAAACGAACGCATCCTTAGGTGAGTGAACATAACGCGTAAGTTTCAAGAGTGGGTTTCGACTCCCATGCCCTGTAAGAGGCAGGGCAAAAGTCTGAGAGTGAGTGTAGAATAGAAATAGAGTAGAACTGATCAAAAAAAAAAAAACATATCCCTTCAAAAAATTATCGGGACCATTTGGGAGAAAAAAAAATATCAGGGAAGGGTTTTTACTTTCTGGGGAAAAAAAATGCATCGGCATTATTTCAAAATTAAAAAAGAGAAAAAGAACTAGCTCCAGCCTTTGCAAGCCGAGACCCCCCAAGCTCAACACCTAAAACCCCGGAAGAGCGAAGGCTCCAAAAACCCCTCCCTTCTCCTTCCGCCACCGCTCAATAGCCATGTCCGTCGCCGCCGCGCGGTCCGTCCTCCGATCTCCGTCCCTCCGGACCTCCGCCTCCGCCTCCGCCGCGAGGTCTGCCGCCTCCGGCCTGAAGCCCAGGCCCGCGCGGTCGCCGTTCCGCATCCCGGCGCAGAAGCCCATGTCGCATCGCATCTTCAGGTCGAAAATGGGAGAGAAGCAGTTAGCAAACGCGTCTCTTGCCGATCCCTTCGATTGCTTATGCACTCTTGTTCGCGATTCTTGCTTTTTTTTTTTCCTCGTGTTGACTGACTGTCGATGAGCTCGTCCTTTGTGAAGGTCCCCGGTGGAGATGAGCAGCTGCTTGGAATCGATGCTCCCTTATCACACCGCCACCGCTTCCGCGTTGCTCACTTCCATGCTCTCCGTCTCGCGCGGCGCATCCGGTTGGACTCCTGAAGGTAATTTTTGCAATAGTTGCTTCTTATTCGTCTATTCGTCGTTCACCGCGCGAGATGTAAGTTTAGTTGCTTGGTAGGTTTGTATATCTTAAATATATAAATGGGCTGCTGTTGAAAATGAGCTTTTCACTTGTTTCAATTTTCAAGTTTTAGATCCAACTAGGTTCTGCCTTTGAGGGTTACTGAATGCTGCATTAGAACTCTGGCTTTCTGGGAGACGACCCGTCTTCTTGGAAGCACCGCAAACATCCATTGATTTGAATGCCTATTAGCTTGTTGATTGCAATGAAGCAGAAGATGTTGTGGCTAAGTTCTGGTTTTGTGTTTCTCTTTATTCTCTTCCACAAATGAAAAGCTAATGTCGATTCAAACAAGGGAGGTGGAGATAATGCGGCTGTAGTTTACTTGAGTCTTGAGCAATGAAGTTTTTGAAACCTAAATATGAGTAATTATAGCAAATAACAAAGAACTCACGCAAAATGGGTTTATAAGAATTGATGCGAAATGGCCACTAACCATTGGGGTTAATATTCGCCACAATCTTGTGTGTCTAATTTGCATGAGGAAGCAGTTATCACCAGTCTCGAGTGTCTAATTCACACGAGGAAGCAGTTAGGTTAGGAAAAGTTATCTGGAATTTGACATTTGCTTATCATGGTCTCTAAGCTATAGTGTGTGATTTGGTGCAAGATAATGTGAATGCCTTTCATTAGAAAAGATATAAAACTTCTATAGGAACTAATGTCCTTCAATATGCTTTTTAAGAGATAAAATACTGCAAGCAAAGCATCTCAAAGGTTATTTTGGAGCTTCAAAAGTTAAATAACTATTCATGATTTTGGACAAGTCACTAGGGGTTAATATCTCAATGTTTTCATGGATCCTCTCTCTTTCTCTCTGAGTAAGGGAATTGCATTCTATTTTCTCCTTTTGTAGGGCAAGAGAAGACTAGATGAAGATGGGGCGAACTTTTATCAAGTAATTTGGACCATTCTTTAAGAGCATTCATTTGATGTTAGTATTTTTTAAGTTCTGTGTTAGTTTGTCTACTGGATAGAATTGGCTAACTTTGCCAAGATCCATGTAGAAAGCCGTTAGATATTGACCATTGATGACAATGGGCACATTCTTTAATTTGGGGAACTTACCATGCATCTTTGAAGCCATTGCACTTGTATTGCTTTTATTTGCTTAGTGCACACCTGTTTAGATGTAATGGTTAGAACCAACTCGCACTCTATATTATCATTTAAGAGGGCCCTTTTAATCATTTTCCACATAGTTAATATGAGTTTTGCCTTCATATTGGCCCTAGTGTCCCTGCTGGATCTGAGTCATGTCTGCTCTGCCTCACTTTTTAAGCTGATATACAAATTATGCAACGCTATCTTTATATTGCTTTCCGTGAACCTTTTCTTTCACTTAGATTGTTTTTGTGAAAATAATGATAAAAAGTACTCATCTTTGACTCAGATTGCAATGATGATTTGTGATGACTATTGGGAGGGTTCGTGCGTGGTTCAGGTGGAGAAGTGGAGATTGATCTAGAGCTATAGACAATTTTCTCACTGTTTGTAAGACATGAAGAGCCCATTAACAATGATTTGTTTGAGTGCAATTCTTAGAGTTTGTCATTGATGCCTCATGCTTTTCGTCATCCATTGGTTTGATATTTCCAGCGATGGCATGGGGTGCTTTCTTTTTCCAAATAGCGGCGTTTTAATAATTGGAATCATCTAAAGTAACATTTTCTGTTTACAGTGGACATGTCAGTGCTCTACCCTTCAATTTTTTTTTTCCTCTGGGAATGCCTAATATTGGATTCAGGATTTTGTTCCGGCCAGATTTGCTGGATTTTGCTAAGTTAGCCCTTGTTTGTTTAAAACTTTTGAGAGAGTTCAGAAAGTAATGCACTTAAAGTACTGGTGTTCAGTTCAGTACTCGTGACGGTCGATACTGTACCCTTTTGGGCTGTGAAGATGAGCTTCCACACTTTTTGTTTGCAGCCCAACTTATGCAACTAGGAAGTTGCCCATCTTTCTCCTTAGGCCCTTTTGTCTGGTGAATGTGTCGATGTCCTGTGGTTTTTCTTTGGCATTCTCCCGGGGATGACTGTTCTGCAAGCTTTTGGGATGTCTTGCCTTCGGAAATTCTCTAGTTCCTTTCTTTTTGAATAGCTGAAATTTCAGAGTGCCATCAATTAAGCACTTGTGGTTTTTGGCTTGTAGATGGATGATTGTTTGTTGTTGATCGAAGAAATGCTCGCCCCCATCTACTCAATGGACGTTGTTAGACCTGCTTGAGGCATCTCGGTCTTGTTCATGGATTGTGCCAGGATTTTCCTTTTCAACTTGCAGATAGAATTCGATTATTGGTCCATCCATAGACTGTACCATTTTTACTTGCTCTTACTTGTTCTTTTGGCTTCACCATCACCAGCGCACGACTGCTGGCATCTATGAAGGTTTTGCTTTTTCTGTTGTAAGAATGTCGAGTTGCATTAAAAGGAATTCCACCGATGGATAACGTTGCTTATTGGTACTTCTTGAACTTGCAGTGAAAAGTGGTGGCATTCTAAATAGCATTCATCTCAATGGATGGGCAGTAAAACTTGTTTGGGTAATCTAATGAGAAGGAAAAGATATGCTGATTCCTACTTTAAATGATTTATCTCTCGTCATCCCACTCCCAACGTTTAGCATTGCTAGCTTTTATAGTGAGATCAACTTACTCCAGCTTGTCCAATTCTTATCTAAGAGGGTTTGCAATAAGAATCAAGTTCAGTGGGAACATTCCTCTTTTCTAGTTCTCCCTCCATGCATTATTTGAACCTCGGACTACGAGACTTAGATTTTCCAGAGTTTCGATCGTGTACGAGGTAGAAAGGAACATCTAGGTCAACCTCTTTATGAGTGTTTTTGGAATATATTTTCTATCGACAGAGGAAGAGAGAGGTGCACATGCGGAATGACATGTCGTAACTTTAAGGGCATCATTGGATGGAAATTCCACATGTTAATACTGACAGAAAATAGGTGTTTTTCCACAAGATAAAATAAAATTCTGGTCGGTGTGGTTTTTAGGGCGCATTTCGTAACGTTTCTTTTATGGGGAATAATTTTTTAACAAAATTAGTTTTTTTTTGTTTCTATTTCGGGGAACAATTTATACTATAAGAATGTGTTTGGTAACTGCAAAAAAAATTTACTTCAGGATTAGAAACGCGCTTGGTAAACTTTTATAATTTTTTTATATTTTTATTATACTAACCTCGCCGTGGCTTGGCGAGGCCGACCTCGCACTACCTGGGCGAGGTCAAGCCTCGCCGGTGACCTCACCTAGCCACCAAGGCCACCCGCAAGGCTCGGCCTCGTCGGGCCACCGCTAGGTGAGGCTGACCTGGCGGTGGCCCAGCGAGGGCAAGGCTCGGCCTCGTCGAGCCACCGTTGGGCGAGGCTGACCTAGCGGTGGCCCGGCAAGGCCGAGCCTCGCTGGCGATACTCCGATGAGGTTGCCAGCCATGGCCGAGACTAGTGATCGACCAAAAGAAAGAAAAAAATGAGAAGAAAAAAAGAAAGTATTTCTCGGAAGTGTTCCCGGAAATAAAAAACAAGTTTTTTCCACCTTTTGTTTATGTTCCAAATCTATTCCCGGGAGCAAAAGTGTAAACAAACGCGTTTCTGTTCTTTTTTGTTTTCCGGAACAAAAATTTGTGTTTCAAGAAACAGAAACATATTTTGCCAAACACACCCTTAGAATATTAGGCTATAAAATAAAATAAAATAAAAATTAGAGAGTGAGGGAGCCAGCCAGCCAGCCATGGAAGACAGAGAGGAGAGAGAGGAGACCTATACAAGAAGTATCGGAAAAGAGAGAGAGAGAGAGAGAATTAGATGAATGCATTTCATGAAAAAAGTATTACAATACAGAAGGCATTTCCTGCCGTCCATGTTTTTGTTTTTCGATAGACCTTTTATTTCTCAATTATATCCAGTATAAAGCACATCTTGATTACATAGCAATTATGAATTATGAATATCTCGTGCTTACGGAATGAAATGAACAAAATAAAAATAAAAATGAAATGAACAAGTCACTGACTTTAGAATTGGAGATGCATGAGGTTATAATCATATTAATAAACAAGGAAAACATTTACTTTCATGATTTGTCTTAATTTTGGTTTAGCAAACACAATTAGGTCAGTATTCATCTAAGTGGAATTTGGATTCTTGGAGTTACTACAGAAAAGTATCAAAAGAAAACTGCCCCTTTTTCACATTTACAAAATGTGATGTTGATTTTATGATCATATTACGACACTAATTTTTTATTACTTGGTTATGTTTATTTTCCACTTTCAATTGACCCAGCTCCATCACTACGAATCATGCAAACATGAAAAGAAAATCATGAGAACCGATTTCATGCTACTAAATCAAAGGCCGAGTTGGGTATTTTTTTTTTTTTTTTTGTGATACCACCAAAAATCTCATACACTCATGATGAATTTGCCCAAACTAATTTTCATATTATAAAAAATCCTAAATTGGTACATTAGAAACATTGACCTCAAACTAATTTTTATGTCAAAAAAACTCCTAACATGATACAGTCATGACAAATTTACCATTCATTAGCTTTGGAGAAAATTACTGGAAAAGTCTTAGATATATTGCTTTTGCATAAATTCAATCATAAACCTTTCATTTTGGCAAATTTAATCTTAGATCTTTTGATAATTTATCAATTAAGTCTTTCTAGCCATTAATATAAATGCTAATCATCCTATGTGACATTGACAGCGCTTATGTGAACAATTCTTTTTTTTTTTTTTTTTTTTAATTTCTAGTTTTTATTTTCTTTGTGGGCGATAAGGGTTGTTGGCGACCTCGAGCAAGGCCAATGTAGCTTTGTTGGCTATAAGCGAGGGCCCTGGCCCTCATCAACCACGAGCAAGGCCTTTGTAGCCAACAAGATCGTCGTCAATTCAATTGAGAAAAAAATGCAAAGAAAAATTAATTTTTTAAAAATAAAAATTACAAAAGATACAAGAATTATCTATATTAGTGCCAATCATACCACTTAAGATGATTGGTATCCAAATTAGCAATTTTCAATCAAAATTAATCTAAATGACTCAATTGTCAAATTATCAAAATGTTTATTCAAACTAAATTGGTTAAACTAAAAAAAAAAAAAATAGGACTAAATTAACAAAATTACTATAAGTTTCTGTAGCTTTTGTCCACCATTCGGCCAAATTGCTAACATGAAAATACACACAGCAAGTGACTCATCCGATGTGGATTCGACTTACAAGTTCAGCATAAATGGCTCTTAGAAATGCCGTCATTTTAGAAATTCAAGCGTGTTCGATGCTACCACTGTTTCTTCCCCCAAAGAATGTAGACGTTGACGCGGCGGCGGAATTAGCCCTGCCGTCGAGGGGTCCCGATCGAAGCAAGCAAGGCCAGAAGAAGAAGTAGAAGAAGCGGCGGCAGCGGGCGGAGGCCAAGAGCGCAAATGGGGAGATTGTTCGTGGTTGAATTGGTAGGCAAAGCTTACCTATGCGGGTTCTGCAAAACCCCTCTTGCTCTTACTGACGATCTGATCTCTAAGGTGCGTGATTTCTTTGATTCTCTAGTCGAAGTGGGTGAGGAAAAGGGGGAGTCTGTGGTCTGGTCATGATCTGATCGATTCCGACGGTGGGTTCGGTGTGAGTTTGCTTCAGACGCAATGGGTTCTTGCGATTTTGTGCGCTAAAGGTACCCAAATAGAATTTAGGGGAAAGACCTGATGGTTTGTCGTGGACTGTTGGTTTCTTTGGTCTGTTGGATTGATGGGTTGTGCTCCGGATATTCTAATTATGATGGGAGTGCTGGAGGTAGAGTATCTCCAATGTAAAATTCCACAGTGGTGGGCTGGCAGGCCAAACCGGGATACTTTAGGTCCAGTTTCTATGCCAATTGTTTCTGTTTTAATCCGGAAGCCAGTGGTATGGAGGTTAGCCAGCCAATGCTGTACTAGACATGGCAGGTCGAGAATGAAGATGCTTCTTTACTTTATATACTATTTCTGTTCTTTCTGTAATTTATCAGTATTCAGCATCTCACTTGTAGTGAAGGATCCTTGGTTTAAAAACTTGGTTGAGGATGAAACTAGGATTTGGTTTGCAGCCTAGGAAGTTGAAAAAAATTGGGCTGTGTGATCTGGACAATGAAGCATATATATGAAGATAGAACATAATGATAACAATGTTCACTGTTGAACAATGAGGAGATGTCTATGCGCATGAAATTATTATTCATGCAAAAAATGCTCGGGCAAGTTTCTCATGTCACTTTTTGGTGAAGGCTTTTAAACTAAGAGAACTAAAGCATTAATCTTCAAATTAACATGGGGTTGACAGGAAAATGGCATGATCATCTGGACAAATATCTGTTCATATGCTATAGGTGCTTGTATTGGTTGATGCAGAAGTTTTAGCAGGAATGCCGATCCTGTAGGGGTATTGCTGAATAGAAGGACATGCCTGCCTCAAATAGTTACCATTCAAGATCCATATTTGTGCATCTAAAACAATCTGTTTGCAGAAAGATATTTATGAAAATTAAAATGGCACAACATGCTTTTAAGATTTTCTTTCAGTTCGTAGTCCATTCTTGCCATCGGTCTGCACTGAAAATATGCATGCATGATTCTCTTGAAACCTAAGATACATGAGATTATATTTTTGGATGTCTTCTACTACGACTGAGAGAAATCCCATTTTTCATTTTCTGTTATATAATTTAGCTTTGATGTACCTTATCTGTGATTCTCTTCAATATTTGTCCCTAACTTTGCTCCATTGGTATCTTTAGTCCTTTGCTTGCCACGAGGGAAGGGCATTCTTGTTCAGAAATGTGTAAGCTCATTGCAATATTCTACATTGACTTCATTGTGTTGGTGATTTTGTTACTCCTTCGTCCTTAATGTGTTCTGTTCATATAACCCCACATACTTTTGTTGGTTTACCAACCCAAAGTTCTACTAAGAATTTTTCATATTTTTGGTTCTTTTTTCCTTGCAATGTATCTCATGTTTATGGCGGGAGAGGCTTTGACTCTATGATAAAGCTAATTTACGGTGATGATTTTGTAATTGAAAGGTCAAACTCTTAAGTAGATGTAGAGTGCTGATTTAAAGGCACTAAAGTGACATAGATTAACAAGAGGCCCCACTTAGAAAGAGTCTCTAAGACCTTAACATCTCACATGTCTCACCTTGGGGAATGAAGAAACGGTACCTATATTCGTGTGAGGATGGAGACTCTAAAACATGTATTGAGAACATGCAAATAGAGGGGCGAACAAAGAAAGTGGAGCTGTTGATAAGGTGTTCTTGGACAGTGAGGGTTATCTTTTCTCACCCTGTCTTTTTCTAATTAGACTCTTGGCCATTGGACGAACTCGAAGTTGTTACTTCCAACTGTCAGGAACCACATTCCATGACAGCTCCTCTTGTCTACAGGAGTGTGGGATTGCATGTGAATTTGACTCGTGAAATAAAAAGGCTTTTTTAGAAAGACTGCTGTCCGACCTGTGGAGAGTGTCAGCGCTCCATGTATTAGATGAAAGGGAAGACTGCCAAAATTTCAAAACCTTTTAAAGTTTACAATTGGTTGTTTTTTTCCTTCTTTAAGTGATGATGTATGGAGTTGTGGATATGTGCCATGTGCATGTGAGCGTGTGTGCATGTGGGCGTGGGCACTTCCGCAGGTAAAGTGAATACTTTCAGCTTTCTTGGTCAGCAGCTGTAATTACAATGTTCACCCAGAATCACATTAATAATAATGCTACGGACAACATTAACTGCATATATGCATGTTTGCATGTGTGCGCATGTGTGTGCGCACTCTCACTCATCTGTGGTTTCTAGAAATATCTCCGGTTGAGCACCGTGAGTTTTCACGAAAATGTTAGACGGAGATTTCTCTTGCTGTTTTGTGAAAATTATTTTGCCCAGTTGACTTGAGAGCTTATTGCTATCTGTGTTGGGCATAATCGTCCATTGGTTCTTTGGCTAGTTTCTGTATTACTTCTCAAGTTTACTTATCTGTGTCCTGTGGAAATTCAGGGTGAATATAACATTTGGAGCTGAAGTGGAAAGACCGATGACTACTGGTATGCACACTGTTCAATATATTTCCTGTTGCCGCTGTGAGCGAAGCCTCGGTTGGAAGTATGTAAGTACCATTTCTTTCTCTTTGATTATCCCATCAGGAGAATCATATCAAATAAGACGACTTGATTGATCCCTGTCAATATACCCAATAGCTATTGGATAATATTATTGCAGGCGCAACTGTGCGTACATTTGGCTTTCTTGCCAATAGGGCGTCTCGTAGAGGAAAAGCTGTCTCGTTGCATCTTTGCCCTCATTTTGTTAGTACTGTGTAATCTGGTTTTTATCAATCTCATAGTTGTTCCTTATATCTGTCCATTTGTTGCTCGTAGTTCTTCAGATAGAGCTAAGTGCAAATGTAGCGCTTCGGCGATTGGTCAATAGTGTAAAGGTTGTTTGCTTATCGTACTTAATATTCTGAATGAATCATACAAGCCGACTCATTATCCTAAGGGAGTATTCGTCTGTGATTGCATATTGCACTATCATTGTTGAAGGGCTGTTTGCGATCTGTTGCAGGTTGCTGTACATAACAAGAACCAAAAGTACAAGGAAGGGAAATTCATCCTCATAAGGTATCTTCTGGTTCAGATTATTGGAGGTTCACATGTTAACCGTGAAATCTTCTAATTTGCACTCACTGCCTCTATCTGCAGATCAAGGATCATGGAGGAGGGCGAATGGGATTTCAACTTGGGAGCCCACCCTGATTCAAGCAACAGAGAGAGCGAGGAGGTTGCAGATGATATCAGTTTGGAAGTCCACCTCAGTTCAAGCGACGGAGAGAACGCATGGCAAGTCGTTGAATTTTCTCATTCATTAAGTAGTTGAATGCTGCCCAGAAATTTGTTTGAGAGCAGTTTGAAGCTTATGCTATATTGGGTTAGAGATGGATATTTTCCAAGAGTGCAGATATGTAGTCATCGTTGCGTAAGCGCCTTTCGCGAGTAAATAAGGTTTGCTTATAGTGCATATCAAATTAGAATTGGCGGTATGAATGGGATAAATTACATTTCTAGGAAAAGTTATTTGGAATTTGACATATCCTTATCGTGTCTCTAAGTTGTAGACTATAGTGTGTGATTTGGTGCAAGATATTTGGTGCAAGATAATGTGAATGCCCTTAGAAAAGTTATAAAATCTTCTATAGGAGCTAATGTCCTTCAATATGCTTTTTAAGAGATAAAATACTGTGAGCAAAGCATCCGAAAGGTTATTCTGAAGCTTCAAAAGTTAAGTAACTATCGGCGATTTTGGAGAAGTCACTAGGGGTTAATGTCAATGTTTTCATGGATCCCCTCTCTCTCTCTCTCTCTCTCTCTCTCTCTCTCTGAGTAAAGGAATGCATTCTATTTTCTCTCTCTCTCTGAGTAAAGGAATGCATTCTATTTTCTCCTTTTGTAGGGCAAGAGAAGACTAGATGAAGATGGGGCGAACAATTTTCAAGTAATTTGGACCGTTCTTTAAGTGCATTCATTTGATATTAGTATTTTAAGTTCTGTGTTACTTTGTCTACTGGATAGAATTGGATTGCCAAGATCCATGTAGAAAGCCGTTAGATGTTGACCATTGATGAAAGTGGGCGCAACTTTTAATTTGGGGAACTTACTATGCATCCTTGAAGCCATCACACTTGTATTGCTTTTGATTGCTTAATGCACACCTGTTTCAGATGTAATGGTGAGAACCAACTCTCACTCTATATTATCATCTGAGAGGGCTGTTTTAATCATTTTACACGCAGTTAATGTGAGTTTTGTCTTCATATTGACCATAATGCTTCTATTGGATTGGAGTTACGTCTGTTCTGCTTTACCTTTTAAGCTGATATACAAATTATGCAATGCTATCTTTATATTGTTTCTCATAAAGCACTTATTTCACTTCCTCAGATTGTTTTTGCGAATATATGATAAAAAGTGCTCATCTTTGACTACTGGGAGGGTTCGTGCGTGGTTCAGGTGGAGAACTGGAGTTTGACCTAGAGCTTTAGACAATTTTCTCACTGTTTGTAAGACATGAAGAGTCCATTAACAATGAATTGCAAGAGTACATTTCTAAGAGTCTGTGATTGATGGCTCGAGCTTTTCATCAATGATTGGTTTCTTATATCTGGCGAGGGCATGGGGTGCTTTCTTTTCCAAATTGTGGCATCTCAATGATTGGAATTATCTAAAGTAACATTTTCTGCTTACAGTGGACATGTCAGCGCTGTATCCTTTAATTTTTTTATTTTTTTTCTGGGAATGCCTATTATTGGATTCAGGTTTTGTTCTGGCCACATTTGCTGGATTCCTTTCAGTGAGCCATTGTTTGGTTTATAACTTTTGAGAAAGTTCAGAAAGTAATGCACTTAAAGTACTGGTGTTAAAGTTGAGTTCTTACCATGGTCAATACCTTGTGTCTACCCTTTTGGGCTGTGAAGTGAGCCTCTGTACTTTTTATTTGCAGCCCAACCTAAGCAGCTTGAGATGTTGCCCATCTAAGTTCAGTTCTTACCGTGGTCGATACCGTGTCTACCCTTTTGGGCTGTCAAGTGAGTCTCTGCACTTTTCATTCGCAGCCCAACTTAAGCAGCTGGAGATGTTGCCCGTCTTTCTCATTAGGCTCTTCTGTCTATTGCAATATGTTGATGTCCTGCTATTTTTCTTTTGCTTTTTTCCCGGGATGCTTGTTCTGCAAGTTGTTTCAATGTCTTGCTTTTGCATTTTCTCGAGTTCGTTTTATTATGAATAGCTGAAATTCCAGAGTGCCATCAATTAAGCACTTGTGGTTTTTGGCTTGTAGATGGATGATTGTTTGTTGTTGGTCGAAGAAATGCTCGCCACCACCTACTCAATGGACGTTGTTAGACCTGCTTGCAGCATGTTGGCCTTGTTCATGGATTGTACCAGGATTTTCCTTTTCAACTTGCGGATAGAATTCGATTATTGGTCCATCCATGGACTGTACCTTTTCTACTTGCTCTTAGTTATTCTTTTGGCTTCACCATCACCAGTGCACGACTGCTGTTATCTATGGAGGTTTTGGTTTTTGTTGAAAGAATGTTGAGTTGCACTAAAAGGAACGGAAGATACGACGGTAGAGAACGTTGCGGAAGCGATTGGTACTTTTTGAACTTGCAGTGAAAAGTGGCACA
Source organism: Eucalyptus cloeziana (assembly GCA_014182715.1). NCBI lineage: Eukaryota > Viridiplantae > Streptophyta > Magnoliopsida > Myrtales > Myrtaceae > Eucalyptus > Eucalyptus cloeziana. Next base: position 11,040,571 of record CM024637.1, read on the forward strand.
CTAGATGGCAGTCATCTCAATGGATGGGCAATAAACTTGTTTGGGTGATCTAGTGAGATAGAAAATATATGCTGATTCCTACTCTAAATGGTTTATCTTTCATCATTTCACTCCCAACGTTTAGCATTGCTGGCTTTTATAGAGATCAACTTACTTTAGCTTGTCACTCACAAAAAAAAAATCACCGGCCGTGATGGTTCCGCTGGATTAAAACTCCGTTAATCCTTCTCCAAATGTGAGGGGTTCGAAATCCAGTGGAGGCATTTGGTGTCTTAAGTGTGGCATTGAAGTGGTGGGTCTTCCGCTAGCGTCATTTCAGGATTTATCCACCGGCTACCGGCTCTACGGGGCTCCCTGAGTATAAAAAAAAAAAAAACCTTACTCCAGCAAGTCCGATTTTTATCTATGAGTGATTTGTGATCAAAATTGGGTTCAGTAAAACGTTCCTCTTTTCTAGTTCTCCTTCCATGCATTTAGTTGAACCTCAGAATACGAGACTTCAAATATTCCAGAGTTTCGATCAGTTACGATGTGGAAATGATCATTTAGATCAAACCTCTTTAGGAGTGATTTTGGAATATCTTTTCTATCAATAGAGAAGGAGAAGTGTTTTTTCAAAAGATAAAATAAATTTTCTCGTCAAAATTGATTTTTTTTATTTTTAGGGAATTAGGCTCTTATATAAATGTAAAAAAAAAAAAAAAAAAAAATTGGAGAGTGAGGCAGCCGGCCAGCCATGGAAGAGAAAGAGGAGAGAGAGTAGGCCTGTACGAGTAAGTACGGGAAAAGAGAGAGAGAGAGAGAATTACAGGAGTGCATTTCAGATGTTACAATACAGAAGGCATTTTCTATCGCCCATTTTTTTCTTTTTTCCTATAAGACCTTTTATTTCTCAATTATGTCCAATAAAAAGCGCTTCCCGATTTCATTGAATCTTATCTTGTGCTTATTACGGAATAAAATGAAAAAGTCACTTTAAAAATCGGAGATGCATGAAATGAGGGTATAATTATATAATAAACAAGGAAAACATTTACTTTCATGATTGTCTTAATTTTGATTTGGCAAATACAATGACGTCAATATAAGCGGAATTTAGATTCTTGGAATTACTACAGAAGTATCCAAAGAAAATTGCCCTTTTCACATTAACAAAATTAGGTGTTGATTTTATGATCATACGATGACACTAATTTTTCATCAGTTGGTTATGTTTATTCTCCACTTTCAGTTGACCCAACTTCATCATTATGAATCATGCAAACATGAAAAGAAAATCGTGAGTACTGATTTCATGCTTTCACATCCAAGGCCAAGCTGGGTTTTTTTTCCTTTAGTGATAACACCATCAAAAAGTCCGTACACTCACAATGTATATATCCAAATTAATTTTTAAATTTCAAAAAAAATTAAATTAATACATTAATAAGATGTTCATCTCAAATTAATTTTTTAACATAAAAAAGATTAAAGTGATATATTTATAACAAATTTACCGTTTCTTAACTTTCACAAAATTTAGTCCAAAAAAAAAAAAAAACTTTCACAAAATTACTAAGATCCGGCTGCCACAGGCTGACGTTTTCAGGACAACCGCTTGACAAAAACCGGCGCTCCACACGACCACCGTTTCTTCCCCCAAGAATGTAGGCGTTGAGGCGGCGGCGGGATTATGCCTGCCATCGAGGGGTTCCTGTGCAAGCACGCAAGGCCAGAAGAAGTAGAAGCGGCAGCAGCGGGCGGAGGCAGAGCGCAATGGGGAGACCGTTTCTAGTCAAATTGAAAGGCAGAGCCTACGGATGCAGCTACTGCAACAGGCCTCTTGTTCTTGCTGACGATGTGATCGCCAAGGTGCGTCATTTCTTTGATTCTCTAGTCGGATAGGGTGAAGGAAAAGGGGGAGCTTTTAAGGTAGCTTGGTCATGATCTGATTGGTTCCGATGGAGGGTTCGGCGTGAGTTTGCTTCAAACGCAATGGGTACTCACCATTTGTGGAAGTTCTTGAGCTAAATGGAGAGGAGGGGTCGCTAAAGGTACCCCAAATAGATGGAATTTGGGGGAAATGCCTGATGGTTTGTCGTGGATTGTTGGCTTCTTTGGTCTGTTGGATCGGTGGGTTGTGCTCGAGTGGTGGGGTGGCAGGCGAAACTGGGGTACTTTAGGTCCAGTTTCTGTGCCAATTGGTTCTATTTTAATCCGGAAGCTAGTGGCATGGTGGTTAGCCGGCCAATGCTGTAGTAAACATGGCAGGTCGAGAGTGAAGATGCTTCTTAACTTTATATACTATTTGCGTTCTCTCTCTAATTTATCAGTAGTAAACTTCTCACTTATCAGTAGTCAACTTCTCACTTGTAGTGAAGGATCCTTGGTTAAACCCTTGCTGAGGATGAAACTAGGATTTGATTTGCAGCCTATGAAGTCGAAAAAATTGGGCTGTGTGATCTGGACAATGAAGCATATATATGAAGATAGAACATAATGATAACAATGTTCACTGTTAAACAGTGAGGAGATGTCTAAGTGCATGAAATTATTATTCACGCAAAAAACGCTCGGGTGAGTTTTTCACATCACTTTTTGGTGAAGGCCTTTAAAGTGAGAGAACAACAGTAGTAATCTTCAAATTAACACAGGGTCGACAGGAAAATGGCATGGTCATGTGGACAAATATCTGTTCTTATGCTATAGGCACTTGTATTTGGTTGATGCAGAAGTTTTAAGGGGGGTGCCAATCCTGTATGGGTATTGCTGAATGGAAGGACATGCCTACTTCAAGCAGTTGCCCCTCAAGATCCATGTTTGTGCATCTAAAACAATCTTTTTGCAGAAAGATATTTACAAAAATTAAAATGGCACAACATGCTTTTACAATTTTCTTTCAGTTCGTAGTCCATTCTTGCCATCGGTATAAAGAAGATCCTGCACTGAAAAAATGCATGCTCGATTCTCTTGAAACCTAAGATACATGAGATTATATTTTTGGTTGACTTCCACAACCAAGAGAAATCCCATTTTTTTTATTTTCTGTTATATAATTTAGCTTTGGTGTACCTTATCTGTGATTCTCTTCAGTATTTTGTCCCTAACTTTGCTCCATTGGTATCTACAGTGCCACCAGGGAAGGCCATTCCTTTTCATTAATGTGTAAGTTCATTGCAATATTCTGCATTGACTTCATTGTGTCCGTGATTTTGTTACTCCTTCGTCCATAAGCAGTGTTTTGTGCTCTGTTCATATAACCCCGCATATTGGTTTACCAACCCAAAGTTCTACTGAGAATTTTTCAAATTTTTGGTTCTTTTTTCCTTGCAATGTATGTCATGTTTATGGCAGGAGAGGCTTTGACTTTATGATAAAGCTAATTCACAGTGATGATTTTGTAATTGAAAGGTCAAACTCTTAAGTAGATCTAGAGTGCTGATTTAAAGGCACTAAAGTGATGTAGATTAACAAGAGGCCCCACTTAGAAAGAGTCTCTAAGACCTTAATGTCTCACATGTCTCACCTTGGGGAATGAAGAAACAGTACCTATATCCATGTGAGGATAGAGAATCTAAAGCATGTATTGAGAATATGCAAATAGAGGGACGAACAAAGAAAGTGGAGCTGTTGATAAGTCATTCTTGGACACTGAAGGTTATCTTTTCTCGCCCTCTCTTTTTCCAATTAGACTCTTGACCATTGGACGAACTTAAAGTTGTTACTTCCAACTGTTAGGAGCCACATTCCATGACAGCTCCTCTTGTCTACAGGAGCGTGGGATTGCACATGAATTTAACTCATGAAATAAAAAGGCTGCTTTAGAAAGACTGCTGTCCGACCTGTGGACAGTGTCAGCGCTCCATGTGTTAGATGAAAAGGAAGACTGCCAAAATTTCAAAACCCTTTAAAGTTTATGGGTGGTTGTTTTTCTTCTTTTCTAAGAGATGATGTATGGAGTTGTGGATATGTGCTATGTGCATGTGGACGTGTATGCATGTCTGAATTTTCTGGACAAGATGTCTCTGGGCACTCCCGCAGGTAGCATGAATACTTTCAGCTTTCTTGGTCAGCAGCTGTAATTACAATGATCACCCAGAATCACATTAATAAGAACGCCACAGACAAGATTAACTGCATATATACATGTTTGCATGGGTGCGTGTGCATGTGTGCGCATGTGCGCTCTCACGCATCTGTGGTGTCTAGAAATATCTCTGGTTGAGCATTGTGAGTTCTCACGAAAATGTTAGATGGAGATTTCTCTTGCTGTTTTGTGAAAATTATTGTGCCCAGTTGACCTGAGAGCTTACTGCTCTCTGTGTTGGGTACAATTGTCCATTGGTTCTTTGGCTAGTTTCTGTATGACATCTCAAGTTTACTTCTCTGTGTCCCATGGAAATTCAGGGTGAATATAACAGTTGGAGCTGAGGAAAGATTGATGGCTCGTGAAGGGCTCACTGTTAAAGATATTTTCTGTCGCTGGTGTGGGCAATGCCTCGGTTGGAAGTATGTAAGTACCATTTCTTTCTCTTTGATCGTCCCATCAGGAGAATCATATCAAATAAGATGACTTGATCGATCCCTGTCAATATTCCCAATAGCTATTGGATAATATTATTGCAGGCGCATCTGTGCGTACATTTGGCATCCTTGCCAATAGGCGTCTCTAGAGGAAAAGCTGTCTCATTGCATCTTTGCCCTCCTTTTGTTAGCAATGTGTAATCTGGTTATTATCAATCTAAGAGTTGTTCCTTATCTCTGTGCATTTGTTGCTCATAGTTCTTCAGATAGAGCTAAGTGCAAATGTAGCGGTTCGGTCATTGATCGATAGTATAAAGGTTGTTTGCTTATCATGCTTAATATTCTGAATGAGCTACATCAGCCAACTCATTATCCTAGGAACGTATTCATCTGTGATTTCATATTGCGCTATCATTGTTGAAAGGCTTTTTGCGATGTTTTGCAGGTTACTGCACTTGACAAGAATGAAAAGTATAAGGAAGGGAAATTCACGCTCGAGAGGTATCTTCCAGTTCAGATTTTCGCAGGTTCATATATAAACCGTGAAATCTTTAATTTGCGCTCAAGGCCTCTATCCACAGATGCAAGATCATGATGGGGGTCGCAGATGATATCAGTTTGGAAGTCCACCCCAGTTTGAGCGACGGAGAGAACGAGGAGGAGGATATCAGTTCGGAACTCCACCCCAGTTCGAGCGACGGAGAGAGCGAGGAGTTGACGGATGATATCAGTTTGGAAGTCCACCCCAGTTCAAGTGACGGAGAGAACGCATAGCAAGTCATCGCATTTTCGCATTCATTAGGTAGTTGAATGCTGCCCAGAAAATTGCGCAAGAGCAACTTGAAGCCTATGGTATATTGGGTTAGAGACAGATATTTTCCAAGAGTGCAAATATGTAGTCATCGTAGCTCTCACGCCTTTCGCGAGTAAATATTGTTTTCTTATGGCGCAGATCGAGTTAAAATTGGCGATATGAACGGGGTAAATTACGTTTCTAGGAAAAGTTATTTAGAATTTGACATATGCCTATCGTGGTCTCTAAGTTATAGATTATAGTGTGTGATTTGGTGCAAGATAATGTGAATGCCCTTCCTTAGAAAAGTTATAAAATCTTCTATAGGAACTAATGTTGAAAATACTGACGTGTGTATAAGTTGTTCATTGTAGATACAGTATGTCTCTATTTATATACATCAGGAATTCATTGAAAATAGAACCTATTTAATAGGTAGTTAGTAGCTAATAAATACAACTATCGCTAATTAATTGCAATGACAGTTAAACAAATTTATAGCGACACATTCCAACACTCCCCCTCAAGGTGGCTTGAGAATATCTTCCATAAATAGCTTGCTCACTAGATAGTCAAATTGCCTTATATGCAATCCCTTGGTCAAAATGTCAACAGCCCATTTGTCAATAGAGATATATAGCATACAAATCAATCTGCTATCAAGTTTTTCTTTAATGAAGTGTTTATTAACATTCACATGCTTTGTCCGTTCATGTAACATGAGATTATGAGCAATTGCAATTGTTGTCTTATTATCGTAATACACTTTCATTGGTGTGGAACTCTAGATCCGTAGTTCATCCAAGATACCTTTAATCCACATAACTTTGCGGACATCATGTGCAAGTGATTGAAACTCAACTTCAACACTACTTCTTGCCACCACACTCTATTTTTTACTCTTCCAAATAATTAAATTTCCACCAACAAATGTGCAATAGCCCGAAGTAGATCTCCTATCCATAATGCTTCCATCCCATTCTACATCGGTGAACACCTCAATTTCCAGGCATCCATGTTTCTCATACATTAGACCCTTACCAAAATGTCCCTTCAAGTAGCGTAGAATTCTATATACTGCTTCAAAATGCCTTAGCCCTAGTGAGTGCATGAACTGGCTCACCATACTTACAGCAAATGCTATGTTAGGTCGAGTGTGAAATAAGTAAATAAGTCGACCGATAAGCCTTTGATACATTTCTCTGTCTATCACTTCTTCAACATTGGCTGGTTCAAGTTTCAAATTTGGCTTCATGGGTGTCTCTATCGCTTTACATCCTAATAAACTTGTTTCTTTGAGTAAATTAAGCACATATTTGCTTTGGTTTACAAATATGCCCTTCTTGAATCTCAGATATTCTATTCCAAGGAAATATTTCAAGACACTCAAATCTTTAACCTCAAACTCCTCAGCCAACTTCTTCGCAAGTTTTCCAACTCAACTCATAACCAATCAATATTATATCATCAACATAGACAATTAAAATGGCATGCTTACCTTCCTTTGAGTGTTTATAAAATAGTATGTGATCCCTTGACTTTGGTGATAGCCAAACTTTAAACCACCTTCCCAAACCGTTCAAACCACGCTCTTGGAGATTGTTTAAGTCCGCACAACGACTTTTTTAATTTGTAGACTTTGCCTTCATTTTCTACAAAACCTAGTGGCAAACCCATAAACACTTCCTCCACCAAGTCACTATTCAAGAATGTATTCTTCACGTCTAACTGGAGTAAGGGCCAATTAAGAACAGTAGTCAAAGATAGTAAAATCCAAACAAGATTTATCTTGGTAACTAGGGCAAAAGTCTCATGATAGTCAATTCCATAAGTTTGAGTAAACCCTTTTACCACTTGCTTTGCTTTATATCGTTCAACACTCCCATCGGGTTTACATTTTATAGGAAATACCCATTTATAGTCAACAATATTTTTTTTTTTTCTTTTGGTACATCAACCAATTCCCAAGTGTCATTCTCCATAAGTGCTCTCATTTCATCCTCAGCTGTCATCTTCCACTTTGGATCTTTCAAAGCTTCTTGGATATTCTAGGAATAGATATGTGAGACAAGTTTGACACAAATGCTTTGTGATGATGAGATAACTTTTGATATGACACACATTTTGATATAGGATGCTAAGTACATGATCTAACCCTTTTTTTCTAAAAGCTATAGGCAAATCAAGATTAGAAGTATCAAAGTTAGAATTTGAGACTAGAATGGGGGGAAAATGTACTACTCGGATCACTTGATGACGAAGGCAATGAATCATCTCCCAAGGCTGCAGACAGATGAGGCTCTAAGATAAGGTTCTAATCTGCAACCTTTTGAAGAGTTTTTCTTCTAGTATAAACCTGAAACTCGGCCTTGTTGATCACATAGTGATCTTGAACTTTTTCTCCCCTATTTTTGGACACTTGGACCCCTGGAGTGTCAAAAGTTGGCACAAAAGAACACTTAAGTGCTAAAAGTTACAAAAGTGACACTTAAGTGCCAAAATCAGAGTAAAATGGATCACTTAAGTTCCACCGATGAAAAAATCCGGCCAAAATGCTGACGTGGCAATTTTCCGACAAGCTATGTGCAAAACGACATCGTTTTGTATGCTAATGTGGCTAAACGGTATCAAAACGACGTCGTTTTGGTATAATTCGAATTTTAATATAATAATTAATTAATTTAAGGGGGGAGGAGAAGGAGGGTGACGAGGGCCTATGTGCCCTTAGCCCGGCTCGGCGGCCCTAGCCGACCCTCCCCCACCTCCCCGTAACGACGGAGGGGATGGCGGCAACGGCGACGAGGGCCGAGCCCTCGGCCGTCGGCTGCCTCCCTCCTCCTCCTCCCCCTTTTTAATAAATATAAATATAAATATAAATTATTTTGTTTAAATTTAATTTAATTAATTTTTATATTATATTAAAATTCAAATTATGCCAAAACGACGTTGTTTTGGCCAATTTAAGGGTTCTATTTTGGCCAACTATAGAAACAACATCATTTTGGGTGAATTAGAGCTGAGTCAGCTCTCCGGCAAGCCACGTAGGCGAGCAATATTAATATTTAATTGCCACGTATGATTTCCAGCCGACTTCACTAGAGGTGATACTCAGGTGTCCCACTTTTCTACGAAAGTGGCACTTAAGTGTCACTTTTGTAATTTTGACACTTAAGTGTCCCTTTGTGCTAACTTTTGACACTTGAAGCGATCTTTTGCCCCTATTTTTTGACATATCAAGATTCGGCAAAGGTGTTTCCGAGAACTCAAACAAAGGAGTGGGAAGGGCAGGAGAGTTTGAGTGCCACAAAATCTCTTCTCTAATTTTGGCATTCTCCCCCTAAAGAGATTTGTTGGAAAAAAACGGTTGAGACTCTATGAATGTGACATCTATAGTGATATGAATTTTGCTAGTATGTGGATTATAAGACTTGTAACCTCTTTGGTTCAATGCATACCCCATAAAAACACACTTTTGAGCCCGAGGATCTAATTTGGATTAACATTGACTTGGAAAGTGGATAAATGCAATGCAATCAAACATCCTCAAAGAAACATTAGAAAAAATACGAGCTATGGGGTGCACTTGTTTGAAACAATCTAAGGGAGTAGTGTAGTTTAACACTCGAGTAGGCAGCCTATTAATTAGATAAGATGCTGTTAATACAGCTTCCCCCCATAAGGTATTAGGTACATGCATTGAAAAACTGAGGGCACGGGAACCTTTAAGGAGATGCCTTGGCAATGCCATTCTATTAGGGTATCATTCTGTAAGTTGATTAGTGAAGGATGCATTTTTCTTGCAAAAAACTCCTTATATACTGGTTACAATACTCAATACAATTATCAATACAAAGAATATTAATAGTAGTGCGGAACTGGGTCACAACCATTTGATAAAAAATTTTGAACAATGACTCAACTTCAAACTTGGCACTCATCAAGTATGTCCAACATGAACGAGTATGATCATCTATAAAGGTGACAAACCATCGTTTCCGGGTTTATGTTAGCAAATGTGAAGAACCCCAAACATCGCTATGGATTAAATAAAATGGTGATGATGCACAATACTAATTTGAACTATAATGAGTACGATGACTTTTAGAAAAAAAGACAATTGTCCCAATGAAGTGAAGAAACATCCACACCTTCGAACAACTAAGGAAACAAATGTTTCAAGTATCCAAAACTAGGAGGACCCAACCAATGGTGCCAAATCATTATTTTTTCTTGAAAATGGGAATGACTAAAAGTTCCATACACCTAAGCTTTTTTTATCAAAGACAAACTCTTCAAAGTAGTAGAGACCATCCCTCATCCTAGCACTACTAATTGTCTCCCTTGAGATCTAATCCTAAAACTCACAATGGGAAGCAAAAAAGATAACACGACAGTTAGACTCTTTAGAAAGTTTACTAACATACGATAAGTTACAAGCTAACATAGGAACATGCAATACATTATGAAGTGTAATAGAATTAAAAAGTAGAACAGATCCTTTGCCTGCAATAGATGAAAAACTCCCATTAGAAATTCGAATTTTTCGGTTGCTGAGACAAGGAACATAGGATGTGAACAAATATGGAATATTAGTCATATGGTCCAATACCCCTGAATCAATGATTTAAGGTACAAGTTGTGAACAACAGGAGAGGGCTTTTAGATTTCTACCTTGGTGAGCAATCAAAGCAGTAGGATTACCCGAGAAAGTAGCTGTAGAAGATGGTCTAGTTGCTCTTTGTTGAAAGGGAATGCAGTTGCCTCTTAGCTGTAGGAGACACGCTGAGATGACTTACTATCATGGTTGAATGAAGCTAGTCAACCATGAATCCTCCAACAGGTCTCCTGTGTATGATGGGGTTTGTTGCAAACATCACACCAAACACGGGGTCTCTCATCTAATCTTCGCAAGTTAGCAGGGATTTTCCTTACATTTGCCTCAGAAACTGTTGTTGCAAGAACACGGCTCTTCTTGTCTCCAGAGGTACCCAATGTTGAACCTTCAAGTGGTCCATCCTTTCCGCCAGTAGCTGTCTTGCCCAGCATTATTCCCCATCTGCTTTCTTCTCTTCGAACCTTTACAAAGACCTCTCCAATAGGTGGAAGAGGCTGCTTCCGAATTATTCTACTGCAAACCTCATCAAACTCATCTCAAAGCCCTGCTAGGAAAGCATAGATACGTTCTACTTCTACAATCTTCCTATACAAATTACCATCTTCAATGCACGTCCACTCATGATCATTGAATAAATCCAGCTTCTACCACAAACATTTCAAAAAGTGAGTATTTTGTGACAGTTTCCTCTCCTTGCCGCATCTTCCCTAGTTTCAAGGTTAACTCATAGATTTGAGATTGATTACCCAAATCTGAATACATCTCACACACAACATCCTAGAGTTCCTTAGCAGAATGATACCCCAAATAGTTTGCACCATTATCTTCTTCCATGGAGTTGGTCATCCACGTCATAATCATCGAATTCTCCGCATCCTAGACAGCCCAGTGGGGTCTTTTGTTGTTGGTTCTGCAATATCTCTAGTGAAATAGCCAATATTTCCTCTGCTCCATATATACATTCGAACGGATTGAGACCATCGAAGAAAGTTATCCCCATTCAACTTTATGGAAGTGATCTGAATAGGATGAGGTTTGGTGGACTTTGTGAGAAGTAATAGACTGGGTGATTGATGATTCTTCAGACATAGTGACCAAATGATCAAAGGAAAAGATCAAAAATCACCGGAGGTGAAGGACCTTCAGGCTCTAATACCAAGTTGAAAATATTGTTGTGTGTATTAGTTGTTCACTATAGATACAATAAGTCTCTATTTATATACATCAGGAACTTAGTTGGAAATAGAACCTATTTAATAGGTAGTTGGTAAGCTAATAGATACAACTATCACTAATTAATTGCAATGACAACTAACACAAATTAATAGCGACACATTCCAACAACTAATGTCCTTTGATATGCTTTTTAAGAGATAAAATACTATGTGCAAAGCATCTGAAAGGTTATTTTGGAGCTTCAAAAGTTAAATAACTATCAGTGATTTTGGAGAAGTCACTGGGGGTTAATGTCAATGTTCTCATGGATCCTCTCTCTCTCTCTCTCTGAGTAAGGGAATGCATTCTATTTTCTCCAAAGCTCTCTCTCTCTCTCTCTCTCTCTCTCTCTCTCTCTCTCTCTCTCTCTCTCTCTCTCTCTCTCTCTCTCTCTCTGAGTAAGGGAATGCAATCTATTTTCTCCTTTTGTAGAGCAAGAGAAGACTAGATGAAGAAGGGGCAAACAATTATCAAGTAATTTGGACCGCTCTTTAAGAGTATTCATTCGATGTTAGTATTTTAAGTTCTGTGTTAGTTTGTCTACTGGAGAATTGGCTAACTTTGGCAAGATCCATGTAGAAAGCCGTTAGATGTTGACCATTGATGACAGTGGCGCAACTTTTAATTTGGGGAACTTACTATGCATCCTTGAGCCATTACACTTGTATTGCTTCTGATTGCTTAGTGCACACCATTTTCAGATGTAATGGTTAGAACCAACTCGCACTTTATATTGTCATTTGAGAGGGCCGTTTTAATCAAATTCCACATAGTTAATATGAGTTTTGTCTTCATATTGACCATAGTGCCTCTCTTGGATCGGAGTTACTCTGCTCTGTGTCACCTTTTAAGTTGACATATAAATTATGCAATGCTATCTTTATGTTGTTTCTCGTAAACCTCTTTTTTCACTTCCGTGATTGTTTTAGCGAATATATGATAAAAAGTACTCATCTTTGACTCCGATTGCAATGATGATTTGTGATGACTATTGGGAGGGTTCGTGCATGGTTCAGGTGGAGGACTGGAGTTTGATCTAGAGCTATAGACAATTTTCTTACTGTTTGTAAGACATTAACAATGAATTGTAAGAGTGCATTTCTAAGAGTTTGTGATTGATGCCTCGTCATCGATTGGTTTCTCTTATCTGGTGATGGCACGGGGTGCTTTCTTTTTCAAATAGTGGCATCTTAATGATTGGAATCATCTAAGGTAACATTTTCTGCTTACAGTGGACATGTCAGTGCTCTATCCTTCAATTTCAATTTTTTTTATGTGGATGCCTATTATTGGATTCAGGTTTTTGTTCTGGCCACGTTTGCTGGATTCTGTTGAGTGAGCCATCGTTTGGTTTATCACTTTTGAGAGAGTTCATAAAGTAATGCACTTAAACTACTGGTGTTAAGTTTAGTTCTTACCATGGTCAATACTGTATCCACCTTTTGGGCTATGAAGTGATCCTCTGCACTTTTCATTCGCAGCCCAACCTAAGCTGCTCGAGATTTTGCCCATTTTTCTCATTAGGCTCTTTTGTCTATTGAAATATGTTCATGTCCTACGATTTTTCTTTTGATTTTTTTATTTATTCCGGGGATGATTGTTCTGCAAGTTTTTTTGATGTCTTGCCTTTGGAATTTCTCTAGTTCCTTTTATTATGAATAGCTGAAATTTTAGAGTGCCATCAATTAAGCACTTGTGGTTTTTGGCTTGTAGATGGATGATTGTTTGTTGTTGGTCGAAGAAATGCTCACCCCCATCTACTCAATAAACGTTGTTAGACCTGTTTGAGGCATCTCGGTCTTGTTCATGGATTGTGCTAGGATTTTACTTTTAAACTTGCAGAGAGAATTCGATTATTGGTCCATTCATGCACTGTACTTTTCTTCTTGCCCTTAGTTGGTCTTTTGGCTTCGCCATCACCAGTGCACGATTGCTGTTACATATGGAGGTTTTGGTTTTTGGAAAGAATGTCGAGTTGTACTAAAAGGAATTGAAGATACGCCGGTAGAGAACGTTGCTGAAACGATTGGTACTTCTTGAACTTGCAATGAAAAGTGGCACTCTAGAAAGCAGTTATCTCAATGGATGGACAATAAACTTGTTTAAGTGCTCTAGTGAGATGGAAAAGATATGTTGATTCCTACTTTAAATGATTTAACTCCCATCATCCCACTCCCAACGTTTAGCATTGCTAGCTTTTATGGTGAGATCAACTTACTCCAGCTTGTCCGATTCTTATCTAAGAGTGATTTGCGATCAGAATCGGGTTCAGTGGGAACATTTCTCTTTTCTAGTTCTCCCTCCATGCATTTACTTGAACCTTGGACAACAAGACTTACAATTTTCCAGAGTTTCAATTGTGTACGAGGTAGAAATGAACATCTAAATTGTTAAATGAATGTCTCGAGTTTGAATTCAGATAACGATTTGTTAGCAAATTTGTTGAGAAAGATTTTTCTAAGTGGATTACAAGTCGGATGAAGAATTTTTTTTTTCTTATTAGACTTTGTTTTGGATGTACAAAAGAAAAAAGTTAATTTGCCACTACAAGACAAAAGAGGAAATAAAATAAAGATAAAGTAAGGGTTTCACTTTTCGTGCATATGAAGCCAAATTCGTAGTGAAGAGCATACGGTGGGCCCAGGTCAACTTGTTGACTTTGGGCACACACATATAAAGGCGGAATTTTGGGGTTTCTTTTTTAGGAGTGTGGAGCCACAAAAGCAAAAGAGAGCGCCGCCCAGAAAAAGCAAAGAAGCCTGCATCCAAAAGACACCGCACAAACCTTGAAAGGAGAATGCGAAGCTATACATACGTGGAGAAAAGATGGACACCCGAGTTCTTGTTTTGGCGTACGTAGAGCGTTTTACTTTGAGCTTGAATGCGCAGTAATTTTATGCCATGAGTTTATGTCCAAATGAATTATTTATTTATAAACACTTTGGGTTTGGAATTAAATTTAGATGTGGAAAACACTTGAACCAATGAGAGATTGTAAACTTTAATTCTCTGATTATAATGGATTATTTGCTGCCGGCTCTCCCCATGGACGTAGGTACCGATACTTGGACCGAACCACGTAAATCTTTGGCGTCCTTCTTATTTCTCATTTATTTCTCTGGTAATTTCGCGTTGATGTAAATTGTAAGACCTTGTCGTTTCCGCATATTATATTTATCATAGCTTAAGATCATATTTCTTGATTATGATTTGGGGCTTTTGCTTGTTTGATTATTATTTGGAAATTTTGTTATTGCAATTATGTTTGAGGCAAAATCTGAAATTGAAAAGTTTAACGAGAGGAACAACTTTGAGTTATGGAGCGTCGAGCGTTATTGACAACCCAAAGTTTGGCCAAGGCACTAGATGGTGAAGATGAGTTGCCGCTTATAATGAAAGCCCCTGAGAGGATAGAGCTAATAGAAAGAATAAAGAGCACAATCCTATTGAACTTGTCGAATGAGGTTTTAATAGAGGTGGTCGAGGAGAAGGATGTCACAGCATTATAGGTAAAACTTCAGATACTCTATGTAAAGAAATTTTTGAACAATCACATGTACATGTTGAAGAGGATGTTTCAATTTAGATATACTGAAGGTACATCTATCAGAACCCACCTAAATGAATTCAATAAACTCATGATGGATTTGAAGAACGTCAGTAAGATCCTTAATTATGAAGAATAGAGCATGATGTTGTTAGCTTCTTTACCAAAGTCATGGGAGCACTTTACTTATTCACTGTTGCAAAGGCATACCACAATTATCTCAAAAGAGGTAAAGACTGCCTTGTTCTCTAAGGAGTAGCAAAGAAAGTTGCGGGATGACGGTCTAGCGTAAGGAGTAGCGTAAGCACCGACGATTCAAGATAGAGAACAATATTGTAGGCCTAATGGTAGTAAAAGTAAAAGCAGATCGAAATCATGCCATAAAAAGTCCAAAGGACGCGTGAAGTGCTTTAAGTGTCACGAGGAGGGGCACATTAGGAGAGATTGTCCTTAGCGGAGGAATAAATGTGATAGGCAGAATGCCACAAGTAGTGTGGCAAACATTGCTAAGGGGAGCACTAGTGATGTAGAAACTATTCTATGTGTGATTACTAGTTCATCAGGAGACAAATGGGTGTTAGATTCAAGGTGTTCTTTTCATATGACGCCTCATAAGAACTGGTTTACTACTTATCAGATAACATATGGTGGTAGCGTTCTTTTGGGGAATAATGAAACTTGCAAGGCTATGGGGATAGGGACAATTCGAATTCGGATTCACGATGGGATGGTGTGCACATTGACAAATGTGAGACGTGTACTAGAACTCAAGAAGAATCTTATTTCTCTAGGGACACTCGATGACATCGGGTGTAGGTACACCGCTAAAGGTGGAGTGCTGAAGATCTCTCAAGGTGTCATGATAGTGATAAAGAAAAAAAAAATGAATACTCTCTATCATTTGCTGAGAGAGACCGTGACTGAAACCACTGCAGTTTCATCATGTGAGTCGGACTTTAACTTGACTTGGTTATGACATATGCGTTTAGGGCATATGAGCAACGTAGGTATGACGATACTAAGTGAAAGAGGATTGTAGAAAGGTTAGAAGATAGGGAAGCTGGACTTATGTGAGCATTGCATCTTTGGGAAGCAGCACCAAGTTAAGTTTACTATAGTTATTCATTCGACCAAACGACCAATTAAATACATTAATTCAAACGTATGGGGCTTGTCTTTGGTTCATTCAAAAGGAGGTGTTCGATATATGCTAACATTTATCGACGACTATTCGAGGAAGGTATAGAAACACAAATATAATGTGTTTGATCAATTCAAGAAATTTAAGGCATTGATTGAGAAGCGGTCAAATAAACAGATCAAGTACCTAAGAACCAATAATGGCATGGAGTTCTGTGGTAAAATTTTACCAAGTTCAATGATAAAGAATGGATTGTGAGACACCACACGATACCTGGGACACCACAGCAGAATGGTATGGCAAATGGAAGAACAGAACTTTACTTGAGCGAGCTCGATGCATGCTTCTCATGTAGGACTTGGCAAGGAATTTTGGGCTGAAGCAATAAACATGGCATGTTACTTGGTTAATCGATCTCCATCATCTGCTATTAGGTGGAAGACTCTTGAGGAAGTATGGTTGAGGAAACCTATTGATTACTCCAAATTACGTATATTCGGATATCCTGCGTATGCTCATATGAGTGATGATAAGCTTGAGCCAAGGGCAAAGAAGTACATATTTTTGGGTTATGCACATGGGGTGAAAGGCTATTAGCCGTGGTGCACCAATCCTAGATCACTCGATTTTCTAAGCTGTGATTTTCGACGAGACTGCAATGCTTCAACAGAGGAGTTTTGAGACACGACCAACAAGCAAACAAATCATGGTGTCATTAGTGAGGTGGAACTTTAGGTGAAGACTCCAGTGGCCTCAGAGATAACAGAAGTTGAGACTGCAAATGAGGCCGCAGTTCCTGAAGTCAGTGATAGTGAACAACCAGCAAAGCCACAGCACACTATTGCCGCAAACAGATAGAGAAGGCAAATTAAATCACCAGTACGTTATGGTTATATAAATATTGTTTATGCATTGACTGTAGGTGATAAGGCAGAGATAGATGAGCCTTCATCTTACTCTGAGGCGATGGCTAGTTCGAAGTCGTCATAGTGGCTAAGGGTTATGAGTGAAGAGATGGAATTACTCCATCGAAATCAGACATAGGAGCTGGTCAAAATACTCGAGAGCCAAAAGATTATTATAAGTAAATGAATCTTTAAACCAAAAGAAGGCATTTCCGATGTCGAGACAACAAGGTATAAGGCAAGACTTGTGGCAAAGGGGTATACACGGTATGAGAGCATTGATTATAATGAGGTGTTCTCTCCTATGGTAAGACATACTTTTATTCATGTTTTATGTACCTTAGTTGCTTCGCAAGATCTCAAGTTAGAACAGCTAGATATGAAAACTGTGTTTCTTCATAATGAGTTGGAGGAGCGAATTTACATGAGGCAGCCAGAGGGATTTGCTATTCCAAGTAAGAAAAATCATGTTTGCTTATTGAAGAAATCTTTGTATGGGCTGAAACAATTTCCTAGGCAATGGTATAAGCGTTTTGATGCTTTCATGGCTAGTTAAAACTATTCAAAAAGTCATATGGATAGCTGTGTTTATTTTAGGAGATTGGAGAATGGTTCTTTGATTTATCTATTACTCTAAGTTGATAATATGCTAATAACAGCTAAGAATATGTCTGATATTAATGTGCTAAAGAGGCAGTTAAATGGTGAATTTGAGATGAAAGATTTAGGTGCTACAAAGAAGATATTAGGTATGGAGATTTTGTGTGACAAGGCTGGAGGACTTCTACGTCTATCTCAGAAGAAATATATTGGAAAGATTGTGGCACATTTTAATATATAGTAAGCAAAATTTGTAAGTACACTTTTAGCAAAACACTTTGAACTTTTAGATCAATTATTACTGCAGACTGAGGAAAATGAGGAGCATATGTCCCATGTTCTTAATTCTAGTGCCGTGAGTAGTATAATGTATGCTATGGTGTGCACTAAGTTTGATATTTCACAAACTGTGAGCGTGGTTAGTCGTTATATAAAGCGTTCTGCTAAAGCTCATTGGGAAGCTATGAAGTGGATTCTCAAATATTTGAATGAGATAACAAACGTGGGCATAGTGTACCAGGGAGTTAGTAATGACAGTGAGACCACTGGTTTTGTGGATTCATATCACACTAGTGACTTGGATGATTGCATATCTTTAGCAGGGTATGTATTTATTCTAACAGGTGGTGCAGTTAGTTGAAAAACGTTCTTACAAAATTGTATTACAATGTCTTCGATTGAGACAGAGTACATGGTACTAACCTTTGTAGCGAAAGAGGCAATATAGTTATAAAGTTTGCTCTCGGACTTTAGACTAGAACAGAAAAGTGTAGATATACACTATGATAAACAAGGTGCGATATATTTGGCCTATAATCCAGTTTATCACGAGAGAATGAAGCATATCAATATCAAGTATCACTTCATTCAAGATGTCTTAGCTAAAGGTAATGTTATTGTCAAAAAAAATTGCTACAGCAGAAACCCAACAGGCATGATGACTAAGTGTGTTCCTTTGGTGAAACTCAAGCTCTGCTTGAGCTCTATTGGCATCTGTGGAGAATGAGCGCCCGTCGAGGCATTGGGAGAACAGCATGGATGATGAGCACTATAATTTGGTTTCAAATGTCGAGTCAATGTGGAAAATTGTTAAATTAATATCTCGAGTTTGAATTCGGATAATGGTTTGTTAGCTGAATTTGTTGAGAAAGATTTTCCCAACCCGATTACCAGTCAGATAAAGAAGTTTTTTCTCTTATTATACTTTGTTTTGGACGTACAAAAGAAAGAAGTTGATCTGCCACTAAAAGAAAAAAGAGGAAATAATATAAAAGATAAAGTAAGGGTTTCATTTTTCATGCAAATGAAGCAAAATTCATATTGAAGTGCACACAATGGGCCTAGGTCATATTGTTGACTCTGGGCACACATGTATAAAGGCGAAACTTTGGGGTTTCTTTTTTGGGAGTGTGGAGTTGCAAAAGCAGAGGAGAGTGTTGCCTAGGAAAAGCATAGAAGCCGCACATCCAACACGTCCAGAAGACGCCACACGAGCCTTAAAGGAGAACATGAAGTTGTACATACGTGGAGAAAAGACGGACGCTCGAGTTCCTGCTTTGGAGTCCGTAGAGCGTTTTACTTTGAGCTTGAATACACGGTAATTTTGTGCCATGAGTTTACGTTTAAGTGAAATATTTATTTATAAATACTTTGAGTTTAGGATTAAATTTAGGTATGGAAAACACTCGAGCCTATAACGATTGTAAACTTTAATTCTCCGATTATAGTAGATTATTTGCTGCTGGCTCTCCCCGTAGACGTAGGTACTGATACTCAGATCGAATCACGTAAATCTCTAGTGTCCTTATTATTTCTCGTTTATTTTTCTTGTAATTTCGCATTGACGTAAATTGCAAGATCTTGTTATTTCCACGTATTATATTTCAACATAGATCAACCTCTTGAGGAGTGTTTTTGGAAAATCTTTTCTATCAATAGAGAAAGAGATAGGTGTACATATGAAATGACTTGTCAGAACTTTAAGGGCACCATTGGATGGGATTGCCACATTTTAGTAACCACTGAAAATAGGTGTTTTCCATAAGATAAAATAATTTTTTCTAGTTGAAATTGGTGTTTTTTTAGGGAATTAGGCTCTTATATATTTGTAAAAAACTTAGAGAGTGAGGTAGCCAGCGAGCCATGGAAGAGAAAGAGGAGAGGAGAGCGAGTAGCCTATACAAGAAGCACGAAAAGAAAAGAAAAGGAAAGAGTAGATGAATAAATTTTTTTAAAAAATATCGTAATACAGAAGGCATTTCCTAGGGTCTTTTTTTTAAGGGATAAGTGCATTTTAAGTCCTAAAATTTGTCATGAAAATGCAATTAAGTCATAAAACTTGTCACAAAGTGCAATTAAGTCATCAAACTTTCAAAAAGTGCAATCAAGTTCTAAAACTTATCAAAATGGTTCAATCTAAGTCCTTCCATTGATTGCACTTTTTGAAAGTTTTAAGACTCGATTGCATTTTCGAGACAAGTTTTAGGATTTTATTGAACATTTTGAAATTTTTAGGACTTAATTGCACTTTTTGAAAGTTTTAGGACTCAATTGCATTTCATGATAAGTTTTAGGACTTGTAATGCACTTATCCCTTTTTTTTAATTATATGACCTTTTATTTCTCATTTTTATCCAATAAAAAGCACATCTTGATTACATAGCAATTATGAATGATCAATTATGTATCTCGTGCTTATTACGGAATAAAATGGACTAGTCTTTTCTTGTAGAATTGGGGATGCATGAGGTTATAATATAATAAACAAGGGAAATATTTACTTTTGTGATTGTCTTAATTTCAATTTAGCAAATACAATTAAGTTGTTATTAATCTAAGTGGAATTTAGATTCTTGGAGTTACTACAGAAAATTATCAAAAAGAAAATTGCCCTTTTCATATTTACAAAATTTGATGTTGATTTTTCATCATATTATGACATTAATTTTTCATCAATTAATTATGTTTATTCTCCACTTTTAGTTGACCTAACTCCATCACTTTGAATCAAGCAAACATGAAAAGAAAATCATGAGAACTAATTTCATGCCATTACATCAAAGGCCGAGTTGGGTATAATTTTCTTTTATGATAACACCACCAAAAATATACACTCATGATGCATGTACCCAAACTAATTTCTAAGTTACAAAAAATTTCAAACCAATACATTAGTGAGATATCTATATCAACTAATTTTTATACTAGAAAAATTCATAAAGTGGTGCACTCATGACAAATTTATCATTCTTTAGCTTTCAAGGAAAATTACCAAAGAAATCCTATCATAAACCTTTTAATTTTGACAATTTAATTATAAATCTTTTAATAATTTTCCAATTGAGTCATTTTGACCAATTTTGATCGGAAATCGTTAATGTAAGTGCCAATTCCTCTACATGACATGGCCGATGCTAACATGAATAATTTTATTTTTTAAAAATTTGTGGTTGATGAGGGTTGCTAGCTGCGAGCAAGGCCTTTGCGGTTAGTGAGGGTCGAATGAAAAAAAAGGAAAAAATCAAAATCAAAAAATCAATTTAAAAAAAATTATAAAAATTGTCAACGTCAATGTTTAATGTACCATGTAAGATGGCTAGTATCCACATCATCAATTTCCAAACAATATAGTAGGAATGAGTCAATTGACAAATTGTCAAAAGAACTAAGACTAAATTGGTAAAGGTTAAGCTAGGGGATCCTATCCACTGCAATCAAAATTGGTTTCCCTCATCCTCCTTCCGTCCGTGGTTGTCTATAGGAGGGAGAGACCTCCACCGTTGGGTCTTAATGGGCCGTTGAAGCCCTAGAGTGACCTCACAAGATCCTCATCTATTATGACAAACCAAGTAAAATAACGATTGTGTTGATCCATACTTTAATTTAAACGGTTGAGTCACACTTATGAAAAGTTACTTCGTCATTTACATCTATCACATCATGAAAGGAAAATTCTATATTCATCTAGACTCCAAACACTGAGGGAGGAATGGCGTGTGTACCTACGCGTCTTTGAAAGAAATGAGTGAAAAAAAGCTCATAGTAAGTAAAATCACTAGCCCGAAGATAAGGGATCAGTTTTCCCTCCAACTTGGCACAAAGACATATGAGACAAACATAGACCATTATTATGTATCAATGGCAAATTAATAGCAAACTAAAGCGATAATTCAACTACATGCATGACAAAAATCTATGTCTTACCATCTAACCATATGAGAAACATGAACATGTACAAGATTTCTTTCATCATTATCCATCCCATCATCAAACGAGGCATCCCGGCTCAATCAAGGCATCGCATGCTGCGGCATCCCGAAAACATCCTACTTGGGGTCCTCCCGACTCAACCGAGGCATTGCTCTCTTCCGCGGCATCTCGAAACTCTCCCCAAGGCATCTTGTTATCAAGAGGTATTCCAGCTCAACAAGGGCATCAACACCACCACCAAGTGATGTCGGATCTTATCTTTCGTTAAGTGTTTGTGTGAATAAAATCTTCATTAACAATTCCCACATTCACCGATTCTTACTCTTTGGTTTAGCCAGCATGCACATGGCCTGAAGGCATGATATGCAACAAGTGTTGTGATACACATGCGACCATGACATGACTGGGCGCAAAGCATGGCTTGCAACCAGGATCAGTTCATGGCCAATTAATATGCAACCCGCTTGTGGCCTAAGACATGAGTGACTTGTACACATCAAAACATTATCAAACTATAACTCAAGCAAACAACCAAACTTCGAATGACAAATGGACCGCGCAACCTAGTTCTAGGGATTCCACTTACTCTCTACGGTTGGTAGTGAAAGGGGCAAGCAAGCGAATGGCCAAGGTGAGGGGAGAGGCGAACATCATGAGGTCCAAAGAGAGAGAGAGAGAGAGAGAGAGAGATCATCAAAGCATTTGTATGGCTCCATTTGAGCATTGCATGGAAGAGCTTGCAAGACCGCCCAACTTAGTTCTAGGGATTCCACTTACTCTCTACAGTCGGCAGTGAAAGGGGCAAGCAAGCGAATGGTCAAGTTGAGAAGAGAGGCAAACGGCGTGACACCAATATATATATCAGTAAAGCATTGGTATGACTCCATTTGAGCATTGTATGTAAAGAGCTTGCAGGACTTTAAATTGTTGGAATGAAGTCGAGGAAAGAAAGATCACAGGCCCTAAGTGGTTACACCACTTAGCTAGCCTAGAGGGAAAAGGTGGCTCACTTAGCTGAATGTGTGTCCCCTAGAGTGGCCATCACTAGCTAGCTTCATAATTGAAGATTATGAGGTCCAATGATGTAGGCTCACTTGGTTAGGCTAAGAGGAAAGTGTGGCACGCCTAAGTAGAAAGGTGTGACTTTAGTATAATCATTGTGGGACAAATGGATGGCCACCTTGAAATAGCATTTCTTCTAGTGCCAAGTAGCCCTATGAGTCATCTTGGTAATTATGGCATAAATATTTGGTAATGATGGCATTAGATTTGCACCACTCTTCACTTGCCAAATAAGATAGTGAATCGTTCCATCATTAATGTTTGGCTCCTAATTGAGGCTTGGATGTGGGAGATGAAGTAAGCACTTGACATAAGCGCTAATGTCATCGAGCAAGGCCACTTGCAATCACCCATGGCCGCATGTGCGTTCCCGTGGTTGAGAGTCATGGCCGAGCTTGTGATTAGGTGCATCAAGCCAACTTCTTGATGTCACAATTCTCTTCCCTTAAAAGTTTTGTCCTCGAAATTTAAGTGTACCGATTATTGAAACAGGTACGAGAACTTGTGCTTTATCTAGTCTTCATTTTCCCACGTCACCTCTTTTGTATTGTGGTGCCGTCATAGGACCTTAACCAAAGGGATGACCTTGTTCCTACCAACTTGTTCTCTTCGACCCACGATTCGTAATGGTTCCTTAACATGGGTTATTCTTCCATCTACCTCAATCGTCTCGAAGTCCAGTACATGTACAGGGTCGGGCTCATACTTCCTCAATATAGATACATGGAAAACACCATGAATATTAGCAAGTTTTGATGGTAATGCCAACCAATAGGCCAAGTCCCCAATTCTTCCAGAATTTCAAATGGTCCTATGAACCTTGGACTCAACTTTTCTTTCTTCCTAAAGCGTGATGCTCATTTTATCGATGACACTTTGAGGAATACGTGATCAGCTACTTTAAATTTTAAGGGTTTTCAATGTCTATTAGCATAACTTTTTTGCCGATTTTGGGCGGCTCAAAGTCAATCCCTAATTATTTTCACAATATCTATTGTGAACTGGACTAACACAAGGCTCATGATCTTTCTTTCCCTTACTTCATTCCAACAAATTGGAGTCTTGCATGCTCTTCCATACAATGCCTCAAATGGAGCTATTCCAACGCTTTGCTGATAATTGTTATTACAAGCGAACTCCACCAAATATAGGTGCTCATCCCAACTATCTTTGAAATCGATCGAGCAGGCCTACAACATATTTTCTAATGTTTGGATGTTCCTTTCTAATTGACCATCGGTTTGTGGGTGATAAGTCGTGCTATACTAGAGCTTTATTCCAAGTATCATTTGGAGACTCTACCAAAAAGTTGCTGTAAATTTTGGGTCTAATCAAACGTGCTCATCATTGGTAGTTTGTTCAGGCATACCTCTCTAGCGTGAAGTCCACACGTACAACCAAGAAATGAGCAGACTTAGTTAATCGATCTACTATCTCCCAAATGGAATTATGACCCCTTTGAGTCCACAACAGCCCTAAAATGAAGTCCATTGTGACATACTCCCACTTCCACTCAAGAATCTCTAATGGCTTTAACATTCCGCCAAGTTCGCAATGTTGTACTTTTACCCATTGGCAAGTTAAACACTTGGAGACAAGCCTAGTGATGTCCCTCTTCATTTCATTCCACCGATAATGTTGACGAAGGTTTTGATACATCTTTGTGCTCCTCAAGTGGACGCTATAGTTACTTCGGTGTGCTTCTTACTGAATTTATTCCTTTAGCTTCTTGTCCTAGGGCACATAGAGGCGCCCATAAAATCTCAAGATTTTGTTTTATGAAATCTGAAAGTCTGGCCTTTTTTCTTATGTGGCCTCCTTCCAAAGTGTTGATATTTCAAGATTGGTTTGCTACAAGATCCTGATTCTATGTATTTATTTATGGCTCAATCCTGAGGGTGGCCACCGAGCTAAAGAAGTTCCCAACAGCGAGTCGAAACTCTGAATCTTGGGATTCTTCCAAGAGAGTCCATTATTTGACCATCATACGCACAATGGTGGACTTTCCACTGAGAGCATCAGCGACTTTGTTTACTTGGCCAGAATGGTACAATATTTTACAGTCATGGTTTTTCAGCAATTCCATCCAATGCCTCTATCTCATGTTTAATTCCATTTGGAAGAACAAGTACTTTATACTATGCCGATCGATATAGATCTCGAATTTCTCTCTATATAAGTAAAACCTCCAAATCTTCAAGAAAAATATAATTGCAATGAGTTCTAAGTCGTGAGTTGGATGATTTTGCTCATACGACTTTAGCTGTCTTGACACGTAGGCCACGACATTTCCTTATTGCATTAGGACACAGCCTAGTCCCTTGTGGGAAATGTTGCTATAGGTGACAAAGCCTCCCGACCCTGATGGTTTGGTTAAAATGGGGGTTGTCGTCAATCTCTGTTTAAGTTCTTAGAAATTCCGTTCGCATTTGTCCATTCATTCAAACTCTACATCCTTCTTCATCATATGGGTTAAGGGAGCAAATATGCTTGCAAATCACTCTACAAAGCTTCTATAATATCGAGCTAAACCCAAGAAACTTTGGACTTTTGTTATCATCATCGATCATGGCCAGTTTATTACTGCTTCTACTTTAGCTGGGTCTAAGATATTCCTTTGCTGGTCACTATGTGACCTAGAAACACCACACTGCTCAACCAAAATTCACACATGCTAAATTTGGCATCTAGCTTGTGGTCTCGAAGCGTCTGTAGCACCAGTCTCAAGCATTATTCATGCTCTTTTGGTTTCTTCAAGTATACTAGGATATCATCAATGAATATAATCACGAAATGGTCTACAAATAGCTTAAACACCATATTCATCACATCCATAAAGGTTGCAGGTGCATTAGTCAGGCCAAACAGTATCACCATGAACTTGTAATGATTGTACCGAGTTTTGAAAGCCATTTTGGGAACATCCTTCTTCTTAATCCTCAATTGGTGATACCTCAATCTCAAGTATATCTTAGAAAATACCAATGCTCCCTGAAGTTGATCGAACAAATCACCAATCCTAGGCAATAAGTACTTGTTTTTAATGGTGACCTGATTCAACTGCTTATAGTCAATACAAAGACATAATGATTCATCCTTCTTCTTCAAAAAAGGACTGGCACACCTCAAGGTGATGCGCTGGGCTGGATGAAGCCTTTGTCGAGTAACTCTTGTAGTTGCACTTTTAATTCTTTAAGCTTCATCAGAGCCATCCTATGGGGGCCTTTAGAGATAGGCTTTATTCTAGGAGCTAGTTCAAAGACAAATTTTATTTCCTTCTTCGGAGGTAACCCTAGTAGCTCTTTTGGAAAGACATCTAGAAATTCCTATACTACGGGGACATCTTCTAACATCAATTCTTTTTTTGACTTATCTTCTACCACTGCTAAATATCC
This sequence comes from Eucalyptus cloeziana, assembly GCA_014182715.1. Lineage (NCBI taxonomy): Eukaryota > Viridiplantae > Streptophyta > Magnoliopsida > Myrtales > Myrtaceae > Eucalyptus > Eucalyptus cloeziana. The sequence continues at coordinate 11,066,556 of CM024637.1, forward strand.
TTAACAACCATCACTAACAAGCCGATATGCTTCAAGTACAAAAATCAGGAGTATTGAGGGATCTCCCTCATTCCCTAAAAATTAATAGCTAGGGTGGTCAAGTGGGTTGAGTTGAATTACTTTCTAATAGCAATCCATGTTAGCTTGCTACTTATGAAGCCAATCTATTCCAATGATAACGTCGAAGTTATAAGGATTTAGGAATAACCATTATGTAATATTGTCCGCTTTAGGCTCCTGACCCTCACAACTTTGAAACGTATTACACCGAAGAGAGGACCTGCCTTATCAACTAGCCCAAGACTCCCTCCCTTGGAGATGTTGGACAAAAGACATGCGCTTAACCTCGCTCACTTTTAGGTCACAGTCGCCGCCAACGTAGCCTCCCTTGACATCTCGACCACACTACTACACCCGCATTATCAACTAGCCCAGGACTCCCTCCATTGGCGATGTTGGACAAAAGACATGCGCTTAACCTCGCTCACTTTTGGGTCACAGTCACCCACCAACGTAGCCTCCCTTAACATCCCGAGCACACTACCCAACCCCAAGGTCTAAGTTGTCACATTCTCCACCCCTTACGGTACAGTACCCTTGTTGTGGCTCCATATACTGTCAGAAGTCAACTTTGATACCACATGTTGGGACCCGTGGGGCTGTCACTATGTAATATCATCCGCTTTGGGCCTTTAACCCTCATGACTTTCAAATGCATTATACATACTAAAGAACCTCAGCATTATCAACTAGCCCGGGACTCCCTCCCTTGGCGATGTGGGATAGAAGACATGTGCTTAGCCTCACCTGCTTTTGGTTCACAATGGCCCGCCAACACAACCTCCCTTGCCATCCCAGCCACGCTACCCACCTTTAAGGTCTAGGTCATCACATTCATACATAGCCAACACAATCAAGTCCATCGCTTACTCTTGCCCTCCTATAGTGATTCTACACCCCTTGCATACTAAAGTGGTTAGTATTTCATCCTTCAATGAGGTAAATACACTAAGCAATGTCTCGAGTAGACTAGGTTCTAATCCAACTAATATTATGAAATACGCACACATAAATGAATGTGTGGCACCCGTGTCAAACAATGCATAAGCATTATGGTTGCATACAGAGATGATGCCTGATATCATCGTCTTGGAATTTTCAGCCTCCTCCAAAGTGATCGCGTAGATTCTTCCTTTGGCCAACGGATGTTGGAAGTTTTCACACTACGAGGTTCCATTCGATGGCACTACTTGTAGCTCCTGTGACGGCATCATTTGCTGTTGTTGTGGGCAATTTCTTATTATATGGCCTTGCTGGCCACATCCGAAGCAGGTTCCTGTTTGCGTCAAGCACGACATACTATCGCATCAAAATAGCACGCAATGTTTTATGTGAACCCAATTTTCTTATTTGGAACAAAGGACCGCTTTCCTTCTTATATTAGCCTCTTGTGGCGAGGATTCGGGCAAAGAGCATGATGATAAGGTCGCCCTTAATAGGCTATTGCTACTGCTCTCTCTACTGAGTCTCCTTCTATAAATTGAGCACATTTGTCCAACTCATTGTAATCCTTGAGGTTCAACGACGACACCAATTGGCTCCTGATATCGGGTCTCAGGCTACTGTGAGCTTGGGGGAAAACCTCAATAATTTGAGGAATTTCACCTCATACCGGTCTACCGTTAAGTCATTTTATTGGAGCTACATGAACTCCATTCTCTTATTATCTCACATTCCGAGAAATATTTTCCATTAAATGCCTTGACAAAGGCGCCCCAACTCACGACGGCTTATGCTAGAAACACTATTCCTTTCATCGCTTTTCACCAATGGCTAGTGTTACCTTGCCATTGGTATTTTGCCGGGGCTATTTTGTTCTCATCACCGCATCCCAAGATTGCAAAGATCTTCTCAAGTTCGTCAATACATGACTCATCTTCTTTAGGATTTCTCATCCCAACAATTTTTAGGGGTCTCAACTTTAGAAACTACTCAATTAGTCGCAGCATATGGTGTTTGCCATTTGCATTCCCAATTTCGAAGGCAAAGGCATTTCCTGAAATGGGCGCTCCTGCAATTGCCATTGATAACACGTATCAAAAAAGCTCTTGCAATTATAATCAGTTTAAAACTTTTCTAATAATTCCCCCTTAGCTTTTGTCCAACATTCCGTCAAATTACTAACGTGAAAACACATGCAGCAAGTGTTTCATCTAATGAGATCCAACTTAGAAATTCAGCATAAATGACTCTTAGAAATGACTTCATCTTAGAATTTCAAGCTCGTCTGATGCATCCTAATCCTATAAAGAGGAGATAATTTTGGAAAGATTTGTAAACTTAGCCATCTCAAGGTGGGCATTTAGATAGTTGGCAACACATATCTCTTCGCAAGGTCTGACATGGAAAATGTCAAATCTAAAGGACATTTGTTCATTAGCGAAGAATACCCCCTCCTATTTCCATCGAGCACCCTCTTGATACCCACAAACAGCAACTCCTCTCTATTGTTGCTATCTACTACACCCTTCCTTTCAAACAATAGGTCCCTCACATTTGCAAAACTCTCTAGAATCCCTAATTTGTCCCCATGTTGCCATAAGAATTTGGTGATTTGGTGGAGAGAAGGAGCATATTCAATTTCGCCCTAATCTCATCAACATTAGTACATTTTGTTTGAATCCAAATGACGTTTTCATAAAGTCATTTATGTTGAATTTTCACGTCCAGTCGATTACCATATGTTTGTCTACAGCAACAATTTAACGGGTAATGCAAGGTTTGTCACGAATTATATTGATTTTAGATTTTTTGTGATGGGAACATTACTTGTAGGGTAAATGTGTTATGAACATATAAAATTTGGAATTTTCTGTACTGTCAAAATTGGGTTGGAATAAAGGTGTTACATGCATGCCACTTTTTCACATCTTTAATACTTGAGAGTATTATTCCTTTGACCCATTGATTTGCTTTTCTTTTTTTAATGAATTAACGAGATATAATCCATAATTATTAATTACAAATGACTGCCAAAGGAGGCCGAGATGATGAAGTGTCAGGCACGGGCTGACGTAACGCCATTTCCCATGACAACTGCCCACCAGAACCGGCACTCCACACGATCACCGTTTCTTCCCCCAAGAATGTAGGCGTCAGACGGGATTTGACGCGGCGGTGGAATTAGGCCTGCCATCGAGAGATTCTAGTCCAAGCACGTAAGGCCAGAAGAAGAAGAAGTGATAGAAGGAGCGGCGGCAGCGGGCGGGGACAGAGCGAAATGGGGAGAGTATTCCTCGTTGAACTGGGAGGCAGAGCCTACAGGTGCAGGTTCTGCAACAGCCCTCTTGCTCTTGCTGACGATGTGCTCTCCAAGGTGCGTGATTTCTTGATTCTCTAGTTGATATGGGGCGAAGAAAAGGGGGAGTTTTTGAGGTTGTTTGGTCATGATCCGATTGATTCCGATGGAGGGTTCGGTGTAAGTTTGCTTCAAACGCAAAGGGTTATTGTGATTTTGTGGAAGTTCTTGAACTAAGTGGAGAGGAGGGGTGGGGGAAATGACTGATGGTTTGTCGTGGACCGTTGGTTTCTTTGGGCTGTTGGATTTGTGGGCTGTGCTCCGGTTATTCTAATGCATGGTGGGAGTGCTGGAGTTAGAGTCATCTCCATCTACAAAATTCCAGAGTGCTGAGACTGGCAGGTGACACTGGGGTACTCTAGGTCCAGTTTCTTTGCCAGTTGATTCTATTTTAATCCTGAATCTGGTGGTATGGTGTTTAGCCAGCCAATGCTGTACTAGATATTGCGCATCAAGAATTAAGATGCTCCTTAATTTTAGATACTATTTATGTTCTTCCTGAGAAATGGGTCCTAATTTATCAGTATTCAACATCTCACTTGTAGTGTAGGACCCTTGGTTAAAACCTTGGTTGAGGATGAAACTAGGACTTGATTTGCAGCCTAGGAAGTCAAAAAAAGTGGGTCGTGGAATATGAGTGTCCGATCCTTACGGACTAACTGGAAAGGTACAACATGTAAATCCAGTAGGTATTGATTTGCAGCCTAGGTAGTTGAAAAAGGTGGGCTGTGAGATCTGGACAATGAAGCATGCATTTGAAGATAGAATATAATGATAACAGTATTCACTGTTTAACATTGCGGAGATATTTAAGTGCATGAAATTATTATTCATGCAAAAGATGCTCAGGCAAGTTTGTCACGTCTCTTTGTGGTGAAGGCCTTTAAAGTAAGAGAACAATGGTAATAATCTTCAAATTATCATGTGGTTGACAGGAAGATGGCATGATCATCTGGAGAAATATCTGTTCATATGCTATAGGCGCTTGTATTTGGTTGATGCAGAAGTTTTAGGGGGAACGCCGATGCTGTGTGGGCATTGCTGAATAGAAGGAAATGCCTGCCTCAAACGGTTACCACTCGAGATCCATATCTATGCATCTAAACAATCTGTTTGCAGAAAGATATTTACGAAAATTAAAATGGCACAACATGCTTTTACGATTTTCTTGCAGTTTGTAGTCCATTCTTGCCATCGGTATAAAGAAGATCCTGCACTGAAAATATGCATGCGTTATTCTCTTGAAACCTAAGATACATGAGATTTATATCCTTACCATTATCTTTTGATGTTCTTATATCTTTGGCTGTCTTCTAATACAAGCATTGACAGGTGAAGAACAAAGACTACACCTGAGAGAAATCCCGTTTTACAATTTTTGTTATATAGTTTAGCTTTGGTGTACCTTATCTGTGATTCTCTTCAATATTCTGTCCCTAACTTTGCTCCATTGGTATGTATAGTCCTTCAATTGCCGCCAGGGAAGGGCATTCCTTTTCAGCAAAGTGTAAGTTCATTGCAATATTCTGCATTGACTTCATTGTGTCCTGTGATTTTGTTGCTCCTTCATCCTTAAGCAGTGTTTGTGCTCTGTTCATATAACCCCACATACTTTTATTGGTTTACTAAACAGAACCAAAAGTACTACTGAGAATTTTTCCTATTTTGGTTCTTTTATCTTTGCAATGTATGTCATGTTTACGGCGGGAGAGGCTTTGACTCAATGATAAAGCTAATTTACAGTGATAATTTTGTAATTGAAAGGTCAAACTCTTAAGTAGGTGTAGAGTGCTGATTTAAAGACACTAAAGTGACATGGGTTAACAAGACACCCCACTTAGAAAGAGTTTCTAAGACCTTAACATCTCTCATGTCTCACCTTGGGGAATGAACTTGAAGAAACTGTACCTATATTTGTGTGAGGATGGAGAACTTAAAACATGTATGCAAATAGAGGGATGAACAAAGAAAGTGGAGCTGTTGATAAGGCACCCTTGGACAATGAAGGTTTTCTTTCCTCACCCTCTCTTTCTCTAATTATACTCTTGAACGAACTTAAAGTTGTCACTTCCGACTGTTTGAAACCAAATTTCATGACAGCGTCTCTTGCCTACAGCAGTGTGGGATCACATGTGAATATAATAACTCATGAAATAGAAAGGCCATTTTAGAAAGACTGCTGTCCGACCTGTGGACAGTGTCACCACTCCATGTTTTAGATGAAAAAGAAGAGTGCCAAAATTTATAAACCCTCTAACGTTTACGGGTGTTTGTTTTTTTCCCCTTTTAAGAGATGATGTATGGAGTTGTGGATATGTGCTATGTGCATGTGGGCATGTATGCATGTCTGAATTTTCTGGACAAGATGACTGTGGGCACTCCAGCAGATAACGTGAACACTTTCAGCCTTCTTGGTCAGAATCACATTAATGATAACGCCACGAACAAGATTAACGGCATATATGCATGTTTGCGTGTGTGCACATGCACACGTGCGCACATGCACTCTCACACGTCTGTAATGTCTAGAAATATCTCCGTTTGAGCACCGTGAGTTCTCACGAAAATGTTAAACAGAGATTTCTCTTGCTGTTTCGTGAAAATTATTGTGCCCAGTTGACTTGAGAACTTATTGCTATCTGTGTTGGGTATAATTGTCCCTTGGTTCTTTGGCTAGTTTCTGTATGAAACCTCAAGTTCACTTCTATGTGTCCCATGGAAATTCAGGGTGAATGTAACAGTTGGAGCTGAAGAGGAAAGAATGATGCTTACTGGTATGCACACTGTCGAAGATGTTTTCTGTTGCTCCTGTGGGCAAATCCTTGGTTGGAAGTATGTAAGTACGATATCTTTCTCTTTGATCATCCCCTCAGGAGAATCATATCAAATAAGATGGACTCGATTGTTACCAATCGACATACCCAATAGCTATTGGATGATATTAGTGCGGGTGCTTGCGTGTGTACATTTGGCATCCTTGCCAGTAGGATGTCTCATAGAGGAAAAGCTGTCTCATTTCATCTTTGCCTCCTTCTATTAGCACTGTGTAATCTGGTTTTTTATCAATCTCAGAGTTGTTCCTTAAATTTTTCTGTTTGTTGCTCGTATTTCTTCAGATAGAGCTAAGTGTGGATGTAGAACTTCGACAATCGGTCGATAGTATAAAGCTTGTTTGCTTGTCATTCTTAATATTATGAATGAACTACACCAGCTGACGTGTGATTTTGTATTGCGCTATTATGGTTGAAGGGCTTTTTGCAATCTGTCGCAGGTTGCTGCACATGATAAGAACCAAAAGTACAAGGAAGGGAAATTCGTTCTGGAGAGGTATCTTCCAGTTCAGATTTTCGCAGGTTCACATATTTAACTGTGAAATCTTCTAATTTGCGCTCGCTGCCTCTTTCTACAGATGGAGGATCATGGAGGAGGTTGTGGAGGATTTCAATTTGGAAGCCCACCCCAGCTCGAGCGATGTAGAGAACGTGTAGCAAGTCGTCACATTTCTCATTCAGTAAGTAGTTGAATGCTGCCCAGAACATTGCTTGAGGGCAACTTGAAGCCTATAGCATTCTGGGTTAGAGACAGGATATTTCCCGAGAATGCAGATACATAGTCGCCGTAGTGCTAGCACCTTTCGCAAGTAAATAAGGCGTGCTTATGGCTCGGATCGAATTAGAAGTGGCGATATGAATGGGGTAAAATACGTTTGTAGGAGATTTCTGAAACAGTCGGCATTGTCCAATCGATGCCTCATGAACATAATAGTTCGGTACAACTTTAGTTGTATCTTACAAGTTGTGCCATTATGCGTATCATGAGAGATTTTGTAAAATCGGGTATGATTCATGCATACTACCTCATATACACTTTAACATGAATAGGGAACTGTTGGACAATGCTAAGGGACGGTGGATTTTTCGCAATATAAAATTTAATTTAAAAAGTTACCAGTTTGAGATTTTAGATGATATTAATCCTTTCATAAATTGGACTTAGTTTTTTTCTTGTCAAGTTGATTCTTGCGACAGATCTTCCTTCTTCTTCTTTTTGGCTAAGTATGTGGTAATTTGCAGATTTTTCTGAGGAGTTTTGAAGGACAATACGAGAGTACAAAAAAAAAAATTAATTAATTAATAAAAGGAAAAAGGGACTGGTCAAAGTCAACGGTAGAGCGGCGTGACACCTCTGCGGCCGACAGATTCGCTCGAGGGGGGGAACCATTAAAACTTCGGATTGTCCTCGGCGACCGCCACGTGGGCACTGGGCCCCACCCCGACCGCCGGGTTCTAGGTCGGGATAAAAAAGCAAAAGCGGGACCGATAAATTGGATTTCGACATCATAAAAATAAAAAAATAAAAAGAGATAAAACATAAATAAATAATAACAATAATTGCAATATTTCAAAAAATATGTATTCCATGATTAGCGGCCACGCAAATGCTAAGCTCTTTTAATTACGAGATTCTCGAGAAAAAGAAGCGATGGCAAGGAAATGGTTTTTTTTTTTTTTCGTTGGGTAACATAAACAGATAAAAAGAGAAATTTAGGCTTATTTGATTCGCGAAAAAAGCTTGATTTTTCCACATTTGACCGAGTTTTTATTAGAAATCAATTTTTTTTTCCTAAATTTTTCTAGTTATGGCTATGGCATTCTAAGTATTATTTTTTACTTATGATGGGGCATTTTTTTTTTTGGTCGAAATAATTAAATTAAATTATAAAAAAAAAATGATTGGTTGGAGACCAAAGAGATGGACGGAGGGGACTACTTTCGGAAGCCGTCGCGTCTCGTCCATACGTTGTCCACTTTTAGGGACAAAAGCTTTGGGGCCCACTCCCACCCTCCCACCCTCCCTCCCTCTTTTGTCTTTTCTTTGCCTTTCGGCAGTTTTTGTCTCCTTCTCCTTTGCCCCCTCCCCCCACCCTTTTCGGCAATTTATTATTTTCTCTCGACCAAAAAGCTAATAATAAAAATATATATATTTGGAAATTGGGAATTAGAGAGGATGAAAATGAAAAAAAGAAAATGCTTGCATCCATGCATTCTCCATTATTACATGGAAAGGTGAAGATGGATGGAAAATTAGGTGGAAGTGGGTTAGTAAAAAAATTGCGGATGCATGAGAGTGCATTATTAAAAAAGTGGGTGATTCCCTAAAAAAAAAAAACCCATTATCTTTAAGTATGTCTTAATTCTACCTTGAATTTTTTTCTTGTTTAAAGAAATTTCAACTTTTCACTTTAGTCCCAAATTTAGTCCCAAATTTGCTTATGCATCCAAAAAATTTCTACTTTTTTTCACGATTATCAATACCAGGACACATTCGAGTTCGATGTGTTAGCAAATGCAGTAATTTTTTAATTAATTCTCTTTTTGATTTCATAATCTATTTTGATTCATTTTATTTTATTTTAATCACCTTATTATGATGTACCAAACAAAGTCGATATGGCCCTTTCATTTTGATTCCTTTTGAATGTTGCTTTTTTACTTGTCTCCTTGATTGAAGACGCAATTTTCGATGAAAATCAATTATCTTGAAGTCGATTTGCTTTATCAATTATCTTAAAGTCACATCTTTTATTTAGAGTCATGCGTGAACTCAGGCGAGAAAATCTAAGACATTTTGAGAAACTAATTGCATTTTTAGCCCATTAAAAACATAGATTGTGGTCATTGTTCATCGAGTTTGGCATGATATTTTGAATGATGTCCTCATGAAATTTCCTCATCATGCGGGTATTATGAAACGTTAATAACTCAGTGTTGGAAATTAAGATAAAATCAATCAAGATAGATAAGTCGGTTGGTCACTGCCTATCGTGTGTCGACAGCAATAACGTAAAACATTCAAAATAGACTTTGTCGTCCCATCACCACCACTATCGAGCAAGGTACCGAGTGTTCTAAAGGGCAACTAGACAAATAACATTATGGATTGATAGTGATCTTAAAAGAAAGTACTTCAAAAGAACGCAAATAGTAATTATAAGGAAAAGTTCAGACGCATTTAACCTTGAACTTTCAATTGTAATACAATAACCATCAAACTTTCATTTTGTTACGGTCGTTAATCCTTTATTATTTTTTCAAATAGCATATATGCAATGCAAGTGGCTTTTGTAGGTGTAAAAGTGCATTTTAGCTCATTTTTTTGAAAAGAAATCTCTTTTTTCCCCTGTAACAAGTGAAAACATGGAAAATGGAAAGAAAATAAACTAAAAAAGGTACTAATAATAGGAAAAAATGAAAGATTAAACCATAAAAAACTGTAAAAAAAATTTTGAAAAAAAATAGCCACTTCCAGATAACTAAATAAGATATCGTAAGTGAAACAATAAACACAAGTTGTATTAAAAGGGACAAGCCTTTGATAATAATAAGGTCGAATGACGAAATCGATTACTTATTATTGATATTTAAAGGGTTAAGTAAGGTAAAAGATGATTGATTAATAAAAATATCCTCACAAATTACAAAAGAAAATGATGTCCTTGGCTCTTTTTTCTTTTGCTGGAAGATATCATTGAAAAGAAAATGGTAACTGAAATTAAGGCGACCCTTTTATCTATTATTATCAATATATATATATATATATATATATATATATATATTTGGTTCATTAACCATTTAAAAATGCATAATGAACTTTTGTTATCTCATTTTTTTTTTATCACTACGCCCTTTTCTTCCCATGCTTTACATAGTTGTGTTTCTTTTTGTGTTTCTGAAAATAGGCATTACTTCCATCAATATATAAATAAAAACTCAGGGAGTACAATATATAATAGCTTTAAGTATTTTATGTAATTTGCCTGGATTAGGAGCTTCAGTATTTTAATCCCATACACATGAACAACAAAATATAAAAATACATTACTCTGTACTTTATCATTATCCAAAGCAACCCCTCCATTAATTTGAAAAAACTCGTGAAGAAAATGCGCAGCCGAAAGAGAAGAAACGCTACAGACTACACCATCCATCTCCTCGCATAACGACGACCGACCGAAACCATTTTTTACAGCGGTTTTTTTCTGCAACGAATTGTCGAAGAAGACGAAGAAGAAGAGAAGATCGAATGATGGCGGACGACAGATTAGAGAGGAAGATCTCAAAGCTCTCTGATGAGGAAAAACTCGGAACAAAAATAGATAATATTTACAGCAATATCTCTTCTTCTTCTTCTTCTTCTTCTTCTTCTTCTTCTTCTTCCTCCTGCTGCTGCTGTTCTTACTTCACCCGCTGCCTCTGCAGCATATCCCCAAAAAGGAAGGAAGAACTTGAAAGGAAAAAGAACAAAAAAGGGTCCTAGCTTGACTACATCCAAAACGGCGGCGGCTTGTTCAGATCAATGGGCAGCCCGCGACCCACCATCCCCAGCAGCGCCGCGGTCGCCCCGTTGCTGTCGGCCTCCGGAGCAGCGCCGCCGCCGCCGCCGCCAGCAGGCGCCGCCGCAGCAGCAGCAGCTTCCTCGCGCGCCGCCGGGCCCTCGCCGCCGCCGGGCTCGAGCCTCGCGTCCCTGAGGGCCCCGGCGTGCAAGAACTCGCCGAGGGCGACCCGGGAGTAGTGGTGCCAGGCGTCGGGGGAGGGCCGAGGGAGAGGTGGTGGTGGTGCGGAGGCGGGGGCGGCAAGGCGGGAGGGGGAAGTTGGTCTTGGCCTTGGAGCCGCGGAGGGAGCGGGCGGCGCCGTCGTAGGCGAGGGCGGCCTCCTCGGGGGTGTCGAAGGTGCCGAGCCAGACGCGGGTCTTCTTCCAGGGGTCGCGTATCTCCGCCGCGTAGCGGCCCCACGGCCTCTTCCGCACTCCCCTGTAGTGGATCTCCCCGCCGCCGCCGCCCGCGGTGGTCGATGACGACGACGACGACGACATTGTCTCCGTGAGCGCGAGCGAGCGTGTGTGATGAGCAGCTTTGGTGAGTAGCCCCGGAATCGGCGGCCGCTCGCCCAACATTTCGCTTATATACCAACAAAGCAACAAAAAAACAAAAGACTTTCCTTTTTTCTTTTTCTTTTTTTTTATTTTCTTTTTTTCTCTCCTTTTTTATTTATTATTATTGTCTTTTGGATAAATATATATTTTTTCCTAGTATTGTGGATGTAGCCCGATTGACTCGCGAAATTGAGAATTTCACCTTTATATCGACTAGAAAGTGAACAAGAACCTAGGTATTTTTTAGAATTTTTTCGGTACGGCTATTTCTAACCTTTGGTAATTGAAAATGGATAATTAAGATTAGAACAAGAATTATGAATACGATCATCGAACAGTCACAAAATTGGACGCGATTAAAGCAACCTCTGTGCTTATCGCACACGATGGAGGAATTGATGCTTTTTAAACTTTCTCAAGTTAAGAACATCTTCTTGGAAGGCAAATAGTCGTTATCATTTTTTAATATCCTTATCCCTATTATCATATTTTCCACTATTGGATTCAATTCATATGACAACACAACACCCATGAGAAGAAAAAAGAATCATGGAATAATGGACATTATATCGACATCCAATAAAATTTAAATTGTGACTAGACAAAAATTAATGTGCTTGATTTTGAGAAGACAATCGAGGTTCTATTGATAGAATAATATACAAGATTAATATCATAAAAAATCTCAAACTAGTATATATGTGACAAATATACATCAAACTAATTAATTTATCATTACTAGTTTCAAAATAGTATACCGGTGACCAATTTATCTAAAACTAATGTTTTTTAGCACAAAAAATCATAAATTAGTATATCTGCGATAAATTTATTTATGTTAGTTTTCGTTAAATTATATTAATATCATGAAAAAAAACTATAAAAAAAAAAAACTAAAACCAATACCCTATGATACACGGAGGTGAAACCTCAAACTGGTGCACTTGTTAACTATTACATGTTATCAAACTTAACAATTTAATAACAAAATTTAATGGAAATTAACGAATGGTGAATTTGTTAAAAATACACTTGTTTAGAATTTTTGAAGGTTGAAAAATTAGTTTGAAATTAATTTGTAATACATTTATCAGTTTGAAATTTTTTGTAGTATTAGTGCTAATGTATAAAATCCAAAAAAGAAAAAGTTGCAAGTGATTTTTTTTGGCGAGTCGAGTGTATTTTTTTTTTTTTTTTTTTACTCGTTTAAAAATGAGAAACCTTCACGTCAATTAGAAATTTTTCAATTTTTAAAATGGGAACCCCTTTTTTAAAAATTTTATTAGGAAGGGTAAAGTGGGACCCGCGAGTAGAGTAGAGAAAGAGTAGGAGTGTAGAGTAGTAGAGTAGGGTGAGAGTGCTGGCACTGGCAGGGCTCGGGGGAGAGCCGCCGCTGGAGTAGACGTGGGCGGCGGCGGCGGCGGAGCGGATCCCGCGTGACTACTCGCCACGGCGTCGCGTCCCCGCCGCCGCCGCCCCCTCCCCGATGACGCCAGCCCTATCAACTCGTACAGCGCTGTCCGAGCGGCGCCTGCCAATCTCTCTCCCCACCCCCCTTCATTCGAAATCCCCAGAAAATAAAAATTTAAAAAAAAAAAACAAAAAAGGAAAAGGCCGCGATCACCTTATTCGTCGCCCGCCACGCGTCGGGACACGAGTGGGCTGTCGGCGAAGGAAGCTGCCGGGCGTACGTTACGGGAGAGGAGTGCCGCAGGTCCACGTGGAGGCTTTGGAGCGCATACGTGTTGTCCGACCTGCGGGAAACAGCTCAAAGCTGGGGACTTTTCGGTTTTTTTTTAAAAATTTTTTTTTTGAAAGATTCTGAGCTTTTCGTGATTATTAATTTCAGAAGTGGGGTTGGCGTGGCGTGTTTGACTCGGTTACCTTCCATCAGACCAATATGCTGAGCTTTAAAGGCTAGAAGTTTGGAATTTTTCGCAGAGCAATTCAAGAAAAATCTGGAAATTATTAGAAACTTAGTTAATAAATCGGACTTTAAAGCAAATGTCGAGCGTCAGAGGCATTTTAAAATGGAGGGAGGATCTGTCCATGTTAGTCTTCCTACATGGTCTAATAAATCTCGTTTGAGAAAAATTATAAATCGAATCGAACATTCCTAAAAATCTACAAGAATAAATCAAATCGAATGAAACCCAAAATGGGGAAAGTTCCTCAGTGTCCCTAGAACTTCATTTTTCATGCGGTGAGTTGCATTTGATCATGAACAAAAAAATGGCACGAAACCCAAATCCAATCACACCAGTACCATTCGGTCCCAGCTCGGCCTAATTATGATCGAGCTGAATTGACCGATCCCATTACTCAAAATCTTGCAATTATTCACTAGCCTTGACTTAGCAGCCCAACCCAAGATTTTTTTCCTCAAGTTACATATAATGGAGGGGGGAGAGGGAGGGGGTGGCTGCCATAGATAGCAATAGCTCTCTCTGCCGTGTCCTATGCTTTTTCTGCAACACTGGAAGAATCAAGAAAGGCTTTCAATCTCTCCCCCCCAAAAAGAGCCTAGGGATCTAAATAGCCAAGTTACACAAGCAAGCTTTTTCGCATGGTGTTTGTGTTGAATTTGGTAGGAAGGGGAAGGGGAAGGGGGGAGTGAACGTGAAAAGGAGAGGAGGAGGGGGGTCGTACAGCTGCGGCTGCTGAAGGAGGGGTTGGGTGGGTGGCTGCACTCTGCAGCTACCCGACACCAAGTCTTCACGTGAAGGTACATCATTTTATTTATAATATCCCTTTTGATTTTCGTTTCTTTTCTTCTCTTCTGGCACCTTGCTCAGCTTCAGGGCACGTGTCGTGCCGCTTGGACCATTTGTCTACCTTGAGTAGGCTCGTGTGACAGGACGAGTTCTTCCTGACAGTTGGACTGGCTTTGCTCTGAAAAATCAATCCGATTCCAAATTCCCGATTCCAATTTTTTTGGAACCAATAGAAGTACCATGATTCCCAGTTCCAAGTTAAGAACCATTTAAGCATCGGATTAACTCGACCGAATTTGGAATATGTTCCGAATAATCTAAAACCATAATTTCTTTCTCGATATCTCTTTCTCTATTATCTCAAATCTCACTCAGATAATTCACAACTCTCTCTCTCTCTCTCAAGACTCACCCTCCTTCTCACTCGCTTGCGACTCACCCTTGCTTGTTTACATTTCACTTTGAATCTTTTTTTTTTAAACAAAAGGAATGAACAAAAGAAAAACAGATTCTTGGATAGACTTTGGCACCGAATTAGAAAAGCAAGGTATGTTTCAAGGCATAAAGGATATGTTTCAAATTTCAAACATTAGGAACCGATTCTGACAAAATAAGTTCCAAATTCCAGATCTCAAACCTACCTATCTTGAAATCGATAACTCATAATTTTAAGCATGAGACACTTTTTTTTTTTTTTAATATTGGGGGCGACCTCAAATCTTAAGAGTGATTTATTGCTAACTCAGTAAAAGACAAACCTACCCGATATTCTGTCTCCGATTCTTGGATTTTTTACCCCTAGCCACCTTTTTCTTTTTCTTTTTTTTCTCCTCTTTTTTCTTTCACGAAATCTTTTTTATTTTCCTTTTCCAGCTGGGGAATCTGTTGATTACGCAGAGACATGGCAGGGCCCCGGTGCACAAACACCGACCCATAATAGAGTCGAGTAAAGAGATGGGACGGTCCGACCAAAGAAAGAAACGAAAAGGAGATGGAACGGTCTGTTTGACATGTACATGCAATACTCATTGCGAAGGAGTGCTATACTGTCAGGGTGTACAATGGAACTTGTAGGAGAAGCATAGATATCAGTGCAGTTATGTCGAGCCGAAGTGTTGGAAAAGAAAGGGAACGCTTGTTTTTTAAAACTTTCAGCTGCTGCGTCCCCGCCCCGAGCCCTATGACTCGAGGGCAGCTACTGGGGACTTCAGCTTCTGTCGTATGTACGTACAGTGTTCGTTATACTTTCGATGTTCAGCACTCGAGTAAACAATTTACAGTAAGGTGCGGAGATAATGTATCCTATGATCATTCATTTGCCAGTATTTTACGGACAATAGGAATGATTTACAGGCTCTTTTTTTTTTGGTATGATGCAACCTAGGATGGGTTTGAGCGTCTACAACAGTTCCGTGGCTTCTTTTCCCTATAATCTAAAGGGGGAAAAAGGGGGAAAACGAGAATTTCCGAAACATCAGCTCTTTTGCCTGTTATTTCTGCCCTAAAATCACTAGTAGCACAGGCAAAATCAACGGACCTATCGCACTTGGCTCGTGTCCCAGGCATTGTGTATCCAAGCAGTAAGACGACTGACTTCGACTGTATTAGGATTTGTAAAACCTGTCATGACAGCAAGCTAGGCCCGTTTTCGGTAGCAGAATGAGCATGACCATGGTTTTGATGTCTTGCCAGTTGGATGTCCCGCGAAAAATGTGTCCTCGCTTTGGCATAGGGAGCTTCTCTTGCTGCAAAACAAACAAGATTGCAGCAAAGGTGGATTACCTAAAGGTCTCGATCCATTCTGACCTAATACAATCGTCAACTCGATTTCACTTTATATGTAGCATAAACTCATTCAGTTATCGCTTCTGCCCCCTAATTTTGGCCTTTCAATTCTGGTTCTACTATCACATAAAAAATCCCTGGAAAAGCATTGTGGCCACATCATTCATACATAGTAGGGTATTCTCTGAAATTTAATATATATGTCAGATTCTTCTTGAAACATATAGCTTCACAGATTGATTTTTCATTATAGTTCTAGTATGTATCTGACATTAAATCTATCATTTCATAAGCTTACCAGCGATCTGCTGAGCCCGGAGAATGTTCTGGCGCCTCTTCCACCAACACACCGAACACATGACAAGGAGTAGCAATGCTACACAGGCACCGAAGGCAATGCCAACCTTTGCACCCGCTGAAAGGTGGGGACCACAAGTGGGAAGGCCGGGCATGCCGCAAAGACCAGCATTGTCAGTGAAACTGTAACAATTCGCAGCCAAGGAACTCATTTAGCTTTAATCAGCAAAGCTCAACCGCATGAATTAAACAGAATTAAGTCAGGCATTTGCTGCTAATAGAGCCCCTAAATTAAAAAAATTCGGAGCATACTTGAAGCTTGCTCCGTGCAGAAGCCTGCCTCCTAGGGCTGCAGGGACTTTTCCTGATAAAGAATTCCCATTGAGATTCCTGAATCATGCCAATGCGGATTAGACTAGAGTTGCATCACATCATGCAAATCATTTTTCTTTCAAGCTCAACCAAAATTTTTTCTTACAGTTTCTTCAAGGATGTTAACTGTCCAAGACTTTCAGGAATTGATCCATTTAAGAAATTGTAAGAGAAGTCCCTACAATAAATCATTTTAGAGTTAGGATTTACGTTATAAAAATGTCAAACCAGGGTGCAATCAATTTCAACAAATCCATTAGTCCAAGAAAATTGAAGGACCAATCAAATCTTTAGGCAAATTTGTACATTTGAGACTGTCTTTTGAAGTACGAGTGGAAGAGGGGGAGAGAGAAAGATCCAACAAATATGAACATGTGTATTTGGAGGTGATTATCAAGAAAAAGAAAAACCCATTAATGTTTCCTAATCCTTGTCCAACATACGGTCCGCCAATGCTACAAGTCCAAAAGGTCAATTTTCTGTTGGATGCTCCTGCTTCTTGAAGGATATCTCTCTGATATCTCCATCATCATGGTGGATATCTCTGGCTCCCTGTCAACATGTCCAAACAGAATTTTGTATCTGTGTACCATGACTTGTTTTCTCTGTGTCAGAAGTGTCATCTTGATATCTCTCATCTTGAAAGGATATGGTCTCAGCCAAAACAAAAAAACAAAGAGGGGATTGCCCTTCTCCAACCCTAACTGCCCAACCTAAGAGCAGACTGCTGATGCATTCCACTTATTGAACCGAATTTTATGGTCAGTCCACGACCCCTGGATGCTGAAGGCATCATTGAGGTGATCTCGTAGTTCCTATGAGGTGGAGACGATGGGGTTGGTCCATGGATTTCTTTCATTTTGCCACATTTTGCTCAAAGGATTGAAGGAAGATTGTGCATCAAGTTGTTCACAAGAGGCAATTTAATCCTCTTCCCCTAGGGATCCCAGATGAGGGACCCTAAGATAGCCGCCGGATCCAACTACCATCCCACGTGAAAAATGGTGAGATGGTGCCTACGACTCCTATCCACCAGTGGACAACATCAGTAGTTCAATATCAAGAACAATTTAGTTAGAAGCTGAACTGGTTTCAGGTTAACTGTGCACACAGACAATGTCGTCAGAGAGTAAGGGCGGAATGTACATAACTAAAAAAACATCAGAGAAGTTAGTTAGACAGAACAGCTCAGAAAACTGGCAGGTTGCCTTTCATTTTGCCAATACAAAAGCAACGGAAGGACCAAATTAGTCAGGCAAAATTTGCGGAAGAGCCTAAATTTGGTCATTGGAGCAGGCACTGGCCAAGAGTTCAAGATGCTTCAGGTGATCAGTGACAGAAAAGCTCTTTCAACAGCAAAACCAAGTAATAATGGAGAATTTACTTAATATTGTCAATATTGTGACAGCTAAAAGCGTGAAAAAGCTTCGAATTCCATTAGAAATTACTCACAATATCTCCAAGCTAGCTATTGTACCCAAAGAGGATGGAATGGGCCCATGAATGCTGTTTCCACTCAAGTTTCTGCACATGCCAGTTGGAAATGGTTCATGTCAAACACAATAAAACATGAAGGCATGGAATAACTTTAGTCTGATGATGTCTGTCTAAATTATCTCTTTTTCATGTAGAATTATGCAGTAATACCATGGCACATGAATAACATATGTTCAAAATGAGGCCATCTCCTCCATTTACATTGTTACTATCTAATTAATTAGTAAGTGTTTCGCAGTTGATGCCCTCAATAGAAGATGGAATTTTAATAATCCAAAGGAAACTATTTTAGCCAAAGCTACGCATCTCCTTTGTAGATGATACATTGTGAATAATTTGACTTGGGAAGTATTTTTAGATACTTACATGCTCAGTAGATGGTGCAATCCAGATATATTTGGCGGCAAGAACCCCCTCAAACCTTGGTTGTCCAGCCCACTGATCAAACATAGGTACAAGTAGAAAGCTGAGTCATTATATTACCTAGCTAAACCTTCCAAAGTTTTTCCGAGGCAATTTATTGTCTAGAACAAGAGAAAGACCAGTAAAGATTACTTTCAAAGTTAGTGTTTCAGCTAAATAAATGTCTAGATTAAGAAAACTGTCTGTTGGAAAGTTTAATATAACTGAAATAACAAGAGTAAGACTAAGAAAATAGAACGAAGCATACTCAGTAGCCCCAGAAAGCAGTTATCCAGCCAAAGATTGCAACAAAAGACAGTCACGTTTTGCATTCTGTATTGCATAATTAAACTTTACACCACGCGTTTTGAAAATTAGTCACCATCCTGAGAGTAATATAGTTACTGTTTATTCTAGTTCAATTGTTAAATTACACTTCTAAAAGTTACAATGCTTGTAAATATTCATGATTGAATGCATTTCTGACTGAAAGTGAGCAGAGGAATGAAACAAGTAATAGCTATCTGGTTGACAGAACCTCCTTTTTAGGAGAAATTAGGTTCCAATGGTTGATTATAACGACAACCTTCAGACATGCTGCAATTCACAAAGAATATCTATAAATAATTACGATGATGTTCGAAGCTCCTGATTTGGAGGATACAAACTGTCAGTTAAATGCATGATAAGATGCAAAATACAACTTCTAAAAGCAAACAACATGGAAGTGTATTTGTGTCCATGCTATATGACATGGATCATTAACCTTAAGAACTATCTGACATGAATTATTCTGAGTTCCTAGAAAGCATGCTTGCAAATTCATGATTCATCATTTGCACATACTAACTCAGAAGCTTTAAATTTACTTCTACAAGACTGGAGCCCATTGCACCAATATTGACAATCTGATGGGATATGTGAAGCCAACGGGTTTCGGAATTATGGTTGCAAATCCCCTCATTCAGACAAGGAAGAACAATGGTTGCATGAAGACCAACATAAAGCATACAGTTGGGCAGTGATGGTGAGGTTTCTGGGAAAATAATTGGAATTGCTGGCTCAAAACTCAGAGGGGAAAAGATCTATGTATCTGGCTTCATACGCACAAGTTTGGAACATTTAATAGGAAAGTTCAGAGTCAAACTTCAACACAGCTAGGGATCTAAGTCTTTATTTTATGACATTGGGTTGGACAATGATGAAAGAAGCTAGTTGCCAAATAACAGGAAGATTCAGAAATGACATTGAATAATTGGAGAAAGGGAGTTGAATCATTTTTTGTGCTACCTTGGTCTACCTTGTTCAGGCAGCAAGATTAGTACATGCTTTAGTAATTCATTCTGTTTTCACAGTCTGACCAAAATAGTACTTAAATAATCTCACGAGAGGCATGTTGACTGCCAGATTGCTGAATATAAAGGCCTAAGAGACGAGCAGCAAGAGCACGCAGTTGAATGGGTCTAGGACAAAGAGATGAAAGGCAAGAGCCTAGTAGCACAATGCATAGCACAATGCATGAATGTAACAAATCAACATTATTGGTCTTGAGAAGCAAGCAGCAAACTGGATGCAGTTGAATGGATCTAGGCTGATGAGAAATGTAACGTATCAATATTATTGGTCTGAAGAAGCAAGCAGCGAAATGGATGCAGTTGGCTGAGATAGAAGCATGACATGAGAAATCAAATGGATAAAATTTGGACTTGTTTATAGTGGAACTAGCTAAAGTAGCACTTGCACTACACTCTTACGAAGTAATTCATCTATGTCAACAGAGGTGAACCAAACAATTGCATCCGTATTATCCTTCGCACTACGGTTATCAGCAAAAAGCTGGCAAACAGACTTCTTATGACAGCATACTATTTACTTTTGGATCCCTCAAACATTTCCATTAACACTACATTGCAACTCCGCAAAAGCAGTGACATCAAGGCAAAGTCCCTTTGGCACCAAAACCAAAAGATAGCATGTTGATGAAAGATCACGTTAGCTTGTCAAATATGAGATAAAAGAAGACACAGGACAAAGGTAAGATGCATTACAGTCCATCAATGACCCAGTTGTTGCGGGTACTGTTAAATTGACAATTAATGCCACTCCATGGATGTTGCTGGGGAACACATGGATCACCATTCCACCCAAATCGAAGAGGAAGCATCAATCCGTCCTTCAGCGTCTGCAGAGTCCTAACTAGAAAATTAGAAGGCAAAAGTTAACAAAGGCTAAAAATTTCCCTTCCATATCCCTTTCTACTCCTGTCGCTCAGCCAAAGGGGAGACAAGAGGGGAACACTTCCAAAGGAGTATTACAGGCAAGTTATTCAAAAGTTCCGCTTAATGGTTTCAATTTGTAAGCTAAATTTCCATTATCCTACAGGAAAGACAGGGTGCATTTACTTTGGTGCTCCTCAGCCTAATACCTTGATGCCCAAAGTGAGAAAGATGACAGAGGAACAATATAACAGCATGTTGTAGAACTTATGATAACTATGGTCAGTCACTAAACCATATCAAGAACGTCAAAAGTAACACATCTGGTGATAAGGTGAGATACCCATGCACATGCACTACATTTCTGGTTCAAAAGAAACATCTTAAAAGAAGTGCATCACAGCAAGCACACAAGCACAGTATATGGTGTAAGGTCGCATTTTCAGCAAATAAAGAAGCCAATCGCTGACAGAAATTATCGTGTAAATTTAAAGAATTAGGGGAGTCGCCAAACTCAATTACTAAGTCAGTAAAATATCACTTAATTCCTGAGATAGCCTTCTTTTTCATTTCATCTATGATGTGATAAACCAGAAATCAATCAAGCAGGTTGTTACCATGACAAATCAAACACAAAAGCATGCAATATGTAGCCCACATTTGCCCTCATGTGAATACAGCTGTACCATTGGGCAATCTCAATGAGCTTACACCATGCATTCAATCAACACTTGATGCCATAGCCATAAGGATTGGACCAGTTGACAAATAAGCACACAGGATTACCAGTGTAGTAAAAGCTTATAGTCATTTAACAGAGAAAGGTTGTATTGTACCTTCATCCACTGAAGTCTTTGACTCAGCCATGACAATTTCAAAGACTTCAATAGCATTAATTATGGCAATGTTGCCTCCTTTTGGTAGGAATCTGATTGTCAAAGTCCTCCCACTAACAGCTACAGTAGCGTTCAACACTAGAGCAGCATGACGATCCCCACTCATCTTTATTATGTCTACACCTTGAAAAACGGTATCACCATTCATCAGAACGTCAAAAACTCTTTGTCCCACTCCCGTAACGGAAGTATCTATTTCAGCAAAATGTAACCAGACGGAGTAGTTTCTGTTAGGATCCACATCCATCGTATATTCTAAATCTGGCTGCTGACTAGTGCCAATAATTGCTGTCTGATAGAGACCTTCTGGGTAATAATTTGGAGGAAGCGAAGCCTGCGTAATGCTTTCTTCTGTAGATCTCTCCTGGTCATAGCTTGAGCGGAATGTCGTAACTGAGTCCCAAAACCTGTCCCCACCCCACTGATCCCCACTATAATCTGCATCGAATTTTGGCTTCCCATTGCCACAGCTTAGTCTTTTGACTGTTCTAAGAATCGTCCCTCGACCCCAGTCAGGTCCAAAATAATATGCCCTATCATCAACTTGAAGAATTTCAATGGAAACAATTGCGGGATCGCCATGGCCAGTGCTATGGAGGCAAAGAGAAGCAGTGTTATCAGTGATGAATACCCTGGCTTCAGCAAATACTTGGTCATCATGGTTGGTCCACCCAGACGATAGAGAACCAATCTGAGTGCCTTCGACAGAAACATCAAACAGGGGTTCATTGTCAAAACTAGGCTGTTTAACTAATCCAAAGAAGGTCCTCACGGAATAGTGGCCGATCGGAACGCCATCAATGCTGTAGCAATTATGGGGCCCTTCAGATAAAGGGAAGTAACGGAGGGTGTTAAGCGGAGGAGTTATAAAGCTGGGGCTCCTCGCATTAGTTGGTATACCTCCTGTATATGCAAAATCCTTAAACCACAGAGTATTCGTCGGCCGCGTGTGTACATCCTCACGAGCTCCACAGCTAATGCGCAATGCAAATGGTGCTGCCATATGAGAAACAGGAAAGAAATTCTTAAAAAAAAAAAAAAAATCATAAAATGGGCTAAAATCTTATCTACTTTGCTTCAAACATCTCCATTAGAAGCAGTGTAGATGCTTCTATCATGGAAGAAAAGCACAACCCCATATAAGTTTTTGTGTAGCAATTCTAATTCCAGAGATTAACGAAGTTTGAGCTGATGCCGGGTACTTCCTGTCCGGTTGGTCAAGAAATTTGTCATTTTCTTTCTTTTGTGATTGAGATACATTTAGCAAAACATCAAAACGAAAAAGAAAAAATAAAAAGGAAAATGCTACGATTTAGTCCAAGACTCTACATTTACAATCAAAAACAAGGAAAGAAATGGTGAAGAAACAAGAAGAAAAATAAAAAGCTCAACATATACACCCTCCCACCCAAGCAGTGAATCGAAACCAAAGTAACACAGCTTCGCTCTTAAAAAAAAAAAACCAGTAATTGCGTGCAAACTCGCTCGCGACTTCACCACCAGCGTCCGTAGCAAGTCGCGAGGACTCGTACGATCGGCAGTCTCTCTCATTCGAGGCAACGAATCCCGACGGAATACCGCACTCGCCGTCGCCGATTCAGCTCGCCGCGTTCATCTCGATTAGACCGCTCGACGCGACCGGAGCTGAACGCGCACCGCCCCGCACCACTCCAATCAGCTCACCGCAACTCCAACCAAAAAAAAAAAAACCACCTCGAGGAGCCCAAAAAAAACTGACGAGCCAGCCAGCGAGCACCGATCCCCGCGGCACCACCCCCCCCGGGGCATCGCGGAATCCATCGACCTCGGAGCCAACAACCTCTCGCCTCCGGCAGCTCGCCAGAGCGAGAACCGCCGGCGGGGCGGAACTGCAAAAACTCGGGAGCTGAAAAAAGGAAAGGGAGAGGACTCACCGGGACGAGCGAGCGAGGCCGGGGCAGCGAGAACGAGAGCGAGGAGCCACGGCAGCAGGAGCCGACGCCGCCCGAGCATCGCGACGTCCGGAGCTGAGCTGAGCTGAGCTGAGACGAGCTGAGCTGGCACACGCGGGAGCGCGTACAGGCAGTCGCTCCCCGAGATCAAAACTGCATTCCCACGCGCATTCCTCCACAGAGAGAGAGAGAGAGTAGTGCTTGGGACGTGAACGCAAATACAGAGGAGTTTGGTTGATCGACAGAGAGTAAACTTTTATTGTATTATGGCGTCTCTCTCTCTCTCTCTCTGGTTTTGACTTTTTGAGTGGAGGGAGGGAGGGAGGAGAGAGAAGTGTTAGGGTGCATGTGAGGCTCATGAATGCCCAGGTGCACCCTCCCCGATCTGACGGCGCACCTGCCTCATTTAGGAGTCGTTCGCCTCCTCCGCTCCAGCGGTCCGATCTTCATGTTTTGGGGCCTTTTTGTTTTCTCTAATTGAAAGGACGAGCCGAACGGCGTCGTTTCCGTGTTCGTGGGAGCAATCACGGCAGATTAGATGGCTAAAAAGTTTGTTCCTAACCCACATTTGAAGACTTTGTTCAAAAAAAAAAAAAAAACCCCACATTTGAAGGCAAAGGAATGATTCCATGTCATATAAAATCCCACGGTCAAATATTGTGGGATCTCTCGACACTCCATTTTTCATGTGCTAGCCGGATTAGAAATGACATGTGAAATTTGATGAATAAAAATAAATACGTATGTCATATAAGATAGGAATATACTTTCTAACGTGAGCTATGACTGATTAGAAATATATTCGATTTTCACGTATGAAATAAAGTGTGACGTGGTGTACTAATTATGTTTTCGTTTCCAATTTTTTTATTGATGGGGGAGTTAGTAAAGTTGCTTTCGGCTGAGGAGTGGGGTTGACTTTGAAAGCTAGACCTTTCCCGAAGGGCCTGAATGGTTGCGCGATTGCCGGAAGGGGAGAGGGCTTCGGTTTTCTCACTTAACTGCTCTACGCAATTCCGGCCGAAAAGTTGGGACCCCTTGAGGACGGACGTGCCCGTCAGCAAAAGAGGAAAAATCTTAAATGCGACTGGACCGGCCGAATCATGTAAAACCCATATCACATCTACCGTCGGATGACGTCGGGATTCACATGAAGCCTGCCCGATCTGGCTCGCGTGCTCCGAGCGCAAGTAATATCTACTCATCGGCAAAATTATACACCATGCCCTCCTAACTTATTGGGAAATGAATAGTCTTATGTAGCCCGTATACGATAAACAAATTCATGATTTTAGTGTATATTATTACATGTTTTGTCAAAATTCATGAATCATTCGTGTCATTGATTAATCCAAGGTCCCCTCTCGAATGGGCTAAATCCTTGACTTGGAAGCAATGGAAGTGATTTTACCTGGTATGCGTGATGGCTATGATGGCTATGATATTGCGCCTTTAGAGGCATGCGACCTCGGATTCCATCTTTTACTTGACCTAATCCTTTTTCCTTTTTATGGTTGGAAACCTAATCTTTTGAAAAGCAAGAAAACAGTTATTTACGAATCATCTTATCAGTTGAGATGTGTAAAACTCCATTCTTTAAACTGGGTCGAGAAAGTGGGTGACAATAGGCCAATCAAACACGACGCGTGTAATCAGATCATTTGCGGCCCACTATGGAGATTGTAAGTTTGGACCGGACGAATCCAGCCCAAATCTAGAAAGAGAGATTCCTCGTACGTGGTGGGTTCGCTTGTATGGGTTTTGGTCCAGGACCGAACCTGCTAGTTCTCATTTCGTTGATCGTTGATTCGCTTTTTCCTAATCAATCAAGCTTAGTGCCGCGTGATTTCATAGATTACAATTTTAGGAGCCAATGTTTTCTGGATTTACTTTTGAGTTTTCGGTACGTATGATAACAATTTTATTTCTCTGCTTTTTTATTTTTCTGTTCCCGATAAGAAGTTAGGAACATAAATCTAATTGATAATGTAATTTTATTTTCCCGATTTATGGAACAAATTTTTACTTTAGAAACAAGTTTGGAATAAAATCATAAGTATTTTTTTTTACCTTTCTATTTCTGGAACAAACGTGAAAAAATAAAAACTCTTATTATCGGTTGATCTCGCTACTAGTCAGCTATCCACTTGTCATCGCCTGCCGTTGGTCCCCCCCTCAGTCGCCTCTCGCCACCACTCAAAAGGGAAAAATGTTGTATCATTATCATTCAAATTTCTATTACAGAAATAAAAATATTGTATTATTATTGAACACGTATTTTTGCTTAGAAACTCGTCCAAGGAATGGAATTAACTAGAAATTCATTTATGGAATATAATAGTTATCATTCGCATCATGTGCTCATACCCATCATGATGGTTTTTAATTTTATCAATTAAGTTTTCAGGGAAATTACACAAACCCCCCTCCCCCAACTTTGGGGGTACTTGTATATGTGTGCGCGCACGTGCACGGATATATATATGTATCGAATTACTAATCGAAATCTATAAATACCCATGTGCAAGAAACGCGTACTTGCATATGCATAGAGTTTGGAAATAGCCAATCAATGAGACAAAGCCATCTTATTCGACACTATATACCTCTAAATCGGACACACTTTAGTTAGAGGTGACACGAAGCGCAAAATTTAAGCCTAAACATAAAGTAGCTAGATGGGCCCCAAACCATGTCATAACAATACAGCTGACTTGTAAGGCTTACTCAATAGAATGCTTAAACAAGCCCATCGATTTTAAAGATCAAGATACACATGGCCCACGAAATCCATGAAGGGATTGTTTGAAGACCTTGTTTAATCGTGATTCTCCGATGGATAGAGCTTTACTGGAGATCACGGCACGTGGCGATGATCATTTGACCCGAACCACAAAGGGGAGTTTAGGTCTGAATCAGAAAGGATCTATCGGCTAAGAGATTACTGTAGTTGAAGTATCGAGGGAAATTAGACTTTGTGTTCAGATTCAGTCGTCGAGCAACTACGGGTACGCATGGTAAGGCTTCTTGGTTGGGGAATGGTTTCTTTTCAGAAATAGTTCTTTTCTATTTTTACTCTGGGAAACAATTTTTGAATAAAATAAGATGTTTGGTAATTACACAAAATTTCCACTCTTAAGATAGAAAAAGAATATAAATGCGTTTGATACGAAAAGTTTCTTTTTTGTATTTATTCTTTTTTTATTCTTGCTCATGGATCGTCGACCGTTGACCGCCACCCATCGCCGCCCGTCGCCGCCGCTGCACGACCGCCGGCCTCTGACCGTCGCCACCGCACCGCCCATCGGCCGTCGACAACCGCCAGCCGCCTCCGACGGCGAGCGGCAGCGTCGGCGGCGAGCGCGGGGCCGGCCGGCGGTGGCGGCGGCGGGTGGTCGACGGTGGCTCCGGGCGATCGGTGGTGGTCGTGGCAAGAGAGAGGAACAAAAGAAAAATAAAATAGAAAATTGGCTTATTTCTAGAAATTATTCCTGAGAACAATAAGTAACTTTTTTTTGTTTCTTGTTTGTATTCCAATCTATTCCCGGGAACAAAAAAATAAAGAAATTGTTCCCGTGAACAAATGTTTTACCAAAAGGATTTTTGTTCTTTTTTTATTCCGGGAAACAAAAGAACAGAAATCCGGAGAATAAAAATATTACCATGCAAACCCTACAACATCCAAGAATATAACCCATCTTTGCTGATTCAATAAATGTTCTTCATATTTTCAGTCGTTCATGTCCAATTATTTGTCTGTGCATCATCTAAGTAATTCAAATGCTACCAAGTCTTCGAGACACATTATAATCCATTCACTTTTAATTTGAAATCAAAATACATTACTTTAATTGATCATCAATCATCCTCCATCGTCCATTGAATTTTTGACGACCATAACTTGACAAAAGCACATGATAACAAATAGTAATGATTGTATACATTAAACTTTTAACAATTTTCAAATCAAACAAAATTCGCGATTTTCTCTAATAAACAAGAGATGCTTACATATTTCAATAGCATGAAGATTGCTCTCAAATTAAACCCAGATCTTTGTTTTGAGAACTAGAATGATTCTTGAAATTAAAGCTAGATCTTTCTAGGAGCTGATGTACCAAACTTAGTCATGACAAAGACAACCACGTTCGATGAAAAAGAAACAGCACCGAATAAGTTCCATCGTCCTCCGTCATCGGATCAATCAAGATCGCTATCGAACCGGCGGGGCCCATGTGTCTCCTCCAATGGGGGAAAGGGAAGAAAAGTAGTGACTCTACCTTAGTGTGATATTTCAGATCACTAGCCAATGCAATGCAATGCATGCATATCGGACAATATTAGTAGAGGTTGATGACATATTTTTTTTTTCCAAAGGGGTACCCATGATATATATTTATCTAAAAATTATTTTTGTCTCATTAAAAATCTCAAATTAATACTTAGAGCCTAATTGCTCCGAACTAATTTTCATCTCAACAAAAAAAATTCATAAATTGTTACCTCTACCAAATTCATCCTCCATAAAAGTCGAGGTGCATTGATTTACAGGGATTTTCCACGTCGGCTTTCTTTATTCTCCACGTTAGATCTATTTGGGATATTGGATGAAATGCTAATGGAAAGTGGACGTGTTATCTATTTTGCAATTGTCTGCTATTTGTGTTGACATATTTATTTTAATAGGATATTAGGCCAAATGCTAATATGTGGCAAATTCAGGTTGGGTTCTAATTCAAGTTTTTCAATGGGACGAAAGATTAATTTAAGATAAATATATCAATGCTGTACCGATTTGAAATTCTTTTCATGATATGAAAATCAATTCCAGATAAATATATCTTGAAAGTACCGTTTTTGGACTTTTGATAGTATTAATACAAACAAAATCTACACTCAATTGAGTAGGACCTTATACACGATTTAGATATAGGCATCTACTTTTTAAAAGGTTTTTAATGGTTTCATTTCAATTGCAAGGGACCATGACATATAAGAAAAAATTAAGAAGCCATCACTAGAATATTTATATTGCGCAATCTCTAGTTCTTGTCGGGCACGAAACTCGTGTGTATTTTAAAATTAGTAATTTTTCTCTTAAAAAAATAAAAGAAATGATAATGATAATAATAGTAATAATAATAATAATTTTCACCCACAGGAATAGGACAAAATGGGCATGATGAATCCAACACTTGTCACCAAAGCTACCCACCTCAGCCATCAGTACGATATAATTTTGCGGGCCCCGCGTTTTACGGAGTCCCCTAATCTCTCATCCTTATCCACCACGGTCGCTGTCTATTTCCACTCCCCCCAATTTTTGCTATATCCACAACTCATTTATGACATGATTAGGTTAATGCCACTAAAAATCTTAATTTAATATATATGTGATTTACTTTCTATTAGTTTCATTTAAATTGAGTTGGATGACGCATTCATTCTGAAAACGATGGAATATAAATTTATCATAGATATATTAGTTTAAAACTTTTTTATAGTTAAAATTATAATAAAAAATTAATTTAGAATAAATTTATCTAATTTCAGGTTTTTCCGTCAATTGTAGCTTCAAATGTTTAGATGATTTTACTACTTCCAGAGCGACTATTACTACGTGCAGCGGTTGCAACGTGTCCTTCGATCCGTCTCCTCGGCGAGATTTTTTTAGCTCTTCCCCCGCTATAAATCGACCCCGTAACGCATCTTCAAGCCTACCCACCTTGAGATCGAGAGAGAAGAAGAAAGCGAGAGAGAAAGCAGGAAGATGGTTCTTCTAGAGAAGCTATGGGACGACGTGGTGGCCGGGCCTCAGCCCGACCGCGGCCTCGGCCGGCTGCGCAAGCTCGCCACCAGCAAGCCCCTCGTCGTCGCAGGTCAGAACGATCTCTCTCGTGTGATCTTCTCGATGGCCAACGTGATGAACGCGCGACAGGGTCCGTCGCGTGTTCCCGTCGCGCGATGAGTGCGGTGATGTGTGTTTCGATGGTGTTCGGTGCGTTGCAGATGTCGGGGAAGGCGGCGAGAGCAGCGCCGGAGGGAAGTACCAGCGGTCGATCTCCATGCCGACGACCCCGAAGACGCCCGCCACGCCGGCGTCCCCGGCCCGCAAGGAGAACGTGTGGAGGAGCGTGTTCCACCCGGGGAGCAACCTCGCCACCAAGAAGATCGGCGGCGAGTACTTCGACAAGCCGCAGCCCAACTCCCCCACGGTCTACGACTGGTAAGGTCCTCTGCTTCGTAAGCACGGATTTCGTTCATATCAAGTTTCATCATTTAATGGATCTCTATGTTCCAAGAGTGGAAACGAATAGTGGGTCGCAACTTAATTATGGAGAGAAAGATCAGGGGATTCTGGACTAGATGATCCAAGTTTTTCGACTACCCGGGTCGATAACCGATCGAATTCTCGTGTAAATTGACGCCTTTTCTTGGTGAATTACGATGCGATCGCAGGCTTTACAGTGGTGAGACTAAGAGCCAGCATCGCTGAGGCGAGGGCTTGGCCGAGATCCGGGGGCTTCGCGCCGAGGCCCGGTGAGGTGGCCATGTACATATATGGTGTCCCCTGCTATGCTCTGTTTTCAGCAGGGTCTTATAAAAGCTTTGCTAAGTAGTATTTGTACGTACGACTTTGATGAGTGAGAGTGTTGCTGTTGAAGGTGTGGCGGTTTTGTGACATGTCATGAAAGCGATGTAATGACTTATGGTGATATGGAATATATGAGTAGTAATGAGTACGCGAAAGAGCTGATCTGAAACTGCCGCGACATCTCTATGTTGTGACGATGTCGATTTTTCATGCGCCGATGAGGGAAAGTGTGTTCCCTGGCGGCGGCGGCGGCGGGAGGCTCATGTCTGGAAGAACTCGATTGCACGGGATTGACTGCAAAATGCCGACTTTTGTAGGATAAAATCATGCGTACGTATGTTTGGGGCGATTGGGACGCACGAATGTTGCGAGAATTTGCCCCTCCTGTCAATGTAATTTGGTGGGGATCGGATCCTAATTACACTCGAAATGCGAAGTTTCAGGCTTTGAGTCTGACGAGATTCGTGCTCAGCGACTCCAATATTGGACAATTATCGTGCACGGACGGCGTTATTTTTACCTGATGGGAGCCTCTAGACGATTCAATTGAACTGCGCAAATGCGTTGATTTGATCCAGCATGTCGAACGGGAGATATACGTGCCCTCGGGAATGAGAGGATGATTAGTTCCTCGATGTTTTGAATTTGGATTTTGGAATCTATTTCGTTTGTGTTGAAATCAACCTTAAAGAGCCTTTTTTATCTTAAAACCTATTCTAGTTGCTTGGTATGGGAACCGTTTTTTTTTAATTTTTGCTTCTCTTTTTGTAAAAAATCGATGTAAGATAAACTTTAAAATAAAGCAATAGGGAAGTTTAGTTTATTTAATACTCCGTTCGTTTTGCAGAAAATAATTTCCGGAGAAACATTTTTCAGATTTTCTAGCATTCGTTTCACGAAAAATAATTTCCTCGAGGAAAATGTTTTCCATTAAAGGAAATTAAGTCTTCTAAATAAGAGAAATATTTTTTCATTTTTTAAAAAGGAAAATATTTTCCTTACTTGATTTATCTTATTTCACACATCTACAAATCTTCATTTCCTCCTCCCCTTTCTTCTTCTTCTTTTCTTTTTTTTTTATTCAAATGATTTTTTAATTTTATTTTTCTTCTTTAATTCGAATTATTTTTAATTTCATTTTTCTTTTCTATTTCTTTTCTTTTTTTCATTTTTATTTATTTTTATTTTTATTTTCTTCTTTTCGACTAGTCATTGGCCGTTCTTGGCGAACCTCGAGTTTGTTGATCTCAAGCTCGCGTTCTGCACTTTTACTTATTATTTTCTTTATTTACCCTACCCTGCAGTTGTATATCACTCAAGTAAAGGGCTTTACATGCTTTGCTTCTTTTTTCTTTTGTTTATTAGAACACAAAAGACACACGAAGAAAACAGGTCATTCAACTGGAAGATTCTTATAAGGGCTGTACATGCTTTGCTTCTTTTTAAAATTCATACGAACATTTTTTTTAGAGTAGATGAGTGTTTGGTGACAATGAGGAAACAAAGATATGAAGCAAGTTTGCGTGGCTTTAAAGGCAAGTTCATATTTGATGAATTTATAGGTCAGTAAATAATGCATGCCTAAGTGGTGAAGTCTTAGAAAATATTTTTCTTCCTGAACACCGGAAAATGTTTTTCGAAACATTTTCAAGTTTTAACCGAACACTAGAAAATATTGTCATTTTCCTAGAAAATGATTTTTAGGAAAATATTTTCCGGAAATGGTCCATTTTTCACGAAACGAACGGATCTTAAGAATAATAAATTATCTCATTCCAACTTAAAAAAAAAAGGGGTTCTAACCGGTTCTGAGTGGGTGGGTCCAAAACTCAAGAGGCTGAAATCTACCCGCATGGTATTGGTTCCAGAAATGTTGAATCAGGAACTGGATCCATTTCCATTGGAATAGAGAAATGGACCTGTTTTTATGGGCACTCCGATCAACTGGACTGCTCGCACAGCCGTAAGGGTGACCACGTTTAGGGGAAACTGCTGGTCCGGGCCACAAGTCCATTTGCCGGAAAGAACGAGAGGAACAAAAGAGTGAGCCCATATATATGCGTGAGGCCCAAAGCCCGAACCAGTAGGCCCAGCCCAATGATGTGTGCTTCCATGGCTTACTCCATTTTCAGCTTTGACGCATTAGAACCCACTTCTCCCTCAAATCTGAGGTAAATCACAATACAAACTCAGCCTAATGATCTAGCTGTCATCCACGCACTCGATCGCCGCCCGCTGCCGGGGAGAGAATAACACAGCTCACCGGCACCACCTACTGAGGCGGCTTGCCTCGACGTGCCGCCAACATAGTCGAAGGTGGCCCAAGAGGCCCTGCCGACCGCGAATTGAACCTCACGCAAGATGTTGTCCAGGGTCAACTTAAGACCATGGCATGATTAGTGGAAGTGGACTAGCGCAAAATTCGGAATTGGATAGTTAATTTCCGAGAGGTATCTTTTGGGGAAATTCTGCGACAGATTTTGTTGTGCACTTCACGAAACAATGAAGGCGATAAAGAAAACGAAAACAATTGATGGTAGGAAGTGGAAGTATGATTGGTGCTTTTGGCTGTTTTTTGGATAGGTAGGGGCCTTCCCAAATTGGTTGTTGAGAGGGAAACTAAACATTATTTGTTGAATCAATGGCAGAAAAATGACTCGAATTGTCACTAAAATCCGGTCCGATATGCATGTCATCCATGGACTGTTAGATTGTTCAATGTTATTGCATTCGGTAAATGTTCAATCTAGTACCTGAATTATATGAAAATGGTCAGCGTCGTCCTTCTGTCAATTCAAGTTAATTGATTATGCTGATATGACTTATAACTCGTTAAGTTTGAACACTGGATAATAAAAGAAAATTTACATGTGGATTATCTATATAAGATATTTATCTTGAATGAAGATACAATAATTCACATCATCATATAACGATGGACATGTTAACACCCTTTTTTTTTTCTTAAGTGGATGAATAAAAAAAAAAAAAAAAAAAAAGACATGTCAACTCATCATTTTTAAAAAACCAACTCAACATATCATAATCTATATCATCAAATTGATTTGTCATTTTAGCAAATGGAAAGACCACGCTGGACATTGATCAATAGTTCATGGATTGCATTGAATAAATTAAATATTTAGAGATGGCATTACACACTGGGTTAAAGTTGAATGACTATTTGTGTCATTCAATCATAAGTGAATTTATAACATCTCTACTAGAATTTGCGATCAATTGGAGAGATTTTAAATCATTTGTAAATTAAATTGACCATTTTCATCCTTTATTTAAATCATATTTTATCAAGCTAGAGATGATGAAATTAGGGACAAACATCCACTTGAAATTCCCACGATCTGCTTTTATGAACAACTTTCTTTAAATAAGTCAAGGTTCATCTATTAGAAACTAATCGCTCTTCACCAATATATGTATGTACACAAAAAAGAAATCGATTCCATACTTATCAAAGCATCAAATCTAATATGCATGCCTAACCATCTTGATTGTGAGTTTTTCACAAAATTTGCTAGATATTCCTCGTATGAGCTGTGGAAATATTATCGAGCGTTGCTCGACAATGGATTTTATATGCTCTTTATATTCATGTAGTCTCCGTTGGTTTATTAACTTAAGTTTTTGGGTTGGAATTTCTAAGATTGTATTAGAGCCAGTGCTATCTCTTTCATGTATGTGCATCCACCCATCAGTCAAATTCCACGTGCCACTCCCGATCCGTTTGCAAGTGAGAAGAGAGTGTCGAAATATTGTCCAGTATCGCTTAACAACAGGTCTTATAATTTTTTTATGTTCATACGGACTCTCTTCATATATTAATTTAAGTTTGCGAGACGTGTCAAAGGGGTAATTGGGATGCTACGAAAATCTCGACATGAAGGGCTGATTAATTAGCTGTCCTTTTCAGCACATTATGCTGCTGCTGCTGTATGTGCTTTGATTTCTTGCTGTTCACATTCTCCTCCTTGACTCTATGGCTCCTAAGCTTGCCTGAAATTGCATGGTATTGGTCCTCTCTTAATCAAACCATACTTTATGTATATTATATTATAATGGTTACGTCAACCGAATCACATTCCTTCAGCTTTATTCCACTGATTTTGCCGTTGACACAGCTAGGGAAATCAAAGCCGGCATTACCGTATTCATTAATGCATTAAAGCAAAATCTTTTTTTTTTCTATTAATGTGAACGCGCTTTGTAAAGGTTGAGGATATTTTACAAAAAGAAGATCTTTTTATTTTTATATTAGAAAATCTTTTTATTTAAAAAAAAAAAAAACACGCCACTTATGCCTGTATCTCAATAAGTCTATCATAAACCAAATCTTACGCGCATGTGGATAGAATAAATCAAAGTTCAAAAGGTTTATTCTTAAAGTATTTTTTTTTTCTTTTTTTTTTGCTTTTATGGCGAGAGAATTTGGCTTAAATAGGTCGGTTTCAGATAGGTGAAATGTCTCGGTTATTTAGGTTTCGTATGAGTTTTTGGGGGAAAAGTGTTAAAAAAGTCCTAAAACTTTTGCATTTGTGCTAATTTAGTTATAAACCTTTTTTTTATGTCAATTTAATCATAAACATTTTTAATCGGTGACAATTTAATCTTTTCCGATTAATTTTGGCTGGATTTTGCTGATTGGGCGTAGGTTGGCCGACATGGCCGATCACACGATCAATGCTAACGTAGACAATTTTTAATAATATTTTAATATTTTTGAATTTTTTCTTTTTACTTTATTTTTTCTTTTTCCCTTCTCCCCCTTCTTTCTCCAACTGGTCGCCAGACCTTGACTAGCCAAAGGCGACGGTGGGTGAGGCTCTAGTCTTCTCTAGTACCCGTGAGGGTGGCCTTGTGCTAGGCTAACGAGGGTCAAGCCTCACCGGCCACTGGTGAGGCTCGAGCCCTTGCTAGTGGACGTGAGGGCAGCTTTGCCTGGGCAGTGAGGCTTGCCCTCATCAGATTCGGCAAGGGCGAGCTTGAGGGCGAGCCTCACCAACTCGGTGTGAGGCCACCCTCACGGTAGAGCCTTGCTAGCCATTGTCTCTGGCCGATCGTTGAAGGAGGAGGAGAAAAAAAAAAAGAAAAGGGAAAAGAAAAAAAAAAAAAAAAAAAAATATTATTAAAAGTTATCTACGTTAGCACTGATCGTGCCATGTCAGTCGACTGGCACCTAGTTAGCAAAATCCGACCAAAATTAGCCGAAAATGACTAAATCGGCACCAAGTAAAAATGTTTAGGATTAAGGTGGCATCAAAAAATGGTTTAGGACTAAATTGATACAAATACAAAATATTTAAGACTTTTTTAACACTTTTCTTGTCGGTTTGGTTTGAAAAGTTCACGATAAAAAACCTATCAAAATGTGGATCCATGTGGTAATTGACAAAGCATGTAAACGGCCCCTCATTGACTTTTAAATAGGAAATGAGAATTTGACCACAAATTCAAAAGTACATAACCCGGAGACAATCGCGGCTAGCAATGTAAAACAACACTAAACTGTAAAGATAACAGGAACATAAGATTGACCAATTTGTGTTCATTGATTGATTGGCGATGTCTATTATTAATTAACAACGGTTACAACAAAAGCTAACACATTTTCTGTGACTCTTAAAATTCAGCAACATGCATTTACTAAGCAAACCCACTACTTCAACAGCTAGTTTCCACTCTTTCGTCCCCGACATCGACACTTACTTCTCCAACTTATGGCTCCACTTCTCGATAGTAACAACGGCCTACGTTTTTCGACCTTCATAGTTAGTGGTCTCCGTGATCTATAGGTCCACCACAACACGATTATGTCGGTCTTACTTCTCCATAACCATGTCAATTTACCCAAGCGAATTGCATTAGAAATTATCAGACCAATTACTTAAGCAGTTGCCTGGCAATTAGCCTATCATAATTTGTGTCGATCCTGGTCCTCTTGTTAATCAAATCGAGCTTCATCTGCCAACACTCATGTCTCAGGACTTAATAATCGCTTGATTTTGCTGTCGACGATTACTTAGTCATCTTATCGACAGTCTATATTTATCAACTAAGAGCCCATGACGCTCGCCCAAATTCCGCCATGTATTGCTCGGTCTCTCTTAGTCTGAGTCGTCGGTCAGGAACTCGGGCATTTTTTTTTTTTTTTAATGTCAACAGAGTCGGAAGACGATTGTCCCGGCGAAGACCCAACAAGGACGCCATGATAAAGTTGTCGTCACAGGATTGTATTGGAAGGCTTACCAAAATCAATTTCGTTTACGGGGAAGAGCCAAGCAGGGAGACGACAAGTCGTCCAAGGTGGGGAAATTTGTTGTAGCAGTTGAGAGAGAGTGCGTGTTCGTGTAATAATGACACCGACGTGGGTGGTGGGGAGTGCTGCTGTCCGTGTTTGACGCCTTCTCCTTCAATATTTATTCTCCTCCTACGTACGCAAAGAGGAACGCACGAATCGTGAAGAGATCGAGCGATAACGACCAAGGCAAGGCAAGTTTGCGTGAGGTGTCCCCTTTCCTTTTTGCCTGCGTTCATGCCGTCAACCCCGTCCCCCTCACGCAAACCCTAGGATAAAGATTATAGGGAGGGAAATGAGTAGAGCTCGAGCTTGAGTCGATTTGTATATTTCGTGGCAATGATGATCAAGGCTAACATGATAGGACAGCATGCATAGTTTCTGAAGATTATATGGAGATGGGGTTCATAATTACATTCTAGGGTTTGGTGTGATCGAGACTTAATCGTGTATAGTGAGATAGCTAGGGCGTTTTGTCCCTTAGGAAACTGCAGTCGAGCTAGATTGAGCTTCAACAGTTTGTTGCTAAGCGATGCCAAAATTGAAGAATGACTCGATTCTAAACTCAAATTCTTGACCTAGTACAATCTCATATATGTTTAAGCTTGAGCTCGAACTCTGCATAGTTATTGAAGAGTGCACCTCAATGTAATAGTTGACCTTGAGGCCTAATTAGAAATGTGCGTGTAAACTGAAAAGATGATAATATCATACTTATCTTTATTCGAGACAATGTGCATAGTATTGATTCAATATACTCGATGAGGCTTTGCAAGTTGCTCGAGTGAAGTAGAAGGAATCTCAAGCTAGTCTTGATTTGGCATTTGATCTATGTGAACTTGACTTGATTATCTAGTCACGGCAATTGAACTATTGCAATTAGCTAGGCTTGTTGTGACTAGAGCCCCATCCCATTTGGTATTACCAAATAAAAGCTCAAGTCATCTTGCTACCCATACCACTCCTAAAATCAACGGTAGCCATAGTGGTAAAGGTTACCTTATACGCAACTCACCTATATGAATTTGTTGTGAGCTAGCGTTAATTTCTTATAAGAATCAATATGTAAAATTGGCTTTCCAAGATTTCATATGACCAACAACATTTGATCTTTTAGGATGAAATCTACAAAACAATGTACTCATAGTCACATTTAAACAGCAAAGATTAATGAGGGCAGACAAAAAAATTCAAAGTTATCAACCGGGCAAGACAATTTTGCTTTAGCCCATCATCCTTGACTAATCGATTAAACCTAGTCCGAGGTCTGGCAAAACCAAAGTGCCCTCCTTCCTTGAGAAACCAAATCACGATACTAGAATGTTACGGTCGAGTGGTCAAAACTATAATCATTTGGGCTCTTGTGTAAATATAATGTCCCGACAAATTTTGAGTTCAAACGGTGGTCAAAATGATATGACTAGAATAATTTAGAAGAAAGAGAACAAATCAGATTCCAGCGCTGCAATCCGTACCCATTCCAACTTCTCAGGCATTCATTGATTGCCATGCCTTTTTACCTAAAATTACAAGAATGTCTTTGTTTAGAGAGTCCCGATACCTTTTCATCTTAGGCAGATACAAGAATAGTAAAAAGTGCTGCCCCTGCCTATAAAAAATAATGATTTCATATCGTTGAGACTCTAAGTTAGTGATGTGAGCCTAGTGTTTTGGCTCATTGTATGAATCACGGAGGATCGAACTGATTGATGAGGCACGTGGGAGTGGGAAGGTGAGGGAGTGGGTTATGCAGACAGATCCAAAATCATGCAAGCCACATTCCGAATCATGATGCAAGAGAACCCCATTCTGAAAGTGCCAATTCGTATCATCACATCGTGCTCTCTCCTTGCGAACGAGGAGTGAAGAAACAGTCATTCAAGACAGTGACATGGCATGCCCATGATGTGCTTTTGCAATGATCGAAATAGCGAAAAAGGAGCCAATCGCAGATCCAATTCGGTCCTGGAAAATTCAACTGCTTGACCGAATGATGGCCATTGATGAGTCCAACACACTAGCCCATGGACAAACGGGATGGATTGATTGATTGATTGATGGATGGGGAGGGGCCTCCACTAAGTTTCCTCAAAAGAAGAGCTGGAGGAGGAGTGGGGGTCCCAATCTCACCATCATGCGGTGCTAAAGCCAGACAATGGATTGTTCCAACACTTGTCAAGGGAAAAAGCCTTTAAGATAGCCGGATGCAAAGATCGAAAAGAATGAGATGGAGGAAAATAAAAATACTTAATCTTTCTTCATGAGATTATTCGAAGGATAAGGAAGGAGAAAGTGTTAGAAGATGAGGAGGCTCCCCATTTGGAGGAACCTCATGATTGATTTTTGGACAATGTGGGAAGAGTCCATTTGCTAATGTTGCGACTTACTAAACTGTTGTTGGGGGTACTTTCTTGTCCCTGTGTTTCACTATGCATGACTTAAGCATGTCTTTGATTTTCCACGCAATGGAGAAGTTAATAGAGAAGAAAAAGGGAAAAAAGAAGAAGCTAGTTATGGTCTCGAGTATGGTAATTCTCTCTAAATGAAGATAAACTATCTTATTGTATCAAAAAGTGTAAAATTAACCTAACCATCTATATGAAAAGATCATAAAATTGCATTTTGGTTTATTGTTGGAAAGTGACTATTAATTGCTCACATTTTCATTCTTCATGTACTCTCTATCTTGAGCCATTATGGATTTTTAAAAGTGGAAGGAATTGTTGCACCACAATGACAATTAGGTATATTCAACAATAAAAAATTGTAATCTTTGGTACATTCTTTTTTGTGGTATATTTACTCAATACTTAAAAATGAAAACATTACCTATTAAGTATGTTAAGTATATACTTCGAAAGATGCTCATTAACAAAATTCCTGTTCCTCGTTAGAAATGGATTATGAGTTGTTTACTTATAGTTTGTTTTGTTTTTTTGTTTTTAAACAAGTGGATAGTAGAAAGCAAGAAGAGGACTAAAATTCTCATCTTGGAATAAGCAATTAAAAAGAAGAGAGAGATGTGGAATTGTTTAAAACACTATTGAAATTAGGGGTCAACATTTCTAGTTCAACTTTGGAATAGGATGGAACCTGCCTAGTAGTGATTCCCAAGTTGGTATCATTGATTTTAATTGGGAACTAGTTCAACCCAACCAGTTCAGTCTTCAGTTCGAAGGTTGGAATTGTTAGTTCTATCTAGGAATCGATTTAATCAAATCCAATTTCCAATTTGAACCGATTTTGAACCCTCTTTGAAAAAAAAATGTTATTGCACCCATTGAGAACTAAACCGTGATCTTCAAGATGAAGAAATAGGAACATAACCACTTTCCAACAATTATTTTTATATTGAAATTGTGCAACTTTTATGAACTAGCTGTTCTAGAACAGACTGGTTCAAGTCCTAGTTCCAATTTTTTGGAATTGGGGTAATAAGGTCGATAAATACCAGTCTAAAATCGGAAATTAATCCATCATGAAATTGATTATCTCAAATTGAAATATCTCGTATAATGTGATTGAGTGTGAAAGTACAGCGAATCATTTGACAAAAGCGAGCCTGCTTTGAGTATTAATTTGAGTCATCCTCAAAGGTAATCTAGTTTCAAAAGAAACTAATAACTAACCCTAACTTTGGTGCTGAGAATGGTGATGTAATCTTTTCTGGAAAAAGATATCCTATATTGGCGTGATGTCCGGATTTAAAAACTAAAGTGGTTCAGTGGGTATCTTGAGACTTTTAATTAAGATGGACTAATCCTATTATTTTATGGAAGATTAGACAAGGATCTCAATGTGGCAGATCAAAGATATGCTTTTAATTACTTGGAAATCACAGCAACAACAACCCACTCCATTCATTCCATCTATATATAAATATATATTTCTTCAACCAATGAGCTCATTTCATGCAATATTCCTTTGTGTCCCTCCACAAAGGAGTCAAAGCTTTTCTAAGGAAAGAATTATGGGGAAGTGAGCCTCGTCTATCTTTTTTTTTTTTCTCCCTTGGTGTGCAGAAATTTAAATGCTTTCAATCTCTATATTTTATTATACTTATATATATATATATATAGTTTTACTATCATTACCTAGCTGTGAAAATTCAATTTGGTTTTATGCTTTTCTTCTATGAAATTTATTTTGAATCTTGATTCTTTTTCTCTCTTTACTCAATTTTCTTCTACTCTTAAAATCTTCACAAATTTTCCTTTCTAATGTATACCTTTGTCATCTCACTTTCAACAAACTCTTGATGATCACATTAAGTGTTGAACTCATCGTTGCTTATATTTTCTTTGGTTCTGAGCATATTCAAATTGGTTGAAAAAATGATACTTCACTCTCTTACTTTGCCAAATATGCACACAATAAGAATTGCTAGTATAAATTTTATCTTAAGTATGGAAACCTAAGTCGTGAATTTTTTTTTGTCTTTTTATTGTTCTTTTCGTTTTGGGCCTGTGTAAATTTTTGAGTAAGCTTTTATATCAATTCATTTTTTGCATAATAATGGAAAAATACGGGAAATGTATGTAGTTCCTAATTTGTTTGACAAGCCAACAAGCATATGTATTGCAATCTGATACTAAATTTGTCACACCCTAAATTTATATTCAGAATTTAGGGAATGACTGTCCATCCTTTATAAAATAAAGGACAAAGCCTCTAACCAAAATAAACCATTTTAGACTATATATAGCTTAACAAAACTTTTCGTTGAATGAAAATTGTACCAAAATCTAATGTAACATGCATTTTCCAAAACTAGAAATTGATAGATCCCAGTTTAATAATTTGTTCAAACGGAATTAAAGTCCCATCTCATCACCCGAAATGGCTCTCCACATGCAACTTTTCTTGTGTTCATAATCTAAATGGTAACTAAAAGAGGGTGAGCAAATCAGAGCTCAGTAAGCGACAACCACCACTTCTATTGGATCAAGTAATGAACAATGCAGCTTTAGAAACGAATATGTATTCACATGTATCAAGACAATAACATTAATCACTTTTCCCAATTAGCAAGCATAATGCATATTTTCTCATGAGCAATAAATAATAAATTATTCACCACATCATAACCATATAGTATAGCAAGCCTATATGTACCAAATTCGAAATGGTCATGTCACAAAAGCCCTACGATCACACTTCAGTAGGTAACAAGATTCCAAAATTATAATGGCTATGGTAAAGTTTCGAACATGACACAAGCTACTATTTAGTGTCTAAAAGTCATGTCGGCCATGATTAAGCTCCGAAACAGGACTAATCCTTGTACATATTTATCCCTTTCCTATGCCTAATCACTTAGAAATTCAATATCCAAATCCTAGCTCAGCCATCGCCACTCCAATGCTTACCATTGCCCCTATCGACTCCACAATCTCGATGGAAAGACTCGGATTTGTGGGTAGTTGAGATTAGGGTTTGTAAGAGACTTGAAGCATTCCGGTTTTCTAAGAAGGCAATTAGGCTTTGAATTCCTCCCAAAGTCGCAAATCTGTACATTCTAACACAAAAAGTTTTAAATGATGACATTATAATAGTATAAAATGGTTTCTTATGCTCTATGACATTGATTCTTTCCAATCCAACCTAGCGGAGAAAGAAAAACAGCAGCGGTGCATAACAGAAGACCTGGAAAAAAAGAAATAAAAAGAACTTTCAACTTGACTGAGAAAAAGCAAATCGAGATGAGCACATCGTAATTGATGAACAGGTCAAAATCGGTTTTTAAGGATTTTTTGGAATCGTCAGTTTCTCACATGCAAAAAAGCGGGTTTGTCCATCCTCTTTTTCTCTGTTCGTGTCCATCTTACTTTTACAAAGATATATCAGCAGTCACCTCCACTAACCACGCACAGATCCTTCACTCTTGACCCGTTTTTGTTCCTTTCTCCAAGCTCCTGGTGAGTTCTTTAAACTAATAGATGGTGCTCAACCGAGAATAATCAAAACAGA
Organism: Eucalyptus cloeziana; assembly: GCA_014182715.1. NCBI lineage: Eukaryota > Viridiplantae > Streptophyta > Magnoliopsida > Myrtales > Myrtaceae > Eucalyptus > Eucalyptus cloeziana. The sequence goes on from CM024637.1 coordinate 11,108,834, forward strand.
CTCAAATTCTGCTAGTACAAATTAAAAAACCAAGCCATAAATAGCCAAAGAACAAATTCTCTCCATAGTGAACATAAATCATATTCCCCCCGACTTAGTTACACGAATCCATATACCAATGCCATGAAAAGAAAACTCTCCAAGACCATAATAATATTTCATACAATTCCTCATTTGTATCCCACAAAACTAAAACTCAGCACCACCAGTGTATTGTATGGGAAAAATTTGACAAAGAATCTTATAACCTAAAAAGTCGTCGTCGTCATCAAGAAGCTAATTCCAAACTTTCAATTTTGAAACACAGAAGCAACTGAACATGTGAAGAAAGAGCTCATGGAGGAGGGCCAAATCCTGGAAGATGGGGCAAGTGGTGATGATCGGATGGGCGATTAACATTCAGACCGATTCTGTTACTCTCGCCGCCACCGTGACCGCTAATACCAGCGCTCGTGCTTCCACTCCACAAGTTACCATGCTGATGATGTACATGTGAAATACTAGGGCTATTATTGTTACTGCTACTACTACCGGTATTAGCATTACTGCCCATGCCGAAGCCGTGACTCCAATCGCTTTGAAGAAACTGTGCTTGTTGATGAATCTGCTGGTGGTGGTGAGAGCTACTTAAGGAAGCCAAACCTCCAAATCCTTGGAAAAAGCCCAAATTGTTGCTGCTGTTGTTGTTACTTGTTGTAGCACCCCCAATGTTGAAGGGCTGGCTCTGGTTGATAGACTGAACTGCAGCCAAAGAGGACAAGAACCCACCTCCCGGATAGAACGAGTAACCCAGAGGCCCCTCCCCGGTCGCCGCGGCCGGCGGCGGGGCCAGATTCCCTCCGGCAACGTCCCTGAGGCTTGGAGGCAGGACCTGCAGGGATGAGTGCGGGAGGCTGTCGCCGGAGGAGGCGGAGGCGGATGTGGAGGAGGAGGAGGAGGAGGACTTGGAGCGCTTGGCCTTCCGGCAGCCGCCGCCGACGGGGACGTTCCTTAGGGTTCCGCCGTGGGTCCAGTAGCGGCGGCAGGTCTTGCAGAAGTAGCGGGGCTGGGAGAGGCTGTAGTTGTTGTAGTAGCAGAACTTGGTGTTCATGGAGTCGCAGCGAGGGCACTTCTGGGGTTGGTGGTGCGGCGGCGGCTGTTGCTGTCCGTCCGATTGGGCCGGCCTCGATGTCGGCCTCCGGTCCGCCGGCGGCGGCTTGCTCTCTTGCTCCATGCTTTTCTCGTGATCGTCTCTCTCCTCTCTCTCTCTCTCTCTCTCTCTCTTCGATTTCTTGTTCAGGGTTGGTCTTCTGGGGTCTCCCTTTATAGCTGAAGACGAAGATGACGATCAACGTGTCAGCGGATGAAGAATTTCGCACCAAATGTCTTGCTTTTCTTCTTTAACCTTCTTGAGAGAATCTGGGTAATTCAATACACAGAATCACTCAAGCAAAAGTTCCAGATCACACCCAACAAAACCATAACCCATAAATCTCCAAAATCTGATAGCTCAATTAAGAAGAGAGAGAGGGAAAGGGAGAGGGAGAGAGTCACCTGGTTTTAAGGAAGAAGGTGTCTGACGTGGCCAAAGTTTCTCGCGAGGTATGTGTCTTAAAAATCAGCGAGAAGCGAGTGAATAAAAGAGTGGTTTTCAGGAGAAGAACTCTCTCTCTCTCTCTCGACAAAAGAACGAGTGTATGAATGAACAAGCTATAAAAAAAACCCTAAACACCTAAGCAAAGCTAAAGACTGAGTCAAGAACAAGCGTCAAAAAGAAAGAATCCAACCGAAAATTCAACCGCTATCTCAAGGCGCACATAGATAGAGAGAGAGAGAGAGAGAGAGAGAGAGAGAGAGAGAGAGAGAGGAGAAGGAGGAGGAGCAGAAGAAGAAGAAGAAGAAGAAGAAGAAGGAACAAATAGAGGAGATGCCGTCGATCAGTTGTGACGAGGTACGTGTTGCAGGCGACTTGTATAGAAGATATGGACTGGGTTAAGATGCAGGGATTGAGAAATCTTGGTGGACGAGAGGGGCTGAGGCCAAGGCGGCGTCAGGGCGGCGCGTGCGGGTGGTCTTTAAGCGAGGCTGCCGGTGGAGGAGGAAGGTGGTGGCTTTGTCAGTACTCCGACCCAAGCGACCCTCCTCTTCCCTCTCTCTCTTTCTCTCTCTCTCTGTCTCTCTCATTCCACTTTCATGTCTCCTTCCTCCAACAGTGAATAGTGATGAATGTCTGCGTGCCTATCTCCTTTCCTCCTCTACAGTCTCTACTGACTCCTAAGTCTTCCATACTCCATAAAATTATTGATTTTTCAGTTCGTCCTGACATCATTCGGTGCCACTTGGGGAGGTCAAGTTTCACTGTTGTTCTCGATAACCCATGGCGCCCCCCCGATCCCCTCGAAATGACGGTCGTGTCCTGGAGCTCGTGCTTGGCTTTTGATTGCCCTAGGATACCTACAGAGTTGCCGTGCGGTATGTATTACCGGTTTTCTAAAGTTTCTATCCGAGGTTGGTTTCCTCTTCTAAAAGGTGGCGAATAGGAGTACTTTTAGGAATGTTTTCATAAAGAATAACTTATATTAATGGTGATGTGATGAGCATCATTTGTAAGGTTAGATAAGAAAGATGACGGGTCCATCCAAAATTCCTCCATATTGAGAGATGACACAATCAAATAGTTGAAATGACCCTTAGAGAGTTATATACATCGAAATGCGCAACAAATGTCAAATGACCTAATTGCAAAAGTATTTAAATAGTATGAGACATAAGCTTGTCAATATCGTCTTACACATTTGGGACATTTCTCTTAGTTTGAATTTTGCCTTACTAAACTTATCCCAAATTCTTTCCTTAAATGATTATGTTCGCTTCTATTGGATCCTCATCTTTCCCTAAATGATTACTAAACTTATCCCAAATTCTTCCCCTAAATGATTAGATTCGCTTCTATTCGATTCTTATCTTTCCCTAAAGGATTAGGCTCGCTTTTATTGGATCCTCATATATGAACTTCACCTATTCTTAGATTATAATATCTATCGAATTAAATTGTCTTTCAATTTCAATTCATGTCACAAAATCTATTGAATTGAATCGTCTGTCTTTCAATTTCAATTCGTGGCGAACCAATCTCATTTATGTCAACTTAAAGCTCTCAAATGATCGAGTCAAAATGTGATCAGCTGTATGCTTAATTCACAAGCTCCTCTTTCCTCTCACGATGTGGTTGGGGCATCAGTAACTACATGATAGGCAAACCGAAAGCGACAAAAAAAGGACGAAAGGTGGTACGAGAGTGCTTTGACCGGTTGACCCCACCTAGAGCAGAATGGCGCTATCGTCTTTTCACGAGGTGCGCTAGGCTTTGGGATGAGGAGTTGTTGCAACTCCCCGCAAATTCAAACGTCACCCCTCATTCCCGACCAAGAATTCTGATAAATTCCCCATTAGACAGTTTCCTCAGCGTCCTAGTTACCTAAAAGAACGTGGATTAGAGCAAGAACTGACGTGGAAGACTTCTGCCATAGCGGATAAGAGTCTTGAACTGAAAATGCGAGTCAACGTTCGAACTCGGCACTCGAAGGTAGGATCGAAACAGCACCAAGCACTGAGGCAAGGGGATCTAACCCCCTTCGCCTCCCCGACCCCGGTCGGATCCTAACTACTGAGCTGAGAATACAAATTTATCCGCTCCGGTCATCGGATTCTCCTCTTCCGGTGCTCGATTGAGGATCTCCGTTCGAAGTGGATTTAGACCATCAGGAGCATTCGTGGTGATGAGATTGCTCAACAAACTCAATTGAGCCTCTTCGGGTACAAGCCCAACCCCTTCCAAGTTCCAACCCACGACCAGTATGGGCTCAAGTCACCCTCATCCTCATTTCTTGTAATTTCCAACTAAATCAACAGTTTATTTCAATGGGATAAGAAGAAAAAGATGAAATTTAATACGTGCTCTTACTCCCTTCATGTTCATCGTGGTAAGGGCATCTATGCTAAATTTACAGTTACCCAAATCAACTTATAAATGGGAAATTGCAAACTATTTGTCTCATTACATTAAAATTATAGGCTATAGATGGAAAATTGCTAATATACTGTTATTGCATTTTAAGTAAACCGGTGACAATTGTCGAAGTATCGAATTTCATTTTCTCCAAAACAGATAGTAATGACAAAAGCACACTCTTAAACATAATTTACCAAGTTGGAAAATGGATGATGGGTCGACACTTATTCACTCACCCCAAGAGGCTCATCTCATGTCTCTCCAAAAACAACAGAAGATCGAATTCATCATCTCATAATACAGGAGGATTAGGGTTAGCACTCCCTTAATACTTCTTCTTATCATCGCTATCTCCGACCTTCCTCACTCTGATAACACCCTCGTCCACCTTCGTCCCTCTCTTGAAGTCGTCGTCCTCGTCGTCCGAGGAGGTCCCGACGACCGTGTCCTTGATCTTCTGGGTCGTCTCCTTCGCTTTACCCCACGCCCCCTGCGCCGTCTCCTTCGCCTTCTCCCCTATGTTCTGCACCACCTCCGCCGCCTTCGCGCCCCCTTGCTTCGCCTTCTCCATCACAGTCTCTGCCGCGCCTTCTGTCCTATCCGCTGCTTCCCATGCCGTCTCCTTCACCTTCTCCTTCCCTTCCCTTGCCTTCTCTGCGGCCTTCTCTGCAGCGTCCTCTGTCTTCTCCTTGGTCTCGTGCGTGTACTCCTTGGCCTTCTCCTTGGCGCTCTGGGCCTTCTCCTTGGCGCTCTGAGCCGTCTCCCTTGACTTCTCGGCGGCCATCTCCGCAGCGGACTTGGTCTTCTCCTTGGCGCTGTGCGCGGTCTCCTTGGCGCTCTCAGCCACCGACTCCGCGGTTCCCTTGGTCTTGTCCTTCATGGCTTGCGCCGACTCCTTGGCCTTCTCCTTCATCTGCTCAGCTTTCTCCTTTGCCTCTTTCATGGCTTTTTCTGCCTCCTCAGGGAGCGGTTCATCGGTCTCGTTCATAGACTCCTTGGACCGGTACGCCATGTCGGCCCTCGAGTCTCTTGGCGGGTCTCGGTTCTTATCAACCTAATACCAATACGAAGGAAGAAAACAGAAAAAAATAAATAAATAACCAATGATAAATTCTTATGCAAGTACCAAGAGAGTAACATACAATATCCACTCGATTACCTCATCAGAGTACTTGGAAGCATGAGAACTGAAGGAGATCCTGGAGAGCTTGCGAGAGGACCCGAGAGAGGCTAAGGATGGAGACTGAGGGAACGCTCTCGCGAGGTTGAAGATTGCAGTTCTGACTATGGACATCGCGGCCATTGCTAGGGTTTCGTTTCTTTTGCTCTCTCTTCTCTCTCTGTGTTCCGTGCGTTTTTCTGCTCGATATTTGCTCTCTTGGCTGACACAGGAGTCATCGTCCATGGCCACATGCCAGGTTATATGGAGGAGGTTGACGCAGTGGCTTCGGTGTCGGATCGACACGTTGGCTGCCCTAAGGACAGGTGTAAGAAGGTGTTCTTCTCGGTGTAAGCATTTTCCTTTATAATATGTCTAAATTTTTCTTTATATTTGGAATTATCCAAGAGTAGAAATTAATACCATGTATGTGGAAAGGGGGCAGGGTTACCGATTCCGGCACCGGCTACTGTCGCCGGAGGGGCCGAAGAACAAAGTTGGCCCGGAGTACTCAGCGTTGACTCGACTATGCAGCTTGAGAGCCCTTCGATTATTTAATTTGTCGAAGTCAAGGTTGTCGATGCTTAACTTGATGGGCTCACGAGCTTAATCCAGCTTTTATTTTAATATGAGCATAGTTTGACAAAAAAGATATTAAAACAACAACATACCTAACATACCAATAAAGTGGGTAAATATTCGATTCAAGCTTTTCAAGATGTGCTCGAAGGTTAATTCAGTCATAAAGAGACTGCAGTCCGATTAAGTCTGAGTGTACGCCAAATTTCTTTTAGTGAAGAACTTCAATATTGATGTCCAAACCGGTAAACACCTCAATCAAGATACAAGAAGGAAAAGAAGGCTTCCATCACCGAGTTTTTCTTTGAGGATCCCGTACTGAACTACATGTATCATTCCTATCACCATGCCCGATACTTTATAAACAGAAGAAAATGGAAGAAACAAAATCTCAATTCGGGAAATTGCCTGAAAACGGAAGAAAAATTTAATGTCGAAAGATGAATTGGTGCTTCTTTCCGCTACTCTCGCTGGTGAAAATGAGGGACACTAACGATGACATTGGTCGACAAGGTCTCGTTCTAGAACTCCGACGATGAATGCAAATTGCTCGGCAATCTTCTCAATGATGTGTTAAAGAGAGAAGTTGGAGAAGAGTTCACGTGAAAAAAATTAAGAGGAATCGAATTCAGGTTACTCTAGAAAAAACCAACGACTTAGCGTATTGATTTGTTTCGCCCTACACGATTGTGAGTTGTTGATGCGACTAGCACGAATTACCTAGAGGGAGTAAATAGGTGATTTTATAAAATCTTGACAAAATAATGTGGCATAGAATGAGTCAAGATCAAAATTTGAATAAAGATAAGATTCTGGAATAGGGTTCATAATCGGTTAAGAAGTAGAATAGATTTTAGAGGCAATAGCGAGTGTGCAAATGGACTAGGGTACGTTTGGTTCAGCTTTTTCAAGGGGCTTTCAGTTTTCAAAGCCTTTTGGTGAAATATTGGGGTGTTTGGCGAGCCTATCCAAGGGGCTTTTAATCAAATGTTGGCATTAAAAAAGCTGAAAGCCCAATACTGATAGGCATTAGTTTTGAGTTTTCAGCATTTGGTCAAATATTGAAACTACTTTTTTGCTCTAAAACTACTATCGTAAATTTTTTAGTTTTTCGATTTTACCTTTCATTGTTCCAATACTACTCTTACCTTCACTAGAGTTGGCAAAGAGTTTAATATTTTTTAATAAAAGATAAAAATGAAATCCAAAAGCCCTTTATAAAGAATAGATTTGTCAAATACTCTTTACGCAAAAATAGTTTTGTAAATAATTTTTTACCAAACATAATTTGCATTTCCTCAAAACCCTTTAGGCCAAAGATATTTGTATTTTTCCAAGGCCCATTCCCAAAACTGAACCAAACACAACCTATAACAAAAGACAACAAGAGATTAGGGTAAAAAGAAATTGCACATAAGATTTATAGTGATTTGGTTTAGGTAAAATGTACGTCTACTCTCCCATGCTAATAACCTACTGGTTGGATTCTATTATATAATCGACAAGAGATTAAATTTTGAATATAAATATTCGGTGGGAGAGCATGCTATCATATTAAGTCACTCTTTTTGTATTTCTCTCACTATCACAAAAGTTTAAGCTCTCAAAAGACAAGTGTATGATTGAAGAACACTCAGACTTTGGAATTTTAGATTCTTCGCGTCATCTCTTGCAAGTTCCTCAGCACCTTTATCTTTTTATATACTTCTACACTTTCAAACTAGCCGTTGGACAATCTCTAGAGGATCATCTTCCATTTTGATCGATGGACAGAACTGTATTAAGAAGATTTGGTTACCATTGAGTGACAAAAGGTGAATTACACATGATTCTAATTGTCCATACAATCAAAGTCTTGATTTCCATAAGAAGCGCTTCTCCATTTAGTAAGAATTTATCTTCAGGATTGATTTCTCAATCAATTTGATTGAATCAATCTTTTGTATTGGTGTGAAGTCCAAATTGGATTACTAGCCATTGTAGAATCTTTAATAAACTCGTTTTGGACCTGTTTCCTTCTAAATAAGTGCTAGGTTCAGAATTTGTTTTGTTCACATGTTGAACTCGTTACGTTCTAAGAATGTCAAAATGGGAACAAGAAATGTTCTTCTCCTTTATCTGAGTGTAGATTGACAACTTGAGAATAAGTTTGAGTGAGTTCAAGTTTGGTCTGAATACTGTATAAGGCATTTCTATTTCTCGAACATATACTTGAATCAACATTCTTCAAGACAATTAACATAGTCAATATAATTTATTGGATAATTTTGTCAACTTCAAAATCTATTAAGAGTGTTCTCCAACATATGTTTCCTCTCCATTGCAAATTTCAGTACCTAATTTGTTAGAATATAGGCGTGAATTGTGTTAGAGAAGTCTTCCATCGAAGAATTGATGTGGTGTAGAGGAGTTAAGATATCCTAGTTGACTCATAATTCATTGGTTTAAGCTTTTAATTAAATGTGGGTCTAACTGGATATATTGATAGGCTCAAACTTGGGCTCCCTCTTAGTGTTTTTCCCTAGTTAAGGTATTGGACCCCTAATGTGTATTATCGTTTGGTAAATATCTCAAGGAGGAATCTGGTGACTAATGTGGGTGTCTCACTCCAAATGTCTATCAATGTTTGATGAATATCTTCAGGAGGAATTCGGTGACCAACACGGGTGTCCTACTCCCAATGTGTATTAGTGTTTGGTGAATATCTCAAGGAGGAATCTGGTGACTTAAGCGATTTCTGGGCAGGTAGGTGTTGTGACATAACAATGTGGGTCCTATGACAAACTTCATGGTTTAGTTCGGAAAAAGCGACCAAGGATGAAGTTGGGTGTTGGAGATTTAAGTTGAGATAAGTTAATGCATGATGCCCAATCAAAGTGGAGCAAACTTAACACCGGAGCTCACTCTTGAGAAGGAGATTGTTAGAATACACATGTGAGTTGTACTTGAGAAGTCTCACATCGAAGAATTGATGTGGTGTGAATAAGTAAAAATATCATAATTGACCCATAACTCATTGTTTTAAGCTTTTGAGTAAATGTGTGTCTAATTGGATATATTAACAGACTCATACTTGAGCTTCCTCTTAGTGATCTTCTCGAGTAAATGTATTGGAATTTTACTACGCACTTCCAACATAATTTGATCCTAATTCCTTGGTCGAGGAACACGACAAAATTAGGGTTTGAAGAAGACACCCAATTCATTGATTGGTGGCATATAACACACATAAACAACGTTGTTTGACACTAATATTGCTAGCTTCGCTTTGCAAGTGAGCCACATTAGAATTTTTGACTACACAATGATAGGATTGAAGTGATCATGTTTTTAAAAAAGTGGCACTTAAGTGATGAATCAAAAAAAATTTGACACTAAAGTGAGGTTATACAAAAATTATGACATATCGAATGTCCTTTTTTCCATTAAAAAAAAAGTGCAGAGTTGGAGAGGTGACCAAGTAGTGGCAACCCATTGCCTATCACCTACCACATTCAACGGCTCTAGCAAAGACTAAGGACCCTCTCCTATTGTTTGAGAGGACGGTGCGTGCCACCCTTTCTAGAGGTGGATGAGGTTGGTCAAGGGTCTCAACCTTGTTGGAGTTGGTCATCATTACTCCTTTTTTTTTTTGTTAATATCATGAAAAATCCCATGTTATTACATCCATGACAAATTTATTCTAAACTAATTTTTTAATTACAAAACACTCCAAATGAATGCAACTATGATAAATTTATTCAAAACTAATTTTTTAACAATAATAAATCTCAAACTAGTTCTTTTGTGATAAATTTACTTTCCATTAGTTTTTGTAAATTAAACTAAGACCACAAAACTCATAAACTGAAACACTTATAATAAGCGGAGAGTAAAATCCTAAATTAGTAAATTCGTTAACTATCATGTGTCATTTAACTCAAAAATTTAATTGTAAAATTTAAAAGAAACTAATGAAAGGTAAATTTATCACATGTCTATCGGTTTGAGATTTTTTTTTATTAAAAAATTATTTCGAGTATATTTATCTCGAGGTGTATTGATTGGATTTTTTGTGCCATTAATCCTTTTTTTTTTTTTTTTTTTTAGTTCAAAGCCATTTCTTCTTCTCTAATTTAATTATCTTGTTTTTTTTTTTGGCTATTTTTAGTGTGTTGGTTGATCATTATCTAGTTTGATTGATCCATTTTTGTCACTATTACACTGACAAAAAGTAAATATTACTTGGAAATAAAATCTTTTATTGCCATGAGTATTTTTACCACCTATGAAATAATTTACAATTATTAAGCCTTGTAATGAATATGTTTAATGGTTCATTTTTTAACCTACTGATTTAGCTTGCCATTTACTCCTAATAAAAGCTTTTCAAACTTCTCCGTTTGTTTCATGAAAAATAAATAATTTAAAAATATTTTTTTAAATGATTGTTTGTATTGCTCATAAAAATATATTAATGAAAAATGATTTTAACAATCACAAAATTATTTAGATATAAATTTTGTGGATAATAAAAACATATTTTATTGATTAATTATTTCAAGCTATATAAGTAATTATTTTTTGAAGAATATTTTTCAAATCAATCATTTTTTTACTAAACATATAGAGCCAATAGTTTATAGAAGCAAACTCTAGTTGAATGATCTAGTAGTTAGCTTAGGAAAAATTGTCCAAAAAATCCTAAACCTATTGTATAACGGTAATTCAATCATAAACTTTTCAATTTTTCCAATTTAGTCTTAAACATTTTGACAACTTATCAATTAGTTATAAATCCTTTAATTGTGTCAATTTAGTCATAATCTTTTTAACTATTTGTCAAACTAGTCATATACCTTTTAACGAATTGACAATTTAGTCTTTTTTTGGCTACTTTCGATCAGCTATTAGTAATGTGATGGTCGACCTTGATATGGATAATTTTTAAATTTTTTAAAAACTTTTCGATTTTTTCTTTTCTTTTCATTTTTTTTACCAAAAAAGTCAAAACAAAAGGTTAGTGAGATCACTAGCCACTAGCTGAGAGGTGGTGACCTCTATTGGCCATTGAGCAAGGGTTGGCAACCCCATTGGCCATTAGGTGAGGCCCGACAACCCTCGCTGGCCCCAAGGCGAGGGCATTGCAAGCTCTCGTGAGCCATAATAAGGGTGTCACGACCCTCAATATGGGCACTTAGGCAAGAGTCACAACGTCCTCGCCTTGCCAAATCTAATGAGGGCGTCACGATCCTTGCTTGCCCTCATCGCGGTCAAAGAGGGCCGCGGCACCCTTGCTTGCCACCAGCGAGGGCTTCGCATCATTCACTCAAAGCCTAACGATAATGGTTGGGAGCGAGGGCTTCTACATTTTGTTTTTGGTAAAAAAGATGAAAAGAAAAAAAAAAAGTAATACAAAATTTGAAAATAATAAAAAATTAAAATTTATTCATATCGGCGTTGATCCTACCTTGTGGGACGGCCAATATTGATTGAACCACCATGTCGGTGATATTCGGCCAAAATTAGTCGGAAGGACTAAGGTTTTGTTCTTCTTGTGGAAAATGAGACGTTTTCGAATTTTTTTCAAAAAACCATTTTTCAAGGATATAATCATATTTTTTGGTGTTCGGTAAGGAAAAACCTTTTCCTTTATGGACTCCTTTTTAATAATTTTTTTATTATTTTTAATTGATTTTAAAATTTATTTTTTATTTTTCTTCTTTTCTTCTTCTTCCTTAGCCCCGGCTAGCAACCAGCAATAAGCGAGCTCCAACCTCTCCATAGGTCAACGAGCTAGGCAAGGCTCAAGCCTAGCTTGAGGTCGCTAGAGGTTGGCAAGGCTTTGACAACCTCTAGCAAGGCTCAAGTCTCGTCGGCTAGTGGCAAGGCTCGCCTAAGATTGGTCGTTAGTTGTTGCTTTGTGGTTGGCAACTGGCCAAGCCAAGGAAGAAGAAATAAAAAAGGAAAGGAAAAATTTAAAAAATAATTAAAAACTCATTTTTTTATAAGAATAAAAAGAAAATAAAATATAAAAATAAAAGAAAAATGTATTTGAGAAATAAAGTGAGGTAAAAGAAGAAACATAAAATGTTTTCCCTTATTTTAAAAGTGAAAAACATTTTCTCTTATTTTAAAACATTTTTTTTCCATTCTTGACCAATTCATTTTCCATAAAACGAATATTAGAAAATCTAAGAAGTTATTTCGTGTGAAACAAATGGAGTCTAAATTAACTATTCTTTCGAAGGTTTATGGCTAGTTTGGCAAATCATTAGAATGTTTAGGATAAAATTTTTTCAATTGAAATATTGATGATTGAATTGACAAGTTGTTAAAGGTTTATGATTAAATTAATAAAATCAAAAGATCGAGATTCTATTGGTCATAAATTTAATGCTTTTCGGACAATTTCCCCGCTGGCTCATCGCACACGTCAGCAGAAGCACGCCAGCGTGGCGTCCACGTCACCGGCACCCATTTTCCTCCTCATCTCCTTCCTCCCCTTTCGAACCAGAGGGAAAATAGGATAAGCTTTCGCCCTCCTCTCTTCTCTTCAATCCCTCACTTCCCCGTTCACTCTCCAATGGCGACGACGTCAACCCTCGCCGCGACCCATCTCTCCTCCCTCTCCTCCGCCCGCCACCACCACGACCACCGCAGCCCCCGCCTCTTCCTCTTCTTGAAACCCTCGAAGCCCTCCTCCGGTTCCCCCAGACTCGCTCTCCTCAGCTCCTCCTCCGCCTCGAGACCCACCGCCGCCGTAAGGGCCGGCGACATCGACACCTCCTTCTTCGACGCCGTCAACCCCGACGCCGACGTCGCCTTCGACCCGCCCGCCCCGCCCGAGGGCTTCGTCCCGCCGCCGTCCTTCGACGACGGGCCCCTCGAGGGAGAGGACGAGATCGCCGCCGCGTACGAGGAGCTCTACGGGCCCGCGTACAGCGGGGTCAGCGTGCTGGGCAACGACGTGTCCGTGATGGACTCGAAGGTGAAGAAGACGACCGGGTTCGGGAAGGTGAAGAGGGAGAAGGTGAAGGACGGGTTCGAGGAGCGGGTGATTCAGGTGCGGAGGGTCACCAAGGTGGTGAAGGGAGGGAAGCAGCTGCACTTCCGGGCGATCGTGGTCGTCGGCGACAAGAAGGGCCAGGTCGGCGTCGGCGTGGGGAAGGCGAAGGAGGTCATCGGCGCCGTTCAGAAGTCCGCCGTCAACGCGCGGCGCAACATCATCACCGTGCCGATGACCAAGTACCTCACTTTTCCTCACAGGTAAATGGGGGACTGTTCTTTTGCCCTTTCCTCTTTTTTTGTTTTTAATTATGCAGGTTATTTTTTTTGTGTGTTCTGTGGTAATGTAGTTTAGATGAGTATTGGATGATGTGTTTGTGGTGGCTGTGGGATGAATGTGGGTGATTGAATGAGTGTTGAGCTTGAGTGTGTGTTGTGGAAATTTTGCTGTTCCGATGAATGTGGGGATTTTTGTCTTATCAAATTAGCGGAATGTTATAGGGTGAATTCTGGAAGATCATCTGTTGTAATGCTCTTGCACCATCGAAATTGGACTTTTTGAAACTTGTCGTCGACCGTGTGAGTACAGGCTAAGACGGGTCGTCTTCTGCATCTGGCCGTTGCATCTGCTAATAAAGACTGGTGTATAGAACTCAAAGATTCTAGTTCTGTGTAAGGAAATCTATTCTGATGTTGATTCTTGACGTGCTCTAAAGTTGTTTTTCACTGGAAAGCAGCTGGAGGCATCCTCCAACATGCCCTGCTTTTGTGAGAATGTGTTATTCTAAATCTGTTCTTTTCTAGTTTGTCGATTCTCTGATAAATGTGAAGTAGTGATTGCTATGCTTTGGAGCTTACAGTTAGCCATCATGTAATAGTTAGCGTCAGTGATGTGGTTTGGTTGCTTGTGCATTTCTATCCATTTTATGGTGCTTACGAAGACGTGACCATCAAGTATAATTGTTTATCAAGAATTTCCACACGGACAGATTCCTCTTTTCAAAGCTACCTGTTCTCTTCCCTGAAGTTAGATGCTTGTGTCATCTAACTTCTCTAGGTGGTTATCAAGTAGATATGACTTACTTTATGCTTGAGTTTGGTATTGACTATGGGATCTTTCTGCCGTGGTATGTGCCATGACAAGTGCTTTTGAAGGTAGATACTTTCAATGATTACAAGATATTGTGTATAGAGTGTCGGTATAAACAGCTAGTCTCATTTGATGGCTTGTTGTTTGGAGGCTTCATTGGTTAAGCTGGGAATTGTATTATGTAGCTTCAGAAAATCAGTGAATGGTTTAGGCAGTGGATTCCAAAACCACGTCTTTTGTCAGAATAAAACTTTATATGGGCAAATCGAGTTTGTGGTGTTTTCGTTTTTACAGTTGAATTTACATTAGGCAGATTACAGTCTCTCTCAGATTGGCCGTAGATAATTCATATTCAAGTGCTAGTGGTATTAGTCTCTAATGGACCAAACAATTGTATCTCTGCCTTGTCTACCTTCATATATTGAAGCTTTGATCCTTGAAAGCTGGTGGGCAATAGTTTGGCATTTTAGTTTTACGGGGAAAACATTGGGATGAGGTTTTCCAGGCAAGTGGTGTGAAGCTCTAACTGTTCAGCTTGATCAATGGTAGCCAGATCTCGAAACACACCCCTTCACCCCAAGAGTTTTGCATCCTTAATTTTGGAATATCTGCTGACTTTCCTGCTAGAAAATCTCGAGTTCCGTCTTTGAATTATTAAGAAAATGCTGTCCACCAGGCTTTTCTATCGGAAGTATGTTCAGTATTTACTAAGTAAAGGAGTCAAGGTGTGATACTGGTAAAATATTTGCTTTCAACTAATGCCTTTGATGGTAGTTCTTTTGTTATTATCAGTAGTTGAATTTCACCAGGTGGGGCACTTTCGGATGCATATGTGGTGTGGTTAAACCTAAACATGATTGTTTCTATAACACATTATGATTTATGCCAGGTCGGAGGGAGATTATGGGGCGGCAAAAGTGATGTTAAGACCTGCTTCTCCTGGTACCGGGGTTATTGCCGGAGGAGCTGTGAGGATAGTTCTAGAAATGGCCGGTGTTGAGAATGCTTTGGGGAAGCAGCTCGGGAGCAAGAACGCCCTCAACAATGCGAGAGCGACCGTTGTTGCGGTGCAGCAGATGAGGCAGTTCCGCGACGTTGCCCTCGATCGTGGAATTCCCATGGAAGAATTGTGGAAGTGATGGAGCCAGCGTGATGAATTTGTATGTAGCATGGATTCTTCTCCATAAGGCCTTCTCACTAGTCTTTTTTTATTTGGATTTTGTAAGAGATGATACTTTGTTCCTTTTGGGGGGGTTGCAATTCATTGTCATCTCTCATGGTCGGCCCTCTTTTAGTTAATAGCAACTTGGTTATGAATCAAAGTGTCCCAGAGGGTTTGCCACCTCGAGAAGGAAAGCAAAAGGGAGTGTCGCCTTTGTCCTATTCCATCCCTACTAAACATAAGTTATCTTAGAAAAAGAGAAAAATTGGTCTGGAAAGTGGAAGGAAAGACAGGTACCCAGTTGACGTGATATAAGAATAGCCAAGATTGGTTTGAGCATCTCCTTTTCTGTAAGAAGAGCATCTAGAGGGAGAGAGAGAGAGAGAGAGAGAGAGAGAGAGAGAGTGCTCTATATAATTGGTTAGGCTTCATGACCAAGTTGAGCTAGAAGTGATCATACGAAGGAAATGAACTGCTTGTTTCAGCTGCCATGCTGCGCCTGTTTTTGCTTCCTCAGGCCTAAAAAGAGCAAGCCCAACAAGGAGAAAGAAGCTAGTGCGAAGTAATGCAGCCGAAGAGGGACACCCCCACATCCAACCATGGATGAATCTCTCTCTCTCTCTCATGGGAATGGCGATAAATGGATTACGAGCTCCAGAGAAATTGGCACTGTTCTTGTTTTTCTCCTTCTCTGAAGTTCTGTACTTTTCTATTTTCTGAAGCGAATGGTGCAATTATGAAAGGCTAATTTACACTCGGCTTTGCTAAAAGAGCAAATGGGAGCTTTTGGGTTTGGTCGCTTTCTCTCTCTTTCCCTCTCGATTCCACAGTAAGGAATCAGAAAAATGGGCTGATGGGTTGTGCCTGCTTGAGAAGCTGAATGACCTCTCGTTGCTTCAATGCTCCTATGTCTCAAATTATAATTCTATCAAGCCCGCAGCAAAGAAGTCTCAGGCAGAAAAGTAGTTTGTTGTTAAACTCTTGTATTTGATCTAAGGTAATCTCTATTTTTCCCACGGAAGATTTTTTTGTTTGATATTTTAGTAAATTTTGTCAGGGTGAGGGTACCCACGGCCTATTTCCGTAAAAATTCCCTAATTCAGTTTCGATTTTTTTTTGTCTAATAAACCCTTTAACTTTAGGTTCACTTCAAACCTGTCCCCGAACATTTTATTTTGTCTGGAAAAAAATCTTTCAACTAATCCCAAATTTGTCCCGAGCTTTGTTTGTCTAACGAAAATCATCAACTTCGTCGAATTTGCTTTCGTTCAAAAAATTGTCCTAATTACCTAATTTTCCATACAAACAATTTTCTACATCACTTTGATGACGTGGATTTATTACGACATGGAAATGCCAAGTCAAACAACTAATCGCATTTTTGGGTGAAGGGTTAATGAGGGCAGATTTGAGATTAGATTGAAAGTTGTTAATATTATTTTAGACTAAAAAAAAAGTTTGGGACAAATTTGAGATTTGTCCTAAAGTTGCGATTTTTTTTAGACAAAAAAAGTTAGGACAAAATTAATATCTTGCCTAAAGTTGGGGGTTTTGTTAGGAAATTAGGACAGGTACCCGCATAGTTAAGCGAGGTGGGAATGGGGCTGCAAAGTTTGCTCCGCATGGGAGAAGGGCAGGGCTTGGTACGGGCCAGGCACCATTGTCATCTCTAGTCGATCTCTAAACATCAATGTCCTTTGTCCATATATACCCTATCATCTCATCATATATTACATAGCAAATTGAAGCCACCTCGTGCATATGCCTAATAACATGCATAGATGCATTCCTTGCTCCGGGTACACTACGGAGACAACGTTTCTAAGAAGTTTAATAACAATAATTGTTCCAAATCAAAGCCCAATCCAATCACATGGATCGAACTGTTAGAGGTGGAAGATGGCCTTGGAACAACAACAACGACAACAACATCATCATGAGATTTGCCAATTATAGCACGGTTTTCAGCCAAGTCCCAAACGGTTGAGGAAACCTCAAGAAAAACAAGGAGCAAGAAACGGTGGAACCCCCCCAAAAATCACGTTGGATCACAGGATTAGGAAACCAACTGATTGTAACCCTCCGAAATCGAATTCTAAACTAGGCATCCCTCTCCCTTATCATCTCTCACCAATTCCCCCTTCAATACCCATCTCTTCCCTCCTCCATAAGGAAGGGTTAGAGACCCCAAAAGAAGATCCAGCGCTTTTCCCTTTTGCAAAAGCCTTTTCAGCTGCCGAAATGGGACTCAAGTTTTGGGCCGTGTTCCTGCTCCTGTCCTTGGCCATGGTGGCCGAGTCATCGCCCTACACCTTCGGCTTCGTCGGGGCCGGCGACCTAAGCGTGTCGGTGGGCGACTCCATCGGCGTGTTCAACGAGATGATGCTGGACTCCGAGATCAACAGGCGACAGCTCGCGGGGCGCGGCCGGTACGTCAGCTACGGCGCCCTCAAGGGTAACAACGTCCCGTGCAGCCGGCGTGGCAACTCCTACTACAACTGCAACAAGATGAAGAAGGCCAACCCATACAAACGCGGCTGCAGTAACATCACGCGTTGTAAGAGGTCTACGGGCTAAAAAGCCGAACCGTACCAAGAGGGGGATTAATTTCACATGAAAGAGAGAAATGTGAAGGGTTTAATTGTTTGCTTTGCTTAATGACATTGATTTCCTCCGTAAGATTTGTTTTAACACTGATGAATCTTAATTCATTTTTGTGATTTGTATGAAACCGGGTATGTGCTCGAAACATGGTTGGTTTATCATCGCTTTTGCATCGTTCACATCGAGTCGATCTTTGCATCATCCTAGAACGATTTGGCTAGGAAATGCTGCTGTCACTTTACCACAAACTGATAATGTAAAACGTAACATTCCCATTTGCTTGCTGTGTTGAATTCTTCAACATCAGTTTTGAGATCAGAAATTTATGGAGCTGATAGATTTGACCGAGAGAGAAGACATCAACAAGAAAGAACGCCTCCACCTATGCTTCTGTTTTGAGAGAGACGTTCTCTTCTTTGATCTCTTAACGAGGTTGTCTCGATTTGGTTATTTCTGTTATTTGGCAGTTGAGAAATGAAAATGGGGATTGATAGCTACTCTCCACTAGCTAAACATGGTTAGACAACCGTAGCGTAAAAAGTGAACATTTTATACAATTGCATCCTCCTAACGAGGGAATTATTTGTCGTTTGTAAGATCAATATGCATCGGCGGTTCAATCTTACATAAATAATGCACGGAAAGTGCATCGGAGCTCATATCTATACAAGGTTATCAATTGTCGATGAAAAATAAATTATTTTTTGCGAATAAGATGATGCGAGTTCAATTAAAATCACTATATATGATGATGTGCGGTTTTTTTTTTTCTTGTTTTAGGAGGGTAAAGGCACATGTGGTCCTTGAATATTTGCAAAATATTCAATTGAGTCTCTGAATCTTTTCTTGCAATTGGGTCCTTGACATACACATTTTCCTTTTATTGTTTAAGTTGGTTGTCCTATTAAATATGCAAACCGGAATGCCAACGTAAAATGCCATGTCGGCACCACTTCGGCAGTGACAAGACTAATTAAGGTAATGGCCACATCGTCAAGGCACGACGAGGGTCCGGCAAGTACAGCCAGCAAGGTAATGGCTGCATTGTCAAGGCATCGCAAGGCCGCCCAAGAACCATAGTCGAGACAGATCCCGTAATGGGTCATGTTGTTTGTCTATTAATTCTTTGTAACTGGCATAACGATGACCCTGAACGAAAAGGTACATAGTTCAGAGATTCAATTGTAAAAAAAAAAAAAAATTGAGAGGCCTAATTCGATAATCACAATGATATTTCAAGGACCTCAAATATTTATCTCTATTTTTCTAGAAAAACAAATTAGTTCCTATACTTCGAGTTGGATTCCCATCTTTAGTCAGTGGGAATCAAAGGCGAGTGCCGTCCTTCTGTTCTGCTAGGCGCCGTAGCTTTCAGGGTTGTGTCTTTATGATGCAATTTGATAAATACATCTTTCGATTTCCACTTGCTAAGAGCTTTTTCGATCAAGCATAGGTTCAACACCCATTGCCATCACCTAAGGTACCATTGGTTCATTTATTTATTTAGATTCACTGAATGCTCGAGCACTCGTTATATAAACAAATAAAAAAAGTTTTGTTATCAAAAGATGTAACTTTATTGGTGATGTGTGCAATGACGCCTTCATTGTTAAAGTTCTAACAAAATGACACGAATAAATTTTAGCTTAATGTGTAATGTCTTTCCTGAATTTTTAATTCGATATAGTCCATGAGCTTTAGCCTAATATGCATTATCATTCTTGAACTTTTAATTTATTTAATTTGGTTCCTGGACTTTTGGTCTCTAAACTATGTGAAGATATTCGATGTTATCTTTCCATCAGTTCAAGTTAAGAGAGAGAGGTTCTAGGTTCCATATAGATTCATCTATTTGTTAGAACATGTTCCTCATTTACATATTATGGAACTTGGAACCCATCCCGTCACAGGTCCTAGGGTCTACTCGCGTTCCATTTGTATTTTTGATTGAACAATTGTGATGAATTATTGTCTTTAATGACAACCACTCGCTGTTACAATTTACTGACCATTATATATATTTAAACACACACAAAATATGAAATATTAACAAAGTAAGGTTTTTAGTCATAAAATGGAAACTTAAATTAGTGGTTCGAGATTATATACTCATCATCAAATGCCATGGAATATCACAGAATCGTGTGAAGACAAAAAAAAAAACACACAAACTTATTTCAGGTTTCAAGTTCCACCGTAAATTTCCCAATTTTTCCTAATTTTTGAAACTCGAAATTTACCCTGCATACCTTGAAACCACTAGACAAGTTTCATCGATCCGATTCTCAAGTCCCAGATTTTATCCTAGAACCATGCTCATCCTTAATTCAAGTTATGGAATTTGCTAGTTTGGCTTCCAATCCTATATATTTCAATGGCAAAAAAATAAAATAAAAAAATGACGTTGCACGTGGTTCACGTAAGATATTTAAGTCAACTCATAATATAATTCACTTGAACTACACACACATTAACATAGTGCGGGTTTTCATCGATCCGATTCTCAAGTTCCAGGTTTTATCCTAGAACCATGCTCATCCCTAATTCAAGTTATGGAATTTGCTAGTTTGGCTTCCAATTCTGTATATTTCAATGGCAAAAAAATAAAATAAAAAAATGACGTTGAACGTCGATTGTTCACTTAAGATATTTAAGTCAAATTAGGATATAATTCACTTGAACTACACACACATTAACATAGTGCAGGTTATTTCTATGAACGTAGTGGTTTATTTGTCTTTTGTGTGAGATCACGTCATCTCAAGTATTATGAATAGAAGAGCAAAATAATTACAAGACCTTGTAGGGGATTCAACTATTCAAGCCTTCGTACCATAGTTGTAAATATGATAGAGCTTTCCATCCATACACGGCCCATCTTCTCATTTACTTATTAATGATCTTGTGAACGAATGACTTGTGCCCCTCAGCATCGGGCATTGCATGCTCGAGTCGGCTAGTGCACCGCCCATGTCTAAGGATATTACATGCCCGCACGGACCTCGAGCTGGGGCCACAGGTCCAGCAGACCGTGACCTCGAGGCACTCCTTAACCAGACCATCCATTTCTATCATAGTAGTTTCTGTGGGGAGGATGAAGACCCGTTGGATCAGGAGGGAAAGACAACAACGAAAAGAGAAGGATGGCAGGGACACAGAACACAGTCCACAAAAGTTGTCAAACCTCATTGATGACCCACCAACCATCCGTTGCTTCAGAGTCCACAAAGTCATACATTTCCAGAGAGAAAACCAACGAGACAAGCAAAAACAAAAGACCACAAAGAGGAATGAGTGACATCCCACCACCATGTTCTCTCTCTCTCTCTCTCTCTCTCTCTCTCTCGTTCTTTTCCTTTGTTCTCATCATCACAAGCCCCACCTTCACTTTCTCATGTCTCCATTCAATATTTTCAGATGGGGTCTCCCTCTTTATGGAGTCAAAAAGGCAAGGTGTCCCGAGAGAAAATGGAGCTAAAAAGATTCAAAGACGGACGAACCCCACTTTTGCATGATTGCTTTTGCAACCAAATTCAAAGGCTGGACACATCAAAGGGTCTCCCCAACTCAGGAAAAAAACTGAAAAATGAGTCACTTGCCTTTCCCTTTCCACCACTCCATTGCATGTGGGTCGTCCAATAGGCAAAAGCTTCCTTTATTTTTTTTCCTTTTTTATATCGCCGGACTCGAAGATGGACCGCCGTGTATCAGACACGATACACGGTCGTCCAATAGCCTCGATGGTCCCCGGTCTAGCAGGTCCGAGCCGAGTATTTCTCCTTCCAAGGGGTCCCGTTTGAAAAGGGATCTTATGTGGCTAATTTTGGTGTCGACCTAGTCCTAATATCACCACTACGTCTATGACCTTCTTTTTCCAAGGACCCCATTACTCGACACTGCCCGTGATCGTAGGCAAGTCAGCAATAAAATCATGACATAGGTGTGCATAACGGTCCATTTTTGTTTTCAAGATTGAACGCATGAGAAAGTCCCATCCCTGAAGAGGCCAGTTGCTTAGCAAACGGGTGGAGAATCACTGCAGAGAGTTCGTCAAATCCAAACGCTGCCAACATTTGACACTACTCTCTGGCACGAGTCATCGGACGTGGAACGAAAGCAATCAGTAGTGTCTCTCAATCGGGAGTACAAGACCGACAAGTTGGTCGTATACCCCTTATGCCACGATGAGCGAAAAGAACATGTATTTCTCTTGAGTATGATTGATCATTTGTCCGGTGTGTAATTTAGTAGTGTCTCTCAATCGGGAGTACAAGACCGACAAGTTGGTCATATACCCCTTATGCCACGATGAGCGAAAAGAACATGTATTTCTCTCAAGTATGGTTGATCATTTGCCCGGCGTGTAATTTGAAGCAAAAAGCACGAATTACTTAAAACATTATCCCACTTCCAGAATATTCAAAACTTATAAATTTTGAGAATTTCGACTTTTACTTGATAAGAGACAGGTCGAAGATTGGAACTATGTTAAAAAAACGTGAAAAAAGAAGAAGGAAACTTAGGCAGAATAGCAGCAGCAGCAGTTTCTCTAGAGGGGTATGTTACTTGTTACCGATAAATTTCCACTATGCTCAACGCAATTTTCCAAACCTACAAAAGTTTCAAAAGGTTTCTATTTACAGAGCCCCACCCAATTAGTTGAAATAGGGAAAAATCGCTTTCCTTAGACAAAAATATAAAATAAAAAATAAATAAAATCATTATCATCCAAAATGAAGCCGGCTTGTCCAATCACAGCCCACTTTTCAGCTGTTAATCTCTCTTTTGACCCTTTTGGCCCAAAAAAAAAAAATCACCCACCTTTCAGCATTTCCGGACCCCTCGATTAGACCCTACATCCTAATTAATATTGAATTAACAGCAATTGGGAAAAAAAAAGGGGTGGAAAAAAGAGGGAGAAAAAAAACCTAAAATGAAATTTGGGAAATTCTCAAAGGGAGGAAAACGCTTGCAACACAAGCAGCAATCACAAGAAGAATTCCCTCCCGTCCTCCACACCCCCATCCCATCCCCACCACTTAGAAAAAAGCCAACCCAAGGGTCAAGATTCCTTGCCCCTCCCGTCTACTCTTGCTTTGACAGCTAGCCCCCAAAAAAAGTTTCCCCACCCTTTTCCCCTATCAAGCCCTTTATTTTACTCTAATTACCAGTCCCAATTATGGTCCCAAAAAAGTTAATTTTTTTACTACCCACTGTAATTATGTTCCAAAAAGGTTTAATTTTTTCACCCCCTAATCTAATTATGTTCCAAAAAAGTTAATTTTTTTTCACCCCCCTCCGTAATCATCTCCTCCTCCCTCCCTCTTCTCCCCTGTTCAGTTCCCCACTAAGACTTCCTCCTTCCCTCGCAATTACCACCCCATCGAATGCGCAGTAAAAAAAAGTGCGGAAACCCGACTGGAATCTCGCAGCTCGCAGTGAATTATCGTTCACGCGGTCGAAATTGAGAAAACCCTTGTGAATTCTCTCGTCCTGGTAACAGTTTCAAGTGTAAAAATCGTAGGATTCATCAGCTTCTTCTTCCTAAGCATCAAGATTGCATTTTCAGTACCCAAAAGGAGCCATGGAAAAAGGAGGAGGGCAAGAAGGAAGGAAGAGAAGGGAAGGGAGAAATGGAGATCAGAGATATGCACAGTCGAAGCAAGAATTCTTCTCAATTTCTCGTCCAAACAATCTGGTTACAAATTTCAGCATCCTCATCCTCATCCTCTTCCTCACAGCTAATTTACCACCAAAAGCATATAACAATTCTTACACAAAATTTAAAAATCTTTTTTCTTTTTTTCAACCCACCCGGATTGTTTCTCACTTCGCACGAGCTCGTTTCAATGAGAAGAAGAACCTGAGACCCTCGGCGAGGAGACAGGGAACAGCGGCAGCAGCAGCGGCTCGGCCTCGCGGGGCGTCGTGGCCGGCGACGGGTGCAGGAAGAAACCCTTCTCCCGAATCGCCCGCTGCTCCGCCTCGGGATCCAGGCCGGGGCTCTCGGTCCTCTCGTCGGGGGCGCAATTCGCCACCGCCGCCGCCGCCGCGGACGATCGGTTGAACGGGTCGTGGATCAGCGGGGTCACCGGGCTGAGGACGAGGGACGGGAAGTCGAGAATGCTCGGGGAGAGGATCTCGGGCTTCCGCGGCGAGAACCCGGGGCCGGCCTGGCCCGAGAAGGGGACCAGCGGGTTGATCTTGAAGTTCTTGAGGGAGTTCCGGCGCTCGTAGAGCTTGAACCCGGATCCGGAGCCCGACTTCTTGGGCATCGACTTTATGGGGGGGATGTTGTGGATCTTGGAGGCGGAGGGCGGCGACTGGTCGGGCTTGGAGGCGGCGGCGGCGGCGGCGGAGGCAGAGGCGGAGGAGGCGGTGGTGGGGGATCCGGTGAGCATCTGGACGACCTGCTTGAAGGATGAGGTATCGGCCTGGACGAAGGTGGTCGGGTAGGGGTTGGCGGGTTCGGATCGGGTCAGGGGCTTGGGCGAGGGCTGCGGCGGGGGATGGTGGTGGTGGTGGTGGTGGTGCAGGTGGTGCTGATGCTGGTGCTGGTGCTGGTGCTGGTGCTGATGCTGGTGGGGGTGAGGAGCTAGGCCGCTAGGGTTGGCGGCGGTTCTTGGGCTGTTGGTGTTGGAGCTGCTGCTGCTGGTGGTGGTGACGCTGTGGCTGGTCGGCGACGGGAGGAGCGACGGCGGGCTCGAGCTCTCCTGGTGGTTCGGCGACGACTCCATCTCCCGGGTCGGGTCGAGCTTCGACGAGCTCTTAAAAATCCGAACTTTAAGCAGGAAGAGAGAGAGATAGAGAGAGAGGAAGCACCAGAAGAGCTTGAAGTGGGGTAGAGAGAGAGAGAGAGAGAGAGAGAGATGTGAGAGAAAGAGAGGGGGAGAGAGACAGAGAGAGAGATGAGGTGAGAGAAAGAGAGCCGGGGTTGGGGGGGGGGAGAGACAGAGAGAGAGAGAGATGGGTTTTGGGTGGTTTTTGTTTTGGTTTGGTGGTAAGAAAGTGTTGGTGGGGGAGACTTTTTCGTTTCTTAGTCTTCGCCTGGGGGACGGCGGCGGACGCGGCGGTTGCGGGCGACGCGCCGCCGGGGCGAGGTGGTGAATTCCAATCGGGGGCCGACAGAGGACGGCGACCTGACGAGTTCAACCTTTTGACCGAGCTTGGACTCGGGTCAAAAAGGAAAAACAGATGCAACTTTGGACAAAGCCAGCCAATTGGGGCATGGACACTAATTTTAGAGCCCTAGTGATATTCCTATTCCACCCTCTCTGGGAAATTCAAAATCCAACTCATTCGTGCCTTACTTGAATTTTCCTCTCGAGAGGAATTTTCCCATTTTTAGCTTTTTGTCCAAATTTTGGCTTCGATATAATTCGATTATTCTTTTAGTGCGAAGTGACTCAACCTTTTAAAGTATATATAAAAATGGGAAAATTCCAAATAAGAAATTGAAATATTCTCAGGACTTAAAAAGTGGAAAATAAATCTTGCATTAGCCGACTTACTTCTCCGCTTTTATGATTTTTTTTTAAATGTCGATTTTTAATTTCATTGTTTCAGAGGGAAATCATTGAGTAAGGCATAGTAATTTTGTTCGAAATGAATATCTTTTTTTTCTTTTCTTTTTTTATGTTAGATAAAGATAAGGAGTTAGCGATCTTCTTTGTGAGCCATTACAAGAGTTTTGCGCTCGTTATGAAATATTCGAATTGAGTGACTATTCCACACTGCCCACAACTTGAATGTGCAGAGTTGGCGAGTCCTTCATCACAAACCCCACCAATATACTAACAATTCATGATATCTCAAAACTGGGTAGCGTAACATGAGTATTGTATAGAATCAGGTCATTGGAAATGGAGAGGCCACCATTAACTCAAGATTTTTCGATTTTCAATTCACCCTTTTTGCGTTATCCTTAGGGGAGTTTGGTGGGACACGTTGTTAGCTTATATAGCTTTTCCGTGCTTTGAATGGGGGGGAGGGTCACTATTCAAAGCAAATGTTTAGCAACATCTTTCTCTCACTGAGGTCACGAAAGCTGCCGTTTGACTTTTCCCACTTTCATTTTCGGAGAGGTAGATGGCCGCAGATGACGTTGGTGGTACGTTCGATCGGTTCCTTTGACTTTTGTATACCGCATCCAAGGATTTGACCATAATAATTTGACGGCCATTTCTAAGAGGTTGCTGAGCATCCAAGAATAAGACTTATTTGTGTAAAGTATGATTGAATGCAACAAGAAACGGCGCTCTGGAAATGACGAACCGGTCTCTTGAGAGACATTATAAAGATCTCTTCATTTATTTACGACTGAAATGAGCAATTCTGATTATTGTTTTTTCGATGGAAATGACGGAGTCATTGCTGATTTTATAATCCTTTCTCTGATGAATCTATGAGAGTTATGAAATGAAATATAAAAGGGTTGGATATTATGTTTGAATATGCTCCCTGTGTATTTCTTAAATAATAATCAAGGAATTACACTTGTAGTTTAAAAAATTGCTCAAGGAAGCTTAGCACAATTTTATAGAAAAAGGAAAATTATTCCTTAACTAGGTTATTTTCTTTTTTGGTCAGATAGTCCTTAACTAGATTGCTCAGCAAACAATGAGCAAAAAAAAAAGAATTTCCTCATCCAACTTTGGTCCTTTCATTATTCTCTTCTAATTTCAAATTGATCTGATTTAGGAATTAAATAATATAATTATATTCTTCGTTAACTATATGCTGAGTGAGATAATGTTGTAATTAATTAAAATTGGTTATTGAAAATGAAATCTACAACCGTGATACCCGAAGAAGAAGAAGAGGGAAAGAGAAGTGGTAAATTCGACTTGAACGTAAGGGCACTTTGGGAATTTGATATTTTAACCACGCAATTCTTGATCCAGGCTTTCTTCTCAATTTGAGGGCGACGCCTTCTTGGCAGGGCCCACTCATTTGATTTATCCCCCAACTCTTCACTTTTATTCCTATAGGCCCTTCCAAACATGGGTATTTGAACTTCTCTCCCCCTAGTTCTCTTTGAGTCCTCATTCTTTCCCCAAACTTTTTTGCCTTCCCAAACATAGGCTCATAAATATAGAGCAGAAGTGTTTCCAGATTAACCCCTATGTATTTCTAGGATTAATCATCACCCCCATCAAGCGTTTTTTTTTTTTTTTTTTTTATGACTCAGAAACCCCCGTACAACTGATAGCTGGCGAGGTAAATCCGAAATGACGCTAACGGAGGACCCATTATCCCAACGTCACACTTAAGACACTAAGCACCTCCACTGGGTTTCGAACCCCTCACATTTGGGGAAGAATCAACAAAGCCCTTATCCAGCATAGTCACCACGGCCGGTGGTCTTATCAGGTGTTTTTATCCCAATGTTTGTCAATAAGTTACTTGATAGCAAAAATAAAAATAAAAATGATAATATGAACAAGTTTCCCCACTTGATGCGTGATGACTACGTTGTGTAGGGACCTCGCTTCTTGATAGTGGGATCATTGTCCCGCATTAGGATTCTCCCTCTCACTGATGCTGGTTATAACGTGGCGCAATTTTGAGGTTCGCGCTCTTGTTAGGTGCGTTGATAGCGGTACCTTTCATTAGGTTATTTGGTCAAATCTTATATATGTGTGAAAAAGAATCTCAAAAAAGAAGGAGTTCTTTTTTTTTTTTTTTTTTGGTCAGTCGAAAAAAAAGAAAAAAGAAGGAGGAGTTCAACTTGCTAAAGTGTCGATGAGTTGTACACCATCTTTCAAGACTCTTATTTGGTCAAAACTTCACTTTTAGATTCTTCCGTTCTTACGACCGTCGTAATTTTAGTTTTTTGTTCAATATGAAACAACTCAAATGGTTTAACACATATAGATAGTAATATGCATATTCGTATATAATTTCTACATTTTTTTAGCCATAATTACTCTCTTAATTTTGGAGGCAAGATTTGACTTTATTTCTCCCAACTACAACCGAACAAGATAACCTATTAAAAGGAATCTTGAGTAATTCAACGTTTGAGCAGGAAATATTCAACCCAAATAAAAAAAAATAAAAAATCTACAATTCGTTTCGATCCAGCACATCAATTGATTTAATCCCCCAAAGAGAGAGAGAAAAAATGTTCAGACATATAAATATTTGAGTCATTCGTGACTTGACTTAAAGAAAGTCGTCGGTTGACTTGTTAAACTTTTTTTGCAAAGTGGTTTGTATATTTTAACGTGTTGAAGACTTTGCGGGGACATAGTGGAGTCGTTGGCCTTTTTCTTCACGAGTTATTTGGGAAGAAATCTATTGGACAAAGTGGAAGAAAATAGATCTAGAATGTGTTGAATCCGGTGCATCCAGAGGAAATATCAGCAATTTTATATTGATTTAAGCCGAAAAGAAAATAATGGAAAAAAGGTTAGAAACGCCCTAGTCATTTCTCTCACTTGACCTTACGAGCATGTTTAATGAAATAATCTTTACATGAAATAAGAAAAAAGGCAAATAAAGTGTGTCATACTTAACGGCTTAGGGAAAGAAAAAGTTTGTTCACCATTTTTCACTATCTCAAGGGATCTATTATAAAAGTAGGAAGTAGGGGTTGACCTTAGACCGCCTAACCCTGTTAATCCTGATCCGGTTCTCAAGGAGATTTAATCACTCCTTGGTTCTGAGACCCTTGAACTCTACACTATATAGGTTGGTCCTTGATTTTGGGAGTTTAGAGTTTGTCCAACCCGGACCAACCCTATAGATATTTTATATTATATATAATATTCTTTTACCTATTCTAAAGTCTAAAGCCCTAACTTAATGTTAATGGCGTTAACGAGTTGTCCTCTTCCAATATTTCGTTTTGTCCTCTTTATATATATAATATTTGCCAAGTAAATCAGAAAGAACACAACCCTAATTAGAAATTTAGAAACCCTCTTCGTGAGCAACGCTCGATGCTTGCCCAGCTCTCGGCTTGCCGCTTGCCCCGAGGCTTGCCCCTCACCTCGCAACTTGCCACTCACCCCTCGCCAAGGTGGGATCGGTCCAACTCGGACCATGCTTAACTCTAATTAATAAGATGTGAAGTTATATATATTCATGGTTTATACTAAATATTTTGAACTTCTTATGGTTTAATGATATTCCACTACTAAGCTTCACCTGGACTGTAGCATATAATTTTCTTCTCTTAAACTTCCCATCTCATCCCATTTCCCCAACAGAAAAAAATTCATAGACAAATCAAAAGCAAGGGAATTATAGCATGCTCCAGCGATGGACACACTTTATTTCCATGAGTAGTCTTGATCGTTTTTATGTTTTGTTATTTTTAGTAATTGTGAAATTTCTATTGTTAATATAGAGCACTGGTTAATTAATGCTGCATTATTGATAGATATGTAATTTTAAATAGTAGGCTTGTCTTTTTAGGGAATATAAAAAGTAGAACAAAAAAATTATTGGTTGGTCCCGAGTTGACATTGGAATCAGATCGGATCAATAGGCTCATTGGGGTCGGTTCTTGATCCCAAAAATTGAGGATCGATACTATGCGAGTTGTTCTTTTGGTAGGTGTTAGACTGATCTAATTCAGACCATGCTCACCCCTATATAAAATGATAAATCCTAATCTACTGCCTAATTAACTCTAAAGTATGTCCAATACAATACCAATATCCCAAAAAAATTTCACACGGCATATGCTTGGAGTTTGGTGACACAAAAAAAAAAAAGTTTTCGATATTAATATCGTAGTGGCCAAACCTTTTTGTGTCATCAAATACCATTAATCATAATTTTTTTTTTTTTTTTTTTTGGGTCGCTAGAATTCCTAAATTATATCTATTGTGATGTTAATGCCATAAATTTTTGCATATTCTAAATGTTGAAGGTATTGGCGACACAAAAAATTCGAGGTATTGATGACAAAGTGGATGAAATGTTAAAGTATATTAAGATGGATGGATAGTATTTTAGCCATGACAGTACAGAATTAGAGATTTTGGCTGCATAAAAAAAAAGGTTGCGGATATTTTTGTGTCAGAGCAAGGCACGACTTAAAAGATTTTTTGTTATTTTCCCCGTCAAAGTTACGAATGATTAGAAACACCGAGGACAGATATGCAAATCTTTTAAAAAAAAAATAGAGGGGTATTTTGGCATCCCCAAGCGCAGCACTCCATCCCCGCAAGTCGAGCGGTATAGCTGCAAACGAAAGAAAGATAACCGGGGGAGCCGCACGGGCTAAGGCGACAGCGCGTGGGGAGGCGCAGTTAAGGGGGTGCAAACGGCCCGAACGTCGCGACGCGCCGCCGGGCCGGCGAGCTCGAAATCTCGGACAACTCCGCGGGCTGGACGGGGGCCCCACCGAACTGAAGCTAGAGAGAGAGAGAGAGAGAGACTCAAAGAAACGTAAGCGCGTCGTCATTTGACTTGCGGCAATTGCCTTGCTCGGTCGTCTTCTCTCTCTCTCTCTCTCTCTCTCTTTATATCCGTCCGTCCGTCCGTCCGTTCGTCTGTACTGTGCTGACCGCGGTTATATCGCATCCTCTCCACGCTTGAGCAGGAAGAGAAAGGTGCCGTCTTCATTATCGATCGAATCCTCCGCACGGGAGAAAGAGAGAGGAGAAAATTGGAGAAATGAGAATAAAAAAAAAAATGAAACTTTTATGATTTATTATGATTTATTTATTATAAGGGATTGGTTGGGTCGGAACGAAAAGCAAAAAGCTGAGAAAGCCCCCACACAGCCGGCCGACCCACCTCCCACGTTGGCGATGGCACGATGCAAAGGTGGTGTTTGGGATTTGACTCGTTACATCAATGTCGCCACTCGTTTTGATTGACGGCTATTAAGTGAATTAGTGCTGCAATTTCCATCCCTTCTTCTTGCCCTAGCGCCGCGGTGATCTTGCGCTCGGCCTATTCCTTCCCGGGCGCTGCCGATCCGCCTGCTGCCACATGCCCTGATGATTATTGGAACGCGTAGATTGATGTCGTGACAGATAGACCATATTGAGGCTCGCGATTTTATCATTCGACATACAAGTAGAAACATTCTCGGGAAGTTAGCCATCGTGATAGTGCTTCTACTTAAACATGCTTAATGTCATAGTTCCATGAGTAAAATTTAAATGAGTGTTCAAATGTTAAATTTATTGTCATGTCAAAAGATGTCTCTTGTAAGTTAATTTTAGTATCTCACACACATCCCAAGAACACTATTCCCTTTTGATGAGCAATTCAATTCATTCTCGCTCATGTCATCGTCTTAGAAACTTGCAAGGAGCTGCTTCTTTTCGAGCTCCCTACCCTTATACAGATAGTCTCGAGCAAGGTTTCCGTCTAAATCGAGCTTAATCCAAATCCTTTTAGCCCCAACGAGCACTCCCGCCCTTATCAAACTAGGTTGTTACTGATATTATGGAGTGTGGCTCCTCCCTAAGCCGAGTCTCTAAGCTATAGAGAATTGCAGACTATTCTATGCTAAGTTTTGATCTTGTGACCTCATAAAAGAGGCGGCATGCATCTTCTCCGCTGAACTAACACGCTCGGTGGTTTGATCCATCAGCTCTATTCTATTATATCAAATGTGGCACTTGTCTATCGACTTGCAATTACGGAATTCTTTATATCGTAGAGCACCGGTCTATTCAATGTCTAGTGGGAGAAAAATATTGATGAGTAGGAGGTAATGGCTTGACCAATAGAGAGGAGATTCAGACGCCTTCTCCCTCGACTAAGCACTGCCCTCGTCGGCACAAGCACATCGCTCCAAATCCGCCACTAAGACAACAAATGACCCGTTACGTCAACCCTCGCAAAATATCAAGGATTCAGCCTGTTGCCATCACGAAAATGTATGTATTTTTCTTTCCCTTTTCGATGGAATGGAATGGTGGGATGTTGTTTACTTTTCTTGCAAATTGATGGTCATCCATAAATATTATGTCTATTTTTTCATTATATTGTGAATTTACTATCACATCATCTACGATCTTACTCTAATTTATAGAAAATTAAGACTCACTATTAACTCAAAGACCAACCACTATTAGAAAAAAGATAATTCAAGTTCACTAATGAAATGCATGGAGAGAGCTCATAGGACATGTCGGTTCTAGTATACACAAAGCGAAAGAGTCAAGATCTCGAGAGTATTAAATTCCCACCACATGATAGTAGGGAGATTAAACTCTAGCGCTTTCGCGAGATGCACAACAGCTAATGCCCCTATGTGAATTTCATTTTCTTTTAGAAGTAAATCCTAGTGTTGAGAAGTTTTTTTGAGAAAAATACAAAAAAAAAAAAAAAAAAGAAAAAAGAAAGTATATCCCACTTCCGACCGGTCCGTGCGACTGTTAGGGACAGCGGGGGGATTAGGCTGGGGGGTGGCTGCCAACGGGCGATGGGACAAGAGAGAGATGCGGGACGAGGGAGAAGTTCGGGCTAGTGTTTGCTAAGTCGTTTTGCAGGGCAACGGTAGCTTGGGAAGGAAAGAATGACGATTTGTGTACATATGCGAGGTTGTCGGGCGGCGAGTTGATACGAAGCGACGAAACTCAAGATGTAAATTGCAAGTTTCAAGCGTCGACATATAATATTCAATCTGTATAGGTGACTTTCTTGCAACTATTCCTGTAATCCCATCTCAGGATTTTTGATGGAGGAGTGGCTTTGAAGCTAGGCCTTCTTCTCCAGTCAAATCTATTTCTTCAAAGGATAATCCCGACAATTAAAGCAAGTTGAGGCTTGGCAGGAACATCAATTAGGACCGGAAATCTTTCAAGTGATGTGACGTGATCACATTGATACGATCCTATTAGGCATAATTATCGTGTTTGTTCCTTAATTTGGATTAATTATGCTAGGCTGACGCGAGAATTGTGTTGATTTTTCCACATAGATGGCCGACATTGCTGAGCTTTGCCTCGGCATCTTTTCCATCTCTTTTCCTACATCTTTTATCTAGGGATGGCAAATGGATTTGACCTAGCATGACCCGCCGGTTCAATTAACGGGCCATGCTGGCCGATCCATTTTGACTGGATCTGATCTCTTCCGTGCCACGCAGCCTCGTTAACTGAAGCGGGGCAACCATGCTTGTGCCCGAGCCGGTTAGAAAGACAAAAAAAATTGGGAATTTTGTCTAGAATCAATTGGAAAAGTCCCACGATGAATGAGTATTACGATCTTGGATTAACTCCCAATAATAGATGGGTTTCGTAACGTCATTCGAGCCATTCTATGAATGAACTTCTAGCCTGCACACGCTTGCTAGAAGAGACATTTGCCAGCTCATGTGAAGAGACATTATGAATTATGCACATTGGTTAGACTACAGTAAAAATGATTGTATGATTATGGATAGGCTAACTAATTATGACTCAAATCGAACCTTTCGTAATTGATATAAGATCCTCATGGTAACGCCTAGTCTAGGTAGCTGCTCCGGTCATTCCTTCGTACTCCTTAATAAAAGAGAAGAACTTCTCCATCATGATTAACAGTCGATCATCCCCGTTCTAACGATCCCATTGTGGAGGTTTGATGGTCGTCCTTGGTCAATCTTAGGGTAAAGCCATGAGAAGGTGGTTGTATATTGCGGATCGAAATGAAATCCCAATTAATACGAAATATTCATAGGAAATTTGGGTAGAAAAAGGAGCGGACATAAAAGCGTGGAGGGTCGAAATCGAAAGAAGTGGCCGCAATGCTTAAAGCACAAGGGCTCTAAACAAGCTTTCCAAATAATACTTCTGATCCTTAAAACTTATTTTGCTCAAGTAATTTTATGTTAATTCTTTTTTTCCTATAATTGCATGTTTTAACGTTGAAATGAGATCAATGAGAAATTTTCGAAAAGAGATTGAAATTCCGAACCTAAGCCCAAATCAGCCCGGACTGGACCGAATTACATCAGTCAAAGACCAATTATTCTCCATTCGGGGAGGACCGAATGCCTGTCTCGTCTGCAATTTCCTCCTTGAAAGTTTTAGCGACTATCCAGATCTCTATACTAATCCATATGTCGAAATCTTAAATTTTGGTCGAGAAACTTTTCAAAGCTAACACCAATCTGATGAATAAAATCACAAGAAGTCCAAAAAAAAAAAGGTGTTCTTTTTGGTGCGACGGTACTGCGTTCATTTAAATGCTTTTGACTATGGTTGGCCGGTCTGCTTCGAAGATCGAATTTATGTTCCCATCGTCCTTCAGTGGATCTCCTTTTGCTGAACGGTTATGATTTCTTTATTTCGATCCAACGGTGAAAAGTAAAAAAGACACAAGCACTATAGAGTGAGTGCTAATGATAACTATTTTGTCCCGAAAACAAGTTCTGACCAGACATTTTTATTTTTATTCTTTGGACAAATTTCTTAGTAGAGGTACATAATTTCTATTCTTGAAACACAAATTTGTTTGATAGCCTTCTTAAATATCTCCCTTCGACAACAATGGCTGACGAGCGGTAGCGAGAGGTGGGGGTAAGTAGCAAGGGCTAGCAACGATAATATTTTTTTATTTTTACTTCTATTTCTAAGATAGAAAAGTAGAAAATTTTTACTTCTTATTTTTGTTTCAAACTTAAAATAGGGCCAATTTTTTTTTTTTTTGAAAATAGAACAATGAAATTGCGTTACTAAATGAATTTCTATTTTAAATATATTTTCAAAAACTGAAAAATAGAGAAACGGAATAGTTATCATTCGCACCCTTTAAGACTAGACTTCCCTTTTGTACAAGGTTGGGACTATGAATGATTACGATGGATCCGATCTATTATAAACCAAATTCAGACAAGTATATTTCTTTTCACAAATAGTATCGATAAACAAAGTTTTGTGCGACAACCTTAGGTTTTTACAACCATACTAGCTGTTCAAAATGAACTTTTACCACTCATCACCAAACAATAAATGAATATATAGCTTTAGTAGCAGTCTAGATAATAATAAAGAGTGCCGGACACCTGGAGTGCCAAAACTTGACACGGAGGGACATTTAAGTGCCAGACGTGGCGATTTTCCGGCGAGGTAAGTGCAAAACAACATTGTTTTGCATGCTAATGTGGCTAGAAAACGCAAAAACAACGGTGTTTTGTCTCGACATGATAAAAAATTAATATAAAAATTAATATAATTTAATTTTAAAATTAAATTTATTTAAAATATTTAAAAATACAAATACAAATATTAAAGAGGGAGGGGAGGGGAGGGGGGGGGGGAGGGAGACGGCCGAGGGTTGAGCCCTCACCACCGCCGCCGGGAAGGGGCAAAGAAGGAGGGGGAAGGGTTGGCCAAGGTTGCCGGTCCCCAGTGACCAATGGCGAGGGCCGGCAAGCCCTCGCCGCCTCCTCGCCGTCGGCGAGAAGGGGCGGCAACGGAGGGGGAGGGTTAGCGGGGTCGGCCGGGGACCGGTGATGGAGGGGCAAGGGTTGCAACCCTCGCCCAAATCCAACAAGGGCTCGTGGGCCCTTGCCATCGGGAAGGGGCGTCAACGGAGTGGGGAGGGTCGGCGACCCCGGCCGACACTTCCCCCACCATCGCCAACCCTTCTCGGCAACGGTGACGGCGAGGGCTTAGACCTCGGCCCGCCGCCTCCTCTCCCCAACCTTTTTTTTTTTTAATAAATTAAAATAATTATTATTTATTTTTATAATTAAATTAAAATTAATTTTTATATTAACATTTGAATCCACTAAAAAATGACGTCATTTTTGCTTTTTTTTATTGAGTCGGCGGTCGACGAGCCATGTAGACGAAAAATATAATAAAAAATTGCCATATAGGATTTCCGGTGGGATTCACTGGAGACGGCATTTAAGTGTCCCACTTGGCACTTCCATTCATTTCACAGAAAATAATTTCTGGGAAAACGTTTTCCAGAATTTCCGGCATTCATTTCATGGAAAATGAATTTCTTGAGGAAAATGTTTTCCATGAAAGGAAAAAAAGTCTGTTAAATTAGGGCAATATATTTTCCTCACTGATCTCTTTTATCTCACATATCTACAAATCCTTACTTCCTCCTCTCATTTCTTTTTCTTCTTTTCTTTCTTTATTCGAATTATTTTTAATTTCCTTTTTCTTTTTTTTTCTTTTATTTGTTTCCCATTTTCTTCTTTCTTGGCTAGTCGTTGGTCGTTGCCACGCAAACCTCAAGCTCGTCGATCTCAAGCTCGCGCTTTGCACTCTTGCTTATCATTTTCTTTATTTACTTTACCCTGCAGTTATACATTGCTCAAATAAAGGATTCTACATGCTTTGCTTCTTTTTTCTTTTGTTTATTAGAACACAAAAGACACAAGAGGAGAATAGGCCACTCAACTGGAAGATTCTCATGAGGGCTATACATGATTTGCTTCTTTTTTCTTTTGCTTCTTTTTAAAATCCATACGAACATTTTTTAGGGTAGATGGGCATTTGGAGACAATGAGGGAACAAATATATAAAGTAAGTTTGCCTGGATTTAAAAGCAAGTTCATATTTAATGGATTTATAGGTCGGTAAGTGATGCATACCTAAATGGTGAAGTCTTAGAAAATATTTTCCTAAAATATTTTCCTCACTAAACATTGGAAAATATTTTCCAAAACATATTCAGGTTTTAGCCGAACACCATAAAATATTGTCATTTTTTTGAAAAATGATTTCTGGAAAAATGTTTTCTGGAAATGGCTCATTTTCCACGAAACGAATGAACTCTAAGTGTCATTTTCCTAACTTTTAACATTTAAGTGTCCCTTCATGCCAAGTTTTGGCATTTGGGCTGTACTTTTGCCTAATAATAAAATTGTTCCTAATAATAAAATTGTTCTTTCTAAAGTTAGATTCAAAACTTCTTGATTACTAGATTTAAGTTCAACTTTTCCCAAGCTAGATCAAAATCTTCGACATCGTTTCCCCCCTTCACTTATTTAATAAGTCGAAGATTAGTAGTGCCTTTTTCTTTTTTTTGGCTAAAACAAACCTTCCATTGCATCAAAATAATTCAAATATTACAAAGATAAACTAAAGCATAAATTAAGATGATAAATTAACTCTAGAAGAGAGATCATTAAAAACGAACAAAGATGCAGTTACTAACTGATGAAAAGCTCATTTTTCAACTCATGAGCAACTTCAATACTAGTTCTATCAATCCACTTTAAACTCCATCCTGGGTTGTTGCTAAGTAGTAAATGGGAGTCTGAGATGAAAGGATGAATAAATGAAGGACAAAGGCCCCTTTTTTTTAATAGCATTAATTAACACCTTACAACCACTTTCAAACACCACCTGGTGCATGTCGGGAGACTGAGCAACTTTGCATGTGAGAAGAAGAGATGCAGCTTCCACTTCTACTAGTGAGTTCCATCTTTCTCGTCTTGTCCACACTTGGACAGTTGAGCCTTGATCCGATCATGCAATAATACCTATGGCCCCTTTGTTATCTTTCCACGCAACATCTATATTAAATTTCAATTTTTCATTTGACGGAGAAATCCGAGAGTCTGTCCTTTCCCCAAAAGAATCCAATTCCTTGCTTAACTTAACTTTGTTCTCTCTCTTGAACATATTTGAATATTCCAAGAGATCTTGTATGACCATCTAAATCACTTGGGGGAGGAACTGGAGTTGTATGATCATGTAACTTTGTATTCCTATAACGCCACATTCTAGTGCAGAGAAATGCTACATAAAAGGTGAAGAGATTGTAGTCCAATCCCATTTTATGTGCTATTTTTCCTAGATCAAGAAAAGGTGGTTCACCATCTCTTTTGAAGACCTGAAGTTCCAAGCATATGAGATAATACCCCATGGATCTGTCTCCATAAAATTTGGGCTAGAGGACATGATGTAAAAATGTACTGAATTCTCTTTCGAAGCTCTACACAATGCGCAAGAAGGGTTTGGGATGTTGATCAATAGAAACAAGTTAGCTCGACAAGGTAAGACATCAACCGCTATCCTCCACAACATCATTTTATGTTGTTCATGAACTCTAGCTTTCCAGATTTTGTTCCAAATCATGTGGTTGTTGCCATTTTCAGTTCGCAACTTTATGAGGGTGTAAGCAGATTTAATAGAAATATTCCATTGATAGCTAAATGCCAAATCGGTTTGTCCACGCAAATGGAGTTTGGCACATGGATATGAAGAATGGCTTGGACTGAGGTTGAGTAAAAAGTCTGATTTAGACTTAATATATCCCAAGTTTTTGTCCTTGGGATAAAGAAGCTTTCAATTTTTCTTTGCTTCAAGATAGGGTCTAGATCAATAAAAGAAAGTAGATGAGATTAAACATTTTGAATTCAAAGGGTGATTTCCTACCTCGATTGATTTTCCATCTCTTATTTGATAAAAAGTTCCCAATTTGAGTATTTCTGGCAGCTGAGATCGCCTTCCACAAAGGAGAGGCTGATGCCTCGACCTCATGATTCCAAAAATTGGAGCTCCGGAAATACTTCCCTTCAAGAACTCGAACCCATAGCTTGCCTCTATCTTGGATCATTACCTAGCCGAGTTTTACAAGCAAAGCGTTGTTGAAATCCCTATTCTGCCGAAAACCCATTCCTCCACTCTTTTAGTTTCTACATAGTGAATCCCAACATTTAGGTGTGAAGCGTACGTTTTTCTCTATTGGCACACCCCACCAAAATTTTCTTGTAGAGGCGTTGAGTCCATCACAGGTACTACGAGGTAGTCAACCAGATTGCATAGCATAGATTACTCTAAACAACCGATCGAATATATATTACTCTATCCGCCCAAGATAGTGTCTTCCTTTTCCAGGAGCTAAGTTTGTTATCAACCTTATGTTCAAGGAATTAATATTTTGCCCTACCTTTCCTTGGTTGAAGAAGGGATCCCCAAGGTACAGCGGTTCAAGATCTGTCTTTCGCCTGTGGAGCTCATCCATACAAAACTTTTTCACGCCCACAGAAGTATTATTTATTTATTTAATAAAAAAAAAGATAGACAGCTTCTAATGATTCAAGCTTTGATCTGACCATGAGCAATAAATTTCAATGCATCCCTTCAGTCCTCTCACTTGATGCTTAGTGGCTTCGACAAATAACAAGAAGTCATCAGCATACATAAGGTGAGTTAGGCGGACTCTCTTGCCTTACTCTTGTACTTGCAATAATCTTCAAATCCTCTGCTCTAGATAGAATTCTAGAAAGAAGTTTAGTATAAATCACAAACGGGTGTTACGAGATAGGGTCACATTGTTGGAGTCCCTTTGAGATTTAAAACTTCCCGCAGGTCTACTATTGATGAGAAGAGAATAATGAACCAACGAAATACGAATTTTTATGAGCTTGCAAAAAAGGAAGAAGAACCCCAGGCCACGGAGGATTGCATAAGTATATTCTAGTCAACTCTATCATAAGCTTGTGGCATATCCACCTTGACTCCCATGAATGGACACCCTGTTCTTTTCTTTCTCATGGAGTGTACAATTTCCTGTGCAATCACAGAATTTTCTTGTATGCTTCTACTTGAAACAAAAGCCAATTGCTGAGGTGAGATGATATGACTAAGGAACCCATTCAGTCTATTTGCCAACGTCTTAGAGATAAATTTATAGCTCACATCGCATAGACTCATGGGCCAAGACTGGTTATAACTGCGTGCATTCTGAGTTTTGGGATGAGTACTATAAAAGTATGATTGAGAAGATGGGGCAATTGACCAGCGTTAAAGAAGTGCTGCACATATTGTACAATTTCGTCCTTCACCACTTCCCAACATTTCGTGTAGAAAATGGCACGGAATCTGTTTGGGCCAGGTGATTAAAGAGGGGCCATCTCTTTCATGAGGTCGGTGATACATTTGATCGGTTCCTTTGACTTTTGTATACCACGACCGCATCCAAGGATTTGACCATTAAAATTTGATGGCCATTTCTAAGAGGTTGCTGAGCATCCAAGAATAGGATCTGTGTGTGTAAAGCACAATAAAATGCATCGATGCTCTAAAAATGACGAATCAGTCTTTCAAGAAATCAGAAAAAACACTTAATTTATTCGTGACTGGAACGAGCATTCCAATTCTTGTTTTTTTGATCAAAATGACGGAATCATTGTTGAATATACAACCCTTTATTTGACGAATCTATGAGAGCTATGAAATGAAATGGAAATTGTTGGTAACTATGTTTGAAAATCCTCCTTTTGTGTATATCTTAAATTGTAATCAAGGAATTACGCTAGTAGTTTAAAAGATGTTGAAGGAATCTTGGCACGATTTTATAGGGGAAAAAAAGAAAAGAAGAATATTAATCCTTAACTAGATTGCTCAACAAATAATGAGATACCCCCAGAAAAAGAGAATTTCCACATTTAACTATGGTCCTTTCATTATTCTCTTCTATTTTGAAGTTAATTTGATTTAGGAATCGATTAATTTAATTGTATTCTTCGTTAACTATATGCTGAGTGAGATAATGTTATATTTAATTAAGTTGGTCATAGAAAATGAAATTCATAACCGTGATACCTGAAGAAGAAAAGAAGAGGGGGTAAAGAGAAGTGGTAAATTCGACTTGAACGCAAGGGCACTTTTGGAATTTTGATTTCGGCCGCGCAACTTTTTTTTTTTTTTTTTTCTCAATTTGAGGGCGACGGCTTCTCGGTGGGCCCCACTCGTTTTATTCACCCCCCAAATCTTAACTTATCTTTCCTAGATGCCCTTCCAAACATGGGTATTTGAACTTCTTTCCCACCAAATTCGCTCTCACTCCTCATTCTTTCCCCAAACTTTTTTGCCTTTCCCAACATAGGCTTAGAAATCCAAAAAAAGAAAAAAAATAGGCTTATATATATAGATTAGAAGTGTTTTCAAAATAACCCCAATGTAGTTTTGGGATTAATCAACACCTTATCTTATGTTTTTATCCCAGCGTTTGTCAGTAGGCTACTTAATAAAAAAAATAAACACAAAATGTACATGTTCCCCCTCTCAATGCGTGATGACTTCGCTGTGCAAAAACCTCGCTTCCTAAAGGTGGGGTCATGGTCCCATATTAGGATTCTCCCTCCCCTTGACATAGATTATAACGGAACGCAATTATAAGATTTGTTCAAACTCGTGTTGGTGCTTTAATCCCAATACCTATTATTAGTTACTTGGTCAAATCTTATATATGTGTGAAAAATAATTTCGAACAAAAGAGTCCCAACTTGTTGATGCATCGATGAGTTGTACACCATCTTTCAAAGATTTATTCGGTCAATACTTCACTTTTAGATTATTCCTTTGTGGTAATTTTAGTTTTCTGTTGAATATGAAATGCCTCAAACGGTTTAGCACATATAAATACTCATATGCATATTCATATATAATTTCTACGCAATTTTTCAGATATAATTACTCTCTCTGACTCGCCCCCCCCCAAAACACACAAAAAAAAAGAAGGGGGAACCGAACAAGATAACCTAGGGGAATCTTGAGTAATTCATAAAAAAAAATGTTCGGCTATATAAATATATGAGTCTTTGGTGACTTGACTTAAAGAAAGTCGTCGGTTGACTTGTTAAACTTTTTTGGCAAAGTGGTTTGCATATTTTTAAAGGGTCGAAAACTTTGACAAGAAAGGGATGAAAGTGGGGAGTCGTTGGCCTTCCTTTCTTCAGGAGTTATGTGGGCAGAAATCTATTGGACAGAACGGAGAGATTAGATCTGGAATGTGTTGAACCCGGTGCATCTAGAGGAAATATAAGCAATTTCATATTGATTTGAGCCGAAAAATAATAATGAAAAGGGGGTTAGAAACAACCCACTCATTCTCTCACTTGACCTTACAAGCATGTTTAATGAAATAATTTTTGTATGAAATGAGAAAGAAGCAAATAAAGTAAGTCAAACTTAAAGGCTTAGGGAAAGAAAAAGTTTGTTAGCCTTTTTTTCACTTGGCTCTGGGGATCTATTATAAAAGGATTGGTAACCACTCAAAATCCTAACCTACTTCCTAATTTTTTTGGTCCAAAAAACCTATAAAGTATGTCCACTACAATATCCCCAAAAATTTTCACAAGGCATATACTTGGGGTGTTGGTGATACTAAAAAAAAAAAGTTTTGGATATTGATATCACAGTAGCCAAACCTTTTTGTGTCATCAAATACCCTTAATCATAATGTTTTTGTGTTGCTAGAATTCATAAATTTTTTCCATTGTGACATTAATGCGACAAATTTTTGCATACTCTACATGTTTGGGGTATTGACAACACAAAAAAAATTCGAGATATTGGTGATAAAGTGGCTGAAATTTTAAAGTATTTTGGGGTAGATAGATGTTATTTTAGCTATAATGGTACATAATTAGAGGTCTTGGCTGCATTAAAAAAAGGTTCGGCATAATTTCATGTCACAACAAGGCACGACTTAAAAGATTTTCCGTGATATTTCCCGGTCAAAGTTACGAATGATTGGAAACACCGAGGACGAATACGCAAATCTTAAAGAAGAAAAAAAGGCAGAGCGGTATTTTGGCAAGACGTGCGGTATAGCTGCAAACAAAAGAAAGATAACCGGGGGAGGCGCTTCAGACCCAAAAAAAAAATAATAATAACCGGGGGAGGCGCACGCGCCAGGCGGCAGCGCGTGGGGAGCGGAGCCCCGGGGGCAAACCGCCCGAGCATCGCCACGCGCTGCCGGGCCGGCGAGTTCGAAATGTCGGACAACTTGGGGATGCACGTGGGGGCCCCACCGAACCGAAGCGCGAGAGAGAGAGAGAGAGAGAGAGGGAGTCAAAGAAACGTACGCGGGTCGTCATTTGACTTGCGGCCATTGCCTTGCTCTGTCCTCTTCTTCCCCTCTCTCTCTCTCTCTCTATCTCTATATCTGTCCGTCCGTCCGTCCGTCCGTCTGTCTGTCTGTACTGTTCTGACCGCGGTCGGATCGCATCCTCCCCACGCTTGAGCAGGAAGAGAAAGATGCCGTCTCCATTATTGATCGAATCCCCCGCACGAGGGAAAGAGAGAGGAGAAAATAGAGAAATGAATTGCAGAGGGTTTCATTACGGAGGGATCGGTCGGGGGTCTTTTGGCGGAACGAAAAGCGAAAAGCTGAGAAAGCCCCCACCACAGACGGCCGCCCCACCTCCCACGTTGGTGATGCGAAGGCGGTGGGGTTGGGGGTTTGACTCCTCTCATCAATGTCGCCACCCGCTTTGACTGACGGCTATTAAGGGAATTCGTGTTGCAATTTGCATCCTTTCTCTTAGGGTTGCTCACGATTGCCTGTACTTGCCCTAGCACCAGGTTGATTGGTATATTTCCAAGATATCATCCATCCTAATAGTGCCTCTACCAGAGCAGGTTTATGATTATAGTTCCCATGCTAAATTTGCTGTCACACCAAAAGATACCTCTCCTGAATTAATTTCAGTTTCACACGCACACATATATCTTGGGAACACTTTTACCCTATCAATATGCAATTTGGTTCATTCCTAACCCCACTTCGCCATTTTGGAAATTTCCTAAGAGCCATTCCTTGTCTAGATCCTCCGATCCCCATGGACACTCCCCACCCTCATTGAACTAAGTCGTTATGGATATTCTGGACCCAATGAGTACTCCATGCCCTCATCGAATATATATTCTCAGTGTGGCTCCTGCCTAAGCCAAGCTTAATCTAGACCCTCTGGCCCTTGCAAGCATTCCAAGCCCTCATCAAACTAGGTCATTATAGATATTCTTGAGCG
This sequence comes from Eucalyptus cloeziana, assembly GCA_014182715.1. NCBI lineage: Eukaryota > Viridiplantae > Streptophyta > Magnoliopsida > Myrtales > Myrtaceae > Eucalyptus > Eucalyptus cloeziana. The sequence continues at coordinate 11,152,099 of CM024637.1, forward strand.
TAACTCCTACCTAAATCAAGACTTTAAGCTAGAGAGAACTGCAAGCTAGTCCACACTAAGGTTCGATCTCGTGACCTCATAAAAAGGCAGCACTAATCTTCTCCTCCGAACTAACACGCTTGGCGGTTCAATCCATCAACTATATTTTATTATGTCAGATGGGGCACTTGTTTATTGACTTGCAATTGCGGAATTCTTTATATCATGAGTGCCTTTCTATTCCATGTCTAGTAGGAGAAAAATATCTGAACAGTAGAAGGCAATGCTTTGACCAATAGACGGGAGATTCAGATGCCTTCTCCCCCCACTAAGCACTGCCCTCGTCGGCACTAGCACATCACTCCAAATCCACCATAAAGACACAAATGACCCGTTACATCAACCCTTAAAAAATATCAAGGATTTAGCTTGTTGCCATCACGAAAATTTATGTAATTTTCTTTCGCTTTTCGGTGAAATGGAATGGTGGGTTATCGTTTACTTTTCTTGCAAATTAATGATCATCCATGAAATATTATATGTTTTTCTTTACTATATCATGAATTTACTAGGGCATCATCTACCGTCTTACTTTAATTTATAGAAAAGTAGGACATACATTGCCAGTGTGCTTTATTAATGTTTCGTATCATAAGACTTTTTGGAAGGCTCGAATTGTGAAATAATCCAAAAAGGGGAAATAGTCACCACTAATTCAAAGACCAACCGCTATATAAAAAAAGATAATTCAAATTCACTTATGAAATGTATGGAGAGAACTTGTAGGGCACGTTGGTTCTAGTGAATACATAGTGAAAGAGTCAATATCTCGAGAGTGTTAAATTCCCACCACGTGATAGTAGGGAGACCGAACTCTGGCTCTTTCATGAGGTGTGTAAAAGCTAATGCCCCGCTATGTGAGGGAAAAGTACAAAAAAAAAAGTTCTAAATTATTGTATTAGTATCAATTCAATTTTAAACCTTTCAATTGAATCAATTTAATTATAAAATTTTTCACATTTGTACTAATTAAGTCCGGTTGACATTGATGTTGCAATTTTTCAATTTTTTTTTTTATTAATTCTATTTCTTTTTCGTTTTCTTTTCTCTCTTCCCGGGAACTTTTCATAGTGGCCGGCAAGGCTTGTCAAGCCATTGGGTGAGGGCCGCAACCCACGCCGAAGGCTCGCTGGCCACTATAAGGAAAGTCCAAGGGGGAAGAAGAGAGAAAGAAAGGAAAAAAGAAAAGAAAAAGGAAAAAGAAAAAGAAAAAGATTAATAAAAAATTTGAAAAAAATAAAAAATCATTTAAAAATTGCCAAGTCAGCGTTCGACCACCAGCCGTTGTCTACGTCAGTATCAGCTGGTCAAAATTGGTTGGATGGACTGAATTGGTACAAATGTGAAAATGTTCGGGACTAAATTGATTCAATTGAAAAATTTATGACTGAATTGATATCAATACAATAGGTTTATGATTTTTTTGGGTACTTTTCTCCGTCATGTGAAACGAAAAAGTATACCCCACTTTTGACTGGTCTGTCCGATCGTTAGGAACCGCGGAGGGGCTTAGGCTGGCAGTGGCTGCCAATCGGTGACGGGATAGGAGAGAGATGCCGGACTAGCGAGATGTCCGGATTAGGGTTTGCGGTTTGTTTTGCGGGGCGACGGTAGCCTGGGGAGAAAAAAAACAACGAGTTGTGTACTTGTGTGGGTTATCAAGCGGCGAGTCGATACCAATCGGCGATACTCAAGATGTAAGTTGTAAGTTTCAAGCGTTGAGATAATATTCAATTCGCATGTGGCCGCAAAGCCGAGGTCACTTTCTTGCGACTATTCCTGAATCCCATCTCAAGATTGTTGATGAAGGAGTGGCTTTGAAGGCAGGTCTTCTCCTCTAATCAAATCTATTTCTTCAAAGGATAATCCCGACAATTAAAGCAAGTTGAGGCTTGGCAGGAACATCGATTAGGACCAGAAAACTTTCAAATGATGTAACGTGATTACATCGATATGATCCTATTAGGCATAATTATTGTGTTCGTTCCTTAATTTGCATTAATTTATGCTAGGCTGACGCAAGAATTGTGTTGATTTTTTCGACATTAATGGGCTAACGTTGCTGAGCTTTGCCTCGGCATCCTTTCCATCGCTTTTCTTACATCTTTTATCTAGGGATGGCAAATGGATTTGGCCTAGCATGACCCGCCGATTCAACTATCGGGTCATGCTGGCCGATCCATTTTGATTGGATCTGATCTCCTTTGCGCCACGCCGCTCCGTTAACTGAAGTAGGGCAGCCATGCTTGTGCCCGAGCTGGTTAGAAAGACAAAAAAATTGGGAATTTTGTCCAGAATTGATTGGAAAAGTCCCACGATGAATAAGTATTACAATCTTGGACTAACTCCCGGTAATAGATAGGCTTCGTGATGCCACAAGTTCGAGCCATACCGTGAATGAACTTCTAGCCCCCATGCGCTTGCTAGAAGAGACATTTGCTAGCTCATGTGAAGAGACATTATGGATTTTGCACATTGGTGGAACTACAATAAAAAGGATTGTATGATTATGGGTAGGCTAACTAACTATAACCTAAATCGAACCTTCCGTAATTGGTATAGGATCCTCATGGTAATGCCTAGTCTAGGTAGCTACATTGGTCATTCGTTCCCACTTTTTGACAAAAGAGAAGAACTTCTCCAATATGACTAATAGTCAATTATCCCCGTTCCCCAGTGCTTTGATTGTTGTCCTTGGTTGATCTCAAGGTAAAGCTATGAGTAGGCAGTTGTATATCGTAGATCGAAATGAAATCCCAAATAATTCGAAATGTTCATAGGAAATTTGGGTAGAAAAAGGAATGAACAATAAAAGCGTGGAGGGTCAAAATCGAAAGAAGTGGCCACAATGCTTAAATCACAAGGGCTCTATACGAGCTTTTTGAATAATACTTCCGGTCCTTACAACTATATTTCGATCCGAGTAATTATATGTTAATATTTTTTTTTCTATAATTGCACGTTTTAATCTCGAAATGAGATTAATGAGAAATTTTCGAAAAGAAATTGAAATTCCGAACCTAAGTCCAAATCGGCCTGGACTGGACCAAATTACATCAGTCCAAGGCCAATTATTCTCCATTCGGGGCGAACCGAATGCCTCTCTAGTCTGCAATTTTCTCCTTAGCGGTTTTGGCGACTATCCAAATCTCTAGACTACTCTACATGTCGAAATCTTAAATTTGGGTCAAGAAAATTTTCAAAGCTAACAACAATCCGATGAATAAAATCACAAGAAGTCCAACAAAAAGAAAAAAAAAATGTTTTTTTTGGTGCGATAGAAGTGCACTTCTTTTAAATGCTTTTGACTGTGGTTGATCGGTCCGCTTTGAGGATTGAATTTATGTTCCCATCATCCTTCAACGGTTCTACTTCTACTGAACGGTTATGATTTCTTTATTTCGATCCAACAGTGAAAAGTAAAAAAGAAATGAGTATTATAGGGTACTAATGATAACTATTCTGTCCTAAAAATAATTTCTGACAAGACATTTCAATTTTTATTTTTTGGACATGTTTATTAGTGGAAGTACATGTTTGATAACAACATAATTTCTATTCTTGAAACATAAATTTGTTTGATAGGCCTTCTTAAATATCTCACTTCTTAGGGGTTCAAATCCTCACATTCTCAGGGGGGATTGGGGTGGGGACGATTTCATTTCAGAAATGGGTTTTGACTTCCATGCTCTGCAAGAAGGTAGGGTAAAAGTCTGAGAGTGAGTGTTAGAGTAGGATTAAAGTAGGACCGACCAAAAAAAAAAAAAAAAAATCTCCCTTTGGTAGCAGTAATCGATGGGGGGAAGTGAGAGGTGGGGGAAGACAGCAAGATTTTTTTTTTTTTTTATTTCTATTCCCAAAATAGAAAAGTAGAAAATTTTTATTTCTCATTTCTGTTTTAAACTTATTTCTAGGCTAAATTTTTTTTTTTCTGAAAATAGAAAAAATGAAATTGCATTACTAAACAAATTTTTGTTTCAAACTTATTTTTAGAAATAGAAAAATAGAGAAACATAATGATTATCATTCACACCCTTTAAAATCGGACTTCCCCTTTGTACAAGGTTGGGACTATGAACGTTTACGATGGATCCGATCTATTATAAATCGGATTCAGACAAGTATATTTCTTTTCACAAATAGTATTGATGGGCAAAGTTTTGTATGACAACCTCAGATTTTTACAACCATACTAGTTGTTCAAAATAAACTTCTACCGCTAATTACCAAACAATAAATGAATTTGTAGCTTTAGTAGCAGTTCATATAATTACAAAATTGTTCTTTTCAAATTTAAATTTAAAAACTCCTTGATTAAGATTTAAGTTCAACTTTTCCCAAGCCAGATCAAAATCGTTGACATCGTTTTCCCCCTTCACTTATTTAATGAGTTGAAGATTAGTAGTGCCTTTTTTTTTTTTTTTTTTTTTGGCTAAAACAAACCTTCCATTGCATCAAAATAATTCAAATATTGCGAGGATAAACTAGAGCATAAATCAAGATGATAAATTAAAGAAGATTCCTAATCCTAAATGTTTAACTTTAGAAGGGAGATCATTAAAAACAAAAGAAGATGTAGTTCCTAACTGATGAAAAACCCATTTTTCAAACTTATGAGTAGCTTCATTTCTAGTTCTACTGATTCACTTCAAACTTTATCATGGATTGTTGCAAAGCAGTAAATGGGAGTTCGAAACGAAAGGATGAATATACCAAGGGTAAAGGCCCTTTTGTTGAATAGCATTAATTAATACCTTACAGTCACTTTCAAACACCACATTATGGATCCCGAGGGACTGAGCATCTTTGCACTTGAGAAGAAGAGCTACAACTTCCACTTCCATTGGCGAGTTTCATCTTCCTTGTCTTGTCCACGCTTGGACAACTGAGCCTTGATCTGATTGTGCAATAATACCTATGGCCCCTTTATTATCTTTCCACGCACCATCTACATTAAATTCCAACTCGTCATTTGATGGAGGAATCCAAGAGTTTGTCCTTAACCCAAAAGAATCCAACTCCTCGCTTAACTTAACTTTGTTCTCTCTTGAACATATTTGAATATTCCAAGAAATCTTGTATGACCATCTGAATCGCTTTGGGAGAAACTAGAGTTGTATGATCATCTAACTTTGTATTCCTATAGCACCACATTCTAGTGCAGAGAATTGCTGCATAAAGGGTGAAGAGCTTGCAATCTAATCCCATTCTACATACTATTTTTCCTAGATTAAGAAAGTGGTTCACCATCTCTTCCGAAAACCTGAAGTTGCAAGCAAATGAGACAATACCCCATGGGCTCTGTCTCCACAAAATTTGGGCTAGAGGACATGATGTAAAAATGTACCGAATTCTCCTCCAAAGCTCCACACAACGGGCAAGAAGGGTATGGGATATGGATCAACCAAAACAAATTAGCTTGACAAGGTAAGACATCGGTTGCTATCCTCCACAACATCATTTTGTGCCGCTCATGAGCTCTAGCTTTCTAGATTTTGTTCCAAATCACGCAATTGTTGCCATTTTTAGTTCGTGACTTTATGAGTTTGTAAGCAGATTTAACAAAAATATTCCATTGATAGTTGGATGTCAAATTGATTTGTCGACCCAAATGGAGTTTGGCACATGGATATGAAGAATGGCTTGGACTAAGGTTGGGCAAAAAGTCTGATTTAGACTTAATACATCCCAGGTTTCTATCCCTAGGATAAAGAAGCTTTCTATCTTTCTTTGCTTCAAGACAGGGTCTGGATTGATAAAAGAAGGCAATGAGATGATTTCCTACCTCGATTGATTTTCCATCCCCTACTTGATAAAAAGTTCCTAGTTTGAGTATTTCTCTGGCATCCGAGATTTCCTTCCACAAAGGAGAGGCTAATGCCTCGACCTCATGACTCCAGGAATTGAAGCTGAGATACTTCCCTCCAAGAACTCTAACTAATAGCTTGCTTCTATCTTGGACCATTCCCCAACTGAGCTTTAAAAGCACAGCGTTGTTGAAATCCCTATTCTGCTGAAAACCCATTCTTCCACTCTTCTTGTTTCTACATAGTGAATCCCAACATTTAGGTGTAAAGTATCTGTTTTTCTCTGTTGGCACACCTTACTAGAATTTTCTTATAGAGGTGTCGAGTCTATCACAAGTGCTACAAGGCAGTTGACCATATTGCATAGCATAGATTGGTGCATTCTGAACAATCGATCGGATGTTTGTTGCTCTACTCGCCCAAGATAGTGTTTTCCTTTTTCAGGTGCTAAGTTTGTTATCAACCTTCTGTTCTAGGAATTGATAGTTTGCCCTACCTTTTCTTGGTTGAAGAGGGAATTTCCAAGATACAGTGCTTCAAGATCCGCTTTCACATGTGGAGCTCATCCATGCAAAACTTTTTCACGCCCACAAAAGTATCTTTAGAAAAAAAAAGACAGACGGCTTCTGAAGATTCAAGCTTTGACCTAACCACGAGCAATAAATTTCAATGTATTCCTTCAATCCTCTCACTTGATGCTCAATGGTTTCGACAAATAACAAGAAATCATCAGCATACATAAGGTGAGTTAAAGGCGAACGCTCTTGCCCTACTCTTATACCTGCAATAATCTTCAAATCCTCTGCTCTAGATAGAATTCTAGAAAGAAGTCCAGTATAAATTACAAATAGATATGGCGAGATAGGGTCACTTTGTCGGAGTCCCTTTTGAGATTTAAAACTTCCCACAGGTTTATCATTGATAAAAGAGAATAATGATCCAACGAATACATATTTTATGAGCCTGCAAAAAAGGACCCAAAACCCCAGGCTACAAAAGATTGCGTCAAGTATATTCTAGTCAACTCTATCATAAGGATGTGACATATCCACCTTAACTCCCATGAATGGACGCCCCTTTCTTTTCTTTCTCATGGACTGTACAATTTCCTATGCAATTACAGAATTATCTTGTATGCTTCTACCCATAAGATAATATGACTGAGGAACCCTTTCAGTCTATTTGCCAACATGTTTGAGAAGATAGGGCAATTTTTTTTTTTTTTTTTTTTTTTGTCGAAAATAGGATATTTTATTTATATTATAAAGCAGATTGACTTGTGTTAAATGCTACACAAATTGTACAATCTGGGCCTTCACCACTTCCCAACATTTCATGTAGAAAATGGCATGGAATCCGTCTGGGCCAAGTGATTAAAGAGGGCCCATCTCTTTCATGATGTCGGCGACACATTTGATCAATTCCTTTGACTTTTGCATACCGCAACCGCATCCAAGGATTTGACCATTAAAAGTCGATGGCCATTTCTAAGAGGTTGCTGAACATCCAAGAATATGACCTATGTGTGTAAGCACCATAAAATACATCGAGAAATGACGCTCTGGAAATGATGAATTGGTCTCGAGAGACTAGAAAGAATTCTTAATTTATTTATGACTAAAACAAGCATTCTGATTCTTGTTTTTTCAATCGAAATGACGGAATCATTGCTGTATATACAATCCTTTTTTGACGACTCTACAAGAGCTATGAAATGGAATGGAAGTTGTTGGGTACTATGTTTGAATATCCTCCTTTTGTGTATATTTTAAATTGTAATTGAGGAATTACGCTAGTAGTTTAAAAGATGCTAAAGGAACATTAGCACGATTTTATAGAAAAGAAGAAGAAGAATATTAGTCCTTAACTAGATTTTTTTTTGGTCGGTTAGTCCTTAACTAGATTGCTCGGCAAACAATGAGACCTCCCCCAAAAAAAAAGAATTTCCACATTTAACTATGGTCCTTCCATTATTCTCTTCTAATTTCAAATTAATTTGATTTAGGAATTGATTAAATTAATTTTATTCTTCGTTAACTATATGCTGAGTGAGATAACGTCATATTTAATTAAGTTGGTCATAGAAAATGAAATTCATAACCGTGATACCCGAAGAAGAAAAAGAAGAGGCAGAGAGAAGCGGTAAATTCGACTTGAATGCAAGGGTATTTTGGGAATTTTAATTTCGGCCACGCAGTTCTTGATCGAGGCTTTCTTCTCAATTTGAGGGCAACCGCTTCTTGGCGGGCCCCACTCGTTTTATTCACCCCCCAAATCTTAACTTACCTTTCCTATAGGCCCTTCCGAACATGGGTATTTGAACTTCTCTCCCCCCTAATTCTCTTTCACTCCTCATTCTTTCCCCAAACTTTTTGGCCTTTCCAAACATAGGCTTTTAGAAGTCCAACCAAAACTAAAAACATAGGCTTAGATATATAGAGTAGAAGTGTTTTCAAATTAACTTAGATGCAACCACTGGGGGTTCGTCCCAGTGGCCACCCTTCCATCTTGGAAGGGGGAGGTTGAGGATTTAAATCCCCACTTTCTCAGGAATAATTGGGGTGGAGATGATTTCATTTCAGGAGTGGGTTTTCGACTCCCACGTCCAGGAAGGAGGCGGGGGCAAAAGTCTGAAAGTGAATGTTAAAGTAGGATTAGCGTATGACTGACAAAAAAAAAAAAAAACTCAGATGCAATTATGAGATTAATCAACACCCTTGTCGAGTGTTTTTATCCTAGTGTTTGTTAGTAGGCTACTCAATAGTAAATAAAAAAAATAAACACAAAATGTACAAGTTCCCCCTTTTAATACGTGCTAACTTTGCTGTGCAAAAACCTCAAATCCTAGAGGTGAGATCATAGTCCCACGTTAGGATTCTCCCTCCCCTTGATGTAGATTATAATAGAACGCAATTCTGAGATTCGCTCAAACTCGTGTTAAGTGCTTTAATCCCAATACCTATTTTTAGTTACTTGGTCAAATCTTATAAATGTGTGAAAAATAATTTCAAACAAAAGAGTTCAACTTGTTGTACACCATCTGCCAAAGACTTGTTTGGTCAAAACTTCACTTTTAGATTCTTCCTTTTTTACAATTGTCGTAATTTTAGTTTTCTGTTGAATGTGAAATGCCTCAAACGGTATAACACATATAAACACTGATATGCATATTCATATATAATTTATACACAATTTTTTAGACATAATTACTCTCTTAATTTTGGAGGCAAGATTTGACTTTGTCCTGCCAAACGGCAGCTGAACAAGATAACCTTTTCGAGGGAATCTTGAGTAGTTCATCGTTTGAGCAGGAAATATTCAACAAAATAAAAATAAAATCCACAATTCGTTTTGATCCAGCGCATCAAAAAAAAAAAAAAAAGGAAAAGAAAAATGTTCGGCTATATAAATCTACGAGTCGTTCGAGACTTGACTTAAAGAAAGTCGTCGGTTGACTTGTTAAACTTTTTTGCAAAGTGGCTTGTATATTTTAAATGCGTCGAAAACTTTGACAGAAGAAGGATGAGACTGGGGAGTCGTTGGCCTTCTTTTTCTTCACGAGTTATCTAGGACGAAATCTATTGGACAGGATGGAGAAATTAGATCTAGAACGTGTTAGAATCCAGTGCATCTAGAGGAATATTACCAATTTCATATTGATTTGAGCTGAAAAAAATAACGAAAAAGGGGTTAGAAACAACCTAGTCATTCTCTCACTTGACCTTACATTCATGTTTAATGAGATAATCTTTGTATGAAATGAGAAAAAAAACAAATAGAGTGTGTCAAGCTTAATGGCTTAGGGAAAGAAAAAGGTCGTTGGCACTTTTTCACTCACTCAAGGGATCTATTATAAAACTTAAAAGGATCGGTACCACTCAAAATCATAAACTACTGCCTAATTCACTCTAAAGTATGTCCAATACAATACAAATATCCCAAGAATTTTCACACCGCTTATGCTTGGGGTTTGGTGGCATGGAAAAAAAGTTTTGGATATTAAAATTGCAGTGGCCAAATCTTTTTACATCATCAAATACTCTTAATCATAATTTTTTCTATCGCTAGAATTCCTAAATTATATCCACTGTAATATTAATGCCACAACTTTTTGCATAATTGACATGTTTGGGGTATTGGCGACAAAAAAAAATTGCGGGACATTGGTGATAAAGTGGCTGAAGTTTTGAAGTATTTTGAAGTAGACAGATGGTATTTTAGCCATCATGGTATTAAATTAGAGGTTTTGGCTGCAAAAAAAAAAGGGTTCGGGATATTTTTGTTTGACAACAATGTATGACTTAAAAGATTTGTCGTGATATTTCCCGGTCAAAGTTATGAATGATTAGAAACACTGAGGACGAACCATCCACGCAAGTCGTGCGGTATATAGCTGCAAACCCATTAAAAAAGAATAAAAAAAGAAAAAAGAAAAAAGATCACTGGAGGAGCCGCACGCGCCAGGCGGCAGCGCGTGGGGAGGCGGAGCCGGGGGGCAAACAGCCCGGACGTCGCGACGCGCGGCCGGGGCCGGCGAGGTCGAAATCTCGGCCGACGCGAGGGTGCGGGTGGGGGCCCTACCGAACTGAAGCGAGCGAGAGAGAGAGAGAGAGAGAGAGAGAGAGAGTCAAAGAAACGTAAGCGGGTTGTCATTTGACTCGCGGCCATCGCCTTGTTCTGTCGTCTTCTCTCTCTCTCTCTCTCTCTCTCTGCTGTGCTGACCGCAGTTACATCGCATCCTCCCGACGCTCCGTTCGAGGCAAGCAGGGAGAGAGGAAGAGAGAGGATGAAATATAGAAATGATAATAAAGAATGGAGCTTTTATTATTATTTATCATTAAATTGCAGGGGGTTCATTAATCGAAAGCAATCGGTTCATTCAAAGGAAGTGGTTGGGGGTCTTTTTGCGGTACGAAAAGCGAAAGCTGAGAAAGCCCCACACAGCCGGCCATACGGATGAGCACGTTGGACCGCTCAAATCGAGAATCACTCGCATCCAATTGGACCGACCATTTTGGTCCCGTTTTTGGAAGGATCGGTCTAATTCCTCGTTCCATAAAAATTGGATCGGTGATTATCAATCCGATTTTCGATTCCAAAAAAAATCGAACCGGATTAGATCAATTCTTTTTTTTTTTAGAAATATTTTTAAATTTCTTTAAAATAGCAATAGACCATAAAAATAGTAATAACTCTAGTATTTTTTTAGTTTTAAAATTTTTTTAAGTAATTGGTTCCATTTAATTACCATAAACCGAACTAGATTGATCGGCCCTGTGCAGTCATCCATAATCTTAGGATCGTCCGGTCCAGTCCGTAGTCACAAAAATTAGGAACCAATCCTCCTAATTCGATTCTTGGTTTGTAGGTGGAACCAGACTAGACCAAAAACCAATCATCCCTAACCAGTTGACCCACCTCCCCACCCATTCCGATTGAATGTTAGAATGGTAATTAGTGTTGCAACCCGCATTCCCTCCTTGGGTGCTCATGATCCCTTCTTCTTGCCCTAGCATCGGATGATTTCCAATACCTTTTCTTTTCTTTTTTTCTATTTTTTCCTTTCGCGTTTGGCTAATCCTTACCGGACGTTGTGGATCCACTTGTTGTCACATGCCCTGAAGATTATTGAAATGCACATATTGATATCACGACATTCTTGTTGTCTGTTTTGGCGATCCTATACCGAGCCTTGCAAGTCCTTTGTGACATAGGGGTGGGTCCTATTTCCAAGAGGTCGCCCACCCTGATAGTACTTCCACTTGAGCATGCTTAATATTGTAGTTCCAATTCTAAACTTGCCGTCATATCAAAGCGCCTTTCATGAGTTAATTTCAATTTTACACACACAAACATCCCTAGAACACCTTTCTTCATCTTAGTAGCTTGCCAAGAATTGCTTCTTATCTAGTCCATTTGACTCCAGTGAGCACTCTATGACCGCTATAGGAATTCTCAAGTATGGCTCTTGCCTAAGTGGAGCTTAACCCTCTGGTCATTATAGATATTTTCAAGTGTATCTTCTACTTAAGTCGAGACTTTAAATTAGAGAACCAAACACACTTTCCACATATATGCTCACATGGCTAAAATAATTAATATTGAGAAATGCAGTATTCACCATACTTCTTTGAGACTCATAGTCTATGTCAAAGTTGCATTTGTTTTGCAAAAATTTAATATTTGACTTAAAATTTTTGGAGAGGCGTGACCTCATAGAAAAGAGGCAAGCATCCAAACTAACATGCTTGGTGGTTTGATCCATCAATTTTATTCTATTATATCTAATGTGGCACTTGTCTATCGACTTGCTATTGCAGAATTCTTTATATCATAGAGAGCCATTTCATTCTATGTCTAGTAGGAGAAAAAGATCTGAAGAGTAGGAGGTAATGCTTTGACCAATAGAGGAGAGGCTTGGATGCCTTCTTCCCCCCACTAAACAATGGTCTTGTCGGCAAGCACATCGCTCCAAATCCGCCACTAAGGCAACAAACGACACGTCACATCAACCCTTACAAAATATCAAGGATTCAACTTGTTGCCATCACGAAAATTTATGTATATTTCTTTCCCTTTTCCAATGAAATGGAACAGTGGGTTGTCGTTTACTTTTCTTGCAAATTGATGATCATCCATAAAATATTATTTGCATAGCTTCATTATATCGCGAATTTACCGCCGCTTTTCCATACATCACCAGTGTACTTTAATTTTGGAAGACTCAAGTTGTGAAATAGTCAAAAGCAGGAAGTTATTCACTAGTAATTCAAAGACCAACCACTATATGGAAAAAGATAGTTCAAATTTATTTACAAAAAGCATGGGGGGAGCTTGTGGGGCACATCGGTTCTAGTGTATATGTAGCGAAAGAGTCAAGATCTCGAGAGTGTTAAAATCCCATCACGTGATAGTAGGGAGATCAAACTCTAGCTCTTTCAAGATGAACAAAAGCTAATGCCCCACTATGTGAATTTTGTTTTCTTTTAGAAGTAAAATCCTAGTGTCCTGTAGCTTTTTGAGAAAATACCCAAAAACTGGCGACGTAATAGGAAAGCGATGGCAGACGAGAGAGAAGTCTGGGTTAAGGGTTGCCGGTCGTTTTGCAGGGCAACGGTAGCTTGGGAAGGAAAAAATGATGATTCGCGTACATGTGCGGGTTGTCCTGCGGCGAGTCGGAGCGACGAGCGACGAAACTCAGAAGGTAAATTGCAAGTTTCAAGCGCCGAGATAATATTCAATCTGTATGTAGTCACAAACCCAAAAGGCGACTTGTTCTGCTACTATTCCTGTATCCCACCTCAGGACTGTTGATGGAGGAGTGGCTTTGAAGCTAGGCCTCCTCCTCCAATCAAATCTATTCCTTCAGAGGATGATGCCGACAATTAAAGCAAGTTGAAGCTTGGCAGGAACATCAATTAGGACCGAAAAACTTTCAATTGATGTTACGTGATCACATTGATGTGATATTGTTAAGCATAATTTATTGTGTTTGTTCTTTAATTTGGGTTTAATTTATGCTAGGCCGACACAAGAATTGTGTTGCTTTTTTTGACATTGATGGGCCGACGTTGCTGAAGTTTTGCTTGACATCTTTCCTTTCCTCTTTATCTAGTGGTGGCAAATGGGTTTCGACCTAGCATGACCCACCGATTCACAAAACGGGCTATGCTAGCTGATTCATTTTATGCCATGGGCCGGTCCGCCTTGCTTGTGCCCCTGCTCATTGAAAAACCAAAATTTGGGAAAATTTCTGTTCAAATTGATTGGAAAAGCCCCTCTTTCTCGTATGTTTACCCAATGAACGGTAAGAGTAATACAATTTGGGATGAATTTCCGATAATGAATGGGTTTTAGGAGGTCACGAGTTCTAGCCATGCTGTGGGTGAACCTCTGGCCAGCATGTGCTAGCTGGAAAAGACGTTTCCTATCTCTTGTGAAGAAACATTTCAAATTCTGACATGCTGGTGGAACTGCAGCTACCTATGGGTAGACCGAGTAGCTATGATTCCCTACGGGTATAGGATCCTCATGGTAACGCCTGGTCTGGGTATCCCCACCGATCGTTCCTCCCCACTCTTTTACTGAGAAAGGAAGAACTTCTCCATCGTGACTAGCGGACGGGCATCCCAGTTCTAACGAGCCCACTACTAAGGTTTGATTGCCATCCTTGGCCGATCTTAGGCTAAAGCCATGAGAAAGTTGTCGTGGATTGCAGTTCGAAACGAAATCCCGATTAATTCCAAATGGTCATCGGAAAGTTGGGTCGGAGAAAAATGGAACATACACTAATAGTGTGGAGGGTTTGAACGAGCTTTTCCAGTAATACTTCCGGCCCTTAAAACTCCGCATGAATTAACATGATCGGTTTTCGATTGTCTGCGAAATTCATGTCTTCGAACAAATCTATATTTTGTTCAAGCGATAATAATTGTTTTTATAATTTGCATGTTTTGATATCAAAAAGAGGTAAATGAGAAATTTTTGAAAAGAGATTGAAATTCTGAACCGAAATTACATCAGTCCAAGCCACTATAGGGCAGACCGAATGCCTCTCTCATTTGCAATTTCCCCTGTTATAGTTTCAGTTAGGGGTGTCAACGGTTTGGTTCGGTTCAGTTCGGTTCGGTTTTTTTGAAAAATCGAACCAAACCGAACCGTTAAAAAAATCTTCTTAACCGAATCAAACCAAACTGAAATTTCGGTTCGGTTTTTCGGTTTTTGGTTTTCAGCTTTTGATTTTCGACTTTTTTTTTTTCGTTTTTTTTTTTTTTTTTTTCGTTTTTTTTTTTTTCTGTTCAACTCAAAATAATTTAAATTCAATATGTTACTGCACTTCAAGCTTAGAGGATTTTGCTATTTAGATCATATACTTCATTCCCTTTTTTAAGCATTGGCCAAGTAATGCTACCTTCGTTGCTATGTCAGTATTTATGTCGTCTAGGCATCTGCAGATATCCTGCATTGTCAAGAAATGGGCGACGAGCGAGCATGTGGGGTTATGCTTCTATTTAAAGCAAGTGTACATATGGGTGTGCAAAAGAATCAGAACCCATCCGGATCGCCCGGAACCGGTGGTTCCTAAGGGAATCGGTCCGGTTCTGGTTTCATGGGCAGATCCGCCCACTCGCCTACTCGGACCGGACTGGTTATATTATAATAATATATTAATTTTAATATTAAAAAAATTCAAAATTAGCAAATCTAAAATTTAGGACTCCAATTACCATCTTGTCTCAATTCATTACTCTCCTACTTCATCTCATCTCTCTTAGTTCAAATCTCCTCGAGTTCCCTCTTCCTCTCCAATTCGCCTCCGGATCTACTCATCTCCCTTTGAGTCCTAGTCCGAACTCGACGAAATAGTGAGTTGATTCTCTTTTCCTCCCTTGAACTTGAACTCTCTCTCCACGTCGTCGCCATCCTCGTCGCCACCTCTGCATTCACTATCACTATCGTCCTCTTTGTTGTTGGGCTTGTCCTGCTTCTACCTCCTCTCTTCCTCCTCCCCCGCCTCAAGCCTCCCCCCATCGTCCTCCTTTTCAGGGATAAGGGCGAACTCCAATTCTAAGAATGGCTCATCATCCCCATTGTCCTCCTCATTGTCAGTCTCGAGGGAGGAGAGGGAGACGACGGAGGCGGTGGCAAAGATACATTGTGGGCCTTGAGGAGTGTCCATGGACCATAGATCGAGAATAGGCGCTATAACAAGGCACATTCAACTAATTCACAAGACCTATCATTTCATACGATAAGCATGTATGGACTTACTACACTAACCTCAATGGACGAATGTTATGGTACAACATATTTATAGCAATCCATAAAAAAACCAGCAAGTATTTCAATGTATAAACAAAAAGAAAAATCATATTTATACCACCGAACATCACATTATGGCTAAAAATCAACTCACCTATTTTCAATTTCTCAGTTCCATTTTGGAAGTTCTCAAAATAACATCGGGTCACAGGCTTGTCTTTCATGGGACGTTGGCCATGGGCACCTCACTCCAAGGGATATCGGATCCAGGGGTCCCTGGCCCTAAGATTTTAAACCGAGACATCCCAGACACATAACAAGGGCATCCCCACTCCTTGAGGGTATTGTTTATCGTTCGACAATGAGATCTCTTTATGATGTTATTTTCTCATTCATTCTCTCATAACTCTTTCTCGATTTCTTTTTATTGCAAACACAACTTTAACCACAATTCACAACAACTTACAGAGTCACTTGGCATAAGATACATGCTCAAATAGTAACACAATTCAAGCAAAAGAAGCACAATCGATTCATTCATAGCTCAGCTATCCACCATCTAAATTTCATCACAACATAAGCAATTTACATAATCATTATTGCACACGTACCTTCCAGCACCCATTCAGCAGAAATAGCGCTTAACGATAAGAGAAAATTAGCAAGAGCAATCATTCGCAAATATTCGAAAACTCGATATAACATGCATATACCTTTTCCATAGGTATTGACTAATTACTGTGTATATGTGTATTCATATCTAGGGAAATTTTACAACTATTTCATCAACTATTAGACTGTGTACCTTCACTTCCAAACTACGTACCATCCTTTAACGACTCCCTTCCTTTTTTTTTAACCCACGACTTCAATGCTAACGATATATGTTACCCTCATCTTCACACTTGCCAATCTACAATAGTCATTAATCCACCATTTATCAAATTTTCCCTAATTTAGAACTTCCTCGAGCCATACACTACGCAGTGCCTCGCCCAAACCCACGAATTTCCCCCTCGCCATGGCTTGACTAATCTGTACCTATGCTCCCGCATTAGCTAGCCAAGAAACACACTATTTCTCTTACACGAAGTGGCTTGTCTACAAGCCTTTTGGTCAAGCAAACTGATCTTCAAGCTACAAAAGATAGCATTGCATCAATATATACCCACATAACAACTACCAACCCTTGCCTTTGCCTAACACAACGGGTCAACCATCCGTAACTCTTCAATCGCACTTAAAACCATCCATAACCACACCACATGTGAACGACCAACAACACAGAACATCAAGAGTAATATTTTAGTAGCTCACGACCCTAAAACTCAACTAAAAGCACCCCTCTCATCTCCCGAACCTAGCTCAGCCACTAGTCGCATCATGCACAAGCATTTCAAGCATCATCCGGCCACCACGAGTCCTTCCGACGCTATGCCTAAGCTAACCAAACGTCTCGAGCTTCGAGAGATTTCGAGCACTCTAAAATGTGATAATTTCCCCTATCTTGAAGGCATGGAATGCCCTCCCTCCTTGGCTTGGCCTCACCGAAAATTTTCTGAGCTCTCTTGTCTTCACACGAATAGGAAATGGCAAGAAGATGAAGTGTGCTTGTTGCCGAGGGAAAAAGAGAAAGAAGAGTGGGTTCGGGAGAGAAAACGTGAGGAACATGAAGAAGATGAAGGGAAAAATGGGTCTTTGGAGTTTTGAGGGGAATTTTTATGCAAATGATGGTTTCCTCAATGCCCATGATAGCAGTGACCGAGAAGAGGGGCGGAGGGAAGGAGGGTGGCTTCTTCCCCCTCTTAACTTAATAACTTATTCTAATTAAATAGAAGATCCTTTAGAACTAGGTTTAAAAGCAAAAAGACCAACGCAGATGTGTCCTCCCATGCACGTTGCCAAAGTCTTCAAAGTAGTTGCGCAAACATTTACGTTGACAAATTACTACGATGCTTAATAGACAAAAGACACCTTGATACCTTCGCAATATATGAGACCGCTCGCGGCCTAAAATCCCATACTTCATGGTATCCATAAGGCTAAAATGGGGTTTTCCCTTAAACTAATCGAACAATTAAAGTCCCCTATCATCTCAGGTGGGCCTAAATGGCGCTAAAATAAAGCCCGTATCGTCTTGAACAGCCCTGATCTCTTGTTAACAAAATCAGGCTTTCACGGCTGTACGAACTTAATTCAAGCCCGTTCTCGTGGCCCAAACTTGACTAGTGAGCCCAACTTGACTTCATTTCATCAGGTGGCCCACTAATAAAATCTCAAGGCCCAATTCTACAAGTCAGCCCAAATCATGACTCAATTCGGCCCACTTCAACTTTTCGAACTTTCTATTTATTCACCTAATGATTTTTTAAAGTCAAAAAGAAAGTCAAGGGCCTAAACTTGACTAGTGAGCCCAACTTGACTTTCTTTCATTGAACAGCCCACTAATAAAATCCAAAGGCCCAATTCTATAAGTCAGCCCAAATCATGGCTCAATTTGGCCCACTTCGACTTTTCGAACTTTCTATTTATTCACCTAATGATTGTCAAAGTCAGAAAATTCGAGGTATCATAGATGATCTTATCTGAGTATCAGCTGGAAGGAAATGTCGAATATTGGTAACAAGCATTGAAAAATAGTGTGTTCATCCCAAAATCAAGCATTTGACCCAAAATGAGCCAAATATTCTTATATAGAAAGCTCTTCCATTCGAATGATGTTTTGATCTCAACCCTTGCTATAATCTTTCTCAAGTACTAATAATATCTAAGTAAACATAATTATGATTAAGTTAGATGATTTGCAAGCTCGTAAAATTCCAACATTAAGTATTTGACCCAAAATGTGCTAAACATCTTAGAATGGGAAGTTCTTCCGTTAGAATGTTCTTATAGCTCTTAATCTTTGCTATAAATTTTCATAAGTGCTAATAGCATATAAATAACCAAAATTTGAGTGAGTTAGATGGTTTGCAAGCTTGTAAAACTTCAAGATAAAGCATTTGATGCAAAATGAGCAAAATATTCTTAGAATGGGAAGTTATTCCATTAGAATGATGTTATGATACTCAACCTTTCCTACAATTTTTTCCAAGTACTAATAGCGTCTAAATGAACACAATTATAAATTAATCACGTGATTTGCAAGTTATGATAACCACAAGATCTAGCAATTGATCCAAAAGAAGCCAAATTTTTTCCGAATGCAAGTTCTTCCACTATAATGATGTTATGACTCTCAATCTAATCATTCCAAAGAATAGTATCATCTAAGTGGGCATAATTACAAGTTAACTAGATGATTTGCAAGCCATGACAACCGCAAGATCAATGAATTGACTGAAAAGGAATGAAACATTCTTACAATGGGAAGTTTTTCTATTAGAATGATGTTACGGCTCTCAATCTTCACTATAATCTTTCCTAGGTGCTAATAACATATAAATAAACACAATTATGAGTCAGATAGATGTTTTGCAAGCTTGTAAAACTCCAAGATCAATAGTTAATGCGACCTTCCTTACCATTAATTCTAGTCCCGTTTCCCTTACTTGAAAGTAATCCTCGTCATCAGATAGAATGTGACCATCATCACTCCTGGCTAATGCATTAATCTCATCATCACCACTCTCACAATCATCACTCTAAAAAATAAAGGCCATCATCACTCTCACTATCTTAACCTTAGTTGGCACCCCATATTCAAGCTCAACCCTAACTGTAACCCCAAGTTTAATCCCACCCTAGTAGCACGGACACGCGACACGACACGACACACCAATACGTCAATTCTCAAAAATAGAAAATTTCGACACGTTTAGACATATTATATATTAAATGAATATTTTTATTTTTAATTAATTTGATTCATATTTACAAATAAATAAATAAATAAAAAATAAAAGAGCTTATAATGACTTTACACTGATAATATTAATAAATCTATTCATAAGAAATTCGAATGACATATTCATAATTAATGCTTATCCATGTTCGGGGACACGTTTCTAATTTTAACAAAAATTATAAAACTAATGACTAACAAGATATTAGAATCAACTTATTTAAATAAATCTATGATTTTCTATAATAATCAAAATTTATCATTATTTAATATTTAATGCTTTTATTTTTCGAAATTATTTTTTGACCTCATTTATTTATTTTTCTGACAAAAAAAAAAAAAAAAAAAAGAAAGCCCTGCCCACCCCCCAACCCCATTCCCCCCAAAATTATTTTCTTCCAATTTATTTCTTTTTATCATCCAACACTTCATTTCTTGAAAAGTGGAGTCATCCTCCACCCATGCCAAGTCCAATCAATCAAAGTCCCAACTTTTTTTTTTTATTATCTACTCTTCTTCTTCTTCTTCTTGCTAGAATTGAAAGAGGAGGAAACTCAAACCCTAATCGCGAGCCGCAATCTCCTCTTCATTCTCCTCACATGATCCTCTTCCTCTTAATCTCTACTCTCTCTCAGTTGCTCACCTTTGGTCGTCCCTCCTTCGCAGTCGCAACCTCGCCTCCAACCTTTCATCGCAATATCGCAGTCGTGGCCTTTAAGGTCGCCTTGATCTCTTATCTTCCTCTAACCCTCCTTGCAGTCATGGCCTCACCGTTGCTCGCAGCCTCGCCTTTGCTCCCTCACTCTCACCTCCACACTCCGTCTCCTTCTTCAACGATTCTCTCTCCCTTTACACTTGCAGATCCACCTAAGAAACCACCATGCCTCTTGCAATTCCAGACATGCATGTTGGAGCGTGTCGGAAATAGTTGACCACATGTCGGATTTTTCGACACATGTTTACCGCGTGTCGAACACGTGTTGGAGTGTTTGACACGATACATAAGCTTTTAGAATGTGTTCGTGCTTCATAGATCCTACCTTCATCTCCTACTTTAACACCGGCTTTAACTTCACCTTGGTTAGCAACCCCAGCCCCAAACTCAACTTCGAAAAACCTCAAACATATCCTGTTGACCGACAACACTATTTTGCAAGGAATTTGCATTAGTTAAAGACTTTACCTGACCAACACTACTAGACGTTGCAGTATCTTTGGATCTTCTAGCTGCATGAGCAAACATGACATGTATTTGTCATAAGAAAACCTGTGCCTAGATCAAAATCATGATTGTACTCCCAATTGTAAAATTTTACTATTCAATCGAGCAAAAACTTTCTTTCTCCTAATTTTTAATTTTTCTCTTGTATCAGAGAGACTCTCAAAATGGAGAGCATATAAAACTTGCGGTCTATTCTCAGAAAATGCATACTTATCCAATATTTTTTACAAACCCATCACAGAAGGTGGAACGAGGTTTTAAAATTAAGAATGCTAGAGCCATTTTACATTATGAATAAATAAACCTCATGACAAATGTGAAGACAATTGGAACTTCGCACTTGAAGAAGCAAATCCAATCACTTAACATTTTAGTCCAGACGAAACTTGATCCAATAAACATTTGTATACGGCTCACAGTCTTCATTATCCATTGGTTTACATTTAAAGAATCAACCACATGTCAAATCTAGGAATATCTCGAGGAATGTCGATTAAAACTCGAAATTAGAGAGTATCAAACTATTTGTGATCATCATTTCTAAATCTTTACTCAAATTCCTATTTCTAAAACAGATTAAAAAAAAATCCAAGGACACGATGAGAAAATACTAACTCTTCAACATTGCCATAAGTGACGAAGAATTTCAATAGCTTATCCTCACATCCTAACGCAAGAATATTCCTCGCGATAAGGTATCTATCGAAAAACACAAAGAAAACAAAGAAGAATCAAATCAAACCTGCCTGTAACAAAAAGCAAACAACCTATGTCGAAAGAATCAACTGAAAAGCATCTAACTCATCTATCATAACGACCAATCAAATAAGGAACCATGATGAAAAGAATTATGGGAGGCTCATCTTTATACCAAGGCATGCACTGTTATTGCTTCCTCGGAATAGGAAGCAGAGTAATTTTTCGTTGGCAAGAGCCCGATGATTAGTGTCGTTGGAGTAAGTTGTCGATGGTGATTGGATCTTCTATTGAGTAAAGTAGCTTAACGTAGCACGCAAAATTACTATGTGATTCGGAACCACGGCAAGAGAGTTTGGGCTAAAGACGTCTTAGTGCAATGAATCTCAAGTAGGTTCCATGGTTGAGGTGTGTCATGACTCCCAATGGCATCTTACATAAAATCATGCTCCTTGAGCCTTTATAGTAGCTAGTAACAGCAATTAGAGAGGATTTGTTGATATTGCAGGGGGACAACCTTCCTTGCAATTGTAAAAGTACATTGCGGGCCTTGAGGAAAGCTGATAAACTATAGGGACCAAGTGGCGAAGGCCCATCGGAATGATTCTCTTAACCTATATTGACTTTCTAAAACCCCTTTCTCTACTTTGGGTTTTTTTTTATTATTATTTTATGATGCTAAACGTTCTTATGCTTCTATTTGGATTAAGAGAAATATATAAATTGAGTGAAACTAAAAAATAAAAATAAAAAAGTTCTAGTCAATAATGAAAGCAATTTTTCTTTTGACCCAAAAAAAAAATGTAGAGGACTGTTTGGGCCCTTGAGTTGGGTTGGGCCAATTTTGGACTGAGTCCACAAAAGTATTCCTCTACGTGCCAAACTAGTGATGGTGGATTCATTTGGTTCGATCAAATCCAAAAGAACCTCTAGCTTTAACTGGCTGGGATTGCTATTTATGCAAACTACAACTATATCAAAAAAATATTGGATGCCCCTTATGCTCCAGCATGGCAAATAAGAAGGTGTTGAGAAGGCGACATGTGTCCTCTCATGGGACCTACAAGCCGAGCCAAAATTTTGATAATTTTGGTGCGTACTATAATTGAGAAAGTAAGGTTTCTCATTCTACATAGACTGTACACCCCTCTCTCTCTCTTCGTGTCTCTCTCTACCCTCCCTCTTTCTGACCGGCAAATCATTGTGCCCAACCAATAAACCACTACGCTGCCATTCTGGCTTTGGATCTGGCCCTGACTTGTCCATCCCTCGCTCTTTATCTCTTTTCGTGTCTCTCTCTCGGGGAGATGAACCTGCATGTCCAACGAACCACCGTGCTACCCATCCGGCCCTAGCTCGTTCGTCCCTCGCTCTTTCTCTCTCTTCGAGTCTCTCTTTGCCCTTCCTCTCTCTGATTGGTGAACCACCACGCAAATGTCGAACCATCGCGTCGGCCCTCCTGCTCTGGATCCAACCCCGGCTCATCCTGTATGTTGGAATGTTCATGCCCAACCCCTTCTCTCTCACCAGTTTGTCAATCTCTAGGTTTGCCAGCATCACGATCTTGTTAGGGCTCAGCCTAACCTCCTTCCCCAAGTCCCAAGTCCTTCTCTCCAATGTCAATGTCATTTCTCGCTTTCGCTTTTTTCCCTCCTCCTAATTTGCTATGTGGATTCAAGTGTGCAGTGCTCTGTGCTTTGGGGCCTTCTTCTCTCTTTCCTCTTTCTAACGGTGTGACAGAAGGGGGGTTCAGTTCTTTTTGTTCTTTTCTTGGATTCTTCTTGTATTTTCTTTACTTTATACTGCTCAAAATTCTCCCCACTCTTTGTCAAAAGAACGTAATGCAATTTGCTAAAAAAAAGAAATTGCGAGGGTTGGATTTTTTAATCATTTCCTGATTATGGAGATAGATTTTCAGGATAAACCCATAATTGCATAATTGTGAAATTTGACCGCATTGTTTTTAATCGGGGGATAGGTTGAGGTAAAATTATCTGTCCGCCTGTTGATAGATCAAACATATCCAAGATTTAGACATTGAGAAAATATTAAGGAAATGGGGCTTTGAGAGTATAGACACGATTTTATTGCTTATTGACTCCTAGGCGGGTTTTAAGAGTATAGACATGAGTTGTCCTCTACCAATATTGAAGGTTCATTCTTTTTGTACAAAGTTGTTGTAAACTTTACAGTTGAAATTAAGAGGCTAGTTTAGCTGGTTGGACAAGAAATCAATTCATAATCGAGTATGGTTTTGTCTACTTAACCATTCCTAACTAATACCATATCAAACCAAAATCAACCTAGTTCAACTGGTTTAATGGGGATGATTGGAATGGGATGACTAAAGGTTAAGTCGTTACTTTTTATTTGAAACGTATGGTGGGTATATAGATTATTGAAGTGATTTAGATCTGGATATTTTCTATTCATAGGAGTTTTTGGCCTATTTGTGAGATCCAGATTAAAGTTAATCTTTCCACATATGAATTATAACCCTTTCTTTAGTTGGTATAAGATTTATGTGTAATTTTCCATTCATTTACTTGCATGTTACAACACTTGGGAACATGCATTTGAGTTTGGAAGGGCCTTAGAATATCTTGGTCCAAATGTATGTTCTTTTATTGGTATGTAGTCATACTGTAGATGGCGACACAAGTTTTTATTAGCCCATACTGTTTTGTTTGTTTATACATATGATGATATTTGTTTAAATTAGCTTAGTTATGTGTTTGATTCCTTGCTAGTTCACTTAAGTGTAAAAAGTGATGTGGCTTCTTATGTTCCTAAGGAAATTGATCTACAATGTGCTCCTGGTTGATTTGAGTTTGTAGAAAAGTACATAAGAGTATTTGAGTCTTTGCTTTTTGAGGAATGCCGTGCACAGCTTTATAATACATGAAGGAGTTAACTAAAACAATTTCGAGAGATGCACATGTAACAGTTCGAGTGCAGAATATCGAAATGAGGGAAAGATGTAATAATACTTTTGCCAAATTAGAGACGTTTTCTTTTTTAGAAATTTAGAACTTATGTTGCATAAATTTTAGGACATTTTAGATATTTATTATTTCCCTACTAGTCTTTTCAAGCACAACCTCATTTTATAGCCAACATTTTGAAAGGGTTATGTTCGAAAAGGAATCGCATTATGGTAAGGCATGTTATGCATTTATTGCAGCAGTAGTGTGCTTGTTATTTTAAGTAAGACTCTGTAATTGATTGAACTAAATAATAGATGAAAAAGAGAAGATCTATCCATGACTGATTGCATGTTGTACCTCTTTAACGGGTCAAGCATTTGGTGTTTCATTTTAATCCTAGTTTGAGTGCGAAATCACACGTGTAAATTTATCGGATGGTTGAATCAGAGATAATTCTTTACTCGTAATGTTTGAAACATATATTGCTTTCTTAAGTAGCAGATGAAATAATTATATTTTGTTTTTTTAATTGCAGCTTGGAACTTCTCATCATGTACATGTAATGCGTGATATGGAAAAAGATTTTGAGTTTGCAATAGGAATGATTTTTCCAAATGAACTTAAGACATATAATAAGTATGTGACCTATGTAATTGGTAAAGGATTTCAGTGAGGAATGGTAACTTGGTTATAAATACTAAAAGAAAAATAACCTAACCGACTTTTATGTGTAATTGTGAGGGGTATTCTGTCAGCTCATCGGATCAAAAAAATAAATTTAAGAGGTTTCAAGTTAGGTGTGGTTGTCTTGCTCATATCAAGTTTAAGGTTAACAATGATATCTATGAAGTCATAAAGTATATTTTTAAGTATTATCATGCATTTATTTAGGAAAATCAAAGGCATTTGATTAGATGTGGAAGAATCACATCTGAGACTTGCAATGGTGTTTTAGTTAACATGATGAAAGCTAGCATTGGGAAACTACAGTATATAAGTTTTTAGCAAATGAAGTAGGAGGAAGCAAAAACTTAGATTTTAACCTACGTAATTGTCAAAATTATTTGTAGACAATAAGATCCAATAGTATAGATGTAGGTGATTTTTAATATCTTTTGAATCATTTTCATAGCATGGAAGATCAAAACCTAATGTTTTCCTAAACTATACAAGTAGATCAAGATAGTAGATTAACATATATATTTTGGAGATATAGCTTGTCCAAATTTGATTATGACTGTTTTGGTGATGTGTTGGTGTTTGATACATTATTGTACCAACAAATATAGTATAATATGTGCATTTTTTTGTTGGGGTTAATCACCATTAGAAGAATGTTTTGTTCGGTTGTGCACTTTTATTGGACGAGACTGTAGAATCATTTATTTAGTTATTTGAGACGTTTTTTTTAAGTCTATGGCAAATGAAGCTCCAAAAAACATATTTACTTATCAAGACCAAGCCATCAGAACGGTATTTTCGAATACATAACATCTTTTATGCAATTGGCACATCATGACAAATGACAATAAAAACATTTCGCATCTTTACCACAAGCTTAGTTTTAGGGATAAATATTTATTAGCGCTTATATATAGATGCAAATCGAAGAACAAATTTGAATCTACTTGAAGGGAAATGGAAGAGAATTGAGGTAATGAAAATAACACTTGGCTTTAGAGATTATACAACTTTAGACATAAGTGAAGTTTAGTTTTTGGTCATAATATTTTTACATATAGTATAAGATTAAGTAAAAGGAATTAGAGCACCAATAATGTCTTCCAACGAATATTGAGCAAGATATCGATCCTTATAGAATTTATCCATTACTAAGGAGAACAAATGAAGCATATGAGAGAAATTAAAAGTCAAAATAATTATAGCTATCGTGGGATGCCCAAATTGATGGTTTCACATGACATCATAATGCATGCTGCTTTAATGTATACCTATACCATTATTACAAGATTCAATGACAAATTTTTGCAAAGTCTTTTTGAAATATTGCAAGTGATACATTTGATGGATTGATTTATTCATTTACTCTTAAGTGTAGAGGGTTTAACATGAATATGTTGTCAGATTTGACCCCACAGACTCTTTAGTTTCTTATGAATGTAAATTATTTGAATCAAAAGGATGGTTGTGTTGTCATGCATTGAAAGTGTTAATTGAGAATATATCAATTATGTGCATTTCATCTGCCTATATTTTGAAAAGATGGACTAAGGGTGAAAAACAAAGGATTGTAAATGATGAATTTCATCAAATGTCACTGGATTCATCTAAGTTTAATCAGTTTTCAATATTAATGCAACAATCCTTTGAATTGATGAATTTAGAAGCCGAAGATGACAATACTATGAGAATAGTGAGAAAAAGCACGTAAAAAGTGAAGGTTGAAATTTCATCATACAAATCAAGTGTGGTTATGACTGATGATACTAGTAATGAAGATAATAAAGCTTCTTCGTGCGACATTTTGAGTTCAAATAAGAAAAAGAAGAAAAAATCTAAGAAAGAGACACCCCAATGCCAATAGAAATTCGAGCTAAGTGATATATTATTCTAATTAATATGATTAGTTAATTTTTTTATATGGTGTAATGTTTGGGAGGTTAGTTCTATTTTTTTTTTCAATATTTACGTTAACTCATTATGTGTCTTGTGTTTGTTAAGATGTTTAGTGTTTATTGCCACATTTTCTGTCATTGTTATAGTCGAGAAACGACAAACATGATTTATCAAGTAATAATCTTAGAGGAGCATTGTGCCCAAGCTGGAATGATGCTGACGCATAAGTAGGCTGATCAACTAAGCCATATGCCTCGAGTGAGATTGGTTATCCCAAAGATCTCTAATTAGTGAAAGGATTTGCCTATAAAAAGTTAACTTTTTTCTTATTGTTACTTTTATCTATTATATCTTTTTAAACAAACTAATATGTAGACTTATGATATAATAAAACTGCATACTTGATAGATAATTTCATCTCTATTGGATTTGACTAGAAAAGAGAGGTCGGAGATTCACTTGATTTTCTTAATCTACTATATTGGTTTCGATTTAGGACAAAGCCACAAAAACGTAAGAGAAGCTAAAAAAAATTAAAACCACACTCCAATGCCATGAAACTGAAACTTCAAATACTCAATTCTTCTGCATTTTTATCTAATTTGGGAAGTAGCAAAGCCATGAATTATGGATATTTATGCTTTTTGGTTTAACTTCCTGAACGTCTTTTTCTCATTTTGTTAGTCCAATAGCTCGCAGAAAGAGATAATGAGAAAGCCTCGCTATTATCCGTAAAATGGGAGATTTTTTTGCGGGGATATATCGATGATTCACCCTATTGCAATCGCTATCTGTATAATACTCAGGAGTTAGATTCGACAGACCTCTCGGCTCTGGACGTTTTTAATGCCTAGGTTATACGGCATTCCCATTAAGGCAATAGCTGTTGATAGGTTCACTAAAGTGTTCACTTGAATACTTACTAATTAATGCAAAGTCGAAGCTTACGATTTAAAAAATAAAATAAAATTAAGGCTTCCTCGAGAATAAATAACTAGGTTTCTTTGTGATTTATAAAAAAAAAAATTAACTATTGACATATCCGCTCGATTTTTCTTCCACCATATCCCTCATTTGGAAAAATTCAAATATTTAATTTTAGATTTTTAACGTTTTTTTTTCTCGATCAATAAATCCTTCACGTAGCTTTTTGATTTTTATGCTTCCTCGAGAATAAATAACTAAATTTCTGTGATTTATGAGAAAAATTAACTATTGATATATTTGCTCGATTTTTCTTCCACCATATCCCCCACTTGGAAAAATTCACAACGAAACTTTTCAATATTTAATTAGATTTAAGGTTTTTTTTTCTTGATCAATTAAATCCTTCACGTGTAGCTTTCTAATTTTTTATGTTCCACGAGAACCATCTGCACTATCATCGGGGTGAATTGGCGAGCGATGGTGGCTGTGGTGATGCTGGTGAGAAAGAGGTCGATACTGGAGTGAAGACTGCCCTTGTACAAGTATTAACGTGAGTACTTCTATGCACCACATAGAAGCATTGCATATTACATGGAAGAAGCAAAGTCCTCTCTTCTCTCCTATATTGGTGGCAACAGATTCCTTATTTCAAAGCCCTATTTACAGACACTCCAAGCTCTTGAAGGATGAGTTTCTAGCTTCCTTTTCTGTTAGAATCATGTGTTTCTGGTTGATTAGCTGAGTGATTCTCAATTCGTAGTTATGCACCACATAGAAGCATTGCATATTACAGGGAAGAATACGAGTCCTCCCTCCTCTCCTATACGGGCGCCAGCAGATCCAATCCCTATTTACAAACACTTCAAGCTCTTCAAGGGTGAGTTTCTAGCTTCATTTTCCGTTAGAATGATGGGTTTCTTTTTTATTAGCTAGATGATTCTTAATTCATTATGGCAGTTATGCACCACATAGAAGCATTGCATATTACAAGGAAGAAGGCAAGTCCTCCCTCCTCTCCTATACTGGCGTCAGCAAATCCCTTATTTCAAAGCCCTATTTACAGACACTTCAAATTCTTGAAGGGTGAGTTTCTAGCTTCCTTTACTATTAGAATGATGGGTTTTTGGTTGATTAGTCAAGTGATTCTCAATTCATTATGGCAGTAATGCATCACATAGAAGCATTGCATATTATGTGCAAGGAAGGGAGTGGCCCTATGCGGTCGAAATTTTACCACCGGACGAGACTAGTACACATGGAAAGATTTTCAATCGGAGGGGAATTGTGAAAACATTTGCTGTAATATTTGGGTGATTAGTTTCATTTTTTTTTTATATTCACGTTAACTCATTAAGTGTCTTGCGTTTGTTAAGATGTTTAGTGTTTACTGCCACATTTTCTGTCACTGTTACAGTAGAGACGCGACAAACAGGATTTATCAAGTAATAACCTCAGAGGAGCATTGTGCCCGAGCTATAGTGATGCTGACGCATAGGCAAACTGATCAATTAAGCCGTATGGCTCGAGTGAGATTGGTTATCCTAGATGATCACCAAGTAGTGAAAGGATTTGCCTGTAAGAAGTCGACTTTCTTCTTATTGTTACTTTTATTTATTATATTTCTTTAAACAAACTAATATGTATACTTATGATATAATAAAAACTGCATACTTGATAGATAAGTCCATTTTTATTGGATTTGACTAGAAAAAAGTGGTTGGAGATTCACTTGATTTTCTTGATCTACCATATTAGTTTCGATTTAGGACAAAGCTACGAAAACATAAGAGAAGCTAAAAAATTTAAACCACACTTCAATGCCATGAAATTGAAACTTTAAATCCTCCATTCTTTTATTCAGCCAAATTTTGTCCCAACCGATTTATGTTTGTTTATTAATTATTTGTTTTTCCTAATTTATAAATTATGTAATGGCCATTGTGCTTTTTATCCAATTTGGATAGTAGCAACGCTTGAATGATGGATATTTATGCTTTTTGACTTAACTTTCTGAACGTCTTTTTCTCATTTTGTTAGTCCAACAGCTCGCAGAAAGAGATAATGAGAAAGCCTCACTATTATCCGCAAAAGGGGGAGGTTTTTTTGCGGGGATATATCGGTGATTCACCTTACCGCAATCGCTATCTGTATAATACTCAGGAGTTGATCACTCTACTAGAGATTCGACAAACCTCTAGGCTCTGGATATTTTTAATGCCTAGGTTATACAATCTTTCCATGAAGGCAAGAGCTATTGATGGGTTTACGAAAGTGTTGACTCGAATACTTGACTGGTTAGCATTAAGTAATTTGAGTTTTAATTACGTTACATTGATCAATTGTTTATTTTGCTACCATAGTGAGGTCGAAGTTTACGATTTAAAAAAAAAAAAAAAAAAAATTGAGGCTTCCACGAGAATAAATAACTAAATTTCTTTGTGATTTATTGGAAAAATTAATTATTGAC
Source organism: Eucalyptus cloeziana (assembly GCA_014182715.1). NCBI lineage: Eukaryota > Viridiplantae > Streptophyta > Magnoliopsida > Myrtales > Myrtaceae > Eucalyptus > Eucalyptus cloeziana. The sequence continues at coordinate 11,182,367 of CM024637.1, forward strand.
ATATTCGCTCGATTTTTCTTCCACCATATCCCTCACTTGGAAAAATTCAAAATGAAACTTTTCAATATTTAATTAGATTTAAGGTTTTTTTCTCGGTCAATAAATCCTTGACGTGTAGCTTTTTGATTTTTTTATGCTTCCTCAAGAATAAATAACTAAATTTCTTTGTGATTGATGAGAAAAATTAACTATTGACATTTTCGCTCGATTTTTCTTCCACCATATCCCTCACTTGGAAAAATTCAAAATGAAACTTTTCAATATTTAATTAGATTTAAGGTTTCTTTCTCATTCAATAAATCCTTGACATGTAGCTTTTTGATTTTTTTATGCTTCCTCGAGAATAAATAACTAAATTTCTTTGTGATTGATGAGAAAAATTAACTATTGCCATCTTCGTTCGATTTTTCTTCCACCATATCCCTCACTTGGAATAATTCAAAACTAAACTTTTCAATATTTAATTAGATTTAAGGCGTTTTTCTCGGTCAATTAAATCCTTCACGTGTAGCTTTTTGATTTTTATGTTCCACGAGGACCGTTAGCACTGTCATCGAGGTGAATTAGCGATCGATGGTGGCTGTGGTGATGTTGGTGAGAAGGAGATCCGCTCGATGCTAGAGTGAAGACTGCCCTCGTACAAGTACTAACGTGAGTACTTCTAGACACCACATAGAAGTATTGCATATTACGTGCAAGAAATGGAGTGGCCCTAGGCGGTTGAAATTTTACCACCGGACAAGATGAGTAGACATGGAAAGATTTTCAATCGGAGGGGAATTGTGGAAATACTTTCTGTAATGTTTAGACGGTTAGTTCCATTTTCTTTCAATATTCACGTTAACTCATTCTGTGTCTCGCGTTTGTTAAGATGTTTAGTGTGTACTGCCACATTTTCTATCACTATTACAGCGAGACGTGACAAACAGGATTTATCAAGTAATAACCTCAGAGAAGCATTGTGCCTAACCTGGAGTGATGTTGACGTATAGACAGGCTGATCAACTAAGCCGTATGGCTCGAGTGAGATTGATTATCCCAAACGATCGCCAAGTAGTGAAAGAATTTGCCTGTAACAAGTTGACTTTCTTCTTAATGTTACTTTTATCTATTATATCTCTTTAAACAAACTAATATGTAGACTTGTGATATAATTGAAACTGCATACTTGATAGATAAGTCCATTTTTATAGGATTTGATTAGAAGAGAGAGGTCGGAGATTCATTTGATTTTCTTGATCTACCATATTGGTTTCGATTTAGGACAAAGCCACGAAAACGTAAGAATATCTAAAAAATTAAAACCACACTCCAATGTCATGAAACTAAAACTTCAAATCCTCAATTCTTTTATTCCACCAGATTTTGTCCCAATCGATTTATTTTTCTTTATTAATTATTTGTTTTTCCTGATTTATAAATTATGTAATGGCTATTCTGCATTTTTATCTAATTTGGGAAGTAGCAATGCCATGAATGATGGATATTTCTGCTTTTTGGCTTAACTTCTTGAACCTTTTTTTTTCTCATTTTGTCAGTCCAACAGCTCGCAGAAAAAGATAATGAGAAAGCCTCGCTATTATCCGCAAAATGGGAAGATTTTTTGGCGGGGATATATCGGTGATTTACCCTACTGCAATTGTTGTCTGTATAACACTCAGGATTTGATCACTTCGCTAGAGATTCGACAAACCTCTAGGCTCTCGGTGTTTTTAATGCCTAGGTTATACAGCCTTCCTATGAAGGCAAGAGCTGTTGATGGGTTCACGAAAGTGTTGACTCGAATACTTGACTGGTTAGCATGAAGTAATTTGAAGTAATTTGAGTTTTAGTTATGTTACATTGATCAATTGTTTATTTTGCTACCAAAGTGAGGTCGAAGCTTACGATTTTTTTTTTTAAATTGAGAACTCCTTGAGAATAAATAACTAAATTTCTTTGTGATTGATGAGAAAAATTAACTATTGACATATTCGCTCGATTTTTCTTGCACCATATCCCTCACCTGGAAAAATTCAAAATGAAACTTTTCAATATTTAATTAGATTTAAGATTTTTTTTTCTCGGTCAATAAATCCTTCACGTGTAACTTTTTGATTATTTTTTTTATGCTTCCTCAAGAATAAATAACTAAATCTCTTTGTGATTTATGTGAAAAATTAGCTATCAACATCTTTGCTCGATTTTTCTGCCACCATATCCCTCACTTGGAAAAATTCAAAACGAAACTTTTCAATATTTCATTAAATTTAAGGCTTTTTTCTCGGTCAATTAAATCCTTCATGTGTGGCTTTTTGATTTTTTATGTTCCACGAGGACCGTCAGCACTGTCATCGGGGTGAATTGGCGATCGATGGTAGCTGTGGTGATGCTGGTGAGAAGGAGGTCCGCTCGATGCTGGAGTGTAGACTGCCCTCATACAATTATTAACGTGAGTACTTCTAAACACACATTGAAGCATTACATATTACGTGCAAGGAATGGAGTGGCCCTAGGCGATCAAAATTTTACTGCCGGACGAGACGGTAGACATGGAAAGATTTTCAATCGGAGGGGAATTGTGGAAACACTTTCTGTAATGTTTGGATGGTTAGTTCCATTTTCTTTCAATATTCACGTTAACTCATTCTGTGTCTCGCGTTTGTTAAGATGTTTAGTGTATACTGCCACAGTTTCTATCACAGTTACAGTCGAGACGCGATAAACATGATTTATCAAGTAATAACCCTGGAGGAGTATTGTGCCCAAGCTGGAGTGATGCTATGGTTATCCCAAACGATCGCCAAGTAGTGAAAGAATTTGCCTATAACAAGTTGACTTTCTTCTTAATGTTACTTTTTTCTATTATATCTCTTTAAACAAACTAATATGTAGACTTGTGATATAATTGAAACTGCATACTTGATAGATAAGTCAATCTCTGTTGGATTTGACTAGAAGAGAGAGGTCGGAGATTCACTTGATTTTCTTGATCTACTATATTGGTTTCGATTTAGGACAAAGCCACGAAAACGTAAAAGAATCTAAAAAATTAAAACCACACTCCAATGCCATGAAACTAAAACTTCAAATCCTCTATTCTTTTATTCAGCCAAATTTTGTCATAATCGATTTATGTTTGTTTATTAATTATTTGTTTTTCCTGATTTATAAATTATGTAATGGCTATTCTGCATTTTTATCCAATTTGGGAAGTAGCAATGCCACGAATGATGGATATTTATGCTTTTTGGCTTAATTTCCTGAACGTCTTTTTCTCATTTTGTCAGTCCAATAGCTCACAGAAAGAGATAATGAGAAAGCCTCGCTATTATCCACAAAAGGGGAAGATTTTTTGGCGGGGATATATCAGTGATTCACCCTACTGCAATCATTGTCTGTATAACACTCAGGAGTTGATCACTCCACTAAAGATTCGATAGACCTCTAGGCTTTGGATGTTTTTAATGCCTAGGTTATACGGCATTCCTATGAAGGCAAGAGCTGTTGATGGGTTCACTAAAGTGTTGACTCGAATACTTGACTAGTTAGCATTAAGTAATTTGAAGTAATTTGAGTTTTAGTTATGTTACATTGATCAATTGTTTATTTTGCCAACATAGTGAGGTCGAAGCTTACGATTTTTAAAAAAAAAAAAAATTGAGGCTTCCTAGGAGAATAAATAACTAAATTTCTTTGTGATTTATTAGAAAAATTAACTATGGACATATTCGCTCGATTTTTCTTCCACCATATCCCTCACTTGGAAAAATTCAAAATGAAACTTTTCAATATTTAATTAGATTTAAGGTTTTTTTCTCGATCAATAAATCCTTGACGTATAGCTTTTTGATTTTTTTTATGATTCCTCGAGAATAAATAACTAAATTTCTTTGTGATTGATGAGAAAAATTAACTATTGACATCTTCGCTCGATTTTTCTTCCACCATATCCCTCACTTGGAAAAATTCAAAACAAAACTTTTCAATATTTAATTAGATTTAAGGCTTTTTTGGTCATTTAAATCCTTCACGTGTAGCGTTTTGATTTTTTATGTTCCACGAGGACCGTCAACACTTTTATCGGGGTGAATTTGCGATCAATGGTGGCTGTGCTGATGTTGGTGGGAAGGAGGTCCATTCGATGCTGGAGTGAAGACTGCCCTCATACAATTGTTAACGTGAGTACTTTTAGACACCACGTAGAAGCATTGTATATTACGTGCAAGAAATGGAGTGGCCCTAAGCAGTCGAAATTTTACCACCGGACTAGACGAGTAGACATAGAAAGATTTTCAATCGGAGGGGAATTGTGGAAACACTTTCTATAATGTTTAGACGGTTAATTCCATTTTCTTTCAATATTCACATTAACTCATTCTGTGTCTCGCGTTTGTTAAGATGTTTAGTGTGTACTGCCACATTTTCTATCACTATTACAGTCGAGACGTGACAAACAAGATTTATCAAGTAATAACCTCAAAGGAGTATTGTGCCCAAGCTGGAGTGATGCTGACGCATAGGCAGGCTGATCAACTAAGCCGTATGGCTCGAGTGAGATTAGTTATCCTAGACAATCGCCAAATAGTGAAAGAATTTGCCTGTAAGAAGTTGACTTTCTTCTTATTGTTCCTTTTATCTATTATATCTCTTTAAACAAACTAATATGTAGACTTGTGATATAATAGAAACTGCATACTTGATAGATAAGTCCATCTCTATTGGATTTGACTAGAAGAGAGAGGTCGGAGATTCACTTAATTTTCTTGATCTACCATATTGGTTTCGATTTAGGACAAAGCCACGAAAATGTAAGAGAATCTAAAAAATTAAAACCACACTCCAATGCCATGAAACTAAAACTTCAAATCCTCTATTATTTTATTCAGCCAAATTTTGTTCCAACCGATTTATGTTTGTTTATTAATTATTTGTTTTTCATGATTTATAAATAATGTAATGGCTCTTTTGCAGTTTTATCTAATTTGGGAAGTAGCAATGCTATGAATAATTGATATTTCTAGTTTTTAGCTTAACTTCCTGAACGTCTTTTATCATTTTGTCAATCCAACAGCTTGCAGAAAGAGATAATAAGAAAGCCTCGCTATTATCCGCAAAAGGGGGAGATTTTTTTGGGGGATATATCAGTGATTCACCATATTGCAATCGTTGTCTGTATAACACTCAGGAGTTGATCGCTCTGCTAGATATTTTTCATACTTCTAGCTTTAGACGTTTTTAATGCCTAGGTTATATGACCTTCCCATGAAGGCAAGAACTATTGATGGGTTCACTAAAATGTTGACTCGAATACTTGATTGGTTAGCATTAAGTAATTTGAAGTAATTTGAGTTTTTTTAAGTAATTTGAGGTAATTTGAGTTTTAGTTACGTTACATTGATCAATTATTTATTTTGTTACCTTAGTGAGGTCGAAGCTTACGATTTTTTTTTTTTTTATTTAAATTGAGGCTTCCTCGAGAATAAATAACTAAATTTCTTTGAGATTTATGAGAAAAATTAACTATTGACATCTTCGCTCGATTTTTCCTCCACCATATCCCTCACTTGGAAAAATTCAAAATGAAACTTTTAAATATTTAATTAGATTTAAGGTTTTTTTCTCGGTTAATTAAATCCTTTATGTATAGCTTTTTTATTTTTTAGGCTTCCTCAATAATAAATAAGTAAATTTCTTTGTGATTTTTGAAAAAAATTAACTATTGACATCTTCGCTTGATATTTCTTCCACCATATCATATCCCTCAATTGGAAAAGTGCAAAACGAAACTTTTCAATATTTAATTAGATTTAAGGTTTTTTGCTCTGTCAATTAAATCCTTCACGTGTAGCTTTTTGATATTTTATGTTCCACGAGGACCGTCAGCATCGTCATTGGGGTGAATTGGCGATCGATGGTGGGTGTGGTGATGCTGGTGAGAAGGAGGCCCGCTCATTGCTAGAGTGAAGACTGCCCTCGTACATGTACTAACATGAGTAGTTCTATGCACCACATAGAAGCATTGCATATTACAAGGAAGAAGCCAAGTCCTCCCTCCTCTCCTATACTAGCGCCAACAGATCCCTTATTTCAAAACCCTATTTACAGACACTTCAAGCTCTTGAAGGGTAAGTTTCTAACTTCATTTTTATTAGAATGATAGGTTTCTGGTTAATTAGCTGAGTGATTCTCAATTCGTAGTTATACACCAGCATTGCATATTATAGGGAAGAAAGCAAGTCCTCCCTCCTCTCTTATACTGGCGCTAGCAGATCCAAGCCCTATTTATAGACACTTTAAGCTCTTCAGTGAGTTTCTAGCTTCCTTTTCTATTAGAATGATGGGTTTCTTTTTTATTAGCTAAGTGATTCTCAATTCGTTATGACGATTATGCACCACATAGAAGCATTGCATATTACAGGAAAGAAGGCATTACATTTATGATCAGGTATGTCACTCTTACTTATCCATTTGTATTTATATTTTACTAATTTGGTCAATTTTTTTTTATATAGATGCAGTAACCACCATACATCATGCCACTGGAGATTATGAGTGGATTTAGCCCATTTCCCGATAAGTTATTTAATAGTTTGGTATATTAATTTAGTTGCGTTTTGCTAACGAGATTATTTATTATATGTAGATGCGACCAACATATGTCATGCCATTAGGGATTATGAATGGATTTTCTCCATTCACTAATCGGGTACTTATTTTGAAATCGTAATCAGGTACTTGTTTTGAAATCGTAGTATATCAAAGTGCTATTTCATCTTACTACTATAATATTATTATTTATGGTTTCTTTTGAATAGATGTTGGAGTACCATAATGGACCTCACGGGACCATTTTGAGTCAGGTACAACTTGTGTTTTCTCTTATGGGATTATTTGAGACGTTTTTATCTTGGCATTTATTTAGTAAACATAAATAAACTGATTTTTCCTTTGTATAGTGATCGTCAAACTCTTTTTAGCATCTTGGGATAAATGAATTGAATGATTTCATAGGAACACAAATAAATCATCCGAAGTAATGATATAGGACTCTTATCTATTGCATTGTGATGCTTCTTGTGGTAAGATCAGCATTGTCGATGTTGGAAGCGACATCGAGCTTCTTGGTCTGGTCTTAGCAATTGTAAAGCCCGGTATGTTATCAATTCATATTTGATGTGGCTTTTGTTCACTTTTTGGGATGCGGGGTTGATGGGACATTTTGATTCTTGTTATAAATCCACCGAAATGGGGTCGTAATTTGTTCAAGATGCAAGAGGAAGTGTTATTGCTATAACTACCTTGAAAAGTGGTATAACATATCAAGTTATTCTATTCAAACAAAGAGTAGCTGCATGTATTAAGTAAATCAAAATTAGCAAGCTTCTTTTGAAATTTTTTAAATTGATTTGTATTGTCTTAAGTTGATGTCAAGGGAATAATCATTTTATTACTGAATAGGTACGCGGGGAAAAGTAAACAAGACATGGAGACGGAATGCCCATCTTGCCGTGGCCATTGCAATTGTACAAGATGCCTCAGGTTGGTTTACCAGCGGTGATTGCCTATTTTGCCAAAATGCATAGCCCACCAAAGCATAAGCCCAGCCCAAGCCCGCCTGAGTTCAGTTACAGCCTGTCGGAGAGTCTCAGGCCCTGTGCGCCCGAGCTCACCCCAGCCCGCCCCTCTACTCACCCCCCATCGGGCACCTGTTAGTGCCGCCTAAGGCCCACGTCTACGCGGTCTAGCGCGTGGACGAGCCGACGGTGCTGGACTCGATGATCCAGGTGACCATGGACTTTGTGTGCGGGGCGGGTGCTAGCTACAAACCCATCCAGCCCAGCGACACCTATTACAAGCTAGACACGCTGCTGGCGGACGCCTCCTACACCTTCGACAGCTACTGGTAGAAGAGGAAGGAGTCCGGAGAGACGTGTGACTTTGGAGGAACGGCGATGCTAGTCACTATGGATTCAAGTGCATTACCACCATCATCTGCTATATTACAAAGCAAAAACCTCAACATGAATATGAGATAATGTCCGAAATTTGGGTCTTCTTTCTATCTCATGGTTCATACACATTGTTTTTTGTGGCGGGTTACAATGGATGTCACTTTGATATCTTCTGAAATCCTTTCCTGCTGAAGGCCTTGTAATATATAAAGCCAGTCCTCCTCAAACCCAATGTGCAATGTGCTCGTGAGTCTTGCCATAAAGAGTTTTGTAATTAGCTACATATGGCTTTTGCTTGGAAATTATGCATAGACATGGTTTACATCTAATTATGAAATGAAAATGGGGCTTATACATGAGCTGGTACATAATATATCTAAAACTCTTTTAATATCGGAAGAAATTCCCGTCTTTTGAAAGGGGACCTCATTTCCAAATATTGTCAATATAATACGGAGACATTCTTATACGTTGCACGATGAATTGCAACCTAAATCCATCCTCATCAGTGCATCGCTGTACAACTCGATCGAGGTGAAGAACTCAGAAGTTAGTGATTTAAAAACCAATGAGTTCCAGGAGTTCCGAATAAATTGAGAAAAGTATTTTGTGTATCGAACATGACATTTAGGGGTGAGCATCGGTCCAGGGTTGACCCTGGACCGACCCTGGACTGACCCAACCCTGTTGGTCCTTGTTCGGTTTCCAAGGAGATTTGGTCGGTCATTGGTCCCAGAATTCCTTGACCAGTACTATGCGGGTTGGTTCAACCCGGACCAACATGACTATATATATTATTTGTAATTTTTTTATATAGAGAAAATCTTAAAATAAACGGCGTCAACAACATTAAATAACTCTTTAATGAGGTATTTAAGTAATTTTACATTGTTCTTTAATAAATTAGGTTTTTAATGTCTTTTATGGCTTAATAGTTATAATTTATGAAGGAGGAAAATGTTTTTGTGAGAAAATCTCATGGCGTTCAAAAAGGCGCCTTATGGTATCATTCTCTAGTATTCGTTCTCTTATGTCTTATTTGTCCTATTAGTCTTCAATTTGCTAAAATAAAAAAAAAAAAACAACTTCTCCGCTCGCCACTCGACACTCGCCTCGCTCGCTTTGAGTCACTTGTGCCGCTCATTGCTCGATGTTCGCTTGGCTTGTTGCTCCCCGCTCGACATTCGATGCTCATTCTATTTGACGCTCACCCTACTTGACCCTCATTGCTTACCTTTTTAGTTGACTTTGCTCATCATTGAACCCATTGAGTCAGTTTGGTCCTCAGTTGCCTTTCAAGAAGTACAAAAAATGAAATAAAAAATTAATGGTTAGTCTTGAGTTAACCTTAAAATCGGATCAAACCTATTGGGTCGATTTGGTTCTCAATCGCTTTGTTAAGGAGTACAAAAAATCAAAATAAAAAATTATATGTTGGTCCCGGTTGACCTTGGAACTGGACCGAATCCATTGAGTCGGTTCGATTCTCGGTCCCAAGCTCAATAGGGTCGGTCATCGGTCCCAAAAATTGAGGACCGGTACTGTGCAAGTTGGTCTTAGGGTTAGGGGGTGGACCGGCCCAACCCGGACCATGCTCACCCCTAATGACAGTCATACTTAAAAGAAATAAATTACTAATAACTAAGAAAATATTCAAAATTCAAACATGAAATTGGTCGAATGCCCATCACTCAAGTAATATAATTAATCGATAATAACACATTGATGTACAAATTTTTATATTTTCGAAGAAAAAATAAGAAACCTAAAATAGTTAAAGCAAGAATTTGTTCGAAATTTCAAGAAGCAAGGGAGGCTGACGGTATTTTTTATTGAAATTTCAAGAATTTGGCCATTGTCGTGCCGATTATGCCGTGGCCATCGAAAACTAGCTCATTGCCCAAATAGCTAGAACTCAGTTATATTCAATAAGCAAAAGGTTGGTTTACTAGCGTTGATGATGATTAGCAATAATCTCATTTTCATGTAAATAATTCAAAATTTTAGCGGCATAAATTACTGTTTCAATGCCGCCAAATGAACAACTTGCAGCTGAAAAAAGGTCCATATTTAGCAACATCTTTTCTCTATTTAGCGGCAGGATCTGCTTCAAGTTCCCGCCAAAGAGTCTCCTGTCTTGTTGCTGCTCTGGATGATCATTAACCCTCTGGACATAGTCAAGGTGTGTATGTTCTCTTTTTTAATGGTGACTGGCAAATAACATTTCAACGATAGAATTTGATCCCCACACTCGACTCTTTGTTAATGATCATTCTGGACCTGCAGAAACAAAAATGGGAAAATACACAACTGAATGCATGTTCATTTGAGTTTTCCTAAGACAATCAGCAGCACGATCGAAACTGTGAGTCCCTGAGTTCTATCAAGAACTTGAGGGAAAATTGGCAAGAAGACAAAACCTTGCCCAACATTGTGATAGGTTGAAGTACCATTTGAATTTTTCTATTTGGGTCACTAGATTAAGTGAAAAAACTTCGAACTGCACTGCCAAACCAGTGCACCTCCTAGTGAACATACTCGGAAAGCTTGACAAAATGATGTAAACCGACTGACTAGTGCTGTTAAAACTTTCAAGTCGCACAGTCAAAAGCAGTACTAATTTAGCCGTAGTCGCAACAAATATTACCTGCAATATAATCTTTTCGAGATGTATTACAACATAGATTCACAAAATGACCAGGGGAAAAGAGAGAAACGAAAAGGATCTGGGAACTTCATTGTTATTGCTTCTCATATGAACAAGAAGGCCACAAATATACGAGTCACCTCGATAGCTGCATGTTCCTTTAAGGGTCCGTTCGTTTCACGGAAAATATTTTCCGGATTTTCCGGTGTTCGTTTCACAGAAAATGAATTCCTAAGGGAAAATGTTTTCCATGGAAGAGAAAAAAGTCTTCTAAATTTGGGAAAATGTTTTCCACTTTTGAAAAGTGGAAAACATTTTCCTCACTGATCTCTCTTATCTCACACATCTACAAATCCTCACTTCCTCCTCCCATTTCTTCTTCTTTTTTTTTTTTTATTTAAATTATTTTTAAATTGTATTTTTCTTTTTTTATTCAAATTAGTTTTAATTTTCTATTTCTTTTTCTTTTTTTCTTTTTCTTTTCTTTGTTTCTCATCTTCTTCTTTCTTGACTAGTCCTCGGCCATCACCGGGTGAACTGCCGTGGATCGCTCGTCGATCCGGCGAACCTCGAGCTTGACGCTTGTGCTCGCCAATCTAGTGAGCGGAAAATATTTTCCTTACCGAACACCGGAAAATATTTTCCGAAACATTTTCAAGTTTTAGCCGAACACTGAAAATATTGTTATTTTCCTGGAAAATGACTTCTGGGAAAATATTTTCCGAAAATGACTTATTTTCCGCGAAACGAACGGACCCTAAATGTCATTATCTCACGACAGAAAAAAGATGAGTTATAAGCACTAACATGAGAAGAGATTATTTATTAGCATCCAACACTAATCTAGTCTTCCATATTGATAATGCACCTCAAGCTCTCTCCCTTCACCATCAAATCGAAAGCCTTATTGATTTCAGAGGAAGGCACTCGGTGAGTAATAAACTTATCGAACTCCATTTTCTGTATGAAAAGATGAGAGAACTTTTGGTTGATAATGTGTTACCTGTTGTCCATGAGTCAATGACAGAAAAATAAAAGGGAAGAAGTAAGAAAACTTGGACGCTAGTCTTTTACGTTGTTCAAGTACATGACAACAACAGAAGGGAGATCACTCCGAGGTTTGCAGTTCCCAAAAAATTGTCCCCTTGAGCGTTCTTTCGTTGAGACATGAATGGCCATTGTCATGAAAAATGCACCTTTGTTGGGGACTCTCACCAGCACAGCCACACTCCATCCCTGCAATTGCTAGAATCACAAAGCAAAAGATTAGTAGACAACTGAAGTCAATTGACTAGCATCAGAGGTAAGGTCGCAATTCGTGTTCACAGACATGATAGTGTCAGGTCGACATAAAGGTATACTCTATAATAGGTCAGGTCAACCTGAACATGACATAAATAATTAATTGTGTCTATCTACTTACCATGAACGCAATCTGAAAAATTTAAGGGCATGACCGTTATGACAAAATTAGCCCAAAAACGTGAACTTGACACGAAACTTTCTCGATTTTTTATAAATTTTATTGACAAAATGCAATAATCCGCCCACAAGATATCATCAAACCAAATTAAAAACATGATTATAATTAATTATATATCATCAATTTAAAATCTTACTAGTGAATAGCATGGAAATTGTGTCTTTTAGCTAATCATGTCTAATCGGGTCATATGAATCAATTTCGTGTTTGGCAGGTTGGACATGAGTCATGTCTTGTGAGATGACACAAAATTGACCCGGACATGATTAACCTAAATCCTATGCCGCTCACTTTATGTTGTGTTGAAATCGGGTAATCGTGTGGCGTCAATAAGTGCTGCCCCTAATTAGAGGTCTGACAGAAGACAAGGGCTTGGGCTTGAGCATTAAAATGGTTTCACCACTCAATTGGTTTCCATGGATGCAATTTCGACAAAATAAATGATCAGAGAAATGCCTAGAATAGAAAATGCCACCGCGGTTGTCCTACTTACATCATGAACGCATTCAAAAGCAGAAACCATGGACATTGATGTTGCCAGTGCACTCCACACACCTGTCAACACCACCATTAGTCATTAAAGCAATAACCTGCATTCAATGGAAGTCAAGTAAAATCGATTGGAAAAGCCCCTCTTTCTCATACATTTGGCGGATGAACGATTAATAAGTATAACCATCTGACATGAATTTCTGATTATCAATGGATTTTAAGAGGTCACGAGTTCGAATCATGCCATGACTGAATATCTACACCGCATGTGCCTGCTCAATGAGACATTTCCTACCTCATGTGAAGAGATATTCTGAATTCTGCTACACTGGTGCGACTACGGTGAGGGGTTTAGATACCTATAGGTAAGTTAAGTAGCTATGACTCCTTATGGTAACGCCCAACGTGGATAGTTGCATTGATCGTTCCTCCCCACTCTTTTACCCGTAAAAGGGAGAAGAACTTCTCCATCATCGCTAGCCGACGGTCCTCCCAGTTCTAACGATCCCACTGCAGAGGTTTGATTGCCATCCTTGGTCAATCTGAAGGTAAAGCCATGAGCAAGTGGTTGTGGATCGCGGCTCGAAAAGAAATCCTGATCAATTCGAAACGGTCATCGGAAAGTTGGGTCGGAGAGAAATGGAAGAAACAATAAAAACGTGGAGGGCCGAAATAAAAAAAAAAAAAAAAAGTGGCCGCAATGCCTAATGCACGAAGGTTCTAAACGAGCTTTTTGGATAATACTTGTGCTGCTTAATACCTCACATCAATTGATAGGAATGGTTATCGACAGATCCGCAAAATTCATGTCTTCGAACAAATTCTACATTTTGTTCAAGAAATTTTATGTGAATATTTCTAGATTCCATGGTTTAATCTCAAAATGAGAAAAACGAGAAATTTCTGAAAAGAGATTGAATTTCCAAATCTTAGCCCAATTCCAAACCTAGGCCCATTACTCTCCATTCGAGGGTGGACCGTATGCCTCTCTCGTTTGCAATTTTGCTCTGTAACAGTTTCGGTGGCTAATCAGATTTCCAGACTACATGTTTGCAATTTTTAAATTGGGTCAAGAAATTTTCCAAGCAAGCACCAATCCAATGAATAAAATCACAAGTCCAACCGAAAAATTTTCGTGTGTCATCGGTCCAACTCATGCTAGTATGAATAACAGCGTGTTTGGGAGAGATAGAGGAAAATGCCGTCACGTAAATACAAAGGACTTTAGGATAAAAGATTTTGATGAAATGCAAATGATTAAAATAAGGAAAAAGGAAACCTTAGCTCAGCTGCGTCCGAGGGTTGCGGATGAGGCGCCGTGCCATTAAAGGTCACATGCCGACAACGGGTCCAACTTACCGGGGGCCAGATTTGGGCTCGCCCACCACGTCGTGCAAGTTTGCATAGATGAAATGGTGAGGGCAAATCTAAAACTTAGATATTTTAGTGAGGCCAAAGTAGGAAAAAAGAAAATCTGAGTGGATAGGTTTCTGACCAAAAAAAAAAGGATAGGACTTACATTGGGCTAAAAGCCTTTAGAAATGCTAGTTTTGATCATGACGCCTTTAAAATTTTCTTGTCAAACATATCAACTTTGGTACAACGTCTTCATAGGTCTTAAGCCCATTTGAAATGATGTGCGAACCGCAACCTAAGTCCCATTATAAATTAGAAATATCTATATATATAATTCGAAATAAAACTCTTACTCAATATATGTTGAACGCCCTAATCTTGGTGGAAAGGAAATTTGACTTGTTTTCAAACCCCCTTCAAGCCTTTTGGACGTCATTATATTTTGAAGGCCACTTGATATATTATGCTAGTCCAACCATTTGAAATTGAAAGAATTACCATCGATCGAAAAAAAAAAAAATGACACCTCAATCTTCTCTTCTCTTATACAAACAAAGATTCTAATATATCTTGATTTCTTAAGGTTATGTTTGGTCATCCAGATTTTTAACTAAAATAAGACTAGATAAAATAGGATATAAATCTAAAGATTTTGCTATATCATATCCATTATTATGTAAATCAGAATAATAAAATCTAATATATTCACATCATATCATATATATTTTTTTAAATATAAATAGTGTATTAGTGTAAATGAACCTAAAAATTCACAGAGATGGTAAAAAATCTCGTGATACTATTCCCTAATTTATTTTTCTTTGCTTTTTATTTTATTTTTCCTGTCTTTTTAAATTATTTTATTTATTGCTTCTCTTCCCCTTCCATCATTTTCTAATAAAAAAATTATTAAATAGTAAACTATACTTGATATACCTAAAATACCAAACTACCTATATATGTATCAAATATAAATATATATTTATATTTATATATTGAATTTACATTATAAAATAGAATTAATGTCAAATATATTTAAAAAAATATTAGATTATAATATGTAGTAAATATAAATTTGTTGTTTTGAATTTCTTATATTATAATTCAAATACTATTTATATTGAAATTTTGTCAATTTAATAAATTTGTTATTCGAGAAAAATAACTTTCTTATTATAGATATTATAAATCATATCCACATTTATCTCACTTCTCTCATGGGTCAATCTTATTCGACCTATGTCCCATTTATATTCAACTTTATCCTAACTTAAGTAGGCACCAAACGCAGGATTGGATAAATTTTATCATATTTCAAATTTTATCTTTACTACTAAATGCAACCTAATAGTTCTCTAAAAAATCAAATGATATCTAGTGAAAAATACAAATATGATTTTTTTCGTTGATTTGTTCTTTTAAAGCCCAACAAAAAAGCTTTTGCTAGAATTCGAATGACTTCACTCTTTTCTATAAAAGACGTTTTTGTTTCTTTTTCGATAAGTAAATTTTGTAAAAAATAAAAATCATCTCTGAAGTACATAGGTTAAAGCATAGAGATGCTCCTATAGTACTACATTTTCGTACAGTAAAAAGTTTTATTAAAGCAAATGTGACATGACATTGACATGCAACTTAAAAATTCTCTCAAAAATCAAATGATATCTCAGTGAAAAATGCAAATGTGATTTTTTTCATTGATTCATTCTTTTAAAGCCCAACCAGAAAGCTCTTGTTGGAATTCAAATGACTTCACTCTTTTCTATAAAGTTGGTTTCTGTTTCTTTTCCAATAAGTAAATTTTGCAAAAAAGCAAAATCATCTCTGAAGTACATATGTTGAAGCATAGAGATGCTCCCATAGTACCACATTTTCGTACCAAAATTTTTTTTACAAAAACTCACGACACAACTGTCCAACGCAGCCTAATAGTTATTTAAAAAATCAAATGATATCTCAATGAAAATTGCAAATACGAATTTTTTCATTGATTCATTCTTTAAAGCCCAACGAAAAAGCACTTGTTGGAATTCAAATGACTTCACTCTTTTTCTATAAAATTAGTTTTTATTTCTTTTCCAATAAGTAAATTTTGCAAAAAATCAGATTCATCTCTGAAGTACATAGGTTGAAGCATAGAGATGCTCCTATAGTACTGCATTTTCCTACGAAAAATAGTTTAACAAAATCTCACAACATGACCCCTTAAATCATCAATTAATCTATTCTACATTAGCCTAAATTAAGGGATAATCAACCAAGATCAAAACATCAATCATCAAAAGGCCGTCAACTCTCTAGATTCAAAATAGCCAGAAAATCTTGCGGATATTCGCATATGCCCGACATTACAATTATTATTATTTTTTTGCCCTAGTCGACCATACATTGTAGGACCCTTTTTGATCGAAGTGAATATGGCTTAAAGTAATTCAAATCTCCAATTCAATCCTGTCCATGGTGGGGATCCTATGTTTTGTCACAAATAATTGAGATATGGCTAATGATTGCAACGCCTCCCCCCCACTTTCTCCCTCCATCGTTCAGCCGCGTGCACCATGACCCCTCTCCAAAGATTTTATTCCCACTACTTCATGAATCATCGCCTATAAAGTCTTTGCCCTGGACCACGCCTAACTTTGACTATAATTGGAGAAAAATCTCCTAATTTTGATAAGAGTAAAGGATTTTAGAAGGGTGGCTGCTATATAATTAGATGCGATAGAGAGCACGTTCTTTAGGATTTTTTAAAGTAAGCTTGATCTCATATGCCGAGTACCAATTAGACTTGGATCGGAAGCCTATCGAGCTCGATGAAATCTACATAGAGGTCGGTAGTAAAGAGGAGTTAGGTTTGAAGCCATCAACGATAAGAAGTTAGCTGACTTGATAATTTGAACTTTTTCATGGATGTCTTTGTTATAATGTTTGGATAGAGTGATGGAGTTATGGAGTCTGATAAAAGAAAATAATGTTTGAGTGCACAAATAATTTGTTGTAAGCAAATACTTTTCAGTAGGTTACTTGTTCTATCATATTAAAATCGATGAGGCTTTCAGTATAATAAACTCATGCTATATATGGGGGCAATATCTTATTTGGAATTTTAGAGTTTGTAATGCTGATATTAACAGTAGAGAGATTGCTTAGTGCAGTAATATGATTTTTCCATTCTAGATTTTAGAAATGATTTTTCACGTAAATATTCTCTTTTATTTTTCCTCTCTATGGTTTCCTTCAAAGATTCATATTCTTAATGTATAATATCTAGGAAAACCCAAAAGTTGGATTTATAATTTTTTAGTAAATTAAAGTAGGGTTAATACCAAATGCTAATATTAGAAATAATTAGTGTGCTGCAAAAGTTTATTAGCATTTCCATAAAAGGGAAAATTATAATATAAATGTGGGTTGTTGAAAAGGAGAAGGGGGGACCAAGGCCAAGGCTCAGCCACTAAAAAGCTGCGCGCTTCAAGACAGTATGTCTGCCGCAAGTCAGACAAGGGTCGTCAGAACGTCTCGCTAGCCGTTTATTTTGTTTTCTTTTTCCTTTTTTGTCATTTTCTCTATTGCCACAAAAATTATTTTTTACTTAATTGTAATTAACCTCTCCAAGACCCCCAACGAAAAAAATAAAAATAAAATAATTTTGAAAAATTGAAGACAGCCGAGTACAGCGGCGGAAGAGCCGTTGGGAACGTGATGGATTGGTCCTTTGTTCGTGACATGACGTGACATGCGGGAGACGTTAGAGACAATTTCAGAGCAGAAGTCACATATTTGGTTCAATAGATTTCCAAGAATTACGGCATTTTTAACGTATGATTAAAGGTAATAGGATACAAATGATTCATGAATTTTAATATAATATATAATATGATCTATAAATTTTAGGTTTGTTTAATGAAGACCCTGAATTATTTTAAACATGTTCAATCTAGATCGCGAACTAAATGAATGTTAATGTTTGAATTTAAATTTATGAAAAAAATAATATTAAATATTTTCATACAATCTAGAGATTCAATTGAATATTTAACTGAAGCATAGGATATTCCTCCAACTTAGCGAAAATGAACAAATGATAAAATTTGTCTCAAATGATTTTTTATGATTAAAAAAATAAGTAGGAGTGAATTTACAGATAAATTCAGCTAGGGTTTTTGAGTATACATAATTTTCATACCCGTCCGTTTGTCCGGATAAATTTTACCTTTAAATTGATGACACGAATATAAGAATTTCTCTGTACCGTCTCATCGGTGCATGTCCTTTCAGCGGGTCACGTTTTATTTATGAGTTTGTCCGGATAAATTTTACCTTTGAATTGATAAATGACACGAAATTAAGAATTTTTCTGCATCGTCTCATCAGTGCATGTCCTTTCAGCGGGTCACGTTTTATTTATGAGTTGGCATTTATGCTAATCCTATCTACCCTTTCGGCTACGCCATCTCTCGCTGCCGAGGTCGCTAGCGGTTCGACCACCAGTTGCCGGAGCTATGGTCTGAGAACAATCACGGGGGCGGCGGCGGTGCCGAGGAACGAAGGCAACCGCAACCGCAACCGCTTAAATTACTCTTGGAAGTACGTTCGCTAACATATGATTTCCATCAAAGAGGCCAACTTAATCCAGTACTGAACTCACTTACTATCATCAACATTCATCAAACGACAACAATCATCTTCAACCTTCTAGGACAACCCTACGACAGGAGCCAGGGTCCAAAGTCTCAGACACGGAAGTTTTCATCAACACATTTATCCATAAACATTACACGACGAACATCGGAGCCGCGGGAGCAGCTTTCTTTCAGTGCTTGCATTGCGGCTCGAAGGCGAAGGGGCCGACGGTGAAGACCGTGAAGGGGAGGTTGTCGATCATGACCGGCTTCTCGGGCCTGAGGACCGCGCCGACGATGCCGCCGTGCAGGGCGGAGGGCTTCTGGCACGAGGGGACCGACGACGAGACGAGGGACGCCATGCACTTGTGGAAGGCGTAGGTGGTGATGGTCTTGGGGGCCTTGAGGAAGAAGTAGCCGTTCTTGTCGGTCTTCGCCGTCTGCACAGTGGGTCGGTACTTGGTGTTGTTGCATTCCAGCTTCACGACGGCACCTGCAAAGAACAACACCTCTTCGTCAAAACGACAAGACTTTTGGGAAAAAAAGGGAGATCGAGAAAATTCACTAAAACATAATCTTGAAAACTTTCAAGAAGTCAGGGTTAGCAAGCAAACCAAACTTGGCTTATCAAGTGGCTATAATTCAGGGTTGTTGACATTTTTTCCCCTTAAATGGCGAAATGGGTTATGATTAGTATTCCCAAGAAATGAATAAATAAATTTGGAAAAACGGGTGTATGGCCAAAATTCAAACTTTCATAAAGTGTGGGGGAAAGTTGACAGACACATTTTAGGGCAGAGAGAAAGAGAAAGGAGATGCGTCCATACTGTTCAGTCCCTTTTTCAGACATCGATGAAAGAGAAAGGTCGGGTCTCTTTAACATAACTTCGCTCTTGCCGAGAAATATTAGACATTGGGGAAAAACAAGAAATTACCACATGCAAAACAATACACCTTTAAAAAAATACAGCACTGGAACCCAAAAAGACAGAGAGAGAGAGAGTAAAAATAATGTCCGCCAGGTAAAAATGGGTATTATGTGTATATGTTTCCATTTTCTTTTTTGCTTCTTTATATGCACTGAAACCCTAAGAAAGGAAGGAAATTTAGCAAGTTTATAACATTTGTCCAACATGCAAAATACAGAAGGAAAAAAAAAGAGGAAAAAGAAAATGGTGGGTTCTTGGCTTTTGAAACTGAGGGAAAAAAATGGTAAGATTTTCGGAAAAATATGACAGAAAACTGACCAAGAACTGGAGTAGCTCCCAGGAGAGTTTCGGCCCCGGAGTACTTGCACGACTTGCAGTAAACCACCCCCTGGACAGCTATGAACCGCCGGCCCATAGGGGCCATGGGGGGGTGGGCCGGTGGGTGGACCGGCATGTGGGGCGGCGCGTGGGCCGGAGCGTGGGCCGGCGCGTGGGAAGGAGGGTGAGCCATGGGGGCGGGGACCGGTGCATGGGTGTGGTGGTGATGGTGGTGGTGGTGGTGCGGGGCCGGCGCATGGGCAGCGGTGGGGGAGAGGGCGGGGACGGGGAGGGGGCGCGGTGTTGGGGGTGGTGGTGAGGGTGGTGGTGGCTCGGGGACGCGGCGGGGGAGTGGACGGGGCTCACGGCGTCGCTGGCCACCGCCTCCGCGAGCTCTTCGCCATGGGAGGAGAGGGCGAAGAAGAGGCTCGAAGCTAGCAGGAGCTGAGCGAGAATAAATGCTCTGGCCATCTTAGAGAGAGAGAGAGAGAGAGAGAGGGGTGTAGGTGGTGAGTAGTGAGGTTTTGTGAGAAGGTGATTTATAGGAGTTCTAATGCATGAATCTGTGCGGTTTCTCTCGTGAGAAAAACCCCCTCTTTTTTCTTTTTCTTTTTTCTCTATTTTACCTTTTTCTTTTTCTTGTTTTTATTTGGGTGGGGGCAGCCGGGGGTCTCGAGTAGTCCGGTCTAGAAAAGAACACAAGAAAAGAACTCAAGTAATTTAAAAATAATCCTGACCAAGTAAAAAGGGGATAAAATTTTGGCTGGGATTGGCTGTGTGGTATGTATTGTAAGGGTAATTTAATAGAGTTAAAAAAAACAGGAGGGAAGACACTTTTGGGTTAATAAATGAGTAGAAAAGCGGCTTCGGATTATTTCGAGTGAACCATAAAGAGATTTTGAATTAATGAACTAATTGGTTTGATTTTCATTTTCGAATCTGATTTGAAATATTGCGATATAAATATTCCTTTAGAGAGACCATATTAATTTAGTGAAGAGCATTTTCAAACCCCGTTAGACTCGAATGCTCAAAAGAAGGGTTAAGGCCAGGAAAACGGGCTGAGGATGACTGAGGTTTACGTGTGGATTACACAATAACTTCATTATTATAATTATTGCTCCCAGAATTCCTGCCTCCAGCGGATGTGAATTCTTACTAAATCAGTTTCTACAGAGTGCGCGATGTCGACGGCTCAAGGTAGAGCATTCAATTGGTCATGGTGGTGACTACATTTGCCTTCACTAGCCTCAGGGAGAGCAGTGATAAGGGTCTAAATTTCCGTTGCAAAAACAAACGACAAAAACAAGTTTCATTTATGTGAAGAGAACGATGTGCGTTCAAGAAGAAGCTCGAAAAGGGGATCAAACTGGCGAAAGCGCTTTTCATTAAGAAAGGGAAATTGGAAGAGCTTCAAATACTTGGATAACTATCAGTAAAAAAACAGAAGGAGAAGAGGGTCAACACTCTCATCCATTCCTGTCGGCTCCTTACCTTTATTTCATTCTTTGCTCCTTTTTATCAATGAAGCACATTTGTGCTAGAGGTAATCATGGGTTTGTTGGCCCGCCCAAGCCTAATGACGTGAAGCGTGAAAGGGACGAGTCTAGACAAGCAATTCGCTAACTCTTCTCCTTCAAAAGGTGCAGCGATGCCACGCCGTTGTCAGTCAGGAGAGCAACACCAAAGTAATTCTTAAGCTGTTGTCAGCGGCCTACAAGAAGGCATGATTGAGCACTGCCTCTAGGGAATGATCGATCCCTCATGGAACTGTCCAGAAGCTAGCGTAGCAAGGGCACCTCTCTTGCCTCAGCAGTCCATGTAGTACTAGTAATCATGGGCAAAGCTAATCCCATCTAAAGTAGCAAGAGAAGAGACAGAACCCCCAGCCACGACGATGAAGAGAACGTGTCGTGTTATCAAACCGTATCCGAGGCTATTGAGAAGTGGGGACTGGGATGGGATTGGAGCACGAAAAGCAAAAGCCGGAGCGTTCGGCAATGATGATGGCTACCAGTACAGCAGCAGAGACTCTCGCGGGCAAGTTAGTATTGTACGAGACGAGAAGCCACGGCACAAGTCTGTCCACCTCTGTCTCTCTTCTTTTTCGTTTTGCCATCTAGCGCAAAAAGATTAATTATTATTCATCAGTAAGCTTTGAGTTAAATTATGTTTTCCCGCCGCGCATAATGATCAAGGTTCCATCTCATCATGTGCTTTGCTCGGACATTATATTAATCATTGATTAGTCGCGCATGGTTCACTTAAACCTTGCCGCAAGATTCAATCGCATTCAATGATTCTAATTTCTAGAGAGGGTTTTCCATTTCGTGCGATGGGACCATCCATAGTACCTTGGAATATTGTACCTCGACACGAACTGTCATACATTACCAACCAGTCATAAAATGTTCTCATGCATGGACAAAGTAATTTATTGAATGGTAGTTTGCATCGCATGAAATTTGACTTATTTTTGCCCTTCCACAGGGTTCCAACATTTGGAACTACAAAAGAGTGAACATGGAAAGGGCTGGGGTTAATAAATTGATTCAAGAAAAGATGTGCGGATCTCCATGAAAAGAAAAATTAAGATAACACCAAAGCCACGGAAATTATTCAGCAACTTGATTTGTAGAAATATATTCAAAGTAGGCATTACTTTATGAATTATTTTTTTGCAAATCGGTCTCTCGACCGTTCGTTTTTGTCGGTGTCGAACAGAGGATATGTTATGGAACGAAGACAAAAACAGAGCCAAGCTTTGAGGGAAAGAAGTGTGATATGATGATGTCTAACATGAGAGGATAGAAAGCAAAGTAAAAGGAGTAAA
The DNA here is from genome assembly GCA_014182715.1 of Eucalyptus cloeziana. Taxonomy (NCBI): domain Eukaryota; kingdom Viridiplantae; phylum Streptophyta; class Magnoliopsida; order Myrtales; family Myrtaceae; genus Eucalyptus; species Eucalyptus cloeziana. The sequence goes on from CM024637.1 coordinate 11,204,981, forward strand.
GGGGTGTCGGAGGGTGCCCTTTTTAGCACGTGGAAAAGGCATTGAGGATAAGGGGAAGCTTCACTTCAGATGGCACGAAGCACAAAGTAGCAATGCAAGGCAGGGCAAAGATACATAAAATAAAAGAAGAAATAGTTCTTACAGTAAGTAATATAGATATTAAGTAATGCCCAAGCTTTTTATCCAAAACTTTCTCTCAAGCAGAGATCTGAACAAGACTAGAACTCTCAAATGCCAGGGCTAAGGAAAAAAAAAAAAGGAAAAATTGCACTGCCCACGAACAGTGAATTGACCATAAGCTCCAGAAGTTACTCTCCAGTTCGGTTCGAAAGCCATTATCCTGAAAGAGACAGTATCAGTGATGCAGTATTAACATAAATATCTGAAGACATGAGAAAAGCAAAGCATACGAATTTGTATAACCTGAAATGGACAAGTATTATTGGAGAAAGCAGAGTAAGATTGAGGAGCAACAATAAAATAATCTGTGCTCGGCTCCTCATAATATATCTGGTAATAGAACATACAATCCTATAGAGTTCAGTTTCCACCATATGGAATCTGGACATTCTTCCACATTGTATGGCTAACTCACAAGCAAATGGTAATTTGCCCAAGAAGCTATAACCAAGCTATTGAGCTGTAAGTTAATGCCATAAAGCTCAGTACCAATTGAAATGGATGATTCGTGCCATGTTTGAAATGATTTGAGCCTGACAAATTGGTCCTTAATTAAATTGAGGATGGATTTCTTGACCGTCTTTTCATGGTACTTGTGGCAAGCATTCAACTAAATATATTGTCTCCAGTTCCGCGACAGCCTGAATTTCTATTCAGTGAAGTTGAAGTTTCTGAAGTACATAGGTGGATCTAGTGGCAGAGCAATGGAGTTTTGCACAGAGCCACAAAGAGCATAAATCTTAAGCAAGAAGGAACAGAGAGGAGCTGATAAGGAAAACATGCTAGTTGCAAAGCAATGCAGGACTCATCAGTGATAACTATCATAGAGCCGTAAACATCTTGCAATTTCTAAATATCAACCACACTAGGTTAATTTCATATGACCATCATAGCAGATGAAAATTTGAACGTTTCTACTGGCAATTAGAATCAGTAAAAACTCCCTCGAGCAGTAAGTTCTTGTGAAACGTCCATGGACTCACAAACTCCAGATGTAATGGTTATGAATTACCAAAACCAACTTCCACACCTTAAAGTCTCTCAATTAATCTAATTCTACAGTATTTCCCAAAAAGTTTCAATCTTAGATAAAAGGCAATGCAAGCTACATAGACATTGCAAATAAATAATAGAGAGAAATTTGACATAATATGTATGTGATAACAATATTATTTAGTGGTACTAACTAGTTCCACATTCCCCTATCACTTTCATATTTTGACCATCCCCCAAGACAATACTCTTTTTGGCCCAAAACCCCACCACCTTTTCTACTCTGTGTTCATGCACGAGAGTGTTCAATCCATTACTATAACCTAGTTTAATTGTTCCCATTCATAAGGTGTGTTCCCAAGATACCAAACTCAAGGCAAAAAGACAGGAGTTGAACAATTGTCTTTGGGACAAAAGGATGAGAATCCAGCCAAAGAAAGATATTTGGACGCAACCGTCACCAAGCAAAAGCACCTAAATTCGACAACAACAGCCCACATCATCAGCAATACAAAGGTCAACAAACTGAAGCTGCAAGGAATAAGAATAAATTAGATTATGCTTTCAACGCACAATCCTGCTTCCTCACATTGAAACAAATATATTAATGCCACAATCATGAGAACTTGAATTTTGTGCAAAAATTTCAAGCATGAGTAATTAGGCAGGTGAAAAGTGCATCTTAACATCTTGCTTTCAAGCAAAGCCTTCTGAACAAATCAAACATGTCTTGCATACTAGAAAACGAAAACCAATAACTCAAAACCACAATTCCTTCGGGGCCAAAAATTCCTGCTTCATATAAGCATCAATTAACTCACGGATCTATCCTCCCTCTCAGAAGCATCCCCATCCCCCAAGACAAACCTCTCCCCCCCCCCCCCAAAAAAAAAAAAAAAAACGGAAAAAAAGAAAAGCAAGTTCATCTTCTGAGGATTTAAGAGCTTAAAGATCCAATGTTTATCACAGATGTAAATGCCTAGATATCTCAAGTGACCGTTGACGGTAGTGAGAAAACATCAGGGATAAACAGATGACAAGCATGAACAGAAGAAGTGCACAATATCAAGATAATGCATTGTACCAACCAGGTTTCGACCTCGAGAAAGATGAAGTGGAAACTTGTATTTTCGCTGGTAGAATCTAAGACTGCGTTCCTTATTTATCAACCCCATATTCCTAATATTGGCACATACAAACATCTAGTTACGTAATTGTGCATGCAATCAGTACATTCAAGAGACACTAATCCTATGGTTACTGAAAAGACCACCAAAAAGCAATATGAGATGAACATATCACACGAAATCCAAGCAAGATTACACAGATAATAACCAACTTTGAAAAATTTGAGAAATAGATAATGTACAATGTTCACCTCTATGCTGGAGCATCAATTTCTTTGTCTTCCACATCATTTGCAGCAACAGTTATTTCACTAGCTTCAGCATCTTCCACAGGGGGTTGTGCTTGCTCCTCTTCAGGCAAGGGTTCCTCCACATAATCATTCTCGAAGGCATCAGCTGGGACCTCATAAATTCTTACTTGTGGCTTAGACGGATCCTTTACAAGAACATACTTCCCTTCATTCAATTTCATGCACAAGTCCACAATAGACTTCACAATTCCCCACATATTAGAAGTATTCAGATTAATCTGTGAAGCAAAGTCCCTTGGTTTATACTGCTGTACTGCCAGAATTACATGGTTAAAATGATCGCGAGGATGAACTCGCGAGACAAAACCCAGTTTCATGTAATCTGCACTTGCTAGTAGTGCTTGTGCTGTCCACTTAGCCAACTTATTAGCATTGTTCTTGAGCTCTGTAGCCAACACAGCACCTCTCTGTGTTTCCAGCTTCTGCCTCCAGTCAACACCAGAGTATTTGGAATCAAATTCATTAAGTGCATTAAGGGTCAAAAATGATCTTTGCTTGTTGATCTCATTGACACTTTGAACCTCGCATCGAGCAATGAGATGCATGTCATCATCAAGCTTCCACCTCCTATACCTGTAAGCCACTGAGGCAACCTCCTCTCCCTCATTTGCGAATGGGTTTGGCTCATCAAAAGTAACCTTATTTCCATCCCTGATCAGAACTTGCTGTGAGAAGTTCTGATTGACATATGCTGCCTCAACACTCAAAGAATACGCCGAGTTAATATCATCCTTGGCCTCTGGCAATGGTTCTTGGGAGGTTTCATGCACAGATAGCAGATCAAGCTGGGATCCATCTCTCTTGTCAAAGAACAACTTGTTACCGACTCTCTGAATCACAATATCCCAGGAGTAAACAGACCTAGGTGCGCACATGAGCGCAGAAAGAATAGCATCTGTCGCAAAAACTGTTGCCTTGTCCTCGTTTGCCAACCGTCGGATGACTGGATCATCAGTTGTAGTAACCTTGAAGAAATTCCTATTCTTGAACCTACATTTAAAAAAAACAAAACCGAATAGTTAGCAGGACATCCCAAACCCATTTCACCATAGCCTTGTACAGAAGAGAACCTAGAAAGAGAACAGATCAATCCTCTAACGATACAGGCTTGACAACTCATCATTGCAAACACTCCCGTATAGGTTAAAATCTAAGTCCCACAAGCCCAATTCATCCATGTTGAACATATTTGTCCACCAAATAACCACCAAAACAGCAAAAAATTTCCGCGAGTTCCAGGCATCATGATATATAGGACAAAGGATGCAAATTTTGCACTTAGAACAAGCCTACAGGAATATTGCAAGACGCTTCCAACATCCAAGGGAACCCAGAATGCAATTTGATTGCATCCAATTGAAAAATTCATCATCGAATTAGCTCCAATTCAAATTCGTTATAAAGAAAAGAAAAGAAAAACAAAATCAAGCTAACCAGATGATAGTAAATACAGGGTTCACAAAAAGGAAGGCGAAAATCACAAGGTCGCCATCGACCAACAGGCAGTACCTCTCGAGGCGTCGCTCGTTCTTCGGGGTGACGCGGTCGTAAGTCCTATCGTAGTACTCGAGGGCGCCGCAGAGCAGGAGATCCTCGGGCTCCGGCACGGCGAACGACAGCTTCGAGAAGGTCGAGAAGGGGATCTGGTCGAGCATGTTCCACTCGGGCTGTATGTCCACCGAGGACTTGAACGCCGCCGCCTCGCGCCGCGGGGCGTTGGCCCCGGGCCTATTGAGGTTGTAGAGCCGGTCGCGGCGCGCCCGCTCCTTCTCCGCCTCGCGCTTCTTGGCCTCGACCTCCTCGTCGCGGCGCTGCGGCAGCTGGCTCCGGTGGTGCTGGTTGAACCGCCACTTGGGGCCGAACTTGGGCCGCGGCGCGGGCTTCGAGTCGACGAGCCGGAACGAGGCGTCGTCGTCGAGCGGCGCGAAGGAGTCGTCCGCCGAGAAGTCGAAGATCGAGTCCGACTGCTTGTGGCCCTTGGACTGGTTGTTGAGCGATCGCGTCCAGTCGGCGATGCGGCCGAGCTTGTCCGACCGGGAGAACGGGGCGAAGGGGACGTGGAGGGGGAGGGAGGAGGCGGCGGCGGCGGTGCCGGCGGCGGTGGAGGACTCCGGCGGGCCCCAGCCGTCGGGGTTGAAGGGGACAGCGCCGACCTCGAATCCTCCGACCATGGCTCGCGATCTGGGCGGCGGTTGCAGGCGGAGAGGAAGTTGGGGTTTTTGACGGTGAAGGGGATGGAGGAGGAGGAGGAGGAGTTGCAGGGGAAGAGGAAACCCTAGCTCGGTTCGGGATGGAATAGATGGAGGAGGAGGGGGAAAGTTGCTGATTAGCCCTTGCAATGAGGCGGTTTTCTAAAAGCAACCCCTGAACTTTGGGTTTCTCTTCAATTGAACCCCCTACTTGGGAAGTGTGTGTCAAATAGCCCCCTGAGACTACTAATTCCCTCTCTCTCTCTCTTTTTGACCTTTTGTTGAAATTTACACTTCATTCATTCAACGCTTTGGTTCACAAAAACAAGGCAAGCTAGATTCAAAACATAACCAATCCCACTAGGGTTGGGGAGCTTAGATAGTTGATTAGAACGCAGACTTTCTTTATAATGGGCTTTTGCGATCCAATCTGCAACTTGGTTAGCGTCACATGGACAGTGGATTATTGAGACTCATTTCGTTTGGGCTATTAAACCATTGCATTCATCAAATAAGCATCTGAGGGCCCATGGGCTTTGAGATGGGTTTGATAAGTACTAAATAACCGATAAACTATCCTGAAACTACTATGGTCAATGAATAATTTGGCTTGATAGTCGAGCACGTGCATCTCGCGTGTGCATTTTGCCCTAAGGGGGCATTTTTGTCCAAGAATAGAAATATCGCGGGAAATTAAAGTTGAAAAAGGAAATGAACTCTAGAGAGGGAGAGAGTGAGAGTGGGGAAGGCATAGGGGCCGGTTGGATGGTGTCCCAAAACCAGCTATGGTCTGTCGTCCCTAACAGGGCATAGGCGATTGCGCTGCCATCGTCGAGAATAGGATGAAGTGAAGAATGTCAGGAGTTATAGCTTTAGTGGGGATAAGGGAGTCCAACGTGTGTGAGCTCGTTCTTGGTCGGAACAAGTTGGGATTTTGAGCAAGCCTCTAAGACGCGCGTTTCTTGGACTTGACCGGTGGAAATCGGGCATTGGAGACCCTAAGATTTGCCTTTCATGTTCGGTTCGTGATTGGTACAATAGCCCAAAAGTTAGGTATACTTTTTTTTTTTATCTCTTTATCATTTTGTTGGTTCAGTACTATCTCAAAACACTCATGGAATCCATATGATAGGATGTGATTAGTATGTAACCAAGTCTTAATTTTTCTGAAATCACATGCATGGATTGCACGCTGTTTAACCCATGTTTGCTCAAACTAATCCATGTGGGCTGCAGGGATTTCGAGAGGTTCAACCTTGGGCTCGGGAGATGAGTCGGCCCAAACAAGGGATGGATGGCCACCTGACGGGACCGATTTTCAGGTCTGGTCAGTGGGTGTTCAATCTGTGATTGGCCCAAATCAAGACCCCTGGAGGCTTTTATTATCTATGTTAAAAATAAAAATGACAAAAAAATAGATAAGTTGTTATAAGGTCAATGATGAAAAAGAGATTTTTCAGTTTTATATTATATCAAAAAATGTGTTTTTTCCTTACTACCAGTAAGATGATTTTTATACGGAATATATAAAACGTTATGGGTATATTTGAGAATGCATTTTTCTTTAATATGCTAAAAACAAAACATGTAAAATGTTTAATTATGTTAACTAAAGTAAATAAAAAAAGAAATTGGAGTAAAAAAAAAAAAAAAAAAGGAGTGGGGCCATTGCTTTGAATTGCAATTGAAAGATTAAGGGCGGTTTTGTTTTTTTAGTGTAAATGGGATTGGGTGTAGTCATTTAGAGGATGAAACTAGTGCTGTTCTTTTTCTTTTGGACATTATTGCTCATGGGTCTGACTAAGGTTTAATAACGAGGCCATTATTAATTATTTTTCAAGATGGCTCGGGTCATTATTTTCCACCTTACTATATGGCGATAACATTCTCTAACTTATTGAGTTGACAAAAATAAACCAAAGAAAGCCAATTAATTAAAATCACAAATGGAAAGGATGAAAATTGTTATTTGTTGAAAATGTAAAAGTGACACATTGTCTATTTTCCAATCACGTTCATATAAATTTCATTTTCTCTCTTGTACTTACTAATGTGCTCAAGCTGATTTCTATAACGGATTTTGTGCAACAAGTTTGAACCTTGTCAATAATATAAGTTAATCAACATATCTTAAATGTATTTAACCATCATTAAGAGTTCACAACTTTAACCAAAGAACTCCCTTAAAAACTTGAACTATAAAAGTGTATATTTCAAGGAGTTGTTAGAGATTAAGCTTTAGAGAGGCATTGTCAAAAAATATATATGCTACTAATACTCTAAATTAGAATTCTGCCTACTAAATCTATAGTAAATGTGCCATCTTATTTAGATTAATGGATCATAAGATTTATGAGATGTTGATAAAAATTATTAGATTGATTGGTATGTATTAAAGGTATATTTTACCTTTTCATCAATTAACGCTAATGAGGTCCAAATTGAGCTATATTGAACCATTTAAATCTTAAATGCATGTAAAGTTGTTTGTGAGATGAAAAATATGTGAGTCTCGATTTTTTGGACCCCTTTATACTCATAGTAAAAAAATTACTCAAAATTCTAATTTTTTTTTTTTTTTTTAACTATGACACATCTCTTTTAATTTTTTTGTAACACAAAAAACCCTAAACTTGCCTTGAAGTAACACATTGATCTTTCGTTAGGGTTTTGTTAGTAAATTGTCGCTAAAAATTTGTCGTAGATCTAACATGGTGATGATGTGAAGCCATTTGTTCTCCACATCAGAAAAAAAATTAAAAAGAAAATTAAAAAAAAATAAAGAAGAAAAAAGCAAATTCTAAGTTACCATTCATCATCGTCTTCAAGCTCACGGTCACCTAGCCAAAGCTCCTCCGATGCTCGTTTGTTGCTGCCAACTACCGCTTGGACCTTTGGCAGTGTTGGTCGACCTTTGCTTCACCACCTGCCACGGCCGCTCAAGCTCGAGCCATGGCCTCAGGGTCTACGACATGGGATCAACAATGATGGCTTTCCTAGAAGAAGTGTGACTCGAATCTTCTGGATTGCACACCTTTTGACTTTATCTCTTTCATTTTCCTATTCTTAATTGTCTTGAACCAGTCACAAATGACCAAAGGTAGCTTCGAAGACCCTCATTCATCAACCTCCCTTCGTGTCGCAGACCTTCTCAGGCCAAATGTTGAGCTTGACCTACCATGGTAGCCGCAAGCTTTAAAGCCAGATTCAATCTCGAAGCTCGTGGCTGCCATGGCCAGATCTGGTGTGTGTTCAAGCAAGGGCTGACGAACACCGCCGGAGGAGTAGGTGGCAATGGGTAGTGACAGACAAGCGATGCCGAGCTTGAAGACAATGAATAGTAACTTCTCGATGAATAACAACTTCAAATTTTCTTTTTATTTCTTTTTAATCTTTTTTCAGATGTGGCGCTTGGGTGTTGCCATATCAATGCCACTTATCCTTTAAAAAAATTACTAATGCCATGTTAGATCAACCTCATATTTTTTATAGTGATCTCTAATAAAACCCTAATGAAAGATAAATGTATCACTTTAATATAGGTTTGAAGTTCTTGTGTCACGGGAAAAAATGGGACAAATTGGACATAGTTTGGAATTTGAGCGCTTCACTTATTCAATCTTGAAGCCCACGGCTGCCATGCCTAGATCTAGTGTGTTTCAAGCAAGCGCTGATGAACACTGCTGGAGGAGTAGGTGGCAATGGGTAGCAACGGAGAAGCCATCACAGGCTTGATGACAATGAGTAGTAACTTCTTGATGAGCAGCAACTTCGAATTTTCGTTTTATTTCTTTTTAATCATTTTAGATGTGGCGTTTGGGTGTTGCCATATCAACATCACTTATCCTTGAAAAACATTACTAATGCCGTGTTAGATCAATCTCAGATTTTCTAGAGTGATTTTTAATAAAACCCTAATAAAAAATAAATGTCACTCGGATATAAGTTTGAAGTTCTTATGTCACGGGAAAAAGAATGGGTAAATGGGTTATAATGGACATAATTTGGGATTTGAACGCTTCACTTATCATTTTAAATGCTAGGACATGTAGATGCAAGTTAGAAAATAAATATCCAACCAAAATTGCATCTTAAGGCATCAATTCACGGATGTTTAATGTTGGTACCTAGATTCTTTAGTATGCATAGATGAAGCAAGCAATTTTGCCACCCACTAGTGGTCTGGTTGATGGTATCAGCATGAAGGAATTATTTTAAACTCTGAATTTGTCCAATAGAGCTTCGAAAAAAATGCAGAAGGTGATGGCATTACTTTATCTTTTTTGACATCTTAAATCCTCAGGAATTCAATCGGTTCCGAATCACGAGGCAAAACCTAAAAATAGGACAACTATCAATGGCAAATCATATTCGAACAAAATTTTATATCCCTCGGATCATCTTCCAAGGTTAAAGATGTTGGAGATAACTCCTTTGAGGTTTTGAAGCTGACAAAATTTATCCAAAGTCTATTATGAAGAATTTCAGAATTTTGTGTCAAAGTTTGAAGACGCCTAGACTCTATGTTAAAGTTTGAAGACTCCCAGACTTTAGGTCAAAGTCTGCCCACTCTGATAAATTCTAGACTGAACGAAAGTGAATGATGAAGAATTTTCCAGATAAGAGATTATCTTTCTTTCTTCAAGGATTTAGTTTCTATGGATTATAGATGGACTTTTTGTTGGAGATTTCACCTACGAGATTGAGTATCTTAATTAGAATCAATTTGGATACATCAAATCTTTTTGGAAGGCAAGTATTTTTGGAAAGAATCTACTTATGGAAACCAAGATCCTGATTGTATGGGCGAACATGATTGACGGGCTTTCATTACAATCTTTAAACGGCTTGATATCTCCTTGATTGATTATGTCCACCGGTTTGATTGAAAGAATTCCTTTAGAAAGTGCCAACGGTCGAGAAGGCATGGAGGAGTAATTAAGAAGGATTCTCCAGTTGTTCGATAGAGTGCGTGAAAGAGAAATTCCAAAGTCTGAAACTTCCCAGTTTCTTGTTATTCCATATACTGAGCTCTAAATTGTATTCAAAGCGAGAAACTTATAGTGTGACTTCGTGAGAGAACAGTAGATACTCTTCACTATGAAGTTGAGATCTCAAGATTGTAAATTCTCATTTGATTCATAATAGAATCCAGCCAGAAGGCTGTCAACGTGAAAAAGTGGACATAGGCTTGATCTAAGCCGAACCACTATAAATTATGTGTTCATATTCTCTTCCCTGAACTTTTTTATTTTGTTTGTAGTTCTATTTAACTGCTAAAGTCTGAACTAGCTCAAAGTCTATTGTTCTTCAGACTCAATTTCTAAAGTAAATTACTTTCACTGTTTTTTGCGAAAAATTATTTTCACACCTATTCACCCCCCTCTATATGTTAATACTAGTACTAAAAATTGGTATTAGAGCTCGTGTGCTTAATTTTTGAAGTGTTTTACTTCTAAGATAAAAATCCTTTATGACTAGTATTTTGGCTCCATGTTTGGTTGAAGGTCAGAGCAAGACCAGACCTCCTTACTTCGATGGAAAGGAGTACAATGTCTGGAAGAACAAGATGAAGGCATTTCTTAGAGCCAGAGATCCTCTGGAGTGGAATGTCATAGAAAAAGGATCAACCCTAAAGCTGCATCAACTTTAGACCGAGGAAAAGAAGTCATTGATGCTGACAAAACAACACGAGCTGAATTTACCAAGAGACAAGCTCTTGACGCGAAGGCAATCTACTTTTCATACCGTGTCTTATCACCTACTAAGTATAACCGAATTTCTTCTTGTGAAACAGCAAAAGAAGTTTGTGATAGATTGCATGTTACCTACAAAGGAACTAATCGTGTGAAGGAAACCAAAATAAACATTTTGCTCGGACAGTATGAAGCCTTCAGAATGAAGCTTGGAGAATCAATTACTAATATGTCCAGTCGATTTACAGAGATTGTAAATGGCTTGGCTTATCAAAGTCAACCAATCTTAGAGCCAATGAAAGTTAATAAGCTACTGTGTGGGCTTTCGAAATACTGGAATCATGTGAAGACTTCAATTAGAGAGACCCAGAGGATCATGCCTCTATTAGTTGATGAATTGATAGGCACGCTTCAGTCACACGAAGTGGAACAAATAAATGATGAAGAAGATCTTAAAGGTAAGAAGTTAATTGCTTTAAAGTCTAACGTTGATTCTGATGATACAGACTCAGATGATGATATGGACGATTGTTGACACCCGATTTTTTGTTGACATTTTTAAACATCCATTTTTGCAAAAATATAAAAGATAAAGAAAAAAAGACAAAAAAAAATGAAATGAAATGAAAAGATAAAAAAAAAAAAAACCAAAATGAAAAGGGGGCAATGGCCCTCTCGAAAGTCAGGGAGCGCGTATTCTCTCTCGGACGCTCGGACACACTCTCTCTCCCACTCTCTCTCCATCAGGATTCCTCTCTCGGAAGAAAATAGTGGAACGGCCTCTCTCAGATTGGCTCTCTTGGTTGGGCTCCGATCCCAGATCTTCAAGCGCCTCCCTTCGCGACAGAGATTCGATTCGCGCGCTGCCATTGCCGCAATCCAGTTGCCGACCGTCATGTCCTCCGTCTCCACCATCGCTTCGGCCCATTGTCTCCGGCACTGAGATTCGGAGCTAATCTCCGCTCGCGATCGGTTTTCGTTTCTTCCGTTGGGAGTTCCGCTGCTCGGAGGTTTGTGCTTCTGGATAGTTAGAGTCGGAAGAGATGGAGAACGAGAAGAAAACGTCGGTGGTGTTTTTGGCCTTGAAGATGAAGAGCTCGAAGCGGTCGTTAGCCTCGCTATGCTAATCCTCTTCACGCTCAGTGTATTCCCATCCCCGATCGGTGACAGCTGTAGCAAAATCTCCTTCGCCGATCAGTGCAGCCGTGGCTGTGACAGAATACACAGACGCTCATCACCACTGATCAGGACAATCGGTGGATCCATCCGTCGCCGATCCCTAAGATACAACGAATCCAGTTTCTGTTCGAACTTATAACTGATTCCAACCTCATTATTGGACAATCGTAAAACTCTTATTCTTTGTCTGGAGCTCTTGTTGTAATATCTGAACCACCGATAAACTAGGTAAACTCATTCTCCTCTCTCCTGCTTTGTTGCGGTGAGATGTGTAGAAGAATGATGTTCACGTAGTTTAGGTGTAATTTACTTAAGATCTAAGCTGTAACTGGATGACTTGTGATGGTTCTGTGATTTTAATGTTGATTTTAGAATGTTAGATGAAAACATGGCTTCGGTTCCGTTCCATAGCTTGAATTGATCGTTTTGTTGCACGTGTAGTGTTTGATGAAACACCTCAAAGGCATGACCGAGAAATAGATCGTGATAATGTCAAATCTGAAAAATGTGTTGATATGAAAAATTTCTTAGAAGTTGATTTACTAAGTATATAGATCTGATACCTCTAATTGTGCCAATTGTTCTTGGAGATTTGATGGCCATATCTTAGGTTCTCATGATGTGGGAGGGACATAATCTGTTTACTGGACATGCCCTGTTATTTTCATATGATTGCGCATTGATTGTGAAAATGTACTACGAGTTCCTTTGCTGAAATCGATGAATGGAGAAAGAACGGTTACCTACTTTTCTTTTGTAGAGGCATTTAAGAAATAGCAAAGTCTTTTGGAATAGTTGTGTTAATGTGGCAATGCTTCATGCATAAATGTTTGGTGAACTTGCTGCTTAGATACTCAAGAAGAGAGCAAATTTTGGGACGCATTCTTCATTGGCCAATCGTACATGATAGGATGTGTTCCATCTTTTTGCTATGATAGTGGACTGCTTCGTTTGAAGGAGTCCAAATCATAATTTCACAAGTTGAAAAATGCGTTCAGACATTATATAGCATCTTGTTCAGTAAAAGCTGCATATGGCTAATAGTCGCTGCTCTAATAATGAAGTGATGCCTGAAAATGACTCTTATGTTACAGTCAAAAGTTACTGTTGACAACTTACCAAGCTAAATAGAGTAAGCAAAACCCAAAGAAAGCAAATGAAGACATTGTGTTTTCTGGATTGAAAAGAGAAACAAACTGATTGAAAACTTGCCCTTTTGAATTTGTCTTGTTTTATGCAACCCCTGTTTTCTAGTCCAACAGGAAAGTGCAGCATAGTTTTCCATTTATTGCACATCTTCATGTGGCTAAGACCTCTCTTTCTGTTGGTGATATGGTTTGTTTTGTTCTCGGCAATTAAATACTACTTTGGTTGTGTGACTGAATTTTCGTCTAAACTGAGAGTCTCTATATTTTTTAAGTTCGATGCATTCAAAGTATGCTTGCTGGACTTGAATTTCATATATCATATGCCTAGATTTGACGTTGTTTGCTAGATTAAACCTACTTCGAAATATCATGCTCAGATCTGAATTTTGAATGTTCTGTTAAAACTGTTTTCCAAAATTGACCTCCATGCATTCATTGATTCTTGTAAAATCGAACCTTTAGAATTTGTGGTTGATGTCTTCATGAAATTTATTCTTTTCATCCTGATCTAGTTGTTGTAAAGTTTTCATAAAAATAAATAAATAAATACATTTGACAGATGCTCACTTCAAATACATGAGGTTTATTTTGATTGCTTTACTTCTCATCTTGATCAAAGTTGGTAGATTGCCTTATTTGACTTCAAGATCTTCTATTGATTTGAAGTAGACTTCTTGAGCTTTTCATAGACCTATAATATGCTTAATTTGGCAATCGTTTGCCCTGTCATATGTTTGTTGCAAAATAGAAGTCGACGTCTTCATGAATTCTGCTCCTCATATCTGAAAGTCTGTTGTTCCAGAATGATTTTTGTGTGTTCATCGATTTTTACAAAATTGTATGTTCTAAATCTGACAATAAGGTCGTATGGCTTGAATGTTTGTCATGTTATACGTTTCACATATGATTGTTAGATGAATGATTTAGGTGTGACATATAATAATGTTGAACCTTGGGGTATCACCTAGAATTTGACCTATAGACTTTGTGACTTTGGTTACTCTTCTTGAACACAAAAGATGTCTTGTTTTTTTTATTGTTTTGATATGTGATGATTGTTTCTTTCATTTGTATGCACTTAGTTACAAATTTCTTAAACTGGGATTAGATTAGAATCCAAAGATGGACTTTTGCGTGAAGATGGTGGAGGTTGATGTCCATTCTGACCTTTACGATGTAATATTCATTTTCCCAACATATGTCTTGGGTTCCATTTGCTGTATAAAACCCAACGAGTTGCGGGTTTTCTTTCTTTTTCCCTTTTTCTCTTTTAATTGCGTTCTCTTTTATATTTTTTAAGATTGCATGATAGATTTACTGCTTTTCTTGATTGTCGACTTCATGTCTTGCAATTTCAATTTCATTGAGTGATTCCTTTGTTTGTTATTTTTCTTTTAGAAATCGAATATCATGAAAGTAATCCACCACGCATGATCACTTAGTATAGAATTGATGATCCCGAAAATGTAAAAAGAAACACATGGACATGTTAAGAAAAACACAACATACTGTTAGGTATCGAAAGGGCGTTAATAAAAATATTAGCGTAACCCAAGTTCTCGAACCTAGATATTTGGTTACGTAGGAATCAAGGGAACACTCCCAACCCTCGATTGGGTTTTCTAGCTGACCCTTAAAACGAGGCTAGTGGCGACTCCCGTTTATTTTTAGGTTGTTATAAATAACTAGATCATACAAAATTCGCTGTCACGTGGGGTACGAGCTTGGGAGAGCTCACGATCTCATGGAGGAAACTCTCATGATCAAAGTACCCCTAAATCCGACCTTTTCCCCTTTGACATCAAAGGTGGCGAGATTGGGTCGCGACAACGACAAAGAGCTAGCACTCATGATCAAGAAATTCATAAAGCTAAATAGAAAGGGAAGAAACAGAGCACGCAAAATTTCCAGAAGAGACCAACTGAGGAAAATGAAACTAGCAAATATGTGATATGTTTCAAATGCAAGAAAAAATGGTATATCAGACCCAACTGTTCTCTATTGAAGAAGAAGGGAAAAACTGAAAAGTACAAAAATGCACTTAAAGTTGAAACTTGGAGTGACACCGAGTGTGAGGAAAATGAAGAAGAATATGCCAACATATATCTAATGGCTCATTCCGACTCAGATTCAGAATCAAAAACAGATTCTGATTCATACTCAGACAAAGAAATTGAGGTTAGTGATTTAAAATTTTTTGTCAAAGTCTGTAAATACATAAATGAACTTTGTCTCAATCTCAAATCCTCTCTTAAAAGGATTTCTAAATTAAAAATGGAGAATTCCAAGCTCAGGCAACATGAAGTTTCTTGGAAAGAAAAACTTGAAAGTCTGAAAACAAGTTTTGATAATTTAAAACAAAATTCTAATTCTCTTTCAAAGGAAAATACTTTTTTTTTTTTTTTTCGAAAAATGATATCTCAATTTTAACAAAAAGATTTTCAAAAGGATCTGAGAAACTGGAGAAAATTCTTTCAGTTTAAATACCCTACTTTAACAAATCTAGTTTAGGTATGACTTCAGAAACTGTTCCTTTAATTGATTTTCCCAAAGTAAAAAAAAAAATTAAACAAAGACCTACAAAGGCATTTTACAAAAATCATTTTCAAATTTTTTTTGTAAAACCTGTTGGCCAAAATGCACTCAGATGTTCAAAGTGTAACGGCTTATAACATTTCGAGAAAGAATGTCACAAGGTTTGCAGACCAGTTAAGAATGATTGGGCTAAGACTGTTTTTAATACTAACCCTCTTGGACTCAAGAAAATCTGGGTACCAAATATAGTTTGAATTTCTCTTTTGATCGCAGGTCACTATCAAAAGGAAAATTAAATGATATTTGGATAGTAGCTGTTCGAGGCATATGACAAGAGACTCAAGCTGCTTTATAAAGCTTGTGAAATTGAATGGAGGAAAAGTATCTTTTGGAGGAAACAGCAAAAGAAAGATTGTAGGATGTAGAATTGTGAAGATTGGAAGCCTAACTATCAATAGTGTTTCCTTGGTGGAAGGATTGAATTACAATTTGCTGAGCATAAGTCAGCTTTACGATACTGGTTTCAGAATAAACTTCCAAGAAGGCATTTGTTCTGGAACGAGTCAAGACTTTTCTCAATTTTTCTTTGGGCGAAGACATGGCAACATTTACCTTCTAGATGTAAATCCAGAAAGTTCTCAGTGTCTTATTTCCATTCAAGATGAAGCAAGTCTCTAGCATCGGAAGCTTGGTTATGTCAACTTAAAGCAAATTGTCAAGATTTCTTCTAAGAAGCTTCCAAATCTGGCTTACCAGAAGAATGAGTTGTACACTCCCTATGTTCTAGGAAAACATGTTAGAAGTTCTTTTAAACTTGTGAATCAAGTCTCTACCAATCGAGCTCTGCAACTTCTTCATATGGACCTTTTTAGTCTAACCAGAACTCAAAGTATTGGTGGAAGAAGTATTATCTAGTAATCATGGATGATTACTCTCGCTTCACTTGGGTCTACTTTTTGGCAAGTAAGTCTGAAACTTTCTCCAATTTCTCAAAATTTGCCAAGAAGGTTCAGAATGAAAAGGGTTATGCTATTTCAAGCATATGGATTAACTATGGAAGTGAGTTTGAGAATCAGGACTTTGCTAAGTTTTGTGATAAATCTGGTTTTCAGCATGTTTTCTCTTCTCCATACACTCCAGAACAAAATGAGGTTGTAGAAAGGAAAAACAGATCCTTACAGGAGATGGCTAGAACTCTCTTAATAGAGAGTAAGATATCCTCTCGATTTTGGGCAGAAGCAGTTTTTACAGCTTACTATATTATCAACAGAATATTCTTAAGGCCTATTATAGAGAAAACTCCATATGAAGTGTATAAAGTGATAGAACTAGTATGAGCATTTAAAGGGGGGTGAATAGGTGATCAAGATGATTTTTATAAATCGTAACAGAATAGATTAATTTTTAATGATTGATAGACTAAGAGATTGAAAACAATAATAGACGTATGAAGATGCAATGTAAAGTAAAATGATTAGCGATAGAGAATCAAGACTCCAAGTTTATAGTGGTTCGGCTTAAACCAAGCCTACGTCCACTCTCCCGCACGGACAGCCCACTGGCTGGATTTCACTAAGAATCAAAAGAGAATTTACAGTCTCACGTCATTGATTCTACAGTGTAGAGACTCTTCTACACTTCCTCAAGGCCTCACCAAAATTCAGTCTCTCTTTTGATTACAAGTATAGCTCGAAGAATAAGATCGCAAAAGAATAAAGAGATTCAGACTTTGAAATTTTTCTATCGGGCACTCTTGAACAACTTGAATGTCTCCCTTATATACTTCTTCATGCCTTCAATACCGTTGGCACCTTCCAAAGAAGTTTTTCCAATCAACCCATTGGATAGAATCAATTAGAGAGATCTCAAACTCTTCAAGGAAAATGACGATAGCCCATCAATCATGCTCGCCCATATAATCAGAATCTCGGTTTCCATAAGTAGAACCTTCCAAGTATAATTCGCGAATCTAGAGGATCTAGAATACTCGAATATGAATAAAAGATCTTGAAGTGCTAATTACAGTTGTGAGATATTCCTTAACCACACGAATCAAAACCATGCTTGAATTTATCCGAATAGAACTTTAACTTCGTCAGTCTGGAAACTGTCCATGAGAGTAGACTTTGAATCTTGAGTCTGGAGGTCTTCAGATTTTGTCAAAAGAGTCTGCAAGTCTTTAGACTAGACTGATGGAAACGTTTTGTCGACTTCAAAACACCTTAAAAAGATTTCTCTAACATAAAGGAAAGAAGCCGAATGTAACCTACTTTCATGTCTTTGGCTGCAAATGTTTTATTTTGAAGAATGCAAATGATTGATCTAGAAAGTTCGAAGCAAAATCAAATGAAGGAATATTCCTTGGCTATTCGACTTCAAGTAAAGCTTACAGAGTCTTTAACAAGAATACTCAATCTATTGAAGAATCTATGAACGTGAAGTTTCAAGATTATCTAGAGAATCTACCAGACCAGACTCAACTTGAAGAATCTAAACCTGTTCCAGACTTTATAATGTCTATTTCCCTTGAAGAGGTTCAGACTTCTGGAGAACAGCAACAAGCAAAACAAGAAGATTCAACCAATGCAAAGGATCAACCAACTTTCAAACCAAGCATTGACACCTAAATTTTGGCGACTCATTTAATTATTTATCTCATTAAAAATTAGGGGGTAATTTTATCCCTGAAAAAATATTAATTACATAGCATATAGATGTAGGTGCATTTATTTTAATTTGCATTTTTTGCATTTATTTACATTGGGCCGGTGATAGATGGGTCAGAATTGATGGGTCAGAACTTTAATTTGATGAGTTGGGTTAAACCCACGAAGAGAGCAAATTAGCCCAAGCTCGTATTCTCGAGTAAATTTTATGAATTTATCTTTGTGAGATTTCAATTCAAAAGGAAATATTGCATTCGGGAAAAATCTTTGTGGATGTCGATTTGAAGAATGAAATAAAACCTTAGTTGACTCACCTATAAAATGGTTGCTACACTAGAGGAAAAGGGGGGACCACACAATAGAAATACATGGCCACATTGAGGGATTTTTTTTTAGTTTTGAGGTCGAAGGGGGCTTTTTCTCTCGGTTTTAAGGTCAAGAAATTCAAGCATAAAGAAAAAAGTTCCCCTTTGTTGAAAAAGGGCAAAGGGGCTTTCTCTTTGTTTGTGTGGGAAAAGCAACACAAAAGGAAAAAAGGGAAAAGAATTCTTAAAGGGAAAAAAAGGTCAATAGCAAAAGAAGCTTTTGCTTTTGCAGAAAAGTGAAAGGGAGTTGACAGAGAGGAGACGTGAGAAGACAAGAGGGAGAGAGAGAGAAAAAAAGAAAAAAAAAAGAAAGAAAAAGAAAAGCCAAAGAGTCTTCTTCTTCGTGCAGGTGTCCTCCCCACTGCCGGCCTTCGTTCGCTTGTGTCGACCATTGCCGCTACTGGTCTGCTTATTCCCCAGCGGACCTGCCACTTGCCTGCTTCGCTTCTACTCTCCCTCTGCCGCAACCCAGCCATGACACCTCATCCCGTCCATCTGCACCACCCGTGTCCGGTTGCCAACCTCCGCCTCCGATCAATGCAGCTGCAACCCAACGCCACAAGCAGCAGCCCCTTGCTCCGTCGCGCCCTAGTCCCTGCTGCTGCATCGCCGCTCTGTCGGCCCACGCCTCCTCCGTTGCTCGTGCTATGACACCACCGCTGTCCTAATCTTCCCACTCGAGCACCCCAACAACAATAGATCTGAGCCGGTCGTTGCTCCACTGCCGAGCGAGACCCTCGCGCTGCTCCATCGCTGCTCCACCAGCAGATCTTCTTTGCCGGCCTCCGAGCAGCAACTCCGTCTTTGCTTCGTTTCTGCTGCACCTTCTGCCTGAACGCCGGTTGCTCCACCAAGCCGCCCCTGTCCTGCCTGACCCACGACACCTTGCTCTATTCCTACCATCAAGCTGTCTAGCCTCTGTTTCGGGTCCCCTTGCTGCAGATCCACTTGTTGCTGCCTGCGCCACCGAGCTCTGCCACCTGCAGTTGCTAGAGCTTCCCCTTGCTGGACCTCTGATCAGCCACCCTTGGCTAGGCACCACGCGAGCACAAGTCGTGCTTTGGAAAAAGAAGGAAAAAACAAAAGAAAAAAAAAATTAGAATTAGGGCATCATTTGTATGTCATTGCATATTATGGTAAAATTGCACGTAGTTTAATTCTAGATAATATTTTTAATTTATTATAAGTTTAGATATTAGATAGATTGCATTTTAGGATTACTTGGGTTAAGATAATATTTTAGTTTAAATTAGGATTTGGCTTAACCTAATTTCTAATACAAATTGAATAGAATCTTAATCTAACTAGATAATTTTCACATTTTTTATAATTTCGAATTTCATGAAAATACAAAGAAAAATCTCTTAAAATAAATTATTTTCATTTTCTAGGATAAATTGCATACTTTTTAAGAAAAAAGAAAAAATGTCATGTGCATATCATATAGGATTAAATTCATGAAATGCATGTTATTTAGTGATTATTGCTAGATTCATTTAATTAGAAATTACATGTCATTAAAATAAGGTCATTTAGTTATATTGCATTGCATATTGCATGATTTTCATTAAATAAGTGAAAAAGAAAAAAAACAAAAATTGCGTGCTAATTAGAGATCATATCTAAGGTTGTTGATGTGAATTGTGATTTAACATTACAAATGTTTTTATTGCTTTGAGGTAAGTTTTGCAATTTATTCATTGTTTATCTGGATGTTAAATTGGTGGTTTGCGCACCCGCATGATCGCCTCACATGTTAGGGAAATAGATTTAACATCAATTTAAGCTGCTTGCAAAAACATTTTTAAAAAATAAAAGAATGGTACCAAAATGACATTAGAGAAATCTAGTGTAACTAAGTCCCCATACCCAAAGTCTCTAATTTGTAGGAGTAAAATAATGCTCCCATTATTTTACTTAGATGTCTAATCGACCTACCATAAATAGATTAGTGGTGACTCCTAGTTAAAAATCAATTGCATGTTAAAAATTTGAACCTAAGTCGCGAATTGGTATGGACTTGGGAGAGCCCGAGTTAAGTCTAGGCTTAACAATCCATTAGCCAAACCCTAGGTAGTTCACCTAAAAATTTGGTCGCGACACCAAGCAACAATTGGAAACACAAGTCAAGTCATCCTAAAGAACTCATCATTGGCAACATTGATGAGGGAGTTTGCACCAAATCCAAAGAAAGAGAAGAGTCCGGTGCTTTAGTACTTATTTCTGAGATAGAACTAAAAGGTATAGACAAAACCTTGTCAAATGAAAGTTGGATAGAAGCTATGTAGGAAGAACTCAAATAATTCAGCATCAATGATGTATGGGAATTGATTCCAAAACCCAAAAGTAAATCCATTATTGGAACGAAATGGGTTTTTAGGAACAAGATATACGAGAATGGTAAAGTGGTCAGAAACAAAGCAAGATTCATGGCAAAATGATATACACATGACTATAACGAGACCTATACACCAGTAGCGAGGTTAGAAGCAATTAGATTATTACTTGCTTTTGCTTGCTATAAAAATTTCAGGTTATTCTAGATGGATGTCAAAAGTGCATTCCTGAATGGATTCATATAAGAAGAAATCTATGTGGAACAACCACTAGGATTTGAAGATCCAAGAAAGCTAGACTCAGTCTATAGACTGAAAATGCCTTGTATGGACTGAAGCAAGCACCTCGAGCCTGGTATGAAATGTTGAGTAAGTTTCTAACTCAGAATGGTTTTGAAAATGGAAATGTTGATACTACCTTGTTTATTAAGAAAGAAGAAAAAGACTTTCTACTAGTACAAATTTATGTAGATAATATTATTTTTTGTTCTTCTAACGAAAGTCTTTGCAAGAAATTTTCAAGATTTATGCAAGATGAATTCGAGATGAGCATGATGGGTAAGTTAACTTTCTTTCTGTGATTGCAAGTTAGATAATCGAAGAAAGGAATATTCATTCACCAAGAAAAATATGCCAAAGATCTCATCATGAAATTTGAGTTGGAGAATTGCAAGAAAATAGAGACTCCAATGTCAAGTTCTTCGAAACTGGACAAGGATGAAGAATGGAATAAAGTAGATCAGAAGCTATACAGAATCATGATTGGTTCATTTCTCTACCTTACTGCTTCTAGACCTGATATTTTATTCAGTGTGTGCATGTGTGCTAGATTTCAGTCTGATCCTAAGGAATCTCATCTAAGTGCTGTAAAACGCATTATTAAATATGTTGCGACATGTCCAAAACTGGGTTTGTGGTATCCAAAAGAATGATACTTTACTTTTCTTGGATATTTAGACGCTAATTTAGCAGGTTGTAAAGTCGATAGAAAGAACACATCTGGCACTTGTCAACTGCTAGGAAATATTTTGGTATCTTGGTTCTCAAGGAAGCAAAGTATTATGACTCTTTCAATTGCAGAAGCAGAGTATGTTACTCTTGGGAGTTGTTACTCTCAAATCGTATGGATAATACAACAACTGAGAGACTTTGGGATTGAAGAATTATGTACCGAGATCAAATGTGACAACACCAGTGCTATTAATCTCATAAAGAATCTAATTCTTCATTCAAGGGCGAAGCATATAGAGATTCGACATCACTTTATAAGAGATCATGTCTAGAATGGGGAGATTATGGTTCAGTTCATTGATTTGAAGAATTAGTTAGCATACATCTTCACGAAGCCTTTGGAGAAAAATCTATTTGAGTTTATTCGCACCAAGCTGAATGTTATTTTTATTTTGGAGTAAAGTCTAAAGTCGGCCAGACTCAAAATTTCCAAACGTTACTTCAGTAAGAGAAAGTCTCGAATCCAGGTATTTTATTTTTGGAATGAAAAGGTATACCGAATCATTGTTTGCCTATTTTATTTTTGGAAGTCATCTATTTCGAATTTTTGAGTTTTTGGTAGTTTTTATTTTTCAATTATTTCGAAAAAGATAGTTTTCTTTTCTCCTTATGACGGTTCGTTTATCTCTTTTATTTGTGACATTTCATTTCCTTTATATACCCTCTTGTATTCCTTTCGAGCACTTTTTTCAAACCCTAAAATACAAACTTTCTACTCTCTTGTTTTTACTCTCAAAATTGTTCTCAAGTTTCCATTTTTTTCACTCGAATCAGTTTGAGAAATCCTCTAAGCTTACAAGTATGTCTTACCAAAGAAAATCCTCTCGGATTGCTAACCAATGACCAAGGAGCATGCCAGAAGGGCAGACACATTTTGATCTTACTGAGGATGACTCTCCACGCAACTCTCCACAACATTCTCAACAGCACTTTACACAGGATGTTCTGCGACAACCTCTGGAGGAGGAAGTTGTAGAAGATGCAGAACTTCTTAGAGCCTCGAGACCCTAGGTTCACTATAAGATTTACACTCATTTAAAGCAGGATGGTACTCCCATGTCTTTTATCAATGGGTTTCTAAGAGAGAAAGGTTATAAGAACGAGACTTTGTTCCTAAGAAGGATGGAACAGTTAGGTATAGCACCTCAAGGATCGGCAGATAATGCCTTTTTGCATTTTCCTACAGACCCTAGGTTTGGTTCTAATCATCCTAAGAATAAGGATGATGATGAGAAATTTTATTATAATTTTCAACCAAGAATGGGTGTTGCTGCAGATGTTCTTGGAGAAAGAACGAGATTGTTTCGTTTTAAGGAACATAAAAAGGTTTATTCACAGATGTTGAAGAGAGGGGTGATGAACACTCGTACTGTTGATTTTGACTTCCTGGACTCGATCATGGTTAACTTGAGGGAGAAGTTAGCCTTACTTCAACTGGAGAATTTTTATTCTAAGAAAACTATTGCTTATCCAGAGTTGACCGCTTATTTCTATTCGAACCTTTCTTTTCTTAACCATAATCATATTCAATTCACTATATATGACAAAGCCTATGTGGTGGATGTTAACACATTGGCTGATATTATTGGGGTGGAAAGGAGTGGTTTTCAACCAGTAAATGTCTATTTTGGTCAAGCAATGAGGTTTCTTGTCAAGGACAGAGTGTTGGAAGGAGGCATCACTTATTCCAAACTGTCAGCCTCAAACGTTTTGTTGCACAAAGTGGTCATTAATTGCATCAAACTGAAGGCTGCATCCAAGACAGATGTTTCAGGTTCGAAGCACGGCTCATGTTCGCTATCTGCAATGGGATGAGGTTTTCACTTCCTCATACTATCTTGATGCACATGCATGGGACAGTTATGAAGGGTAAAGGACAGTTGCTCTATTTAGCGCTAGTTACAAAGCTGTTCAGACATTCTTCAGATTGAATTTCCCGCCTCTTTTTGCTCTAGAACTATTGATCCTATGGTTATAGGACTGAAAATGATTTAAAGATGAGGCTGAAAGATCTGAACAAGGTTATTGAGCGCATGAAGAAGGAGTCCTCCAGCAAAACCAAAGTAGATTCTGCTGCAAAGAAGAGAAAATGCAAGGAGATTGTGAAAGAACCTGTAAAGAAGAGAAGATCTCTCATCCTACAGGATGAAGAGGATGATGATGATGATCTCACAATTTCTGCCCTTGCCTTGAAGAATCTTCGAGGTTTTGTTGGTTCTGAGGAACCCATTGAACGAGACAGGGCAGAAGCAGAGCCAGAAGAAGAAGCAAAACCAGAGAAGGAAGAAGGAAGAGATGAAGAAGGAAGAGGTCATGAGGATGCATCTTATGAGGCGACCATTGCCATATCTTTATCTGAAGATTCTAAAGCAACTCGAAGTGGTCCAATCGGAGTACATATAGAAGCAGCACATCACTCTTGTTCTGAAAATGATAAGACTCAAGAAGAAGAAATCATTTCTCCACTTGTTGGCATAGAAACAGGGGGAGCTATTCAGAAAATAGGGACTTCTTCTCCTATTTTTGCAAGTGATGGTATTAGAAGATCTCCTAAACACCCTGAAGCTGATATTGCAGAATCTACTCCGAGTCATGGGACTAGACAAGTTGATGATCCCTCGTTTCTGAACTCTCTACAAACTCCATTCGCTGAAGCCAGTGCACAGACTGCACAAAATGCTGATTATCCAAGAATGATGGAACTTATTTTGGAAGTAAAGGCTTAAGCAATATGCTATGGAGATTGAAATTCAGAAATTGCATACTGTGTTGCAATCCTCCTCTAACTTTCACACTGAAAAGGTACAGTCCTTCAATACTCAAGTACAAACTTTGAATCAACAGGTATCTCAGACTGTGGCCAAGAATGATCAGACTCTACAGATTATCAAGACTATTTAGACCCAAGTAGAGAATGATCATCTTCAGTGCCAGAAGGTTGAAGAGGCAATGCAGTCAATGGGAGATTTCCAGCTCGTTCGAATTCCAAGACAACCTTGACTCCTTTTATCTCCTCTCTATTTTGATCTTTTCTCTATCTATTTTGATTTTCTCCACTTTTTGTTGTTAACAAAAAGGGGGAGAATGTGCAGATTTAATTTTTTAAACTTAACTCTTGATTTGGTTTAAATTTGTCTTGAATACTTGCTCTACAGTAAGTTTTGTGGTGATATTCTTTTGTGGTGATGGTTATGGATGAGGATGTTTAAATCTTGATATGTGTTTAATTTTAACATATTTTATGTGGTTGCAGAATCGATACTATCCAAATCCTTAACTAACTCTTTTTATAAGATATCATGTACTATTAAGAGTTGTTTTGCAGGTTATAAATCTTTAAATCTGTAGAGAAATTTTGTCACCACAAAAAATGGGGAGATTGTTGGAAAAAACTCCTTTGAAGTTTTGAAGTTGACAAAACTTATCCAAAGTCTATTATAAAGATTTCTAGAATTTTGTGTCAAAGTCTGAAGACGTCCAGACTCCGTGTCAAAGTTTGAAGACTCCCATACTTTAGGTCAAAGTCTATCCACTCTGATAAATTCCAGACTAAACGAAAGTGAAGGACGAAGACTTTTCTAGATAAGAGATTATATTTCTTTCTTCAAGGATTTGGTTCATATGGATTATAGATAGACTTTTGGTTGGAGATTTCACCTACGAGATTGAGTATCTTAATTAGAATCAATTTGGATACATCAAATCTTTTTGGAATGCAAGTATTTTTGGAAAGAATCTACTTATGGAGACCAAGATATTGATTGTATGAGTGAACATAATTGACGGGCTTTCATCACAATCTTCAAATGGCTCGAGATCTCCTTGATTGATTCTGTCCAACGGATTGATCGGAAGAATTCATTTGAAAAGTGCTAACGGTCGAGAAATCATGAATGAGTATTTAAAGAGGACTCTCCAGTTATTCGATAGAGTGCGTAAAAGAGAAATTCAAAAGTCTGAAGCTTCCCAGTTTCTTGTTATTTCATATAATGAGCTCTAAATTGTATTCAAAAGGGAGAAACTTATAGTGTGACTTCATGAGAGAGCATAGATACTCTTCACCATGAAGTTGAGATCTCAAGATTGTAAATTCTCTTTTGATTTATAGTGGAATCCAGCCAGAAGGCTATCAGCGTGGGAAAGTGGACATAGGCTTGTACTAAGCCAAACCACTATAAATTCCATGTTCATATTCTCTTCCCTGAACTTCTTTATTTTGTTCGTAGTCCTATTTAACTGCTAAAGTCTGAACTATCTCAAAGTCTGTTATTCTTCAAACTCAGTTTCTAAAGTAAAATATTTTCATTGTTCTTTGCGAAAATTTGTTTTCACACCTATTCACACCCCTTTAGGTGTTAATACTAGCACTAACAAAAGAAACCGAATTGCCATTCATATCAGAAAGAAGAAACAAATCCCCGATAAAACTGAATCTGACGGTAGAAGATGATCTACATGGACTACCAACTGATTTCAGATCTCGCATTGGAGCCTAAGCAATAGAAAATCAGGTTTCGAATAAGTAGAACATGGAATTCATGTAGCATCTATCCTTCTCTCTCTCTCTCTCTCTCTTCAGTTCAAGTTAACCTAATCACAGAACAAATACTTTTCACGAAGGCTGATGTTATCCAAACAACAATCAGAGCTGAAGATCTACAGTTATACAGAATGTTGTTACAACAAGGAAAATTCTACATCTTGAAAAATATCATCTGATAACATCAGGGCTGTCGTCCATGATATATCATCTGATTTTGCAACACATCTATTATAGAAGAAGCAGATGACAAGCAGCTTCTAATCCAACGCATAACTTCTCCTTTCTGGGTTCTGCTGATGGTACCTCATCCACTGCATAAAACATGTTATTTTGTGAATTGAAGAATATTACTCAGTTATATGGAAACCTATCTCTTCGCACATCTTCCTAGAAAATATTACATCAACCTCAACATCCTTGAAGTTGCTTAGTTGCAAGAAAGGGGTATTCTACAATCTTTTGCTCATTTTCAAGAAGTTGACACGAAAGTCTAGGCATTTTACTTTCATCGTGCTAAAATCGTACGTTAGCAGGTGCTTTTCCTATTATTGTCCTGATATGTTTAACAATCTCATACCCTTCTCTCAGAACGTCAGACGTAGCTGTACTACAAAGATAGTGAACATCAATGCATATGAAGGCTAGTGGTACAATGCATGCCCATGTAAGCACTCTTCCACTATCACAGTGAGTGTAACTATCAACTGTTCTGGCAAAAATTTTCCTATTTATAACTTTGTACAGAAGTGAAATGAAACATAAAATTATGTCGTGAAATATTGAAATATTTCCATTTAACTTAAGGCTCCCATATAGTGGGACCAAACTACTAGGGTTCTGACTGTGCTGATTAAAGAATGAGCGGAGTCATATGCAATTTTTGTTTTGATAGGACATTAATGACATCCAAAAGCACTTGGTTGATTATGAATCTTTTTTCTTGTTTTCTTGCCTTATGTTGCTCTTCAACTTAATTGACAATCATAAATATTCTCTCATTCACACCACTTAGCAGTGTTCAATCACTTATACTTCATACACAAGCAAGTTGAGGTAAGACTCTCTATGCCTAAATCAGCATAGTTCTACATAGGGGCATGCTTCTGGACCTCGTTCCCAGTTGCTATAAAGATGTGCCACTTTATTTTCCTTGATGGATATTATTCAGCTTGCCCTGTATTATATTGTCCTATTCCGGCGGATTACTTTGTAATCACTAGTAGAAATCAGGCTTTTGCTACAAGCCCGTTCGCATTTTCTTTCTCAGAGGAAAAGTGAATGACCCACAACTAACATCAAACATATTGGGACTGATACAATGATTCCAAATTATGTTTTCAAGTTCAAATAATGTAAATTTGTGTACATACATGCAGCAACCTTCTTGAATCCTGGTTCTGTGAGCGTGCATATACTTCTTGTGGTACATCTCAGATGAGAAAATAAACAAAATTAATGCCTCGTCTTTCCCGTGTATATAACTATATATTGTCGCACAGTTTAGATGAAAATGTACATAAACCGTCCTTTTTCTTTCAGTTGTTCATCGTGACATATTTTCATTTTCTTGCAACAAAGTCAAAATTTTAACCAAGGGCCAATAGTCTATTTAGAAAGTAAGTGTCTGAAAGATAATATGAGTCTAATTTTTCGGCATCAAATTTTCATATTTATTGATCATAGGATTAGGAAATGCTGCTGAGAGTTGACGCGCTAACCGTTAACAGGAATTAAATGCTTGTTAGTCATAGAAATCGTTACCGAGGGCCAATAGTCTCTTCAGAAATCAAGTGTATGAAAAAGTCGTCTCTGTGCATTATCTTGGACACATTTCCTTAATCTCTCATATATTCTTGCAGAATCAAGACTTGGTGCACAGTCCCCGACCTACGTTCACAACGCAATAGAATGCTCAAGAATCATGAGAAATCTCGTGACAACCTTCTCCAATTGCCTTGGATATAATGATGTTTTTGAGAACAAACTTATACGCCTACCTCACAATGAATCGAGTGGAATGCCGTGTCTTCCAGAACGGAAAAGTTCGCATTTAAGATCTTGACCCCATCTTCGTGAAGCAGACTGATGATGCGATTGAACATGAACTGATGATCCAACCCAGTAATAAGAATGACCTGTAAAGCCGAACCATTTTGGTGAATCTCAATTTCTGGTGAATTTGATGCTACATCCATCCCATTGTTCATGCTTGTATTCAGCTTTGCGATCCCTAACAAGCTCTCTTTCTTTTCCTTCATCTTCTCCAAGTTAATCTGCAGCTTCTTGATGTAATTAGTCGCTTCATGAAGTTGATCCGGAAGAGATGTCACCTCCTTCGATACAGAAAAAACAAAAAATCAGATGTGAGCTTGAAGAGTTTGGTTAGTGCGAGTTTTGCAGTCTCAATTGGCTCATATAATATTTTAACCTTCCCTGCTGGATTGTTTATCTGAGATATGCTAAATTAATTCATGGAAATTCAGTAGTGATCTCAATCTTACAGATACTATCATGAAAAATAAATTGTGCTTTATGGACATCGAATCTTACTTCGGACTGATAATATAAAGACTACACAAAATGAAGATGCATTAACAAATCTGTAAATCGAGAATATTTAATATAAAAGAAAATGGCAGTAGGATTTATAAAAATTTGAACATTGACTCACAAAATACAAAGGAAAATCTCCTAAAAAGTAAAACGTCCAGTAGTGGCGAGAGCTCAGCGGAGAGAGAGAGAAGGAGAGAGAGAGAGACCGTCGGGCTATGATGGGGAACAAGAGAATTGAGCTGGGAATAGAGGGCCTTCATGTGATGTCGCCGGTTTCTCTCGATCAATTTCCGGTCACTTCTCGAGGAGCTAGGGCCGTTCTCCATCAAAAGTATTCCCGCACCAGCTCAACAAGAACAACAGCAACAACGTAAACAACAGAAACACTCAGTCTTTTTCAGAGACATGCTATGAACATTATATGTGGCTGCGACTGCATAGTTCCTGTGCAGCGGCCTCTTTTCAGGAAAATAAAGCAAAAAAGCAAGACGTAAACAAATCATTAGATGCTAGTGAGAAAAGAAGGGATTTCTGATTTGAGGGAATGGTGGGGCACTTCCTCTTTTATGGGAGGGCTGGGCCACACCTTTGTCTGTCCATTTTTGTTAACATAAGAAATATCAACTTCCGTGCACTGTGCATATTTCGGCTTCCAGAGAGACGTCAGACCTGAAAGGAGTGGACCTTGGAAAATCAAATTTCCCAAAGAAGAAGATAGTGTGCGAGATTCATTTTTGGAGGATTTCACATTCGAATGCTGAACCTATACACCACACGCACAGCATTTTCACCATGTCATAATCTGTCCAACATGTCACCTTCCTACCTAGAATCGAAGACTTGCAGGGTTGAAATCGAATAGGGTTTGTTCACATGGTAAAAGCTCATAAGATCAGGTATCGAGATTTGAAGGTCCTGAGTTTAATACATCTCTTAGAAAACACATGAACCAGACTTTAGACTTAATCAAGATATTTTGACAAAAGTTCTCTGTGTTTATAAGATATGATGAATCATTTATCGACCCCGGAGTGATGAAATGCCATTTCTAGCTACCCCATTTTATAGTCACAGATAAGATCATAGTATTTAGCCAAGGAAAGAAAAGCGTAAAGACCAAGCATCATATGCCCATGTATGTAGAGAGAGGTAGACACGCATATATCTGTTGGCTATCATGGTTGGTTTCGTGACGAGGAATTTCAGCACAGTTGTGATGGTTCTTTTTAACTGAAATTATTCTTTGCCTTTTCTGCGGAACTTAATGTACTGGTCCTTGCAGACTTATTCACCCCAGTCGTTATTGTCAGTTTGATCTCATTTCTCATTGATTAGCCAATCAATATACAAAAAGTCATAAGCTCTCTCTTCCATTATCTATAGATAAGAAGAGAAGACATTGGATCGACTTGACTATATGAATACAGTGCATAATTTTGTCCCATCATTAGTTGGGACTGACTTTATTTTTTTAATTGCATAAAGTATTTACCGAAATGAATCAGGTGACCAAAATGAGGATAGCATAAATAAATAAATTTAAACTGAGAAAATTCTTGATAATATAGAGACATATATGCACTCGTGGACGAAGCAAACGGCATGATTAGGTCTCGCACCGTCCAGTTCCAGTGTGAATAATCTGGCATTCGTTAGGTTTTTCAAATTGAATTTTGACTAGTGCGTGTAACCGTACGATAAGAAAAAAAGGCGGTTTTCCCACTGTGGAAAAGAACAAGATGGACCTATCGTAACGTGTTACTATCACTGGCCCTAACCTTATCCACAACACAAGCTATGGTGCAGCATTTTGATTGGACGATCCTCGATCCCGTTGGGACATGTGGTTGGTTCATGAGCATCTTATCTCCTACATGTGTTCCCCTAGGGTGGATCAAGGCCTTCCCAGAGATGGTTATAGCACCTGCGGACGGAAAAACCCCTGCTCATCTCGTATCCTAAAATGGCTTCTCTCTGTGCTATTGTGCACCACTGAGGTCTGCAACGTCAGCAGCATCGTAATAAAGGAGTGGGGAAAAGATACCCTCCCCCACATAAAGTGACTTTTGAGAAAGAGGGGGGGAGTGGACTTGACTTATGGACGACTAGGGATGGGTCTTTGGAGTCTTTGTGGATTGTAACTTGAGGAGGAGAATTACACACATTAGTAATATTTGCTGTGAGCTCTTAATAATTTAAACACATCACCAGCCTGGCCCTGCCACTCGTTTACTGTGGTAAGGAATGAAAGCATGGGGGACAATGGAGAATCGCATACCCATGCTCTTTTTGTCCTTTCAAATCTTTGTGGCTCTCGCGTGCCTCTCGCGTGCCCTCTTTTGAGTGATAAAATGGACGGTGTCCTTCTCTTCTCTGAGTCATCGAGGTCCAGAGAGCACGAGAAAGCACATCATTCAATGCTTTTATCATGCAATGTGATATCATTATTTTGTTCACCTATCTATTTAACACGTATTTTCGTATTAAATGTAAGTTTGAAAATTATCGCTAGAGATAATTATACGTAGAATCTTTTCTTGAGAAATGCTTCGATGGCCAGCTGTAAACGATGTACGTGGAATTAGTGGTATAATTATTTGGAAAAAGTAGCGTAGGGGATATAAGAATAAAGGCATTCTCTGGTTGTGTCCACTTAATGTGACTGCTGAAAATGCCCCTGAGCCACTGAGGACCTTGAGTATGAGGGAGCGGCCTCAGATTTATGGTTCCTTTAAAGAAGAAAGAATTAATCCCCTAATATAGACGACTATTGGAACGGGACCCTTATTGGAACTATAGCATATGTCGTGTTGTGCCATGTTTCTTTGGATAATATTCCGGTGCTCTCGAAGGTAAATTTTTCTGGGTACTCTAGAGATAACCATTGATACCAATCTCGGTCTTTTGTGATCCCTATGTCTTTTTCTTTCGAAATTACTGTGATTACATCTGGAGTTGATTTCTGTCGTGGACAAGTACTAACAGTTGAAGTCATAGCAGATTAGGATACCTCATGAGTTTCGTTCGCTCATGACAAAGAGGTTGTGTGGTTCTGGGACCAAACAGGAAACAGAAACCTAGAAGAAATCATCCATTAAAACAGCTTTTGCTATGGAGTTAGATGCATAAGATGTCAAATACTGAGAAGAAGACCTTTGAGAAGCTGGCCTCTACACCGTCTAAGTACAGGCACTCCACCGGTTTTATGGAGGGAATGGTTTTCATGAATTTGCTTGATTAGAATGGGGAATGTGTAAGGTTAAGCAGCATTTGGCCAGCAACATCATTAGCTTATTGTCCGAAACGTCATTAGCATTTGTTGAGTGCTCTTGGTCAACTAAGATTATCTAATTTCACACACCTCTCTCTCTCTCTCTCTCTCTCTGCTCATTGCCCAGCTGACACCCGCCTCTACCACTTCACCGCCGGCATCACGGTCAGCATTACGCACTTGTCCCCGACGCCATTGTAGCCTGGCCACTATCTCTCAGCTCAATGCTGCCGGATCCAACATTGTGAGGCGGATCGGACTGGCAGCTCAGACGCCCACAGAGAGAGACAGAGGGGGGAACAACGGCTCGCAAGGCTCAAACGAGACCTGTGCATCAGTGAGGAGACGGAGGAGATGAGCGTTTTTTTTTTTTTTTTTTTTTTTGGCGAATTTTTGGCTTTCTTGTTTTTCCTGGAGCGTGTGGAGGTCCTTTTGAATGTTTATTTTTAGGTTACAAAATTGGTAATGAAGAAACTCATGATTGCTTGACACGCGTCTTGATAGCTGCTGTCCAGCTCTAGCTAAGCGTCGCCCGTAGGTTTAGGGATTGGGACTCTACTTGCGGATATAAAATGACCACGATATAATCATTCCCTTTAAGATGATGTCATGCTTATGTCTACGTCATGAAATGATCCTCAATCTTAAAGAAATAGACCAAAAATCATCCACCAAGAACCTCAACAAACACTTACAAAGAAAAAATGATAACAGAAACCACTCAAAAGTCCTTGTCCTTTGACGATTAGTTCTTATTGATTGGTTACAAATAATCGATATCATCCCCATATAAACTTTACTAAAATATATTTACAATCCACCAATAAAAAGTATAATTGGAGGAAACTTCTTTTAATTAGGGATCGATAAAACAATGATCTATATCCAAATTATTCTCTCCTGACTCCAAAAAGCAACCAACCTCATTCATTACCCAGTACATCCGCCTCTAGAACTCCATTAATTTTGACACATCTTTAGTCTCCATCACCAATTGCTTTTATCAACTACCACTCACTTCACCTGTGTTTAGAACTTTATATCTGATTCCGACACATGTCAATCTCCATTACTAATCGTCGTTATCATATTGAATTATTTCTCTCTCTGACACATGTCAATCTCCATCACTAATCGTCCGTATCATATTAGCTTCTCTCTTTGTACACGTGTCAAGAGTGCTCATATCAATGATAAAAAAAAGCTCATAAATTACTTTAATTTATGGGAGATGCTGAGAGCGCATGTGTTCATGCTCGTAGGCAACTATCGTCAAGTCCTAACCTCATGTAACGGCCAAAAAGAGAGGAAGGGAGAGGGTGGGTGCCATGGTGGGAATGGTGACTATAGTTGAAAGAGCTAGCGGTGATAATAATGATTGCTAGCGACAATGTAGGTAGGGACAAGTTGAAACTAATATTAGCGTTGGGAGGAGCAGTAAAACTCTCGTACCTTCATTTGGGGGATTGTCAAGAGGCAGTTTAAATTTGAGCCAATCAACATATCCATCTTAACTCATTTTTATTATTAAAAAAAAAATTAAATCATTGGCTCCACATCAATCTCCTTGGCTCTGCAGCCAAGCTTGGCAAGAAACGAAGGAACACAATCCAACTTTTTGGTTAGGTCATGTCCGCAATTCTTTTCTCGAGATATCTCATCCAACGTTGATACATATTAAGAGTAAATCACTAATCAACTATCAGTTATGATATCAATTGTTGAAACAATATAGCACAGGCTCGATACATTCACTTGGGGGTTTACAAAGAGGGAGTCCGAGTCCGTCAACTTATTGAGTTGGACCCAGATTCACTTAAAAACTTAAGTCAATAAGTTATAGACCAACTACAATATATTAACTACTCCACCTTACATCACATCCCCAATTGAGATTTCTTTTATGTAACACCTTTACACATGTAGCTCAATAATTAGTAAATTAGTTATTAAACCACCAAAAAAGAGGGGGAGAAAAGTAAAGAAAACTAAAAAGATACCCGTCATGAGATTAAATGTGTTGATATGTCATTCTCTTGATGGCAAAAGAAATGTCAATAAAACCTTTTACTCATGTGTTGCGTGCAAATTGGATTCCTCGACGAAATATGTTTAACGAAAGGTCGTTGTTTGATTTTTATTAAAGGAGACAAGTTTCATGACAGTTATAGAGAGGAAATATCACAAACAAATAAGGAAATTAATAACTTTACTTCAAACATAATTGCACAAATGCCAACCGTGCCAAACTCAATAACAAAGCTTGAAAAATACCATTACTTCTAAGGAACCAGAGGTAAACAAAATATGCTAGAATTTAATGAACGACAAAACTTAAAAACACAAAGATGCAATAGTAGAATTTAATTGACAATGCGAGGTTAGAAATTGAAAGAACAACGCAGGAAAGCAAAAATAACTAAAAGACAGTAGATTTGTTTATTTGTGCACAATTTTTCTAGTAGACAAAAGATGGTATTTATACATTATCAATCAACCCCATTATTGATAATATGTTGCCTTAGTTGGTAATTTGCCTCCCTTGCTAATCAACCCATTATTGATCATCGTTAACCGAATGTTGACGTATTTTGGCAAGTGGTCTAGATTGTTCATGGATGTGCATCAATATCAATAATAATCCTTGTGATCGTCAACAATAGCCATGCTTAATAATACCCTACACTCTAGTCACGTGCTTTATCCATATCGACCACTTGGCCAATTTTTTGTATAAACATTATGATTTTTTTTTTTGGTCAAAAGATTATGTTATATTAAAGCGTCATAAAATTACAACCGCTTGCAATAGCGTCCGCATACACAAGATCTAGAAAGAGGAAAGGGGGGAAAATGTTCCAATTATGGGCTTGATCAATGCGGCCATGGGCCTTCACGACCCAGTCCGCAACCGAATTGGCCTCCCACCTGCAATATCTGAGTTTTAGATTAAGGTACGATAGAAGCATCGTCTTCACCTCCTCAAAGAGTGCACAGTCCTCCCATGGCGGCAGCTTGTTCTGGTTCAAGGTGTCAAGCATGATCCAGCAATCTAATTCGATCACCAGTCGATCGGTTTGAAAACCCTGCTTCAGCAGATGGCAAAGGGTACAACTAAGCGCTTGTACCTCAGTTTGAAGCGCAGACGTCGCTGGAAAATCGGCAGTATAGACATCAGTAATTCTTCCCCTGTAGTCCCTGCTTATACACGCCATGGATCCTTTTTGATTTCCTTGCTTGTAAGCCCCATCGATATTGCATTTTAGGATGCCACGCTCAGGGAGTAGCCAGAGAAAATCAAAGTGCAGCGCAGAGGATTGCTGTTGCTTCCGTCGGGGGTTGAAGCGGTCATAGCTATGAAGTTGTGCAAGAGCGTTTGTGATAGCGATCTGGGATCTCGGCTGCTGGTGCCTGAACACAAAGTTGTTTCGTCCTCGCCAAATCTGCCATAGTACATGTGCGATGAGCTCTATCCCAGGTACTGTCCTCTGATTCCTTACCTGATCCGTGATCCAAACTGCTATGCTAGTTACTGGAGGGGAAATGTGTAGTTGGCTTAAATCAGTATGCTGCCAGACCTCTTTTATCCAAGAGCAATAGAAAAATAGATGCTCAATTGTTTCCTGGGTGTTTTGGTCGCAGAGGGTACATGTAGGATTTGAAGTAATATGGCGTCAGAACAAATTGGCTTTGGTGGCAAGTGAATTATGATAGACTGACCAGAAAAACATTCGTATTTTAGGCTCTGTTTTCATTGCCCATAATCGCGTTCATAGTGTTCTGTCAAATCTGAATGTTGTTGAGACTGCTTGGTTGCTGCTGTGTTGTTTTGTACTGAGTAAGGAGTGATAGTTGCTCTTCACCGAATGGAGACCATTCTTTGTTGCTGCCCATATTAACTTGTCAGCAGCAAAGGCTGGTCTTATAGGAATTTTGATGATCCCATTGACAATGCATTCATCATAATGCTGCTGGATGAGTGGAATATTCTAGGATTGGTGGTTAGGGTCAATAAGATCAGCCACCGATTCCAGTTCTTCTCTTGCAAGAGGTCTCGGTATTGGGCCTATAGGTAACCATCGATCCCTTCATATTTGTATTTGTGTACCATCACCCACAGACCAACACAAGTTCGATGTTATGGCCTCTCGTCCAATAACTAGACTTCTCCAGCCCCAAGATGGGCGACAGCCAGTTTCCACCTGTTGAAATGCTTTGTTTGGGAAATAGAGTCCCTTAAATATTTGACTCCATAAGGATTATGGGCTGTGAAGTAGTCTCCAGGCTTGTTTACCCAATAAAGCTTTATTAAAAGCCATTTGGTCGCGAAAAACCAGACCTCCATTATGCTTGCTAAACTTTAATGCATCCCATTTCTGCCAATGCACCCCTCTTCTACTCACATCATTCTTCCACCAGAAACTCGATATACGCTGTTCTAGGCCCTTGCAAATAGATTGAGGTAGCTTGAAAACTGACATTACATACTAGGGAATGGCCTGCACTACCAACTTTATAAGGACTTCTTTACCCCCTTTAGATAAAAGGCGTTCTTTCCACCCTTCCAATTTAGCAGTTACCCTCACTGAGATCCAGGAAAACATTTCTCGTTTCGATCGTCCCTAGTCGGAGGGTATACCCAAGTACTTGCTGTATCGTTGAAGTATAGAAACTCTGAATTCCCTTGCTAAGTTTTGCTGCAAGGTCATTGGGCAATATTTGCTGCAAAACATGCCTGATTTGTTTCTATTTATAACCTGCCCTGTAGCTAGACAATATTGGTTCTGAATATTGGACATGTTCTGACACTCAGTGATTGTGCCATCGAGAAAAAAGACTGAGTCATCAGCGAAAAATAAATGTGATAAAGTCAGACAGGACCTAGCAAGTTTTATTCCTTTAAGATGGCCACTGTGAACTGCTTGGGTTATCAAAGTGGAAAGAACATTGGCCACTAGCACGAAAATGTAGGGAGATAGGGGATCACCTTGTCGAAGACCCCATGAAGGTTGGATATAAGGTAGTTGCTCACCATTAAAGCGTACACTAAGAGATGGTGTGGTTATACATTGCATGACCTAGAGAACCCAGCTATGGTGAAAACCCATCTTGAGCAAATAATCTCTCAGAAAGTCTCATTCCACACGATCATACGCCTTTTGCATATCAGTCTTGATTAATACCTTATGCTTTCGCTTCCATTTCCTTGCTTTGAACTGATGCATTACTTCCTAGACTATTAAAATATTGTCTTGAATTTGGCGTCCACTAACAAAAGCAACCTGTTCTTTAGCAATTAGAGTCGATAGCCACGGTTTTAATCTATTTGCAAGAACTTTTGAGATGATTTTATATGCGTAGTTGCATAAACTGATTGGCTTATACTGATCAAGTCTTTTAGGGTGACTGGTCTTAGGAATCAAAGCAATAACTGTTCGATTAAGATTGCTGGGTAGCATACCTGAAGTAAAAAAGTCTTCCACTAACCTTAGAAGGTCATCCTTGACAATTTCCCAGTGTGTCTGGTAGAAAAGTCCGCTTAGTCCGTCCGAGCCTGGAGCTTTGGAAATCCCCAACTGGAATGTCGCGTTGCGCACCTCTTCAATAGTGACCAAAGCAGTTAAGTGGGAATTCATATAAGAAGTGACAACTATAGGGCACTGATCCAAAACAGGGCCATAGTCACGAGACCCCTCTGAAGTATATAATTGTGAGAAAAAAGAATTCGTCATCTCCCTTAATGCTTGAGCATCGCGCACCCATTCTTGATTGGCATTCTGAAGCATTATTATCCTGTTTCTTTGGCGTCGTTGGATGGTCGAGGCATGGAAAAATTTCATGTTTTTATCCCCCAAACTCAACCAATTGATTCGAGACCGCATGGCCCAGAATTGCTCCTCTTGTTGCCATACATGTCTTATTTCATCCCGAATAATAAAAGCTGCCTCTGTCTCATTAGTATTGAGAAATGGATTGTTGGTGAGGTCTGCTAGCTTTTGGTGTAATGAATTGATTTGTAGATGGCCATTCTTGAATTTCGCACGACTCCATGTCTGTAAAGCCCTTGAGATAGCCTGTATCTTATGCACAATTATAGGGTGACAAGTCCGGATGGAATTCTAGGTCTTATTGATGAGCTCCTGACATTCAGGATCCTGGTTCCAATATGCTTCATAAACAAATTGTCTGCTTCCTATTCTAGTCTGTGCGGTTGTGCTTAGTAGTAGGGGACTATGATCAGATCCCACAGCCGGCAAAGCCAATACTTTAGCCTCTGGATATAAAACACGCCAGTCAGAAGTACACATAACCCTGTCTATTCTTTCTTTGATTAGCTCATCCCTTGCTCTATTATTCATCCAGGCAAACCGACAACCTTTTGCTTTCCACCTCCATTAAGGAACAATCATTAAGAAAAGTCCGAAAGGAAGAAAGTCTAAATGGAGCAGCAGCTCTCATGCCTACTTTTTGCCATAGATAGAGTATGTCATTAAAATCCCCTGCACAAACCCAAGGCCAAGTGTTTGAGATGCTGATCAGCCGTAACTCTTGCCATAATAACTGCCTCTTGTGGTATCAATGGGGGGCATGGACATAGGTAATACGCATAATTCTGTCGTCGGTCAAGTCCCTGCATACTATATCAAGATAATCATCTGAAGAATGGATGATATCTAAAGATAAGCTATTATGCCATAGAAGCGCTAAACCCCCTTTCAGACCATCAGGATTGCGTACAAAAACATGCTAGAATCTTAAATGCCATTGCAAGCGTGTGAGAACCGGTTCAAAATTCTTGGTCTCCATTAGAAAAACCAAGTCAGGCTTATCCTTGGCCACTAAGGCCTTAAGAGCTTGAACTGTCAAGGGATTGCCCAAGCCCTGACAGTTCCAACATAGTAGTTTCATTTGCTTGTGGGTGGCTGTTGAGGGCTAGCCACTAATGCCCATTGGGCCATTTCTTCTGCTGCATAAACTGGAGTTTCCATCAACTGATTGTCATCAAAGTCTGAGGGGGATGAGTGACGAGTGACGAGTGACGAGTGTCATAAGGTGAAAACCTTCGCTGTTTCTTAGAAGTGCCCCATATGATGTTATTCCTTAGAGACTTTCTTTGTATTTGCTTTGTCCTATCCATGTATTGAGTATTGACCGCCTTTAATTTTGTTGATGCAGGTACCATGTCAGTAGTGTGCCGAGCTTCCTGTGTTGCTGTTGGCAAATGCGTAGGCTGTTGGGTCCTCACTTCTGGTGCCCTAGCTGAAATGTCAGGTGGAGGCAGTAAAGGAAGTTGTTGCTATAGAGCAGGGGGAGTCTCAAGTACCATCTCCTCCATCTGTTGAGTCATTTCCGTGGATTATAGAAGGCTTTCCAGTAGGAACTATGTTCCCTTATTTCAGCGCGTAGCCATTGGCCATAGGCCATCTTATTTTTTCCTTCTAGTTGTGCTTCATCATAAGGAAAGTCTTGGCAATGCGTCGCATAATGTCCGATTTTCCCACATGAATAACAGAAATGAGGCAATCTTTCATGTCTAAAATCAAGCCACAATGTTTTCCCTTCTATCCTAATTAGCTTGCCAGTCTTCAAAGGTTTGTCAAGGTCGATATCTACCCTTACTCTGCCATTTCTGATTGTTGATCCTTCTGTTGTAGGTGGATCGACAGCCACCACAGAACCAATCTGCTGCACTACCCGGCGAAGGAGTTGTTCAGTGCTCCATTCCAGAGGTAATCCATAGACATGTACCCAAAAGGCACAACAGGTGAAGTTGTAACAGTGCAAAGGCGTGTTAGGCATCCATTGTTTAAAAATGACTGAGTGTCCTGAGAACAACCAAGGACCGCCATCTGGTATTCGTTGTTTCTCATTTTCTAACTGAAATTTTGCAATGTATAGGCCGTCATCCCTTTGGGATATGTCGACTCGCTCTGTCCTCCATGCCCTCCGCATTGTGTTTTGAAAAGCTTGCATAGTAACAAAAGGATTGGCAAATATGGTCCCAACTAAGGTAAGGCGACATTCTTGCAATCTTTCCGGAGGAGGAGCTTCCTCCCAAATTTCAATCTCCTTTTCAGAACATAATCTACCAAGTCGTTGACACAAGGCCGCTAGGCACAGCGATTCCTCTGTTGCATTCGAATCCATTTGATCAAGCCGACAACTAAGAGCTTAAATTACTGGGAACAATAAGTTGCGACGAGTCCCCCAAGCCATCCATCCCTCAGCAAAACAAAATAGGAGCATGAGGTGTACGAAGGGGATTATGACCTTACCTCAAGAAGTGCATAAATGAGCTGATCCAATCGTGTGCTAGAAAAGTCTCCATGATTATCGGAGACGTCTCTACACTCTCGTCTATGCGAGTTTCTCTCTACCCCTGGGTAGCGATTCCCTTTCCACAAACCCTAGATCTTGCACAACTTTTAGCAATCGATCTCTTTCTCTATTGCTTTTTCTTACAATGATTCCCAAAATAGAAAAACCACAAAAAAGTTTCTCTTCCGATCTTGATTCCGCAGAATATGGCATTTTCTTTTGCCCAATAGAACAGTAGCTTTCCTTGTGAGTCACGGATACGGAGGCTGAAGATCTTTCACAAATGATGCTTGACAGAAGTTGGCTTTCGCTTTTTTAGTACTAATAGTGATATGGACTCATGGATGTAAATAGTTTTGCTGGGGATTTACTCCGAATGTGTTGCTACTCAGTTGAGGGTTTCGCTTCTAGTCTTCTGGAATGATCTTGTTGTGATTGGAATTTCTGGAAATGGATCTGATCTTCTTTTATGGGTCTAGCTTTGCTGTGAAAACTTGATGTTTAGTAGGAATGGGCACTAGTAATATTGCTGGGGATTTACTCCGAATGTGTTACTGCTCGGATGAGGATTTCGCTTCTGGTTTCCTGGATTGATCTTTCTGGAAGGATCTTGCTGTGATTGGAGCTTCCCGAAATGGATCTAAATTTCTCTTATGGGTATAGCTTTGCTGTGAAAACCTGATGTTAGTAGGAATGGGCATAACCTTTTGTCAGAAATTTAGAGAAGCAATATCCTGAGCAGAAGAAGAAAGAATTTGAACAGCAGAAGAGTGTTTTTACCTATCCCTCTTCGTTTTTGTATAAACAGTGTGTCTTGTAGTGATCTTCCTTCCAGCTTTCCAATATCTTCACCATGTATATCTGAAAAGCTTTTCGGAAACTTCACATTCCTACAGTGAGAAAGTATGGACAGTAAGGAAGAAAACGAGTTGAGGGTGGCAGCATTATGTAGAAAGCTGGGACATCTTTGGTCTGAGGATGATGTGGTAGAAGTATGCCCGATATACCTTCCCAAAAAAAGAGATGAATGCAAACATACTCTTTTGGGTAAACTCTACTCTAAACCAAATGTGAATTATCCTGCCTTTCTCTCTACAATGAAGAAAGCATGGAAATCTGAAGCTTTTTCGTGTGTGCAAAAAGAACCGGGTCTCTTTACTTTTGTCTTTCAATCGGAGGCGGAAAAAGAGAGAGTTATGAAGTCAGCACCTTGGTCGTATTCTACCAATCTGCTTGTCCTTAAACAGTGTGAGCCTAAAATCCCAGAACATTGTTACGATTTTTCTAGGACAGCCTTTTGGGTGAGAATTGGAGGCATTCCCCCTGGCTGGAGGATTGAAACAGTTTATCATGATCTAGGGAAAAAGATTGGCCAGGTTCAGGATATCCAATTAGAATCCACAACGAATGTTCAGCAAAAAGGAGGAAGAGTTAGAGTGGAAATTGATCTATCTAGTCCTCTGAAATCAGGAGCTATTATGGATATTGGTAATAAGTGGTTGTGGGTAGAATTTAAATATGAGCGTTTACCTCATTACTGCTACTCCTGTGGAAGAATTGGCCACTATGCTTCAGATTGTGCAGAAATCCCTTATGTGGACTCACCATGGGCAGGCAACAAAAAAAGACCCTATGGACCCTGGCTGAAAGCAGAAGCAAGTGATCACAGCCCTTATTGGGATGCTTTTTATGGAAAAATCGAAGAAGTTACAGTGGAAGAAACACAACCTGTAGCATCTTCACTAGCAAGAGGACATGATATAATAGTGGGAGAGACAAGCCCAAATATGCAAATAGAAGCCTGCAACAAAAAGAGAGCAGAAAGTTCAATGGAACAAGAGATTCTGGAAGAACTTATACCACACAAGAAGGCACCAAAAGACTATGGAAAACAGATCATTTGTTCAGAAGATCCCAAACAGCTTTCTCTGAAAATAGGGAAAAGCAGTAAAAAGAATATGAAGGTGCAGAAAGCAAAAAAGCAGAAGTGTTTCTCAGAGACAATTCCCATTATTGTAGATGAGTCAGACCTGATGGAGACTCCAGTTCAGTTGCTTAAAAATGGCACAGAATGGGCTTTGGTGGCTAGCCCTAATAAGCCACCCAAGACGTCATGAAAATTATTAGCTGGAATTGTCAGGGGCTGGGCAATCCCCGACAATCCGGAACTAAGAGCCTTAATTGCTCTTGAAAGGCCCACTTAGTTTTTCTAATGGAAACTAAAAACAAAGCAGCGATGGTGGAAAGTATTAGCAAAAAACTACAATTTCAGCATTTATTCCTAGAGAATCCGACAGGTATAGCAGGGGGATTAGCCTTAATGTGGCATGAGGAAGTAGCACCGAAAGTGAAAGCCGCTTCAAAACAGTTCATCGATGTGGAATGCACTGATCCAGTCAGTAAATATGTCATGCAGATAACCTTTGTTCATGCTTCTATGAATTTTGGAGAGAGGCAGTTATTATGGCAAAATTTGAAGGCTCTAAAACCTCATAGTTCAGTTCTATGGATGTGCATGGGAGATTTTAATGAGATATTATATGTGTGGGAGAATGTGGGGAGAAGAGAGGCAGATAATAGATGAATAGCAGCTTTTCGAGATATGCTTAATAAGTCATCTTTGATGGATATTGATAGCCATGGATGCGCATACACATGGGCAAATAATAGAGAAGGGGAGGATCTTGTTAAAAAACGATTAGACAGAGTGTTAAGCACTTTGGAATGGCGAACTACCTTTCATGAAGCAGAAATCCAAGCTCTCCCAGCTATCGGTTCGGACCACAGTCCTCTTGTCCTTAGGCTACACTCTGCACATAAGAAAAGAAAAAGAGAGTTTAAGATGGAGGCTTTCTGGATCGAACATGAAGATTACCATGGAGTTATTCAGCAACTCTGGAACCAAATAGCTCCTCAAGTGGCTATCTTTTCAGAGAAACTAACAAAGACTTCCAAAGAATTAACTAAATGGAGTAAAGAGCCGTATGCCCATGCACCAAGGAGGATAAAAGAGCTAACACAGGCTCTAACAGAAATAACCAATCAAACAGTCCAGCACACAAGCAGAAAAGCAACTCAAAGCATTATCCACCAGATTGAGTCATTGAGAAAACAGGAAGAACAATACTGGGGATTGCGATCCCGTATCAAATGGCTACATTGGGGTGATAAAAATACCCATTTTTTCCATGCAACAACGATACAGAGGAGGCATAGAAACAATATTACAATGCTGCAAGTGGAAGACAACAGGTGGTGTCGTGATCCAACAGCACTCAGAAATCACATACAATCTTTTTACAGTGATTTATACAAAACAGAAGGGCGGAGAAACTACCAGCCAGTCTTAAACCAGTGTCTTTCTCCAGTTGATGAGAACATTAATGCAGAGCTGATGGCCAACCCTACTTTGGAGGAAGTTCGAGCAGCAGTTTTTCAATTAGGGGCTTTAAAAGCCCCAGGCCCTGATGGCTTCAATGGGCTTTTCTATCAAAACTCATGGGAAATCCTACAGAATGACCTATTCCAGCTAGTGCAAAACTTTTTCAGCACAAGTATTCTGGATCCTCTCCTTAATCAAACACATATATCCTTGATTCCCAAAGTTAAAAATCCTGAAACCATAGACAAATTTAGACCCATCAGTCTCTGCAACTTCAGTTACAAAATTATATCAAAGCTACTAGCAAACAGATTAAAAAAGTGGCTTCCAGAGATCATTGAACCAGAGCAGAGCGCATTTGTTCAAGGCAGAGGAATACAGGATAATATCCTAATTGTGCAGGAAGTGTTACATCAGCTACGCATCACAAAGAGGAAGAAAAAACATCAGGCAGTACTAAAATTAGATATGCAAAAAGCATATGATAGAATAGAATGGGATTTTGTTCGGGATTGCATGCTGAAAATGGGTTTTTCTGGGAAGTGGGTGGCTCTAATTATGCAATGCATAACAACGGTGACATTCAGTGTGAAGCTTAATGAAGAACCTACCCCTTTCTTTACCCCCTCGAGAGGACTCAAACAAGGTGATTCCCTGTCACCATATATATTCATATTAATCTCAAATGTGTTAACATGGCTGATGAAAAAAGCAGTAGCAGAAGGTACTATAAAAGGCTTACAGCTAAATAGGTTCTGCCCCAAGCTTTCCCACCTTCTTTTTGCGGATGATGTAATTTTCTTCCTAGATGGCACAATAGTGGAATGTCAGAATCTGATGCTTACACTTAAACAGTATTGTTATGCATCGGGGCAAGCTGTGAATTTAAAAAGTCAGGAG
The DNA here is from genome assembly GCA_014182715.1 of Eucalyptus cloeziana. Taxonomy (NCBI): domain Eukaryota; kingdom Viridiplantae; phylum Streptophyta; class Magnoliopsida; order Myrtales; family Myrtaceae; genus Eucalyptus; species Eucalyptus cloeziana. The sequence continues at coordinate 11,249,685 of CM024637.1, forward strand.
TTTATTTCAGCAAGAACAGTCCCTTACCATTAAGAAGAAATATGGCCCACGAACTAAGAGTACCTGTATATGAAAAGACAGGCAAATATTTAGGCATTCCTACAGAATGGGGACAATCAAAAAAAAGAACTGTTTGCATGGATTTTAGCCAGAGTAAACTCAAAGCTGGAAGGTTGGAAAGAAAAATTACTCACCAAAGCAGGAAAGGAAGTGTTGATCAAAAGTGTGGTGCGGGCCATACCAACCTATGCAATGTCGATCTTCAAGGTGCCAGTGTCCATCTGCAGAGCAATTGAAAGGCGAATAGCATCATTTTGGTGGCAGAAAGGAGATTCAAAGCGTGGAATGCATTGGAAAAATTGGGAAGTTATGAAAACTCGAAAAGATACAGGAGGGATGGGGTTTAAAGATTTAGTTACCTTCAATCATGCAATGCTTGGTAAACAAGCATGGAGATTATACAATTCTCCAAATGCACTGTGCAGTAAAGTTTTAAAAGGTATCTATTTCCCCCATGGCGACCTCTGGAAAGCTCAGAAGGGCCATCGATCATCATGGGGCTGGCAGAGTTTGATGCTGGGCCGAGATGCAATACAAACAGATACAAAATGGTTAGTAGGAGATGGAAAAGCAATCAAAATCAGGGAGGACAATTGGTTATCAAAGGGGATTATTGGGGGACCAGCAACATACCAAGAACCTACTATGGTGGCAGGTCTGATCAATGAAGACACTCGAGTCTGGAATACGCCACTAATTCAATAGGTTTTTGAGGAAAACATAGCTAATGAGATATTAGCAATCCCCCTGAGCAAAAATCCCAAACCAGATATTATAATTTGGACAGGAAACAGTACAGGAAAATATTCTGTCAAGAGTGGATATAACAGGGCATCTTTATCAACTATCAACAAAACTCAACAAAGGGCATCCTGTTCGTTCCAACCTCCACGCACCTTATGGACACAGATCTGGTGTCTAGAAATTCCACCGAAAATCAAAACTTTTCTCTGGAGCATCTGTCAAAATGCTATCCCCATGAGAGAAAACCTCTACAAAAGAAACATCACCCCAGATCCATTATGTCAGTTGTGCTGCTCACAAGTCGAAACCACGTAACACATCTTTTTATTCGTAAATGGACAAAACAAATGGGAGGATAATCGCTTGCGGGGTATTAATATTACGAGACACATAAAAAGACTTGATCAATGGCTAATCAAAGCTTTCGACTCAAGGAGGGATTTACCCGCACCGAATTCATCGAACGGTTCTTGGCAAATCTGGAAGGCTCGGAACACTTGGATCTTCAAAGCAAAAAGCCCCCAACCTGCGGATATCCTAGATCTTGCACAAAACCAAATCATCAATTTCAGCCGAGGGAAGAAGACTCAGAAAGCAAAATGCTCAAACTGTTCCTCACCAGAGAGCTGGACACCACCGAAAAGACGAGAGATGAAGTTGAATGTCGACACATCATGGGTTCCAGGTGAATTCATTTGCTCGGTCGCTAGAATTGCAAGGGATGGAACTGGATGTGCAGGAGATGGCTTTGCTGCTGAATCTAGGGTTTCCTCGGCACCACAAGCGGAAGCTGAAGCAATTTTGCACGGGATTTACTATCTAAAAGAGATGAAGCTGAGACACGTGCAGGAAGCCAAAAGTCATGAGTTCCGCTGGATATGCGAAAGTGATAGCTCCGCGGTTGTCGAATTTGTGATGGGCCGGGCCGAGCCTTCCTGGAATTTACAAGCCATTATACAAAGATGCAGAGAGGAGTTAGCCCAGAGTGAAAACATTACCGTAATATATTGCCCACGGGATGCGAATCAAGTAGCAGATTGGCTGGCACGCAATCATAGAGCAAGGAAGCTTCCTTTAAATTGGTTAAATACTCCCCCTCTACCTTTATGGGAGATTTTATGTTTTGATTGTAATCCATCGTTGTCTTTTAAGACTCCTTAATCGAATGCATAATCTATTTTCGACCAAAAAAAAAAAAAAAAAAATCGTGTGCTAGAAGAATCAGAGACATGCAAGGCTTTAATCGAGCAGTACATGAAGTGTGAGGTCGTGCCTTGGATACATCATCAAAATTGAAGAAGAGGAAGCAGATGGGTGGGGAACCCTTCGCCTAAGAGCGATGGATTCGTCATTGCCTGAGTAATTGGGAAGAATTCCAATGGAAAGGGTTTGAGAAAACAGAAGAGATCTGAGCGATGGGGGAGATCAAAGAGGGCTTCAAGAGCTTCGAACTACCATGGCGGTAGAGGATGTCTCTACATAACGAGAGAATTCTATTTTCATGGAGACTGATCAGAGTCCTTGATTATACAACAATGTTAGTGAAACACACCCTTTTTCTTTATAAACATTATGATTGATTCTTAAACTTTGTCCACTATCATTACCCTTCGGTCCTTGACTTTAACAAATTTGCCTCCCCTAATGATTTAAATTCTGAGCAATTTTGGTTGTTGATCATTACAGACGCGTCATATTTAGCTTGCAATTCTTCGACATGAACGGAGTTTCCAGGTAGTGGTGCAAATGAATCAGAAGAAAAATATAAAAAAAAATTAAAAATTTGGGGATAGAATCTTTCCTTCAAAGGTCAAGCGACAAGCTTTAGTAAGGTGATATTGTATGGATCATTTTCGTAGATTTATTTTGTCAATTAGCTTGCATCGTGTTTGACATATACAAAAGGTGGGTGGTCCGAAATCGTGAGGTACTTATTAAAAAAAAGAAAAAAGAAAGAAGGGTTAAAGCAATAAGATTTTTATGCACGGATTCGTGAGATCATGATATATTTGTCCATGAATATCCTGATCTTAATGGCCTCTTGTTGGACAATGTTAAAAGACAGCCCAAGGGCCCATAATAAGCCTCGTTAAGTATGGTTTGAAAATATAAATTTTTGGGAAAATGTCACAAATGGTTCCTGAACTTTCGCCTTCGATTTGCTCAATTTGACCCATGAACTTTTATCTAATGTCCAATTTCATCCATGAGCTTTCAATTTGCTTAAATTAGTTCCTGAACTTTCATCTAATGTTCCATCTAGTCCCAAACTATTTGAAAATTGACAAATTTCCCTTTTTTTTTAATACCAAACTATTTTTTTTATAAATAAAAAAATACCAAACTGGGTTTTTTTTTTTGGGTCAAAAAAATACCACATTTTTGCAAAGTAATAAATGTCAATATTTCTTTCCTTTCTCCATATTAAAAATAAATGGAAAAGGGACAGTAATAATAAACAAATGTGAATATTGCATTTTGATTTCTTTTTTGTATATGCAAATTACTTGAATAATGTACAAAAGCCCATCAATCGATTTTTCCATTTTCGGTGAAGTCCATAAAAAAATCGATTGATGGGCTTTTGTGACATTTTCCCTAAATTTTTCATCTCAAGTAACCAACTTCCCTGAAATGGGTACTTTATTCAATTTCGACAAGAACAAAGATCCTGTCGAGATGAACATTTTGAGAGAGACTGGCTTAACTATACTCTCCTTTTAGGTTTCATTTCATCATATGGATTTCAAATCTGTTATGAACTGTTCGATTTAAGCCATAACTACTTAATCCACTTATACATTAACGAACTTGTCACTACAGTCCCTTCAATATATTAGAAGACGGGAAATCTCCTCACATGAGGTAGTAGATACTCAAGATACAAGCTTGATGGAAGGATCGCTCACAATACGACTCAAACTTGTGACCTCATGAAAAATAATATAACTTCTTTATCATTGAGCGACCGCGGTCGGTAGTCTATCTTTAATTAGCTTAGCAGGTGCCCTCCGGGTGCTCTTTCTTATGCAAATTTAAATAATAAGTGCGCCATAGGAGTACCAACAAACAGCAATTGGCCCAAAAAAGCTATCAATAAATTCAAAGTACAAATTCAATAAATGACAAAGGAGCCCAAGAAACTCTTTCGGAGGATCGGCCCAAGCCATTTGCTTTGATATGCATAGTTCGAAACTTGAAAAATCCGGTCTGTCCCCCTTGTTTTAAAAAATCCGTTTGATGCTTTTTAAAACAAAATTGATTTTTGACCAAAAAGGGCTGGCGGTCCATGCCATATTGACGTCGAAAATAAGGATGTAACAAGAAATGGCTAACTCAAACCCATTGCGTTTAATAAATGTGTCAAATTGATTTGACATGATTTATAACGTGCCTGATAAAATCACTCACGTGACACAGTTAACATAATTATTGAATGTGTGACCATGTCAAGCATTGACATGGCTCGATAAGTTAACTAATTTATGAATATACGTTGACTCGCGTACATGATAAAAACAAAAAATATATCTATACAAGATGACTGGTGTAAACAAGTTCAAAACATTTCAACGTACTTTTAGACGGTATATAGGTGATTCCAGCTCACTTTGCATCTATAACGTATTTTTTCAAGTTAGGATTTTTCTTCTATATTCTAATATCGGTGTATCCATTACTAATTGTTTTTTTCTACTATTGATTCTTTAATCATGGATGTTATTTTCATAAACTTATTTGACAAGACAAAAGTCTTCAAATTTGATTACTGATCGTGTTGTGTTTAAAAAATGACAAGTCAATATTAACTTAAATGCGCTGAGTCTGAGAAGATTAACTCACGGAACACACGATTTTCTATCATGCCACCCTGTTTATGACACGAACCCATTTATGGCAATATTCAAAACACATTCAATATATTTTTCTATAAATGATATTGTGAGACTAAATTTAAGATAGAAAAAATTATCTTAAAATACAAAACACAAAACATTGTAAGCGACTGTCTAAGTGTCTAGATGTAAAAATTAGTTTTGTTTTACTTAAGTTGCACATCGTTATCAAACTTGTCGTACGTAGCATTATTTACACAACTATTTTATCATTTCGGATTGAAATCGGCTAGGCCACCCATTGAACTGAATTAGTATAATATTATATTTACCACGTCTTGATTTCGACGTCCTCCACACAATTCATTACATATAAGTTATAATGATTAATAAAATAAGATAATTTCAAGTTAACCCTTTTTTTTTTGTCAGTCTTACTCTATTCCTATTCTACACTCACTCTCAAACTTTTGTCCTGCCTCTTGTAGGGCGTGGAAGTCGAAACCCACTTTTGAAACTTACGCGTCCCCACCCATCCCCCCTTGAGAAGGTGGGGATTTGAACCCCTCACCAAGTTAACCCATTTATAAATAGGGAAAAGACCATAAAAAATCCCAAATTTTACTTTTTTTTGTGACATGAAAAAACTCCAAACTTTTCAAAGTGACACATTTACCCTATTAATGGCATTTTTATCTTATTTTTTCTGTTTTTCCTTTTTCTTTTTTTCTTCTTCTTCCCTCTACCGGCCATGGTGGATCTGGCGGAGGGAAGCCGATGTTCAGCGACGGCACCCCTCACTTGACACAGGCAAAGGGCGAGGATGGCCCTCGCCGGCACCGGGTGAGGACGACCCTCGCCCGACGCCAACAATGGCTTGGCGAGGGATTCCCTCGTTAGACTCAAGGGAGGGGTGCCCTCGCCAGATCTGGCGAGGGAGGCCCTCGCCCAACGTCGACGAGGGCCGCCCTCGCTTGCGTCAGGCAAGGACAGCTCTCGCCAGACACCGGCTTCCCTCCGCCAACTTCGCCATGGCCGACGGAGGAAAGAGAGAAGGAAAAAAATAAAAAGACCAAAATGCCCTATAGTTTAGGGTAAATGTGTCACACAATAGAAGTTTAGGATTTTTTATGTTACAAAAAAAAGTTTGGGGTAAATGTGTCACAGTTAACAAAATTCAGAGTTTTTCACGTCACAAAAAAAAGTTTGAGGTAAATCAGTCACTTTAGGCAAAATTTAGGGTTTTTCGTAATTTTTTCCCTTATAAATATGCGTTGACTTGTGTACACTGTACATGATAAAAATAGAAAATACGTCAATACTCACGATAACCGGTGTTAACAAGTTTTAAAACGTTTGGAAATACTTTGGGACAATATATAGTTTATTTTTTACCTCATAGTACATCCAGAATGTATTTTTCAAGTTAGTATTTTTCTTTTATATTCTATTATCGCGGTGTTCATAAATCAGTCTTTATTCTACTATGCATGTTATTTTGATAAACTTATTTGACCAGCAAAAAGTCTTCAGATTTGATTATTAAACGTATCTGATCATGCTATGTTTAAAAAATGACAAATTATATATTAACTTTTTTTTTTGGTCGGTAAATTATATATTAACTTAAATGTGCCGATTCTTGTGTGAACTGATTAACTCGTGAAACACACATATTTTTGTTGTGTCGACCTTTTTATGACATAAATCCGTCTACGTTAAAATTCAAACCACATTTAATACTTTTTTTCTATAAATGAAATCATGAGACTAAACTTAAGAGAGAAAAATAAGCGTAAAATACAAAACCAAACACATTGTAAGCGAAAGTCTAGACGAAAATAATCTCACTTTTCACCACCGATCGTGGTGGTTCCGCTGGATAAAGGCTTCATTGATCATTTCTCAAAGGTGAAGGGTTCAAAACCCAACGGAGGCACTTGGTGTCTTTAGTGTGACGTTAGGATGGTGGGTCCTCCACTAGCGTCACCCTAAGTTTACCTTGCTGGCTACCGACCGCACGGGGATCCTGGGTCACGCAAAAAAAAAAAAACATATATATATATATATATATATATATATATATAATCTCACTTTTCTTATTCATATATCAAGGTAAAATATCACAGTTATTTCACACATTTCAATATATATATGTTAGGATGAATAATGAAATAAAAATAATTTGAAATTAAGTAATGTGCTAGAACATTCTCAACTATTTCTTTTATTTGTATTGCGAGCAGGATTCAGTACACGAAAGTTAACTATCACTCTATTCAGCAAACAAAACAAGAGCAAAAACGTCTTGATTGGCTACGTATTTCACACGACTTCCACGGCCGTGCGATGCGCGTCGGGCAACTTCTCGTGCAAATCCAGCGTCAGCATCGACGCCCTCGGCTTCCGCCGCTCATCGGAGAGGAATCCGATTGCCGGCGGCCCAGCCTGCGCTAGCGGTGCCGTCCTCTCGCACGTGCCGAGCCACTTGGCTTGCATGTAGCGGTGCTTCCGCCACGGCCCCCTGTGCATCTTCCTCTCCTTCATGCACTTCTTGGCCGCCCCGCACAAGATCTTGATCACCCCCTGGAGCCGCTCGACTTTCCCGACGAAGACCTCCGGCAGCCGCTGCACGAGGCGGTCGTAGTCGCCGCACGCCCTCGCGATCACGAACTCGGCCCTGAAGTTGAGCTCGACGATGACCCGGACTTCTCCCTTCTTGGGGAGGGCCGAGTCGTCCACCACGTCCAGGAACGTGTGCTCTCCCGCCGGCATGTAAGAGGAGCTCCTCCACTTGGACCTGCAGACGGCGGTGTCGAACCCCGCGCTCTGGAGGCGAACGCAGACCTCTCTCATCAAGCAGCTCCGGCAGTCGGCAGCGGCCGTCGATGGACGGCAGCCGCAACGGATCGCCGCCGCCTGCACGTCCTTCAGAGCAGCCTTCGTCGCATTCCTTATCCTCGTCTCCATCGACGTGCTCCGACACAACACGCCCTGGAAAAATACAGATTTTTAGACATGAATTGATATAAAACGATGCACATATGGATCGAATCCTACAAAACTGGGACCGATGTATATATTACCTGCAAGAGCTGGTGCTGGGTCCCCCAGAACTTCCTGCTCTCTTCCGCATTATTGTAGTAGTCCTCTGCCTGTTCATCGCCTTCCAAAACCTCCGTCTCCCGACCGCCCTCCTCGGAGCTGAAGCTCCCGCTCGGCCTCTCGCCGCCCCCGCCCCCGCCCCCGCCGCCCCCGCCCTCCTCCTCGAGGAACTCGTCGATGTCCGACAGGCTCGCCAGCGGCTGCTCCGGGAACTCGAAGTCCCGATCCTCCCACGTCATCCTCCGGCCACCCCTCGCCGGAACGCGACGCTCCTCGGCCTTCATGTCTGGCGGTGCTCCCCTTCTTGATGAAACACTTGAGCTTACTAAGCTTTGACGCGACACCACCATGGTCATCGGCCCCTTTTATACCTGGGAAGCGGAGCACTGACCCCGGAAATCCCTGGAAATGCAATCGCGCGTCCTACGTGGAATGACCAGCCACCTCTCACATGGGAATGAATTTGGTCTCCCGTCGCGACGTGGCGCGAGGGCACTGGCGGGCGCGCATCTCGGTCTCTTGCTTGGAACAGCGGTGATCCACGTCGACCGATGGTCATCATGTTTTGGCTCCTCCATGGCGATATACTCGAAGACCCTGGTTTTGGTTTCTTGGTCATATTTTATATTTTCTTAACAGGATAATTTCACAAATTGTGAATCAACTTTCATTTAATGGGTAATATGGCATCTGAATTTTCAATTTGTTCATTATGTTTCATGAATTTTCGCTTAATATTTAATGTAGCTGCTAAACTTTTAATTTATTCCATACCATTCTTGAATTTTTTTTGCACATATTTGATATAGTCCCCAAATTATATAAATATGTTCAATATAGTTATTTCATTAATTCACGATTAAGGACAAAATGTTTAGGGATTAAATTTTACATTTATATTTTAAAGATTACAATAAATAAATTGAAAATTCAGTGATTATATCGAGTCACAATTTATGGATCGTTTGTGTTATTTTTCTTTCAAATTGGGCTATTCCGAAAGATCGATATAAAAATAGGAAAAATTGAAAAAAATCCGGAATTAAAGAATATCATTAGTATTATTGTCACTATTTTGTTTTGGTGTCGGATGTGACGCTGTCTTTATGCTAATAATGCGAGTGGGTGGGGCCCACGAGAGGGATAAAGCGAGGTGCACTTATGGAGAGAGCCAGTGGATGGATAAATGATGGAGGTTGGGGGTTGTTGTTTTCGGTCCTACTTCCAAATCGACGGCTATCATGCGAATGTGGTGGGGCCCCACTCGGTGAAGCTGACACGTTGGATTTTATCCGATAGGTGGGGGGCCCCAAGACAAAGCAGATTACGCGGCGTGTTGATAATGTCCTGGAGTTGTCTGGGGCTTTAGGCGTTGGAGATTCTCGCGAGGTACATGTGCTGAGATTTCTTTGGTGTTTTTTTTTCCTTCTTTTGTCTAGCTCATGCTAGAGTTATCGTTTAACTGTACGTTTCTTCGAACCAAAACCCTCATCGCGAGATCGAGAATTGTGCAATCGGTAGATCTTGAAAGCGATTCAAGCTTTTGCTCTAGCTGATCGAGATCGACTAAGAATGCGTTTGATTGTTAGGAAAAAGAAATGAAAAATCATTTTGTTGCGAACAATTTTGAACAAAAGAACGCGTTTGATAAACTTTTAGAATAAAAAAAAGAATGAAATACGTTTGGTAAATTTGTGTTCTTTTTTTTATTTCTTTTAATTTTTTAATATTTTTATTTTATTTTTCTTTATTTTTCTTTTTTTCTTCCTTTTGGCGGTCGCCGGCCTCGGCCATGGCTGCGATCGACCGACGAGGGCTGGCGGCCTCACCAGGGGCCGGCGACACTCCGGCGAGGTCACCGGCTCTCGATGGCGTCGCTAGCCCTCGACAGACAGTTGCCGGTCATGGCCGAGGCCGACGACCGTCCAAAGAAAAAAGAAGAAGAAAAGAAAAAGAAAAGAATGAGAAAAAAGAAAAAAGAGAGAGAAAATTTGTTTTTCAAAAGTGTTCCAGAAATAATAAACAAGTTTTTTTTTGTTTCTTTTTTTTATTCCAAATTTGTTCCCAAAAATAAAAAATAAATTTAGAACAAAAACGCAAACAAACACGTTTCTATTCCTTTTTTGTTCTCCAGAACAAAAAAATATGATTTGTGTTCGTAAACAAAAAAAAGAAAAAAAAAAGAAACACAAACAAACATCCCCTAAATCTCTTCATCTAACTCATATAAGAGGCAAAAGTTCCGTTCACGAATTTGACCCGGGTCTTATTCCTCGACCGCAATGTTTGTTGTCTTATTGTGTTTGCCGCACTCCGTGAGGAATCCAAAACTCGTCACATGTATTCTAAGCCATGTCGAGTCCCATCTTGGGTCGATGAGGGAACTTGTGCATCTGCCACATATCTGATAGCGTGTTGGATAAAGGTTAAAGATGAGGATAGGAGTTCGAATATGCTATTTTGTCCAGAGGATTCAGGATATACACAACAATATATATAGAAGGACGAAGTTTCGGAGTCTGATATTTGGTCTCGTAATTTTGTAAGTAAAGAAGATATGCGAATTCACATGCATAAAATATTATATGGTTTAATCAAATAGAGCTACCTATAAATAATTATCTTATCTAGCATAAAGTAAATATGGTTAATTTTTGGAGTTAGAAATGCATCATGTAGCACAAATTAACATGGGATGATTATTTAAAAAGTCATAAATATATAGTATTTGTGCCAATTCAGTTATAAACATTTTAATTTGGTCAACTATGTCCTATAACTTTTGAGAACTCACCAGTTTAGTCCTAAAAATTTTATGCTAGAATTATAGTTTAAGTTGACGATTATTCAAAACCCTAATTAAGAGCAATGTCTTTTGCTTTCTAGGTTTCTTTTTGCCCCGAGTTCTACCATAATTATTGAGATCTGGCGATTGATGCATCTTGAAAACGATATAAGCTTTTGTTGTAGGTGATAGACATCAACCAAATCTCTTCTTCCAACTCATGTCATGCGTAAAAGTTTCGTTCGCGAATTTGGCTCGGGACTTATTTCCCGACCGTCATTTTTGCTGTCTTCTCGCGTTTGCTCTGGTTTGCACTCCGCAAGAAATCTGAAACTCATCGCATGTACGGTGAGCCATGTTCAGTCCCGTCTTGAGTCGATAAGGGAATTTGTACACTTGCCACGTATCAGATAGCGTGCTGGATAAAGACTAAAGATGTGAATAGGATGTGGGACAAGCCCCTTTATCCAAAGGATTCAGGATACACACAACAATGAAAATAGGAGGACGAAGTTTGGAAGACAGATATTTGGTCTCGTAATCTCGTAAGTAACTTAGATTTGCGGATTCACTTGTATAAAATATTAGCTGGTTTAATTAAACAGAGCTACTTATAAATGATTATCTTATCTAGCATGAAGTAAATATAGTTAATTATTGGAGTCAGAAATGCATCATGTAGCATAAATTAATATGGGACAATTACTAAAAAAGTCATAAACATATAACATTTATACCAATTCAGTTATAAACCTTTTAATTCAGCCAACCGAGTTCTAAAACTTTTGAGAACTTACCAATTTAATCCTAAAAATTTTATACTGGTATTATAGTTTAAGTTGACGATTATTCAAAACCCTAATTACGAGCAATATCCTTGTTCTGCAGTTTCAACCTGATCACCACCTTGATGATAAGTATTTGCCAAATCTCTTCTTCCAACTCATATCATGGGTAATAGCTTCGTTCACAGATTCAGTCCGGGTCTTATTTCTCTATCGCAATTTGTGCTGTCTTATCGTGTTTGCTCTGGATTATTCTTTGTAAGAAATCCGAAACTCATCGAATGTGCTATAAGCAATGTGGAGTCCCATCTCGGGTCAATGAGGGAATTTGCACACCTGCAACATATTTACTAGCGTGTTGGATAAAGACTAGAGATATAGATAGGACGTTGGACAAGCCCCTTTATCCAGAGGATTCAAGATAAACACAACAATGCACATCGGAGGACAAAGTCTGGAAATAGATATGTGGTCTCGTAATTTTGTAAGTAAAGAATACATGCGGATTCACATGTATAAAATATTAGATGGTTTAATCAAACAACGTCACCTAAAAATAATTATCTTATCCAGCATAAAGTAAAATAGTTAATTATCAGAGTTAGAAATGTATCATGTAGCATAAATTAACTTGAGATAATTACTAAAAAACTTCTAAATATATAGTACTTGTGCCAATTCAGTTATAAACTTTTTATTTGACCAATTAAGTCCTAAAACTTTGAGAACTTATCAATTTAGTCCTAAAAAGTTTATGCCGGAATTATAGTTTAAGTTGATGATTATTCGAAACCCTAATTACAAGCAACATCTTTTGCTTTCTAGGTTTCTTTTTCCCCCAAGTTCTGCCATAATTATTGAGATATGGCGATGGATAAATCTTGAAAATGATTTAAGCTTTTGTTTAGGTTATAAACATCTACCAAGTCACTCCTTCCAATTCATATTAAATGTAATAGTTTCGTTTGAACATCTGATATGTGACATATTTCTCAACCGCTTTGCTATCTTAGCATGTTTGCTCTGGATCATACTTTATAAGAAATTCGAAACTCATCGCATGTGCGATTAGTCATATCGAGTCCATCTTGAAAATGGTATATTAAATGGGGGAATTTGTACATATGCCATCTATCTAATAGCGTGTTGGATGAAGACTAAAGTCATGGATATGAGGTCGGACAAGCCCTCTTATCTTGAGGATTCTGGATTCACACAAAAATGTGTATAGTAGGACTAAGTTTGAGAGAGAGATATTTGCTCTTGTAATTTTGTAAGTAAAGAAGATATGTGGATGCATATATATACAATAAATAGATGGTTTAATCAGACAGAGCTACCTCATAATAATTATCTTATCATGCTAATATAGTTAATCATTGGAATAAGAAATGCATCATGCAGCATAAATTAACATGAGAAAGTTACTAGAAAAGTCTTAAACCTATTGCACTTGTGTTAATTCAGTTATAAACCTTTCATTTTAACCAATTGTGTTTTAAACCTTTTAATTTTGTTGATTGAACCCTAAAATGATTTGTCAATTTAATGCCTAAAACCTTTTATGCTTTGTCAATTTAATAATTCTAACAATTTTATTGGAAATTCCTAACGTGGCAATCCAATCAGCAAAGATCGTCCTATATGACACAGCCGACGCTGACATAGACAATTATAGTTTTTTAAAAAAATTATTTTCTTTTTTCCAACCTTGGGTTGGCAAGATTGTCGGCCTCAAGCGAGGGCACCTGATTTGGTCAAGGGCGACCATGCCCTAGGTTGGGGAAAAAAAGAAAAGAAAAAAGAAAAGAAGAGAAAGAGAAAAAAAGTACAAAAAATTATCATAATCAATGATGATTGTGTCACTGTAAAACGGTCTTTGCTGACTAAATTGTCATATTATTAATTTTTAGCTAAAATTGATCGAAATGATTAAATTGGTAAATTATCAAAATATTTAAGATTAAATTGGTATAATTGAAATGTTTAAGACTAAATTAATAAATTATCAAGAAATTTATGAATAAATTAGCCAAATTAAAAGGCTTCTAGCTGATTATTAAAAGTGTAATAGATATATGATTTTTTAAAAATAATTTTCCGAATTAACATATGGCATGCTCTCTATGTCACATTCAAGGTGGAGACGGCATTTTTAAAGCGATGGAAATTTTTTTCGGAGATATGCCTCCAATAATGTCAGTTAAAGAATATAAATTTGAGTGCCATTGCACAGACGTGGGAGGGCCTACGAGAGTACGAGCGGCTGATCTTGCCTCATTTGGTTATTTTCCCTCAATAATTGCTATCTACCATCATTTTTCAAGTTGACCTTGCCTTGATATATGCTTGCTTTGTATTAATCTTGGACCGTCATTGCCCATGATTATTTGTCGCGTTCAACTTATTTTTTTTCCTTACTAAAGTAAACTTGCTTTACCCAACTGAGGTGAATGCACCTACTAGATATTCTTGAATTTGGACCTAACAATTTAAAATGTGCAGTGGCCGTACTGCAAGAACACCAGCGTTGAGCATCAATCACCGGCTTGAATCAAGAAAAATCTTTCTTAATTTGAATTTACAAGACCCAAATTCACAAAGCCTAGGGTAAAAATAGTACTTGGCGCAATCGCTGTGCTTTGATACTGTTTTTTTAAAACACAGGACCATATGAATATCGGAGATGTAACCTCTAGTTCGATCAAGAAAATCATAGGAAATGAATATGCTAATAAAGGTTACAGATTCAACTAAGATGATTATCTAATAGATTTATCACATCTAGAGTTGTGTTTTTCCCATGAAAAATCAATGATTTGAAAACATTTTTCTTGAGAATAATTGCTCATATCGCTTCCAGAACGAATAAACCCAATCGATTTCCATTATCAAGGAAAATGTTTAGGCACAGATTGTTGCATTGTTGATAACGTATTATATTTTCCGTTGATTGACCCTTTTTAGTGATACTATTTTTTTTTTTTTTTTTGTGAGACAAGCCATTCATTTTAGGAAAATGATTGTAATATTATCTAAAGGATAAAAAATTGAAATGACTATGTTTCTAGATTAAGATTCATCCCTTCTTAATTCCACAAGCAAACCAATGCAACTTCGAATGAGTATGTATGCCCGAGAGGATTACAAGTGCTAATTTTGTCCAGATCCATACATAATTATCACCATGAACCTGCCAATGAAGCACGACCAGATTGCAAGATCAGCTGTTCATCATTAAATTATATTCTATATATGTGAGATTTGGAATTTAATCATTAAATAAGCACGCCCACTCATGTTGACCTTGCCTTGATATTTGCGCGTCGCGGACCGTCGTTGCCCATGATTTTATGTCGCGTTCGACTTAATTTTTTTCTTACTATATTAGTAAACCTGCTTTTACCCAACCGATGTGAAAGCACCGAATAGATATTCTTGAATTTGGACCTAACTATTTAAAATGTGCAGTGATTGTCACGCAAGAACACTAACATTGGGCATCAATCACCATCTCAAATCAAGAAAAATCTCTCCTAATTCAAATCAACAAGACCCGAAGTCGCAAAGCCTTTGGTAAAAATAGTACTTAGCACGGTTGTCACGCCTTGATAATATTTTTAAAAGACGGAATTTTTTTGAAAAAAAAAATGAATATCAATCAAGACGATAGGAAAAGTCTCGAAAATGTTCTAAACTTATTATGTTTGTGTCAATTCAATTATAAACATTTCAATCGTGTTAATTTAATCCTCAACATTTTATATTTGTGCTAATTGAGTTCATCCTAGTAATTCAGGTCGGAAATCGCTGACATAGACACCAACCGTCTTACTTGACATGGTGGATATTGGTGTATATATTTTTAGAAATATTTTAATAAAATTTTAGATTTTTTTAAATTATTTTTTTATTAATTTCCTTCTTTTTTGTCTTTTTTTATTAATATTCTCTCTGTGGCCAGCGAGGGTCACGGTCCTTACCCGGCTTTGTCTAGATGATAAAGGATATGACTTTAGTCTTGAGCAAAACACGTTTCATACTCAGCACCTCGTGACTCGTGGTACATTCGCGTCAGCGGTGGGTATGATTATGATGGACGCACGCATTTTTCAGCTTAGCTGTACGAAAGGTGGTTGTGGAAATGTCCCGGCCAAGCAAGAACCTACGGGAATGTCTGATGTACACACGTTACTCATGCGTGAGTGCGCGAGAGATGTCGTCTCTTTGTCCCGAAATTTATCTTTTTTTGCTTAGTGAGCTGAATTGCTAGGACATTGCAACAGAGGAACCAAAAACAAATACGTTCCCTTTTTCCCCTTACCAACCGCTAGCGAAGGCAGCCATGGCCTCACCCAGATGAAGGCGAGGCGAAGGCGGGTGGGGCCGTGACCCTCGTTGGCCATAGAGGAGAAAGAAAAAGAAAACAATGAAAAAGAAATGAAAAAAATTGGAAAAAGAAAAGAAAAGTTTTCAAAAAAATTATTAAAAACATCCACATTAACACTTTGTGTACTACGTAGAATAACTGACATTCATATTAAAAATGGACTTAATTGACACAAATGCAAAATATTTACGATTAAATTGACATAATTAAAAACTTTAAAACTAAATTGACACTGATTTAACAAGTTTATAACTTTTTTGATACTTTTCCCTCGAGATGATTATTTACTAGATTTATCAAATCTAGAGTTATGGTTTTTCATGAAAAATCAACGATAACACTTTCTTAAGAACGATCGCTTACATCGCTTACAAAATGAATGAATCCAATCAATTTCCATTATCAAGGAAAATGTTTAGGTATAGATTGTTGTCATGTTGATAATGTACTGTATTTTCTGTTGGTTAACTTTTTTGTAGCGATACAAGCCATCCCTTTCAGGAAAATGATTTTGATATTGTCAAAACGATACAACAATCGAACAGGATTATGTTTCTAGATTAATATTCATCCTTTCTAAATTCCACAAGCATTTCAACGCAACTTTGAATGAGTATGTATGCCCGAAAGGATTGCAAGTGCTAATTTTGTCCAAATCCATACATGATTATGACTATGTACCTGCCAATGAAGCACGACCAGATTGCAAGATCAACTGTTGATCCTTCTTTTATGTTCGAACAGCTGTTAATCATTAAATTATATTCTATATGTATGAGATTTGGAATTGGACAAAATGAATGAACCCAAAACAAATTAACTCAATCGATTTCCATTATCAATGAAAATATTTAGGCACAAATTGTTGTTGCAATATTGATAATGTACCATATTTTTTGTTGATCGACCTTTTTTAGTGATACTAAATATTTTTTTAAGCGATACAAGCCATCCATTTCAGGAAAAAGGATTGTAATTTTGTCTAAAGGATAAAAAAATTGAAGATTACTAAATTCCTAGATTACGAATAATCCCTTCTTAATTCCACAAGCACTCCAATGCAACTTTGAGTATGTATGCACGAGAGTATTACAAGTGCTAATTTTATCCAAATCCGTACTTAATCATCAACACGAACCTGCCAATGAAGCACGACCGGATTGCAAGATTAGTGGTTCATCTTTAAATCATCTCTTCTAATGCATATGAGATTTGGAATTCAATTATCAAATGAGCAATGATGGTGCATAGACTATAGCCCATATATGTGTATACGATGATAAGATCACGTGTCCTTTTGTCTGCTAAGTTTCAAAAGGAGATTTAGTGGCTGCTCCCTTCTTTTACCAATTGACTAAGATTGATTTTGACTTTGATTAAACACAGACCCATCCTTCAGAGATAGAAAAGGTACATTCATCATTTTAAAAGATGGTGCACAATAATTTCGTGGAGCTACTTTGGCCTTTGGCGACGATTGTCAAGAGTTTTTAGGGCCTGTTTGTTTAGGTTTTGTTTTACTTTCCCCGAACATAATTTTTGTTCTTTTGTTCAGGGGAACAAAAAAAAGAATAGAAATGCGTTTGTTTACACTTTTGTTCCCTGGAACAAATTTGGAACAAGCAAAAACAAGAAACAAGAAAAACTTGTTTCTTGTTCCCAGGAACACTTCTAAGAAATAATTTTTCTCTCTCCTATTTTTTTCCTTCTCTTTCTTTTCTTCTTCTTTTTTCTTTGGCCAGTCGCCGGCCTCGACCATGGTTGGCAACCAGCCGTCGAGGGCCGACGAACTTGCCGGAGCGTCACTGGCCCCCGATGAGGCCGATGGCCCTCGTCGGCTAGTCGTCGGCCATGGCGAGGTCGGCAATCAACGAAAAGGAAGAAAGAAAATAAAAATATTAAAAAATTAAAAGAAACAAAAAAAAAAATTACACAAGTTTACCAAATGTGTTTATGTTTTTATTCTATTCCAAGAAAATAAATTTTGTGCAATTACCAAACATGTTCTTGTGGTAAAAAATTGTTCTTTGGAACAGAAATAGCTTTTTCTAATTCTATTCCCAAGAACAATTTTTGAACAGAAACGTTACCAAACGCATCCTTAACAGTGATTGTCTAACAGAAATTATTGGTAAATAGTATCATATTTGCCACTAATAGTCTAAACATGTAGCAACGATTATTGCAACAATTGCAATCGCTGCTAAACATCAAATAAGACATGTGTGAAATATATCTTATGACATTTGTAGTGGGATAATTGTGCAAAAAGTACTAAATTTATTGTACGGTAATTAATTTAGTTATGAACTTTTCAATTTTGCCAATTTAGTCATAAGTTTTTTGACAATTTGCTATTGTAATTTTTCGGTTTAGTTTTGGCTGAATTGATGACAGGACAATTGTGCCACTTAGGATGGTCGACGTCTACTTCAGCGATTTTTGACCAAAATTGGTCAAAAGGACTACACGGAAAATCTTCAATAGGTTTAGGACTAAATTGATAAAGTTAAAAAATTAAGGATTAAATTATCTATTGTACAATAAGTTTAGAATTTTTTAGACAATTGTTTTCAATTTGCACTGGCCACCATATCATAAAAACACCCACAAAATCATATTGTACATGGAAAAGAAAATACTGGTTGAAAATACATTGCTTTCATTATTCAATAACATCTCAAATTTGAGTAGAAGCAATTGCAAAAATTCCTCTAATATACATAATCTAAGAACCACAAAAAGTGATTAGAATTCTATGGCTATAGTAGAGTGCAATTGGTTTTGCTTTTTCAATGGACTTTTAACCTCCAAAGGCCCTTAAGTAAAAAAATGAGGCGATTGGTTCAACTTTTTGTTTAGCATTTGGGCAAATGCTAGCTTTGACAATGCTAAAAGTTTAAGGAAGGTTCCCACCTCCTTTGACCTTTAGCATTTGTAGAAAGTCATTTCTAGGGTTAAATGATTTTTTTTATTTCAAAAATATCCTCATTAATTTTTTTTTCATTTTTTTGTTTTTCTCTTGTTGTGACTGTTCATCTTTCTAGTGCGAGGGCGGCTAACAAGGCCAGATATGATCGGCATGAGGCTAACAAGAAGCCAAAAAGGTCGCATGGCCCAAGCAACCGTTGCCTAAGGTCACTCAACTTAGGCGACCGCCCTCGCAACCGTCGCTAGGGTTCCTGCTACCCAAGCGATGGTTTCTAGGTTCCCAGAACCCAAGTGGTGGTCACCTGGGTCTCACAACCTTAGGCAACCCTCACCTAGGGTCATGCGACCTCAAGCGGCTCTTGCCTGGGTTGTGCGACCCCTACCAACGCCCACTAGAGGTCGAACGACCTCAATTGATGGTCACTCAAAGTTGGATGACCACGACCAATGGTCACTAGAGCCATAGCTGGCTCACTGGCTTCTTGAGCCATTTGTTGGCTCCGATGAAAGGTTTGAATGTTTTAAAATAAAAAACTATTAAATAATGAGGCAAAAGTCCTTTGTAATTGCCAAACACCACTTGAATCCAAAGTCGCCTTACAAATAAATTTTTATAGGTCTTTAGGCTTTCAGCATTGGCATTTTCCCAAAACTTATATCCAAAGCCAAATATGTAAGGTGAGCCAATAGCAAAGAAATTTCTAAATTCAATGGTCTTGCGATATACTAAAACAAGACCAAGAAACGAATCCGCAATCTATCTCATTGAGCTAAAGCAAAGTCAATGTGGTGAGCTTCAATATTAAACCCTACGAATGATATTCACTACTCCATATTTGGCCAAAAAACTCAATATAAAGTTATTAACAACCCTCAAATGGTCAACATTAGAAATTCAGTGCTTAAATTTTCAGTACTTAATTTGCAGTTATACCAATTGCCAAATGAGGTTTCATAACTGCATTAACATTAAGTTTCTCAGTGTCGCGAAACCGTATCATGAATCTTTGAGCCCACGTGAAAGAAGAAAGTATCAATTAACTCTCTTCAGCAAAAAGGAGTATTTTAGTCGAAACGTGGGTGGAAATAGCGCCGCTCTTGTTCTCTGGTTAATACCAATTTTTTTTTTTTTTTTTTACCGAGGATCCGCCAGAGCATGCCCTTGTTAGCTTATGCCGATTTGGGGTCTCAAGGGCCTCCGTGGTGGAGCAATAACAACTATACCTCGAGGGAAATTGGCCCAACAACCCACCGCCGGGGCCCCCCGCTTCAATCGCTAGCAACGCAGAGTTTCGAACCGTTGACCTCCATGCGCTGGAGGAGAGATCTCAACCAATTGCGCTGCCCACGGGTAGCTAATACTAAGTTTCATGCCAAGTAAACTGCAAAAACCACAAATCAGCAAAAACTCGAATTAGTCATGTAGTTGATAGTGTACAGGAGATGCAATGACAGGTAATGTGGTATAAGGACTGGGCTTTTATAGCCCAATCCAATTCCTTCAAGGTGGCTCACTTAGAATCTACAAGAACCTAATCCATAAAAATGGCAGGCGAGTCCACCTCAATTTCTTACCAAAAAATGAAAAATCAACCATCTTTAAATATTCTTGAGCCATGATTAAAAAACCAGAAGGGTTTTGTACCAAAAAAATTTAGAAGTAGAACCAACATGTTTGCTTACACAGGACACGCTGTGCCGGACGATGTAATTCAAGGTGATGCGACATGGGATGAAAAATCACTAATAAGAACATAAACTCAACACAATGTGTGCGATATATCGCGGCAAAATACTTGAGGTCACATAAGCTAAGGGGATTACTTGACACACAAATGCAAATTGCCATTGCAAACAAAATTATAGAAAATTTGAGTAGAAGGAGAAGCCAAGGCGCTTAATTCAGTTTGCTTTCCATGGCTGGCGTGGAACATGCTCAAGGATTACCGATTAGCATGAAAAGATTTGATCCGTTGCTGGTTTTGTTTAGATTGCGAAGTTGGATTTTCTTTCGAGTAGTGTTCGGCCGAGTTTCGGACCTCGAGCACATTCCGCATACGCATATGCCACATCAAATCATCCATAGATATATCTCAATTATATGTTCATATTTTTCAAAAAAGTGAGGTACGACGACAATGTCGAAATCCTATTTTGAGTTGAAGTTCTAGCGAACATCTACATCGGTGGATTTGAACGTTGACATATAACCAACTTCCACAGGGTAATAATTCACTGGTCAAGAACCATTCAATGGCGGGTTACTACTGGAACGTGAGATGAAGGAGACAATTCTTTCCTACCATTCATTTCTTATAACAGTTGCTTTGATTTCTCTGCTTGCGGTTTCCGTCGTCTTCATCACCCAACAACCACCATTCCCAAACCATCAGCTTGTTTCCAAAGGGATGAAGTGCTCGAGCTAGCTTTTGACCATTATTATGAGGAGGGCCATCTCTCTCTCTCTCTCTCTCTCTCTCTCTCTCTCTCTCTCTCTCTCTCTCTCTCTCTCTCTCTCAATAAATCATGGTGAAACATATAAAGCTATAGATGAAAATCATGGGAAAAAACTTCACATAATTAAAGGGTGTGAAAAAAGTGTCTACTTAATACAACCGTGTGTATCATCTCCCTTCCCCCGCTCAATTTCCATATTGTACTAATATAGATTATTATCTTTTATGTACAAATATGACACAAAAATTGGGAAAAGTACCAAAAATGTCATAAATTTATTGTATTGGTATTTCAATCTAAAATCTTTCAATTGGACCCATTTGATTCTAAAACTTTTCATATTAGTACCAATTCAATCTATCCAGCTAATTTATGTTAGAAATTGCTAATGTGGATATCGGCCGACTGTCTTACATGATATGACCGTCATTGACATGGACATTTTTAAATAATATTTTAATGAGTTATTTTATTTTATTTTATTTTATTTTTTTCCCTTCACGTTGGCCATTGGGTGAGGGTCATTGGTGACCCTGCCAACCATTGAGCGAGGACTAGCAAGCCCTTGCTAGCGAGGCCGCAAAAGCCTTGAGCAAGGGCGCAATGGCCTTGGGTGAGAGCCATGATGGCCTTGTCAAGCCACCTCGCTTGTGGTTGGTGAGGGTTATCGTGATCCTCGCTAGCCAAATGAAGGGAAAAAAGACGAAAGAAAAATGAAAAAGAACAAAAAATTATAAAAACTTCAAAAAAATATGTAAGTATTATTTTGAAAATTTCACATCAATGCTCGTCGTACCATGTAAGATGTTTGATGTCTATGTAAGTGATTTTCAGCCTAAATTGGCTCTATGAAAAGATATAGGACTAAATTTGAACAATTAAAACGCTTATGACTAAATTAGTATCAATGCAATAAATTTATGACTTTTTCTATATTTTTTCCTACAAAAATCCAGTGGGACAAAAAAAAAAAAAAAAAAAACCTTGGATGCCCATTTTATAACCATATCCGGATCACTAAAATTGGGTTTTTGCCCTAATTTGACTTTGCTTTGCTGTTGGACCAAGGCAAAGACATATAAGAGGACATTGATGGCCTTTATACCATTTAAAGCTCCAAGTGAACCGCGCCCAACGGTGTAGGGAAAACCGGGCAACGCCTCCTTCGTTATTTTCCCCTCGGGGCAAGCGCATGTGTATGTTTTTGCCCTCCAGGGCTTTCAAAACTCGCCTCATGCTTGGCCTAAGCACTAGGTTCTTGATGCCCACATAGCAATCCAAGGCGATAGCAGTGTCGCGACCTCCTCGTCCTCATCAAACCCTCCCTTAGCCCTCAATGTCTCATCAAGGGCATTCAACAACTCCACCCTTTGCCATCAATTGGCCTAAGCACGGCCGCCTCGAGCACATGACCTTCAGAGGCAAGACCATAGCAGCCGGACACATCGGTCGCAGCCGAGGCCTGCCCTGTCCTCTCCAGTTCTGGTGGAAGGGACCCTAAGGTGCCGAGCGTTGGCCGCTTTCTCGTGCATCCGAACCAACCCAAAACCCCCAAATCTGGTTAGAATTATGTAAGATTGATTTTTGAAAATTACGAGCACGTTGGTTGCACAACCCCAAATTTTGTTGTGAGAATTCTTCAAAAGGCCTTGATTTATGGTGGGTGTAAGAAGAAGAAGAAAACGAATCAGTGAAGCGTTGAAGATCAAAATGCTATGAGCATTTAATGAGGAGAGCTACTCAGCAAGAAGATAAAGAATGCAAACAAAGTCCATGGAGAAACTCTCCATGGATTGCTACGCTTGTCTTCATGCATTTAGTGCTTGTCTGCTTTTTCTTTTTGCTTTGTTGACTTTCGTTGTTTCATCTTAATTTCTTCAGAAGTCAGGAGAGTATGGGCACGTATTATAAAATTTCTACTTCTCATTTCTCTTTCTCTCTGAATGAGTTCGGACAATAAATCCGTTTG
This sequence comes from Eucalyptus cloeziana, assembly GCA_014182715.1. NCBI lineage: Eukaryota > Viridiplantae > Streptophyta > Magnoliopsida > Myrtales > Myrtaceae > Eucalyptus > Eucalyptus cloeziana. Next base: position 11,272,747 of record CM024637.1, read on the forward strand.
GTAACACAATTTGATTTTTCTATTTCTATAACATATTAGAAATCAGAAATTAAAATTTTTAACTTCTCAATTTCTGGCTAGAAATCAATTTATATTTCAGAAATTTTGTCATACGCACCTATGTGTGTTAATTGTGAATGTTCTGTTATTATAAAGAGATAAGAGGGCCGAAAGTTGTATTTTGATCGAAGCCACCAGAAAAGTATTCTAAGAACAATTTCTCCCTCCAACTTCTACCTCGTTTCAAATTTCAGAGTTGCCATTATTCTTTTTGGTTCCAACAAATCTCCCGTTCCAACAAATCTCCCGTTCATGTCCTTGTCAAGTAAAATATTGCTTGCCTTGATGTCCCTATGAAGGATTTTGGCTTCCCATCTCTTACGCAGTACAAGATCCCATGAGCCACGTCTTGTGGGATTCTATTTTTCTTCATAACCTAGCAACCTGTTCCCATCATATTCAAAGGCCCTCTTGCCTAAACTCTCCCTTTTCCCATGTTAACCACAAACATGAACCCTCTCTCCTCTGTCACTCTTGCACCAACCTCTTAGACCCACCACATTCCAGTGCTTCGATCTCCCCAGGCTTGAGATTTTAGCTGAGAAACCTCTCATTACCTAGCCATTTTCCGCGCGAAATCCTCTTCACTGCTATCTGTGCACTCCCTGGGAAAAAGCCCTGTTAGATCTCCTGCTCCCTCCGATCCCAACCATGTATTTCTCTGGAAATCCCTTCGTCCCGGTCTCAGTGTCGCAAGACATAAACCTGTACGGCCAGTACTCTAATTCACAATGTCCAACTCCATCCTGGCTTGATCCCGGTCTTCCGAGCTTAGAAAAGGGAAAACTGTGATCGAGTTCATGTAATCGATTGCTCCAGAAGAATGAATGGGGGAAAATTACTTGTGATCAACCTATCACTCAATGACAAGTCAGTGTTACTGAAGCTCCGTGCTAGAATCTTGTCAGACAGAACCGTTTGCCCTATCTCTGCAGTTAAACCGACGTACATTTCATATTCGAAAACTCGAGAAAGATTCACTGTAATGTTCAATAAGGTCGCTTCAGCCATTTCATACCACTGGCGCCATCGTCACATTCAATACTGATTCCAAATTATCAATCCAAACTCGTAGTTCCTTCCATTGTTCAACTTCAGTCTCTTGGAAAAGACTCTCATCGCTTTAGTAGTACCATTCCTTTTGCTGCTGCTGCTGCTGCTGCTGCTTCTTCTCTTGTTGTCAGGCCAATAAAACGCCATGTGCCCAGCGCCCGCTCGTTAAAGTGAGTGAGTTCACGTCGTTGTCTGTCGGTATCACTGAATTATCGATTTTTTAACACATTAAACTCCAGTCCCAACAAGAGTGTCGGGATTCACGTACAGCATCTAATTGAATAGCCCGAGATTCTGCAACTAGGTCGCACCATTGATGCCGCTGCACGGCACAGCACGAAGATGAACACGAGTCCATGGCCCGGTTGGAAGTTCCGGTAAGGAGTCATGGCGAATATGAAGGAAGTAGAGAATGGCAACGCATGAGAAGAACTCACAGCTTTGGCGGGTATCTTTTTGCCAGTACAAAGCTCCGCTGGTTGAGAAAGGCGTGTCGTTGGTCAGCGGATAAGCTGAAGAGTTGAAGCCATTGAAGAAAATTCAGTGGCTGAAACTTGTGGAGAGAGTGTCATTATGGAGAGGTGATGAGATGGAAGATTGATATTGGATCAACCAAGTGTCTTCTTCATTGCCAGAAAGTGGAAGATCCTGAATGATGCTATATATATATAGAGAGAGAGAGAGAGAGAGATCTTGCTAGATTAGAAGATAGTTTTCAAACATTGCCGGCCGACACGCAGGCCAAAAAAACATGAAAAATCTAGTCAACATGTAAGAAATTTGCAATCTTACCCTACAATTGGGAAGGTTTTGCAACATTTGCACCGGCTTGTTGTAGCTCTCTTTCTCAAGGGCACAACAAAAATGAGTCGGTATATTGTACAAAACTTTGCCTCTTTTTTCCTCTCAACATAGGGGTCATGCGATATCTTAGATGGATTTTGGCGCATTAAATTAAGCCATCTTCCGCCGTAATTAAAAATGATTTTGTTATCAACTTATGGTTCTGTGCATATTACAAGATTGCATTAACTTCCAAACGAGTTAAACATAAGCTCGTCGCCAATAAAGTTTCGATAGTAAGGTTGCCTCTCTTGATTTTTATGAGGACCGGGAGGACATTGATTATCTGTCTTTTGACTTTTCAACAAAGTTATTAACCTTTGACCATTCTCACTTGGCAAGTTGGCATGAAGGAAAGATGTGAAGAGGAGAAAGGGGACTTAGATTGGAACGTGAACATGAGAATGGCCCCATATGTTGATTTTAAATTTGTCAACTTTCTTTAGGACATAGAACGATTTTAGTCCTATTTTTTGTTATAGTAATTTTATTAAAGGAGAGTCGTTGTAGCTTAGCCAAAATCAAAGGATGCCACAATAATTTATTTCCTAATTCCTACTTTTCCATCTTGAAGGGCACTTCCTTCTTTCTTCCGCATGGGAATCCTTTTTACCAAAGCCATCAGAAAAAAAGCCACACCTTTTGGTCAAATTATTTTCTCCTAATCAAGAATGTTTGTTTGGACCAACTTCAAAATGTAATAAGTTTCATCTGTGTGTGGTCTGGTTTTCTAATTTTTTCTATTTGTGCCATCAACACTTTTGACTTGTGCAATCAAGCATCGTCATTAATACTATCAAAATGCTGGACATGATAACGTTGATTGGTGCCAGGTAGACATGCACCCACCGTCGTTCGATGGCTGCCCAAAGCCAACCCTCGTCCGGTTGGAATGGGATTGAACGATCTTTGTCAACATGTAGACTTTTCTTTAATATATATAAAGAAGAAACTGTAATTTGCATCCTCTAATTTCTACACTTCATACTAATTTACAACTCACCAAGCCAGCAACTGTTTCAATAGACATTTGCTGGTTTTAGTCATGATTTGACCTACTCCCCTTGAATTTTTCCACACCGTACGGTTAGATAATTGCCCGGAGGCCGCCATTTTGTCAAAGCAACACCGATTTGAAACATTCAACTTTAACTTCAAGTTATGATATAGACCCAAAAGAAAACTTCAAATTATGACGTCATGCTCACATCATATTTTTTAAAATAAGGTATATTATTTATTAATTAAATATGATCAATGTTATGAATGTATATAATATAATCAAATATACAGGCATTGAACAAAGCTTTTACTCGCAAGGTGACTAACTCGATTTCTAAAATTGTCTCAAGCAAATCTCCTCTTTATAAGATATACTCATTTTTTTTTTTTGTCAGTCCTACGCTAATCCTACTCTAACACTTACTCTCAGACTTTTGCCATGCCTCCTTGCAGGGCGTGAGAGTCGAAACTCACTTCTGAAATGAAATCGTCCCCACCCCAATGCCCCGTGAGAATGTGGGAATTTGAACCCCCAATCTCCCCCTTCCAAGATGGAAGGGTGGCCACTAGGGCGAACCCCAATAAAATATACCCATTTGAAGTAGACTTTTTTGAAAGCCCTTTTTCAATATGCTCGCAAATTGTAAAGACATTTTCTTTTTGGGCCAACAAATTTGGCAAGATATTAGGAATCGTCAAAATAACCATATAAGCTATTGATAGTAGCAGATGATTCGATGGTTCACTCAAATGTGATCGCTGCACGACATTTTATCTTATTAGAGTTTCGCAAGATGTATCTTGCTTGCTGTTTTCATTGCCGATGCATGCTTCGATCATTGAATCTCTCGCTAATATATTGACTAGGGCAGAAAGTTTAGAGAATGAAACAAGTATTGTCAATATCATATGGTATGAGTATATTACCAACATATTTCCTAATGGTTTAAACTTTTAGGAAAAATAATTTGCTCAACGCGGCATCAGAGTCGGGTCAAGGTTTCAAGCTCAACGCTCCCTCTTCCGATGATCATCGTTCCTATCTTTCTATCAATTTCCCGTTCCTCCGATTATCCTGGTAAAATGTTGAGTCGGATGCAATAAATACATTGCGGGTCCGTTGACGGAAAATTTTTAAATATTTAGGCTTTATTCTTGGTAAAAAATAAATAATTTGGAAAATATTTTCTTAATAAGAAATCTTTTATATTGCTTGAAATAATTAATTAATGAAAAATGTTTTCAAAATCGATTACAATTTATGTCTTAATATTTTCATGGATAATGAGAATACTTTCAGTTGATTCATTTTTGTAAGTACGGAAGCTATCGTTTTTAAATCATTCATTTTTCATGAAACGTATCATCAAGGAAAAAAAAATCATTTAGACATCAGTGGTTTACAAAAGAAGCAAAACAAGAGTGCTTGCGAGGCACTGCGGAGCTTGGGAATGTCTATAGCTACTTTTCTCAGCTACTTGCTGTCTTGAAACTGGTCTAGACACAGGTCCTTTTATTTCAAATGAATTTTTGTTTCAAATCTATTTTCGAAAATAAAAAAATAATTATGACGAGAAATAACATAGTTATCATGCGCGCTATAATTATCTCGAAAGTAGGCTGGACATAGATTCCTCTATGCCTATAATCTTTACGAATTCAACAGCCCGATCCATCTTGGATCATGACAGCTGAACCCAATTGTGTGTTGCAGCGACGAACGATCATCGATCGATGACTCGAGAACCTGTTTAGCATGGCCGGGATCAACACAAGGCGTCACCTACTGAAACATCAAGAAATGCCCGGTCTTCGTGCACTCGATTCGCGTGGTGCCATGTCTTAGCATCACCACATGAATCGAATTCCCATTTAATATGATTTATTATGTAGATTAGATGACATAAACTGACAGTGTAATGGTTCTTATCAGATTCAACATTCAACCCGTCAATTACAATCCAACTTGATTCAGAACACTAGTGTGGAAATGGACATGATTTGGAGATAAGACTCGTCAATTTCGCGATAAATAAATTTCGACGGTTCACTCATTAACATTGAGGTTGAAATGCAATCATCACACGACGTTTTACCTTACTAGAGTTTCACAAGATGTATCGTGCTTGCTGTTTTCATTGCTGATGCATGCTTCAATTCAATCATGGAATCTCTGGCTAATATACCGAATAGGGCTGAAAGTTTAGAAAAAGAAACAAATATTATGGATATCAATTCATATGATATGAATATATCACTGATGTATTAAGGTTTAAACTTTTAGGAAATATGATTTACCCAATGCCGTACCGGATTTGGGTCAAGATTTCAAACTCGACGTTCCCTCCTATCATCGTTCTAAAATGTTGAGTCCGATGTTATACATAGACTGTGGATCGCTTAACGAGAAATTTCTAAATATTTAGGCTCTATTTATTTCGCAAAAAATGAATAATTAGAAAAAGCGCTCGTATCACTTAGAAATAATTAGTTAACAAAAAATATTTTAATAATCGACAACAACATTTATTTAAATGTTTTCATAGACAATGCAAATCCTTTTTGGTCATTCATTTTTGTAAGTATAAAAAAAATCTTTTTTTAGAAGCATATTCTAAATCATTCATTTTTCTCAAGATAAACAAACCATTAAAAAAAAGGTCCATTCAGACATTGGCAGTGTACACTCTCTGAATTCACAAATAGTCCACCATTTGCAATGCTTGGAAATTTTTGTAGTTGCTTTTCTTGACCATAGGAAGCACGCATGATAACTATTATATTTCTTTTTATTTTTCTGTTCTTGAGAACAATTTAAAATAGAAATCCGTTATTAGTTATGCAATTTCATTTTCTATTTCTGAAAAAAAAAAATCCAAAAATAGGTTTTGAATGGAAATAAGAAATAAAATTTTTCTAATTTTCTATTTCCGAAACATAAATGAGAAATAAAAATTCTTCTCATCGCTTGCTTTCACTCTGGCCAATCAGCCACTTGACGATTGTCTCCTGTGAGGTGACCACTCGGGTGGGAGAAATTTTGTATAGTTATTGAATGTGTTTTTTCACTTAGAAACTCATCAAGGGAATAAAAAAAGAAAAAAATCTATTTTTAGTTATGCAATTTCATTTTTTTATGTCTGAAACAATTTTTTAATCCAAAATAAGTTTTGAATAGAAATGAGAAATAAAAAATTTATAATCTTTTATTTTTGAATAAAAAATGAAAAATAAAAATTATTTTCATCGTTTGCCCTCACTACTAGCCGATCAGCCACCTGCCAACCGCCTCATGTTGCCATCTGAAAGAAAGAAATTTTGTATTGTTATTAAATGCATTTTTTTGTTCAGAAACTCATCAAGGGAATAAAAAAAGAAAAAATCATTTATGGTCAAAAATTAATTTCTGAGACAGCATTATTATCATTCATACCCTAGCTATTTCAAAACTGGTCTAAACACAGGTTCCTTCATCTTGACAGCCCAATGCATCTTGGATCATGACACCCGGATCCAACCGCGCATTGCGGCGATGAACAATCATTGATCGATGACTTGAGAACCCGATTACCGCGACGGATCAGCGACGGATCAACAGAAGACAAGAAGCTCGCAGCTCGCTTCTGATGCTTCTTCAAGAAGGTGTCACCTGCCGAAACATCAAGAAATGCTTGGTCCGTATGCACTCGATTCGTGTGGTGCCATGTCTTGGCATCACCACTTGAATCGGATTCTTCTTTAATATGATTTATAATGTAGAATAGATGACATAAACTGACAGTTTAATGGTTGTTATCTGATTTAACGTTCAACCCATCAATTATAATCTAACTTGCCTCAAAATACCCATACGGAAATTGACATGATTTGGAGATAGGGCTTCATTTGTTTCGCGAAGAAATTATTTTTCTTTAAATAATTACTTATATCGTTGAAAGTAATTAGTTAATGAAAAATATTTTATTTTCATTATCAAAAGTAATTTATGTTTAAACATTTTCGAGAACGATGGAAATATTTTTTGTTCATCTATTTTTATAAGTAATATAAGTGATTATTTTTAAGGAAATATTTTTTTAATTATTTCTTTTTCGTGTATGTAAACATGATTTGGAGATAAGTCTTCGAAGAACTACGAGCATCGGCCGGCTATGCATTCGTGAGTTGTGGAGGCACTTTACCGAGGTGAAAGATCCCTGCCCAAACAAAGTACTATTTTTCATGTAATTTAAATCTTAATTACTATAATATTAAACTATTTTCTCAACGTTCTACAAAGTTATTATTTTTTTGTGATAAATTCCTTCACTTTCATATTATTTGTTAGTGGTTTTTTCTACCTCGTCGACGGGTGGCATCGACAACTTTTAGAGCTACCGCTTAAAAGAGAGTAAAAAATTCAACTAAAAATCTTTTTAATCTCTTTTGAGTTAGATTTGGCGGATCTCTAAGGTGTCCATCCAATTTCTTTTAGCCATTTAAGGCATCCATCTTATTCTAATGGTTTATTTGTGCATAAATTTAGGGTGATCGATTCAAGGTGAGTAGGTTCCATATGAAGAACTTGAAAGCTATTATGTCGGAACCAATCCCGATCACGTTAGGAATTGACCTAAAACAAAATCGATTAGTTCCAAGATCAACTCGAAAACCCTTACTTTAAATAATATAACTACTACTTTGGGAAGATGTATGATGTGAACAAATTGTGACCTAGTTATACAAGCATTGATGAATTTCCTAACTTTTCCTAATTAGAAACGCATCTCCAAACAGCACATATGAGGAAATAATTTTGTACTTTAGCCAGTTCTATTTATTAGATTACTCTAAAGTTTTCTGCAAACTTCAATCGAGATGAGGATTCTCTTTATATATACTAGACTTATATGTGGAAACTATGGCATATAGTCACGAAACTAGATAAATGCGTACGCTGGAGACATACCGCATCCTTTTGTCCCAATTTTCATCTTGCATTCTACATTCTTAAGGCGATTTTTGGAAGGGCGCGTCCTTGTCCAATTAAATCCAAAATGAATTCTCAAATTCCAAGCATGTGCTCTTCAATCGGCTTGTGCAAGAATCATCCTTTGAAATTCAGCTTTACCCGATTCATTGAATTGGCCCTTTTCCCCCCTTTTTAGTCCGACAATGATAATATCTATTCGCTGCATGAATTTAATTCTCTTGCCTCCGAGGCATGTGACTACCAATTGAATGGCCTTTTTTTTTGCAAACCATCGTGCAATGTACTTTGGTGAGAATTTCATTTTAATGAGAATACAATTTTTCACCTTTTAATGTTTGAATCTATCAAACATTAAGTGAATTATTCAAATTCGATTACAAAAGTTTGAAAGAGAATATTCATTGTCAAAAGATGCTTTTTTTTCGCATAATTTATCGAAAGAATTTTCCCAAAAAAACGAAATTTAGTCAGGAAATACGATGAATCGGGGGCGACCCAATTGAATATGATGGAAAGGATCCCCGAAATTTCATGAAAATTTGAGAAATCTCTGCTGATAATTGGGGTGGGTCACCCCACATGGGGTCATATGATTGAAAGCTTTGTTTGGGCTTTCTTAAACGAAAAAATGTTTAATGATTTTTATTTTTAATTATTTTTAATATCCCTCCTCCCGCCTTAAAGCCGCAAGACATGACATTACACGCGAACGCGTGAAAATCCCCAGATTTGTTCCGAAAGCTCCCCTCGATTTTTTTTCGAATAAAAAGACTCCATTTTTTATTTGTCGCAAAATAGGAAATCAAGAAAAGAAAGAAACCCAATCTCCTCCCTGCCGATTCCTACAGGAATTCATAATTTTTTATTTTATTTTATAATTTTTCCCAAATTTTCCGCTCTGTTGTTTTTGTTCTCGTCCGGTCTGCATTTTTCACTCACTTCGATCCGGCGTCTCTCTCTCTTTCTCTGCACTGTTTCACTCCCCTGTTCCGGTTCTTCGTTCCCTGTTTCGAATGCAAGATTCATTCGGGATTTGCCTGGATTCCCCTGTTCCCACTTGCGCGTGTTTCTGTCGGATTTAGCATTCACAGGCTGTCGGAGTGTTCGGTTCAACTGGGATTTATAATTGGAAATTTGTGATTGTGATTGTGATTGCAATACCGGCCGCCGACAACGAGCGCTGTGCGCAATTCGGAGGCGCCCGCCGTGTTTTTGGCTTGATTTGGCGAAGTGGGTATCGATTCTTTTGGCTTGGATTTCGTTGAATCGGGGGGAATTCTGGGTTAGATTCCGTTTGAATGAGAAAGCGGGGAGAGAGATGATAACGCCACATGTGGGTTTGGAGGAACAATGACTGGAGGGTCATTGGGGATCCGCTCCGGTAGTTATGGCTCTCTGCAACAGCAACAGCAGCAGCTGCTCCTCCAGAACGGTGGGTTGCCAATCCAGACGACGCCGCCTCCGCCGCTGCCCCGGAAGCCGAGCAAGATGCCCAAGGAGAAGGAGAGGCTGTTCCACTGGATCATGAAGTTCGCCGGCAGGAAGAAAGTGGGGATGCTCTTCCTTTGCTTGATATCCGCGGCGGTTTTCGGTTGGGTCATGTACGTGGGCAATGGCAAAGGTTAGAATTTTTTCTGGGTTCTTGTTGTACTCTATCTTCAGATGCTCGCATCGTGCTCGATCGCTTGTGAAGATAGTAATGGTGTCTGATTGTCGCATTCAGTTGAGCACTTTTTGATCTGGATTTGAAGATGTTAATGTTAACACATCTGTAGTGTGAGGAAGAAGCTAGCCAAATTAATGACTGGGAATTGTGGTATGGTATTCATATATGATACCCAGTTTGGATTAGTTTGATGTGTGATGCTTTTCTGCCCTCTTGTCTTTCGGTCATTTCACTTGCACTAGAGTCCTTCTTGGTTCTGCATTCGAGAAATTGTGACTCTGCCTTCTCTGATATTCTAAGATTGATGATCTAGACATAAAGATATGTGCTGTGGACTCCATTACTGTGGATCCATGATTTAGTTGAGTCTGAGCCGCTTTGCACTTGGTTTATTTTACTGGAAATGCTACATCCAGCTGAAAAGTTTGATCTGGATTTCAAGATGTTAATGGTAACACATCTGTAGTGGGCAAGAAGCTAGCCAAGTTAATGACCGGGAATTGTATATGTAATACCCAGACTGGATTAGTTTGGTGTGTGATGCTTTTCTGGTCTTTTGTCTTTAAATAAATATCACTTGCACTGAAGTCCGTTTTGTTCTGCATCTGAGAAATTGTGATTCTGCCTTTTCTTATATTCTAAGATTGATGATCTGGACATAAAGGTATCTGCTCTGGACTGCATTACTGGGGATCCATGACTTAGTTGAGTCCGAGCCGCTCTGCATTTGCTTATTTGACTAGAAATGCTGCTGGCAGAAATTGTAAATTTTGAGAAGTGTTATGTTATAAATCTCAGTTTTTCCGCTGGTTTATGGTCGATAATTAAATACGAGATTAGCTTTGTTTTCAGGTGAAGATGCACCAGATGCGGATAACAGCTTTGTTAGGTTCACCAATAACAATATGAATATAAGCAATCCTGTGTCTTCTCCAACAAATTGGGAACAAATTAGCAATAACGCTTCATTAGTTGACAGAGATGGAAGAGATGGAAATAAAATTATGCCTCCGCCACCACCTCCTCCGACATTTTTTCTGGGCTACACACTGCCTCAAGGCCATCAGTGTAATAGTTTCACCTTACCTCCCCCTCCAGCAGACAAGAAAAGAACTGGACCTCGGCGTAAGTGTTGATCTTTACATTTTGTTTTTTAACGATGAATGAATATTGGTCGAATTGCAAATTATGGATCTGATTGTAGGAGATCAACTTGCATGCCTTGGAACAAGGCAGATGTGTAGGTGCTAGGATGTGAATGCAAATTTTTGGCACAATCTGTTGTAATGTTACTCTCCTTTGTTTGTGTGGATTTCAGCTTGTCCTGTCTGTTATCTTCCTGTTGAAGAAGCCATTGCCTTAATGCCGAAAGACCCCTCACCATCTCCAGTGGTTAAGGATTTGACGTATGTATATGAGGAAAATTTAAGTAGAGATGGAGAATTTGGAGGATCAGAATTTGGTGGTTATCCCACTTTGAGGCAGAGGAATGATTCATACGATATAAGGGAGTCTATGAGCGTGCATTGCGGGTATGTACATTTGCATTACTGTCGGACTTGTGTATGTATTTATGAAATCCTCCTTTCCCAAGTGTCCTTTTGTTCACTCTAGATATAATCTTTCAATAGATTAGAAATATTAATTTAATTTCTCTGGTATTGCTTGTCCATTGTACATTTCGGTTGTCCGTCAGGTTTGTTAAAGGAAGTAAACCTGGTAGACAGACTGGATTTGATATGGATGAATCTGATCTTCTTGAGATGGAGCAGTGTCGTGGTGTGGTTGTTGCATCAGCAATATTCGGTATTGTTCCCTCTCTAGCTTTGCACTGAGCCTTACCCTCATCACTAAGGAACTTCCTATTTACAAACAAATTTTCATCAGGAAACTTCGATGAGATACAACAGCCAACAAACATTAGTGAATATGCCAGGAAGAATGTATGCTTCTATATGTTTGTTGATGAAGAAACAGAGGGATTTTTGAAGAATGCTAGCGCTATTGATGAGAACAAGAGGAGTGGTTTGTGGAGAATTGTTGTTGTCCACAATCTTCCTTATGCGGATCCACGACGCACTGGCAAGGTAACATTTGATTAAGTAACAACAGTTTGTGGGGTTGAAATGGATTTTTGATTCCTGGCAGCTAGCCATTTGATGATATATTGCTTTCCCTATGGATGGGAGGGATTGATTGGTGAGGTGAGTGTATTGGGTAGAGATTATGTTGGTCTGCAAAGTGAGTTGTTGCATGATAGGCAGTGTAGATTTTATAGTGATTGCATGATTACTGGTACAGCAGTAGTGCAAACTAATGGCCTAATTTTTCTGGGTAGATCATGCTGATATCAAAATGCTTAGAGAGAGTTTTTCACGAGAGAATATTTTGTCTATTGTTACAAGCTTGAAGTGGTCTGACTGGCCATTGTCAATGTTTGCAACTTATGCCCAACCAAGCTTTAGTGGTCCGTCTCTCAGATATACCTTTTGCTAGTAGAGAGCAAGATATGAACTGACACATTACCTGTAGGCATATTAATCTTTACCTTTTTGTTTTATCTATACCAATCAATGGGAGATATTTACTTTTGCTGCCGTTGTCATTCTTACTGTCCAATAGTTAATATGTTGTAAGAAATGGAACACAGGCTTTGGTTCTTACGTTTGGGACTTTCATTCATTATGTATGGATCTTTGTTTTGGGAAAGCTGTATGCTGATTCTCACCTTCTGCTGTTCTGATTGCAGATCCCAAAGCTTCTTGTGCACAGGATGTTCCCAAATGCTCGCTATTCTCTTTGGATCGATGGAAAACTTGAACTTGTGGTGGATCCTTATCAAATACTTGAAAGGCAAGAATAATTTTCTTTGTTTCATTTCATATGAGGAATCCATGAGTTTAAGAGTAGCAGGCAGTTTCATCGCTCTGCTTATATTTCTTCTGTGGGTAGAGGATTAGATAATGTCCAGAACATGAGATAGAATAGTCTCTGCACTAAAAGATGTTGTCTTGTGTGTTTTACACTAGCAAGTTCTGAATGGGAGACTTCAACACTAAATGGAATTCAGCTTGTTGGATGATATGAACATAGCGTGTCACTAAAAAAATAATTACAAAACCACTTGATTATTAAGTAACTGACTCCCTTCTTTTTGCTGAAGATAGAATGCACTCTTAGTCAATTGTTAATCTAAAAGTATCAGATTCTGCTGACAAATCTGCCCTTATCACCTTTACAACATTCTTTTCTTTTGTAAATTTTAGTACGAGTGTTTTCAAGGTGATTAATTCTTTCTACTTACAATATTCATAGAGCCAATACCGCCTCTCTTAATCAGCTTTGCTCACCTCTCCCATCCTTTTTTCATCGTAATGATGAGAAAATTGATCTTAACTGCTGTGATGGAGTTGCCCTCAGTTACTCTGTTGGAATTTGATGACATTGAGAAAGTTGATGGGTTTCTCATGGGATGTGATTTTGGATCACAAGTCAGATTGGAGTTGAGGCTAACGATCATGTGGAAGAAAGGAACCCCGCAAATGGCAACAAAGGAATTCTATGCACAGTGGTTTTGATGATTTGTGTGATGAATAATCTGAGTAAATGCATAATATAGTGATAAATGGATATAAGGGCAACAAAAATGATGATTTGATAATTTCATTAAACACTTGAACTATGTTCAGTGCTTTAAAAAAAAAAAAAACTATTATCAAAGAAACTTCTATTTGCATTTCAGTACTCTAGAAAGTTCAGCACTAAAAATTGAGTGTTAAAAGTTTTTGCTACTTGATTTTCAATTTTTTAAGCTGAATGCCTGGTAGATTCTTCAATCATCATGTTTACGTCACTACTGGCGCTTCCTTGTTCTGTATATACTCTTGATAAATGCTTTGCTTGTGGATTTGCTACTCTGGTAGAGTTCCATGCAATGAATTTTATGTTCCTGTCAAGCTCATTTGCAGAGGGTGCTTGAGGTCGGGTGTGGAATCTAGTCATACTTAGTTTCTGTGGATAATTTCATAAATAACTATAGATTTTTCATTCCTGGCTTAGGATGTAATTTATACATAAAAGATACCATCAGTCTTTCCTTTCTGCTTAACTTAATTTTGTGATCAGCTGCATTCAGCACTGTCATATTGTTGCCAATTCAGCTGCATGATTCTGTCCGGATTTTATTCGCAATATGTTGGCAGAACCGTCTTCGGTTAATGTGTCAGTGATTATTTTGCTAGACTGAGTTTTACAGTGTCATCGAATCACTGTATTGGGGTGGCGGTTGTTTCATGTACTCGATCTTTTTCTTTGAGAATTCTTGCAAGAACAGTGTTATGAGATTGCTAGTAGTAGCTAAACTGAGAGAGTTCTAGTTTGATTGATTTTCAAAAGCCATTAAGAAGCATAAACAGCAAAAGAAGTCATGCAGAAACTGTTAATAGATAACTCCTAGTGACTCCTAGACTTCTATCTGAACAATATCTCAACTTCCTTTTCTTCACAATGCAGGTTCTTGTGGAGGAAAAATGCCACTTTTGCTATATCAAGACATTACAGACGCTTTGACGTCTTTACAGAAGCAGAAGCAAATAAAGCAGCAGGGAAGTATGACAATGCTTCTATAGATTTTCAGGTTGAGTTCTACAAAAAGGAAGGCCTGACCCCGTATTCTGAGGCCAAGCTTCCTATTACAAGTGGTGAGGCATTATTTTCTCATTTTCTGTTTGTATATTCATCTTCTCTATTTTTGTCTTCTCGCCTGATTGTGGTTTTCCTATGCTGTGATGTGTCTTACCGCTTGGCACAGATGTTCCTGAAGGATGTGTGATCATAAGGGAGCACGTCCCCATCTCAAACCTTTTCACGTGCCTTTGGTTCAATGAGGTGGATCGTTTTACCTCTAGGGACCAAATAAGCTTTTCAACTGTTCGAGACAAGATTGCGTCCAAGACGAATTGGACTATAAATATGTTCTTGGATTGCGAAAGGAGAAATTTTGTGGTCCAGGTAAATTATTCTTGCACTACATAATTGCTTTACTTGTCTCTCTTCTTGCTTCTGGAACGGAACTCCTGGACGTAGGAGATGTGTATTAGAAGCTTAATAATACCTGATGCTATCAGAATTCCCAAGGTATATTTATACTTGGTTTATATGGGCAAGCAGCTGTCCTTTTGGGGGTATTTTCAAGTCTAAATAATGCTTTCACGGCAGACGGTTTTTCAATCTTCACGCGACGCCTTAACATATTGTTGAGAACCTAGTTTGTGGGGGCCTGTTTTTTCCTGCTGATTTCCCTCTAGTGAACTGTGTTGAGCATGAATTGATTTTCTTTTTGTATCTGTTTGCTTGGACGGTAATGTTTCGCAAAATTCTCTCTTTTCCTCAGTTTAATCGATTTAATTTTCTATTTTCGCTTTTTCGGTACACGCAGAAATACCACAGGGATGTGTTAGACCACATGGCTCCTCCCGTTCCTGTCCAAATTTATCCTCCCCCACCTCCACCTGTTTTGGTCCCAGAGAGTGTAATTAAGCAGGCTCCTGAAGTTGGCAGTCAAGGTGTAGTAGCAACACCAGTTAAGAAAGCCCCGGCGAGGCGAAAAGAGAGGAGGAGTTCGCGGCGGCATCGAAAAGTTGTAGCTGGAAATAGGGACCCCGATTCGAGATAAATCTGTTTTGTTCTTCTTTTCCTTCTCTTTGGAAAGTTATTTATCATTCTTTGTCCTCCCTCACGAGAGTTTTCGCCCGCGGGTGAAGAAGAGTGTTGTATTTCTGTACGCGCAAGGAGGAACTTTCATTCAATTTTTAGCGTTTTTGCCCCCCCGAAATTGGTAATTTGTCGATTCGTCGTTCAATTTATTTGTGTAAATATATTTATTACTTCCAATAATTGGAAAAGATCAGATGCTTTCAAATCCCTCATCCGGAGTATGGCCCTTTCCTTATTTTATAGTTTGCAGGGTACGTCGCATCAATGTGTTGTGTGGGACTATTTGAACACCCGACTAATCTTCATCGAATATGACAATTCGCCTGACCCCGGAAGCTCTAATTTTGTTCAGTTGGCAGATTATAAATCCCTCTCCCTTCCTCGCGAGCAATTTACATGATAAGTTTTCGTATGCCTTATTGCTCATCAGTTCTACAAAGGAAAATTTTGATGTAGATTACAAAGAGAAACAAGTTCTTTGATTAGGGTATTAGTGCTAAAAAAAACCTTTTGCATATTTAGCCAAAACATCACTCTTGTGGTTGATTAGGGTGCATTTGCGTTATGTTATGAATAAATCACAAAAAACCCTAAACTTTGCTTAAAATAACAGATTTATCCCAAACTTTTCACGTCACAAACTTTGCCAAATCTGGCGAGAGCACCCCTCACCCGACGCCGGTGAGAGGGACTCGGGCGAGAGGTGCCCTCGCCGGCGTTGAGCGAGGGTGCGAGGGAGGCCCTCGCCCGACCCAGTCGAGGGTCGCCCTCGATTGCCAGCGAGGGTGGCCCTAGCCAGCTTAGGCGGGGGAACCCTCGCCCGACGACAGCGAGGGCTACCCTCGCCGAACGCCGACTTCCCTTGCCATGGCCGACGGAGGGAAGAAAGAAGGAAAAAAAAAGAAAAAAAAGAAAAAGAAATGTCCTATAATTTAGGGTAAATGTGTCACACGACATAAATTTAGGGTTTTTTATGTCACAAAAAAAAATTTAGGATAAATGTGTCACAGTTGGCAAAGTTCAGGATATTTCACGTCACCAAAAAAAAAAATTAAGATAAATCTATCACTTTAAACAAAGTTTAGGGTCTTTCGTGATTTTTTCACTTTGAATTATATACTTTTGTGGTAGATACGTAAGCGGTCTTTCTTTTTCCTGGTAGCATTCTTGAAATATCTAAAGATATCCCTAGTACTAAAAAGTTCGGTGGAATTTAAGCTTCTTGGGATCTTCCCTTTATTTACTCTGCTTGAAATTGCAGGTGTGGGAACAGCTGCGTGGCCTGACGAAAGAGGAGCGTGATCGTATTTCGTGCAATATTGTCAATCAGAGCATCTACTTTATTGACCTTTTGATGTAGGACGATGAGTACCGCAATAAATAAAGCATGACTAGACTTTAGGGTGTAAACGGTTCGGTTCGGTTCGGTTTTTTTGAAAAACCGAACCGAACCGAACCGTTAGAAAAAATTCCTGAACCGAACCGAATGAGACCCGAACCGATTACGAACCGAACCGAAATTTCGGTTCGGTTCGGTTCGGTTTTTCGGTTTTCAACTTTTGGTTTTCGGTTTTTTTTTTTTTTTTTTGGGACGGCTTACCATAAATATAGATGTCACGCATGGTACTCTCTCTCTACCTCCGAACACGACTTACACAGTCAATGATTGCGATCATCTAGACATCCTTACAATCTTTTACCATTTAATTGAAATATAACAAGCCTCGGCCAAGATCTAATCTCGATTCAAACGATTATAATTTTTCACTTTTCGATCCAATAGCGATGCCTCCCGGCCATAGACTCACCCTTTCTTTATCAAACCCGAAATAGAAAAGGCTTGCTTTAGGGTGCCGAATTTGTCTTTTCGTCCATCCTCTTTCGGCTACACGCTGCTTTAGGGGGTTCCTCGATTCTCTTTCATGTTGTCATAGGTAAAATGCCACTCTTGGTGTTGGAGACCTTTCTTAACTCAAAGGCTTTTGATGGAGGGTCCAAGCAATGATATATTTAGGTAAAAAAGAGATGTTGTGGAACCACACTAAGAGCATCAAATATATCTTTTGCACATAGGACCTCCAAAAGGGGATAACAAGACATAGCTGTAATGGAAACTCACGGACACTTTCGAGAATAAGACACTTTTGATCATTGGAAATTAGTCGATGAGCATCTTACACAAGGCGGTATCCCTAGGACAAAAGGCCTAGCATGAAACTTACCCAGGTAGAAAAGAAACATTACATCGAACTACCCTGAGGTATATGCACCCCACGAAGGAAACAGATGACTGTGTGCACGAAGCAAGAAATCCCGACACCGAGGCCGAAGTGCGAGAGGACTGGTTAAGATGGGTTAGTGCATCTGTTTCACATCCCGATCCATGTGACTTTCAGACCTCAATCCCCTCCAATCCTCGAAGAATTTCGTGATTGCGATTCAAACTACGAGTTCTCCAATGGCTCGAGGCCATTCGCCTCGGAATGGCAAGTTTCTCACGCATCTCCATAGGAGTTGTGTGCACGCTAAGCCCAATAACCACAATGCTGCTCCTTTCTTTTGTATACCCTAACCAAAACAATTGAAATAAAATTAGTGATCTCAACTTAGGAATCTGATGTCACAATATATACTTTCGCTTTTGTGTTTTCTATTTGCATCATTGCTTGAAAAGGAAGAAACTCACTCTCTATGAACATGCAGGACTGTTTTAAGCTCAACATATCTAAGAAGAGAGGGAAATAAGTAGTTCCACCTCAAAGGTGAAGAAAGGGGTACATCACCATAGGAACATAATAAAATCAGAATTGCTCAAACCCCATACTAGATTCTCAAGTTCAATTGAATCATTACAGTTTTAACCCAATTTGGACACCAAAACATCTTCAGTTAGCAATCCTGCACTACCACCTAACTCTAAACATCTTCAATTTGGACCAAGTTTCGCAACATCTCTGAATCTGCAATACTGTCCATCTCTATTGCTCCACCTTTCTCATCCCATAACACACCCCCCTCTTCTTTTTCTCGCCAAAAATTTAAATTCTAGATCTGCTTTCCAGGTCCTTTCCGGCTGGAAAGAGTCGGTTTTAGCATTAAGTTCTTCCTCGATTAGAAATACAACCTTGCACCGCAGGTAGCGAACTTGCAATACGGTTGACTAGTTGAGAGGCCATTAGCTACTAGTGCTCCATTTAGAATCAATTAAATCATGCTCTGTGGCTATTAGCTTATAATTATGTTTCGAACTACCCATGAGAGAGAGACAGATAGAGGGAGAGGGTGGAGAGAGGATTAGAAGTGGCCTCAAATTAAACTGAATCTAATCCAGCAGAACACTCGCACCTCAAATGCTGCACCTTTACACTAACCTCAAACAAAAATTCACCCCTTTCTTTCACACCCCGTAATCCCAACCTCGGATTAACTCGAGTCTAATGCAAAGAAACACTCACATCTCAAATGCTGCACATTTACACTAACCTCAAATGCAAACTCACCCCTTTCTTCCATACCCTGTAATCCCAACCTCAGATTCTGATAGAAAGCGGAACACTAAGATTTGCAGACATTAAGAGAGAAAACCACGAATTCAAGAGACCCACCTTGACATCTCCCTCCAGAATCTCCGTCGTCCGGAAACCCAAGCTCCAAAATCTCCCTCCGATGGTAGCCGGCAAAGTGAAAATGGCGATGGGCTTCCAGAAATCGCCAAAGCCGCCGTCGCACGTCAAGACCGAGCTCCCCGAGCACGAGGTCATCCCAAAGACAGCGTTCCTCGTCCCGGTGCCGGAGGGCCTGATCTGCTCCAAGAACGCCGAGATTACCAAGTCGGTGAGGCGAATCAAAGAGCTGGAAGCGTCGGACGAGAGGATGAGTCGCGAACGGAGGTGTATAGCCGGCAAAGTGAAGATGGCGGCCCCTCGCCCGTAGCGGGCGCGCGCGCGGGACATGCTCTATCGCCGTCGCCATTGTAGAAAGAAGAGGGACGAAGGAGAGACTTGCAGAAGAAAGGGGCTTTGTCCCTCAATCGGTCGCCATCGCCGTCGTCGTCGCAGTCGCCGTCGCCGTTGAGAGAACTCAGACGAAAACCTAGAAAAACCAAGAGACGAGAGGACTGAGAGACGTAAGTCGGGAGAGAACCGAATTAGATTTGATTTTATCGGTTTGTGCCTTTGTGGTTCGGTTTTCGGTTTTCGGTTTTCGGTTTTCGGTTCGGTTAACCAATAAAAACCGAACCAATAAAAAATTTTCGGTTTTTGATGAAAACCGAACCGAAAACCGAACCGAACTGAAAAATTCGATTTTTTCGGTTCGGTTCGGTTCGCGGTTCGGTTCGGTTTTCGGTTCGGGTCTTGACACCCCTACTAGACTTCACATCCAGCGTCGTACCTAAGAGAAGAATTGCATCATATGATTCCAAAGCGAAGAATTGCCAAATTCAAATAATCATTAGATCTATCCAAAAGAAAGAATTGCAACCATGTATATGGACTCTCTGAAATACTACTAGATTGATTGGTACGTTCTAGTTTGGGCACGATCTTTTGGGTTCTACCAATCTTGCTCGACCGAACTTAACCGCATACCGTAGAAGTAAATGAAACCTTCCGGACATTGGCCCTTAGGAGGATCCACGGATGCTTAAGTTAGTGGACAGGGAATGAAGAGGTAAGCAAAATTCAGACTAAGCAGAGAAAAATTCTCCTCAACAAGATTTGTCTTACTCTGAGAAAATGACCTTACCTTTTATATATTCTCATTGGTTGTTCTTTGAGGACTGAAGTGCCTTAAAGTGGGTGGACCGAACTGACCCACAGGCGCTGATGTGCAATGGGAATGAAGGGATGAGAAATTCGTTTTTGAACTAGTGTCTTAAGGATAGAGCGTTGAATAAATGTTTGTTGGGATGAGGAAGATGGAATGTGTTGTTTTCCGTTAAAGTGGAAACTTGTTGGAATTGTGGAATTAAAACCAAATGGAGTATTTTATGAACGAAAACGAAGTTGAGATACAGATAGCTCACCACCAAGGCCTAAGAGAACAATCTACCAGCCAAGGATAAAGAACTTAAGGCTCATCACAATATGGATGGATAAAGAACCGTTACTCACTTCAAGAGGAAATATCATATATTGCAAATCAGATCTGCCTTATATACAAAATTACATCTCTATTTATAGTCATACTAATACATTGTACTAAGACCCATAATAAATCCCAACATACTCTACTTTCTTACTAGCTTCCACTTTTTCAAACTTGCAATAAAGATTCTTTGACAATTTAACCTTGCATTAAAGACTCTAATGTAAGAAGACAAATTAAACACACTCTACATTCTTAGACTTCAGCCTAGTGATGAAAACTAGCTCCCCACTCTTTCAAACTTACAATAAAGACTCTTTGACATCCTAGCCTTACATCAAACACTCTCTAATGTAAAAAGACAAACTAGCACACCAAGGTAATTAATACACAAGAAGACAAACAAAGCATATCAAACAAAAGGAACACATCCGTTGCTTCTTCAACCTTGTATTTAAGCCACCAATCATTAGTAAACACTATCTTCTGTGGCATGGACCCATTAGACCATGTTGAGGACGGATTTACTATGTGCTTCCATGATTGACAAGTTAGCTCGACGGATTGATGAAACTTGATTTGGGATGACCATGTAATTATTGGAAGTTTGAAATTTTGATGCTCCCGCATTAGGTGTTGAGCAAGGTTTGCCTCCTCTCCCCAGGCCTTTGAGGAGGCTAGGGTTTGAGGAGGCTAGGGTAGGTGAGTGTCTAGGCCCCGTAATTGGGTCTCAAGAACGGAGAGCCTTTTAGAGGTTGCGATCTCTCTTGGGATTGACACCCTCGTGAGCCGAATCACTGCTAAGTTATTTAAATGTGCTTGAGCTCATGATTGGAAGTGATTCTATGCGCTATAACTTTGCTCGAGGTCCCATGCTAATTTCCTCCAAAGCGCCTCAAACCCCGAACCCGACCAATCCAACCCTCGAGTCAAATCGAAGAGAGAGAGAGAGAGAGTCACAAAGAATGCCAAAAAAAAACCACAGATGGGCCGATTCCCAATCCGGCCTGGCATAGCAACTCGTGGCCCTCACTGCTCAATGGGCCGGCCCGGTCCGAGCACATACCGGCCCATCGATTGCGCCGGTCTTCTCCTTGTTACAACCTCGACCTCAAAGCTCCGTCGTAAGTCCAGAGACGAAGTGCGGATTTGACTCGAAAGCCGAAACGAGCTTCGGCCGGAGCAAGCGAGCGACGACAGGGAAGGAAGGAGGAGGCGGCGGCCGGCGGCGAGACGATGAACACGGACATCACCGCGTCGGCGAAGCCGGAGTACCCGGTGATAGATCGGAACCCGCCCTTCACGACGGTGGTCGGCAACTTCAGCACCCTCGACTACCTCCGCTTCGTCACCATTACCGGCGTCTCCGTCACCGTCGGCTACCTCTCCGGTTTGCTCTCTCTCTCTCTCTCTCTCTCTCTCTCTCTGTGAGCGGGCGTGCGGATGATATTACTCTATTCAATGTCTGCATCTGTGCCAAAGTATTCGTCGTCTTCGTGAAATTATTGCTTGCATCTGTGAAAAAGTTATGATAATGTAAATTATTTTGAATGCGGGTTGGGCTAATTGGTGAAATTGCTGCGGTTGTTGCTCAGTCTGTGCTTATTGGACTCCAAAGTATGGATCTTGTTGTAAGCGTGTGCTGCCCATGTTGTGCTAATTGGTGAATTTGCTCTGATTGTTGCCTCCCTTTTTTTGTGTAATACGATTTCGAAGGGTCGATTTTGTTTTGGGCATTGCCCATTTCGTGCTGATTGGGGAATTCGCTATGATTGTTGCCCATACTTATGTTAATTAGATTGGAAACGAGGGATTTTGTTCTGAGTGATTAGTGTCCTTTTTCTGCTGATTGGTGAACTCGCTTTCAAAGGATGGATTTTGTTTGGGTGATTATTGCCCCATTTTCTGCCAATGGGTGAATTTCCTTAAGATAGGAAGGTCTTCATTTATTTAAATTCTTTTGGGGGTTTTTATAGGGATAAAGCCTGGGATCAAGGGACCATCAATGGTAACAGGCGGACTGATTGGACTAATGGGCGGGTTCATGTATGCTTACCAGAACTCGGCAGGCCGGATCATGGGATTCTTCCCCAATGAGGATGAGGTAGCTCGTTACAAGAAATGAATGCCGATTCTCTTTTTTTCCGGAGGCTTGTTTTTGTTATAAATTAGAACCCAAAATATCTGCTCTAGTAGGCGCATCATGTTGTGCCTTTTGTGGGAAGATGACAGATGGTTATGTCAATAAATCAATGTTTTAGTGCTGACCTTTCTGCATTGAGATTGATGTTTCCTTGATTGATGATTCACATGATTCGGCTTGCATTGTGGAATGCTGATTGTGGTGTTTACGGTTAATTTGAGATCGCAGTACTTACTACTGCTTTGGGAACAGTCCTCTCATTGTTTTCTGCCCCATCGCTCTCTACGCCTCTGAAATTTACTGCTTGGGGTGGTCCTACCATTTGTTCTAATAAGTGGGAGCAATAACTCTCGCTGTTGCTTGGTGGCTAGTAATTACTCTGTCTAAGGTTTTCGTGTATAGGTAAGAGAGAAGACTCTTGGACGTGACTCGAGAGAGATTGAAAGAATAGCTGTTTACTGATAGGAAATTAGCTGCTCTTAAGCATCTTACTAGAGAGCACAATCTCGTTGGCTTTTGTAAGGAGAAATGTTAAGTTTGCTTCATACTTAAGGACATGTTGTCAAAAGGTTTTTTGTGCTCTATTGCTGTATTTCCATGAATTCAAAGAGCAGCTTTTGAGAGTAGATTGCACTCTCCATCTGGATGAGATTGTGAATTAGTTGTCTGCTAGTCTGACAACTAATATAGAGAGATGCTTATTCTTTGCTGCTTAATTTGGTCCATTAAGGGAAAAACATTAGGCAAGGGAATCCCTAGCTGGTTTTTAGCTCATTGCCAATTGCCATGGCAATAGTACCTTCATTGACCATTACAAGCTTCAAGAATGTGACTTACCATTCCCACTCTTGATCTGAGTGTGTGAACTTACTGGAATGTAGCAAGTAATTTATGCATTCTTTTGGTTAGGCAATCATCAGTTTCTCAAGACGCTGGGATCTAATGAAGTTTGTAGAAGATTTTGTTGTAACACAATTAGCTTATCCTGATGCACTAAAGTTCACTTCCTCTTCTCTTTTGGGTATTAAGATATAAAAAATTGGATAGGAGGGAGCGACTTTGAGTTGTTTTCAATGTTCATTTTTGCGGATTAGATTGTTCAGATGTTGAAAGAGAATAGATGACCTTTGTCCGATTCTCAAGTAAACTACATTTTAATGCTCCTTCCTAGTGTGACTTGCTTAAAAGATGGAAGGGCACAAAGTTGCAGTGGTTGGAGAAGGAACGGTACTCACTTTTGTTACTTGGAGCACTGACATTGTGAGAGAATGCTGTCATTATCATTGCATTAAGAAGAAATGTTCAATTGATCTGCAAATCACTACCATAAATTACAAGTGGATTTCAAATGCATATAAACCACCAGGAAGTGTGGACGATGCATGTATAAGTAACATGCGAAGGTACACTTGATGGCAGCTAACTATTACTTACCATTGCGGGCTTGTTGATACTGCTGATAACAAATATATCACATTGAAGTTCGCCTATGACGACGACTTGGTTGTGCTGGTCGGCGTCTTCAAGGTGGTCTGGCTCTTCTGATGGAGAGATGAGCAACTCGTTACCAAGGCCATGTGCATGAATATTATCATACCAGCAGCAGCTCACCAGATCTCTCTTTTGGTAACCGTACAGTCTAAACGACCAGACAATGTTCAGCAGTGACAAGAAGGGTATCTAGACTTGTAACATTCGATAGGTTTTTCCTCTTTGACACATTCAAGAAAGTTAATGCATGGGAGATTGAAAACCAGAATGTCATCAGAGGAGTCCATCAGTATCACAGTAAATGGCCTTGGGTGGATACAGCTGCGACTTTGTTTCTGGAATTCACATTCATCGTAACATGGTCCCCGTCATCAGAGTTTTATGTATTTTCGAAACCAACGTCGAATTTCCTCTCAAGGTATGGCAAAGTTGGCACGATCAGCCTGGGTGTCAAGGCTTCAGCTTGGAAATTGCCACTTGTCCAAATTCCACTAGCTATATGCCAATACTCTAGGTTAGAGCAGCCATATGCACAAACCAAATGCTCAAATTTAATCAGTTTAGTAGAGATTTTCAGGGTATTTCGTGAGTTTGCAGGCTGAACTCTATGCCCGGACCTCTGAATTATAAGAAAAAAGGTATACCACTGACGTAAACTATATTTGTGTCATGTGGAGTGAGCTGGGTTTTTTATGGTTTTGATGGATCGATGGTAAAGTTGTGGCTATTGATCACATGGCAATGTGTTTTTTGCACGGAATTATGCATGAAATTTCGATTCGTTAGGCAATATGGAATGGGACAAACAAAATACGCAACCCATTATAGAGCAATCATAATGGAAGACCAATTATAGATGGATCGATGCTGGCTCCAAATTCATTCACCCTTTCAAGACCGCTGGCTCCATCGCCACTGCTGTGCTGTAGGGGCGGTGCTTACAGTCACGGAAAAAGGCGGCACGCAACAGCAACTTGGGAAATTACTAAGGCAGGACAGTCGTTCCTGATGATACCTTTACGGACGACACCATTAGCTGTCCCAAACTAGCGACGTTCACGAAGCAATCGACACTCACTTTAGCGGCAAGCATAGAGGCTAGGGCGACAATCCTTGAGCTGTCGCTTCTGCCGATTTGGGAAGGTATTCTAGCTTTTAGGGATGGCGTCGTTTGTCGCGAGGTGCCCTTTTTCTGTAGTTACTACAGTAAAATATGCAAAATTTAGGTAAAATATGGAGACTGTCACTTTAAAGAGGCCGCATATAACTCAGTGTTATAGACCGGCTATGGATGTGAGTTGTCTTGTTGCGATGCGTAGGGTAATTACTTGCTTCTTCCAACGGCTATCATAATTTTACGCAGGATTAAATTTAATAAATCTACTGCATATCTTGACATATAGTAAGTATCCACTGAGAGATTGTGTTAGTGCGAAAAGGAGGGAAACGGAGAATCAAAGAATGGCCAAGGCAACGTGAGAAGAGACGCATTCGTTGAAGTTATGCCTAGTTCAAGCAGGCCGAATAAAACAAGCAATCCTTTCCTCAGAACGTGAACGGACGATTCAGTTTCATTACGCAATTAATCAAACTAATATCGATTCCATGTGAACACATTGAGAAGCCGTTGTCCAAAGAAACATTTCATCACTTTATCAGAGCTTTCCTTGTCAGCTTCCAGAATCATGGGACCGTGCAGGCATTTTACTCCTCGTGACATCAAATAAGCAGATTTCACACTCCATCTGCAGCATGAGTCACGAGCCAGATTGGATGAGCTCGTAGTTGGATAAGGGGTATGAATTTTCCTTGTTATTTCTCCCCCTTTTGCGAATAGAGCGAGCACTTGGTTTAGGGACATCCCATTGAGGGCCATCATGAAGGAACAACATCGATGTTGATATTTCCACACCCTGTAAATACATGCATCCATGGTATATACCCAAGGATGGGAGTATTACAAAAAAAAGTCTTAAATTTATTACAATTGTGATAATTCAGTTCTAAACTTTTTAATTGTGCCTATTAAATCCTAAATCTTTTCATTTTTTTTAATTGAGTTCCCATTAATTTAATTAGAAATTGCTGACATGGATACTATCTTACGTGGCATGATTATATGAGAATTATATAGGAACAAGAATAATCTTGGATTACCTTTTGAAAAAATGGTAATATGTTTCTTTTGAGTAATAAGACTATTCCAATACTCGTGGAGAAAGAAACGTAATAAATGCAAAGAAGAAGCATCGTTCACCCAGTAGCGAAGGGTTTGAACCAAGATTTCTAGATGGATGTGATAGGGTATTAGTACGTCCGACACATAATCTAAATGTGAAAATTTTTCCTCTGAAAAAGGAAATATGGAATGAATTGCACTGATGTAGACCCTTTTTTTTTTTTTTTTATAACATTTTAATAATTTTTTATATTTTATATTTTTCTTATCTTATCTTTTCTTTACTTTTTTTTTTTTTTTTTCCCTAGACTTAAGGCCAAGGAAGGGTCGCCGACAGACCCTCACTAGGTCTGGGTGAGGACTGCAATGGCCTAACCTAATGGCCCTCACCCAAGGCCAGCGAAGGTGTCCCAATCGTCTTTGGCCCTAAATCAAAAGGAAAAAAAATAAAGAAAAAAGAAGAAAGAGAAAAAAAAATTATAAAAAAAAATTGAAGAAAAATAGAAAATTATTAAAATTGTCATTGTTCCAGTCATGTTCCGTAAGATGACCAACGTGCATCTCAACGATTTTCGATCAAAATTCACCAGATGGACTCAATAGCAAAATGTAAAAAGATTTAGGATTCAATTGGCACGATTAAAAAGTTTATGACAGAATTAGCGTAATTGCAATAGATTTAAAAAAAAATTGGTAATTTTCCTCCAAAGATGTGTCCAAACCTTTCAATGGTCTGTCCATGTCCTCCAATCAAATCAAGTATTATGCAGAATTAAAATATGATTATGGGCAAAAATAGTCCACATACCTACATGAAGAAAAAAAGAAAAAGTGAAGGATCTATAGTCAGCAATCTTGTGCTAGTCCTCACCTGCATCTTCTTTTGCACCTCTCCTCCAAATCTCGGCAAGCTGAGATTTTTAGGTGATTATGGGATGCAAGCGTTCACACTCCTTCAAGTAATAATGTCAACGAGGGGCATTGAATGGTTTCAAGATGTTGAAGTGATTGAAGGGCCTCAATATGAGCCGGTAAAGCCTTCAAATTTAAGCACTTTTTGATAGAAAGACACTCGAGAGTGCTGACCAGTATAAGTCACTATGGAAGAGATGCTAGTTTGAGAACATCAAGGATGTCCACGGACCAGAGACTCGAGTCCTTGCAAATCCAAGATGGACGTGTAGTAGCAGCGGTCGACGGAGGAACAGCAGCCGCAGATGGTGGGCTGTGGGCGTCGGCTTCACGGTCGAGCAAGTTGGAGACACCAATCGGGGGACTCAAAGAAGACCACCCTTTTTCTTCTTGTCTTTCACTTCTTGTCTTTGCCGATGGCTAGCATGCTAGGATTTTGTACCTCCTCTTCCTTTTGACAAGCTATTTGCATAAATAAATCAAGAGAAGCACTTTTATATAAGCCTCCAAGAAGATGAGGTGGAGCAGTGCTAGTAACCTCCGCAATCAAAGGAATGCGTGTAGTCATAAGGATTTTGCTTCCTCTAGCACCTCACACTAATAACGTTTTGAAGCTCAACAATTTTCCTTGTTCTGCATTCCACAAATCATCTAAAACTAGGACATATCTCTTGTATCAATTTCTACCCTAAGTTTTTCTTTGGTCAGGGCACTTAGTTCCCTATGCAACCATTCCATCACAACCTCGTTTGGTTCCTCCTTTGCACAAGCTATTATTTTTGTTTTTTTTTTTCCATGTCAAAGTCATTTGAGACACAAACCCACATTTTAAACTTAAAATGTTTACTGACCATTTTATCGTTATATACAAATTGAGCAAGAGCGGTTTTATAAAGCCCACCAATACCAACTATTGGAAGGATGGAGATGTGCTATTTCATGTTTGAATCTGGTAATCATGACCGTCTTTTAACATCATATCTCCCTCATTTATGAACGAATGCGTTTCTTCTCTCTTCCTCCACTCTCTATCTACTTGCGAACTCACAAGGCACTCATCCAAGGGGAATCTCCGATCAGCCATAATGACTTCTATTCTCTCCTTACTGCTCTTACTTTGTAGCTCATCTTTAGTTTAAAAGCAAGCTGATTGGAACTTGAGAAAAAGGTCCTTAGCTCCTTGATCATTTCATTGCGGCTCCTCAATTCTCATCATGTAGCTTCTATATTGAATTCTTCTAGCACATCATGCGCATCATATAAGGCATCTTTGAGATTCTCAAGCCAAACTTGGATTTGGCGACTATGGGAGTATTGTTATTCTACATCATCTAGTATAGCCCAAAGTTTGGAGACAGTACCTTTAAGCAACTCGAGTTCATGCTTGACGCCCCGTAACTTTCCAACCATTTCTAATGCCTAAGAAATCAGATGAGCAACGATCTTTCCGGCAATGCTGGTGATGATAGCTTCCGCCATTTTTGTTCTCCCTCTCTCAAGATCAGAAGATATTAGCTAAGTAGCACCAACACGGACACGCGATACGCGACATGATACGACATGTCGACACATCATTTCTCAGAAAAAGAAAATTCCAACATGATAAATTATTATATTTAAATTAATTTATTCAAATTCATAAATAAATAAATAAATAATAAAAAAGAGCCTATAATGAATCTATACTAATAACATTAATAAATTTATTCATAAAAAATTAGAAAGACATTTTTTGATTTTAACAAAAGTTATCAATGAAATAAATAACTAACGAGAGATTAAAGTCAAAATAAATTTATATTTTTCTACGGTGATCAAAATTTATCATTATTTAACATCTAGTGTTTTTATTTTTCGAAATAACTTTTTAACCCACCTATTTATTTAATTTTTAGCCTTACCATTTAATGATAAAGTTATTTAACATTTCAATATTTTTTTTTTTTTTTGGGTAAATGGGTCCCACCCATTTATTTCCCCCTTGCTTTCTTCCCCACCCCACCCACCGCCTGTGCCTGTCAGTGTCACTTCCCAAAGCTTTCGTTTCTTCCCCAAAAGCCGTTGACACATCGTCTCCTCTCCTCTCCTTGCTCTTCTTCCTAAAATTGAAACAATCCAAAAACCCTAGCAATCGCCTTCGCCTCTCCCTTTTCGGGCGCCTCATCATAAACGCTCGCTGCTGCCTCACCTCCGTTCCCCCCTTTGCCGTCGTAGCCTCGCGTCCAGCCCTCCATCGCGGTGTTGCGGTTCTCCATCTCGGCGTTGCAGTCCTCACCTCCGTTCCCCCCTTTGTTGTCGTAGCCTCGCATCCAACCCTCCATCGCCGCGTTGCGGTTCTCCATCTCGGCGTTGCAGTCAACTGTCGCAGCCTGCTCGATGGTCTTGGTCTTTGCTCTTCCTCTACCCTCCCTCACTGTCGCTCGCGGCGTCGCCTTCGCTCCATCACCTTCTTCCCTTCACACCTGCAGACCCGCCCACAAACCTCCGGACAAGCGCGTCGAAGTGTGTAGGAAAGAGTTGACCACATGTCGGAAACTCCGACACGTGTTAACCGCGTGTCGGAGCGTGTTCGACCGTGTCCGACACGACACGAAGGCCCTCTGAACATATTCGTGCTTCATAAGATATTAGTCCAGTCCTCCCAAGGCCCCAAGCACAACGACGCAATTATCAATGGCGCACTCTACCACTGAGCTAATAGCTCGTCGTGCGGGCCTCCCGCCGCGGCTAGTTATGTCAAAACCGAGAGAAACCGCATCCCCCTCTTTCCCTTTTTCGCCCTCGTGTCGCCACGTGGGAAGTGCATGGGAATCAACCGTTTATGATTCTTTAATAGAAATAAATTAGAATAAGGTACTACACTCTTGATCATGAAATATCAATTGCTTGTTGAACCCTATGAATTGCGTGAAATTAGGATACTCTAAATTCAGGAAAGATAGAGAAGCGAAACAATCAACCTATTGATATTGGAAGACAGTCCTCCCAAGGCTAAAGAATTGTCAAAACATTTATAAGAAGTGAATGCCGATGCTCACCTAAGACTGGCAAATCAAAATACTGAGAAATCTTGTAACTTCTATGATTGACTTGCATTGTTGAAGATAAGAAATGATTGTATTAGCCATCATACAATAGGTTTATGACTTTTTGGATAATTTTCCTATATAAATATTTGATGACCGAGTTTTCCATTAGGGGTGCAAAACGAGTCAACATGCTGGGCTTAACCTCAATTAGACTCATAAACTCAAAGCTAGAAGCTCCACTCGAGTTCTATCAATTACTTTTTTTTTCTCGCTCGAACTCAACTCGATATAAAACGTGGCATGCTCGGATTATGTGGATAAAACTCAACTTACTCTACTATTTCCAGCTCAATCGAATTCGACTTGATTTGACATACTCACACGTCCCCCTTTTTGTTTATTTTTAAGATTATATTAGAGGCTGAAATGTGTAATTATGTGGTAGAAAATAATATCACATGTATATTATTTATTATATGTCACAAAAAAAAATCCTATAATTTATAAATACTCGGTTAAGCAAGCGAGCCAATCGAGTCAAGCATCTTCATATTCGAACTCGACTAGACAAGCCACTCGGTCTTAGTGGTCATGTTAGGTAGCTTGCTTCCAAATCAACCCGACCATGAAAAATTTAGAATCAATACTGGTGTTAGTCATGCTTGTAAGCTACTCTCTCATGTGAAACGTTAATATATCTAATGCGGTGCCTAGTTGGCACTATGTCAGCCACGTCACCACCACATACGCAAATGAAAATGGGGCAAACGTTTCTAGGTTATCCAACTCATCAATCTGGCAGAGCAACTTAGCCAGAGAGCTAACGGTTCATGGACAATTTTGAAAATCAAGAACAATAGAGGTAAGGAACTTCAAGCAAAATGACGGGCCAGTCCACTGGTGGCATCATTGCTCATCCCTTTCGTTTGCATTCGAAAGATGCTCGTTACTTAGTGTTTGTTGGTACTGACCGGAGTTAATGGAATTTGACACATTGCGGTTGCATATTGCAATGTTGAGTTGCCTCTTTATCCTCATATCCTAATCATTTGGGCTTTGCTCCACCACTTGAGCATAGTGCTCCACTTTCATTGGGCTGCTCTTGTTTGTCTCAGTGAAAGAGGAAAGAGGATGTTCTCTTTGTCTAAGGGCTTTATACCATTCGATTTCTCTACTTTGAGAGAGGAATCTTGTATAATGTTTTTCGGAAAATTATAATCAAAGGGTGATAATTTGCGCTATTCTAGGTAGGTAATCAAGTTCCAATTTCCGATAAATATTTTAAAGTTTTAGAATATTATTGAGATATTGCAGTGGAAGTCAATATCTTCGGCTAAGCAAATTGTAAAGGGAGAGTTCAATCCGAACCTATCAACATATCTAATTAGATCAACATTCTCTTAAAAGTTTCAATGAGTTATGGGTTAATTATAGTACACTAATTGCTTCATGTTACATCACATGATGTGGTACTTCATCCACTTAACACCCTCACATGTGCACTTTAACAAATCTTCCTCCCACGTGTGAGCCTTTTGTGTCACCCTGCTCCTTCTTAGTCTAGGAATTCCTTCCGTACTAATATTATTTCAACTCAAATCTCCACCTTGGCCAAGCCAAGTCTCCACCTTGGCCCAGCCAAGTTTGGTAGATGTTGGAGAGAGGAACAATATTTTCCCTTTAGACTCCACCTCAATGCCTTGGCCTAGCCAAGTTTGGCAGGAAGTCAAGGGATACCATCTGCCATCTTGATTAGAGAATCACATATGAGATATTCACCAAACATCTATTCATGTTAGTGGCAGCAATCTACTATTAGCTCTAGTACCACTTGTTGCGTCAACGTAGTAGAAACCCAATAAATTCATCAAGAATATTGTCAAGGGAGTGCATAAGTTTGAGCCCTTCAACATTTCCTATTGGGCTCACATTGTCTCAAAAGTTTAAACTATGAACTAATATGTCGATTAATATATTTAATTGTTCCAAATTATATCAGTTGTGGGACTTTTGCTGCCTAATGCCTTCAGAAGTGCACCTTAAAAAATGAAAGCTGAAGTTCAATCTATTACAATTTCAGTACACATAAGTTCCTCAATTCAATTTCACATATGCTTGGATCGGTAAATCCGACACATTGTTCATTAACAGCTAAACATCCTTAACTATGTTGTTAAGATGATGACGACGAAGAATGAATAAATGAGCACAGATTGGTGCAGACTCTTGATCATTCAAGCAACTCTTTGGGAGATGATATATTCTTTTGCTAATTGAAATGAGCTAAAATATTATCGAAGTTTTCAGTTAACATTTTCCATATATATGTCGAATAATTCAACATGCATATAATCTTGCAAAATCATTATGACAAACTACATGAATTACTTTTCTTTCATATCAATTGAAGCCTAAGTGAATAAAGGGTTTCATGAATCAGCCACGATCCGTGCGGTTGTCATTAGGAAATGGGCGTCTCAAGGGTTGTGAATGGCGAAGATGAAGTTGGATTTAAAAGAAGTAAAGTTTAGTTATGCTAAAAAATGGTAGATAGATTATGTCACGAAGGTATCTTCTTAGGCATTATCAAGATACAAGACTGAACAAATGCTACTAGATAAAATTTGTTAAGTGATGGATCAAATCAATCACAGTCTAAATTAAACTCGGATTTATGTCCTTTCTTTGTCAAATATATCTATCTCAGATCCTCGACACCACAAATATTTTTGGGAGAGAGAGAGAGAGAGAGAGAGAGAGAGTTCCCCTTTTATAGTGCAAAGTTGAAAGATGGATTTTAGATATTAGCCCCACAAAACACAGTTCCAAATTCTAGGATAGAGACTATGACAGAGCATCCCATTTCACATCATCTCCTAACAAAATGCAGTAGGAAGCAGTCCTATCCACTATCCTTGCCCCTTTGATTTTGTTGTGGAGCGTCTCCAAAGTGGAACTAATAACATCGCCCATCTATATCCCCTTCGTATCGAAATTATTTGTAAGTATTTATAGAGTACGATATTCTGTCAGATTAAACTAATTATCATATGCTAAATTTAAGATTACTTCTATCTCTTTTGAAATGATAATATTTCGAATGTGAGAAAATTATCCAAAATGTCATAAATATATTATAAGACAAACGAGTCAAACTTAAACCTTTCATTTGTGTCAATTTAGTAATAAACCTTTTGAAAATTTGCTAATTTAATCATAAACCTTTTAAATATTTGTCAATTTAGTCCTTCAGACTAATTTTAACCAAAAATTACTGATGTGTATGCCAGCTAGCCATTGACCATTCTACATGGTATGACCGGTGCTAAAGTTAATAATTTTTACATTTTATAGATTTTTTTTTCCTTTTTAGCCCTTGTCTTTCCCTTTGGCCAAAAATGAAAACAAAAAAGAAAAAATCATTTACATCAATAATTTTCAGTCAAAATTAGCAAGTCATGGAAATGTTTAGGACTAAATTGGTATAATTAAAATATTTAGAATTGAATTAGTTACCGTATATAATAAGTTTAGAACTTTTTGAATAATTATCCCCTTCAAATATGGTCATTTATTTGTATAGAAATAAATGTACTTCTTGAATACATGCCAATCTTCTTTCTAGATTGATTCCGATCATACTTTAGATGACCTTTCTCTTACTTTTGCTCTCCATCATATAAACATATAATAGCACACTGGCTCTACCTCTCGCCCGAAGGACAAAACTACTCCACATGGTTTTACCAAAAAATATGAATAGACTACTAAAAATCAAGTCAAATTGTGATAATACACCACGAGACTACGGGTAAGTGATGTCTCTGTCCATTTGCTTGGCTTTTCTTTCTTCGCTTTATATTTGATTGATTGCTTCTCGTCAGTAGCAGAAACCCTAGAAAGAATTTCATGTCACAATCCTTTTTCAAATCTTAAACATGTCCAATTCCGGAAAATATGCTCAAATTCATCATAGTAGATTTCAACCGTCGGGAATAAATTCTAGAAGAAGTGTATGTATTACATAATAAGAAAATGTCAAGAATCCCTGTGCCTTTGTTCAAGTTTTTTTTTTTGGTGAAAAGGTAAGTATATGCCTTTGTTCAAGTTGGATTCGATAAACACATAACAAGGACCGTGTAATAATGTCGCTAGAGTCGAAGCCCTGTTTTTTTTTTTTTTTTTTTAATAATTATGCAAATCTCTCTTTTGTGATTTTATCAACCCCGAAAAAGAAAACTATAATAAAAAGAAAAAAAAAATCATAGTGGATAGAATTATGTGCCGAACAACAGCTGGAAGTTGTTGATAGGGGAGAGGAACAGAAAGGGTCAAATCATTGCCCACCAGAGGCCAACTCCGATAGCTTTTTCTAAATTTTTCATATGTTAGAATACTTTAGTTTCTCTATTCTCCTTCAAATAAAATAATGGAGGGGCCGAAGTTAAGCTCGAGAATATCCATTTCCATGAACAAAGTGCAACTCAGTGGAATCAACCTTTTTAGGGCCACCTATCCCCTCTCAGATTAAACAAATAACAATTATGGTAAATGAGTCTTTGCATTCCGAAAGCTCATTGTGTCTCTCCCACTTTCCATTTGAATATGATTGTGTTAATGGAATTCCCAATCACAGTAGTTTGTCACTTCATGGGGCTGGATCTTCATTATCTATTATAATACGGGGAATGTGAACTTATAAAATTTGCTAAACTCCAGCATTGAATTGACTATCGTGTGCATATCATCCTTAAATTGTAGATTTGTGACATGCTTAGTCGACTTCTTGAGGCAAGCACCTCGATTGTACTTATTCATATGATTGTAGTTTATGTTGTTAGGTTGTACATGTGAGATCATGGAGGTGCTGAACTCTTGGCTCCTAATTATCCCAAGTTAAAAAAAAAAGAAATTAATGATTCATCAAGCTAAGTTGCTTAGTGGGTTTAACTTAAGTGCGACCAGCTAGTAGGTACCTGTATTTTTTTTTTTTAATGAATTTGATAGAAAAGTCAGGTTTTATATGACAAAATCGAGTATCTCCCACTTTACGATAGTCAATTATTTGCACAAACCCATGCTTGATTCAGAAACTATACATGTATACATGCTTCAAGAAAAACCAGTCATTTACTTGTTTTGCATGCTAGACTTACAAAATTTGGCGGGAAAATTAAGTCTTTGGTTCACTTCAACAGAACCATGTAAACCTCTAATGTGCTTATGGATTCATTTCTGTCATTATTAGTAAACGTTGGTGTGACTTGACTCGATCATGTGATGACTTGTTATATATACTACAATTACTTGCAATACATTTGAATAACATCCTTTTCTATTTGAGTGTGGCTTCGACTATTCCTCAAGCCTGTCAATTCACTACACACCATTAACCAAAATATGTCTAAAGTTAACTAATTGGCATATATGTTCGAAGAATATTGCACGTCAATGACCACAAGGATTCTAACTTTTTCAACAGTTGATTTGTAATAAAGCACTCTCAAGTGCTCTTAGTGGACTATGTTTGAAAAATATTTATTTTTATTGCCTAGCTCTCTTTTCGTGCGCAAATATAAACCATCATATGCGAAAGAGAGTGCGTTGCCTCTACCTCTCCATTGTCGTTAATATTAATTTCTTTTCAATATGGGTGCAGTCCCTTTTAGGGTGTTTGATTAGTGTGGAAATTATGTTGACATGCAAACCTTGCTAATATATATATATATATATATATATATATATATATATATATATATATATATAATATAAAGTGCAATATTTTTCATGCCAAGACATTAGGTCTCTAAATACTCCTCCTCACGTCCAAGCTAGATAAAAAAAATAATTAAATAAAATTATTTTTGAACGATTATGGAGTAAGTCCTAAAACTTGTTGTGATAAGGTAATTGAGTTCTAAAATTTTCATTCCGTCCATTTAAGTTCTAACACTTGCAATTTCGACACACTTGAGTCCTTCCTATCAACTCTATTAGTTTTAAGTAGACGGAAAATGTTACATGGCGATTTTGTAGCTATGAATAAAAAAGTCACATAGATTTCCATCCGCTAAGCCAAAGGAGATGATAATAATGGAAGCACTAAAGTGTACAACTATGATAACTTTTTAAAACTTAACGATAAGAAGTGAAAGTTTTAGGATTTGAATGCATTATTGTGATAAATTTTAGGACTCTTTTGTAATTGTCCAGCTTTTTTTTCTTTTTTCTTTTTTTAAATGGAAGATATGACAAACGTAAATAAGAATCCATATGCAAGATGAGCACATGAAAGGTGCATAAAGAAATGGTATAAAACTCTAATGTCACGTCTAGTCCAATTTGTTAGATAACTATGAAACTTATTTGATACCTCAAGATCGGGAGCGTTTTAAAAAATTTAAGTTCTGTATCGTTTATGCATACGTATGCATGCACATACTAGTCTCTATGATTCCCTTTTATTATAATGTTTTCACATTGTGAAAGCAAAAACAGCAATAGCCGCCATAACCACTAGACCAATTTTGAATAGAAAATTCTCTACCAGCAATATTACTTTTTGAAATGAATTTTTAAACTTAATGGATTATATTTTTGTCCCTATTTCTGTGGTCTAAATTTTCAATTCTAACCGAATTATAGAAGTGTTCAATCCTATTATGGACCTTGGTGTCAATTTAAGTTCTATTGATCCTAATAGCATGAGCAATGGGATAGTTAATTAGGTTCCGACAACAAACAAATAATATATATATATATATATATATTATATAACCATGATTAAAAAAATTGAGTAAATATCTCTCATGAACTAGAAAGAAAGGGAGTATTACATGATTTGGTATTGATCGTTTAAGATTGTCATAGTTATATTGTATTATCACTCTGCTGTGGATGTAATGTAACTCTACTTTTTAACTACACCCCTCAACCTACGCCTTTTCTTCTCCAACCAAGTACTCGAAATTTCAATTTATTTGATCAAGTTCACAAGTTTTATTTGATCAAGTTCACGAGCTTGCATAAAATTTCTAATCAAGCCCCTCAAACACCAATTTTAGTCAATTTTGAGCTTAATTGTTTGTCGAACCATGCTGGAATACGACTTGGAAAAAAAAAATTTGCCTCCATGGACAAGTCGTCATGAAAAAACTTTACCTCTAGAATTGCATAAATTATCTTTTCGCCCATTTCATTCTCCATGATGGCTTGTCAATGGTGCAAAAGTTTTTAGATGTCATACTAGCATGGTCCAGTGGGTTATGTAGCTCGAATCAACTAGAATTGATGCATGACAGGATTGATCAGAAAACTTAAACAGGCACAAGGGCTTATTTAAACAAATAATCAAAACGAAGTTCAATGATTTGATTGGGAAAAGCATGTAGGCTCAAGAACGACAAGTAGAATATCATGGTGATATATCAAACATTATATAATTTATTTGTGTAAATAAGAGGGAGGGTCGTAGCTATCAGCTTCGGCAACCCTTTTGAGGTGTTAATATAGGTGTTAAGCACCCGTCATAAAGTTAGCGGAAAGCAAAAAAGCCGAGTTAATTTGAAGAGACAGCTAATCATGGGTTAATGCAGACAATTAGTTGTTAACTATCTAAGATTGTCTTTGTCAAGTGAAGTTGTGAAAAAAAGGCACAAAAAAGGCTGAGGATTTCAAAAGTAGGGTGTGATGTGATTATTCTAACTTTATTTGGATGGCCTCACACCCATCCCCTGTGTCACTGTCGAATTTTTATGTTCATAAGATTTTATTTTATTTGGGGTATTGGTCGGACCAAAATCGAGACTCCGACCGGAGCACAGTGAACCAACCATGAACATATTACCCATGTTCTTTATTTATATATATTTTTGTAAATTACGAAAGCATCTAAATATTTTATGGTCCCTGGAAACATACAATTATTTCAAAATTTATGAAGTACTATTTTTGAAATTTGGAAGTATCATCCATCGGTGAAAAGGGTGAATTTTTTTTTTTTTTTATCGAAAGCGCAGCAAATATTTATTTGATTGGCTTTTATAAAATAGTATTTTGATATTTACCTACCTAAAAGACGAGATGTTTATTGTCGAGCTTTAAATTAGCAACGTTCTTGAATTGATACCAGATTTCAGATTGATAGTTACTTCGTCAACCCAATATGAAAGAAGAAAAGGGAGAAAAAAGAAGAAGAAAATAATAGAAAATAATAATTCTCCTCCTCTCTTATAATTTGGTGGCACGGAAAAAATGAATTTCTTTCCATTTCCTACTAAAGTAAGGAGGAAATAATAAAAAGATGAACCAAGTGAAGACATTTCCCTACTATTTCTACTGATATCTCTTATTCTCTCTCCCTCCCTCCCTCCCTCTCCCAAAAGACGTACT
Source organism: Eucalyptus cloeziana (assembly GCA_014182715.1). Taxonomy (NCBI): domain Eukaryota; kingdom Viridiplantae; phylum Streptophyta; class Magnoliopsida; order Myrtales; family Myrtaceae; genus Eucalyptus; species Eucalyptus cloeziana. The sequence goes on from CM024637.1 coordinate 11,311,291, forward strand.
CAAAACGAAGTAAATTTTAGGAAATTACAAAATAAGATGTACAGGCAATGGCAAAAACATCCATTCATGAGATGTGATCTCACGTGGACTTGGCGGAAGGCATACGCAATGAGATCGAACCACGCTTTCCAACGAGATCGATTAATATGTTGTGACTGACCAATCATTTTGGTTGCGTGATTATATGATTGTCATCTTACGTGACATGAAAACATTTTTTTATGACACATTGTGATATGTTTTTCATGATATATTTTTCATCCTGTGTCATAAAATTCTTTTGAAATCGCCCTTTTTTTTGTTCACTCGATACAATTCCTACCCCTTTCGCGTGAAATAATCACATGAAATACCGTCTCATGTCTTCTAGACAAAGTTGTGAAAAAAGCAGGTTTAGAGTCAAGAGTGTGATCCTTACTTCGTTTATTCCCATGGGACCATAATTGAATGTGGAAATATTCCCTATCCACATTCATCGGCTGAGAGCTTTTTCATTTATTTTCTTATTAATGACGTTAATGAAATTCGAAAAAATAAAAAATAAAGAGGCACACAGGACAAAGATTGGGGTTCGATGAGTTTAAATTCTTCGGCCACAACTTATAGTTAAATGAAATTTTCTTCTTTGGAGATCTAATTTATTTGTCATGAGGTGCTCGACAATTTGTATCCAACCAAGAAGAAGGTATATCATAATTGCATATGGTGCGCACTATAGTGGCGAAGAGGTATCCAAATTGAAATTAAGTTGTTAGTGGTTGGACTTGTGGTTGTTGTGCTAACTTTTTTTCTTTTTTTTTTTAAATAAATTTGAACAATTGGAGTAATTTATATGAAAGAAAAATTGTGTCTCTTGCTATACCATAGCAATCTCCATTCATGAATGATGACTCATGCTCGATGTATAAGTAGAGATTCACCTTAAAAGAGTCATCACTTAAGTGTTTCTTTTTTTGGATTTGATCCACGTTAATCGGGTGAAGCTGTCCTGCTTGATAGTAGAGCATTACACCAATCGGAAAATAGCAACACATAAGTACCACGTAGCATGAAATCTTTCGGTCCGTTTGGAACTAGTATTATGGAAAGACATACCGTATATTGCCAGTGTAAAGGAAAATTTTACAAAAGTATCATAACCCTCATTGATTTGAAGATTAAAACTATCTTCTCTCTTAAACCAATAGTTTATAAAGTCGTTTTTGTTAGAAAAAAAATAAAATTACACCTCCAAAGTTTGCTATAATTACTCAAGTACCATATGATATTTTTTGTCGGAATCCAAATAAAAATGAATGTTATACGGTGCGATCCACCTAAAATTAATGTTGTAGCCTACGCAATCCAAGTTGCAAAAAGATGATGGCATTCACAAATGTGAAAATTTCCTATTGCTTAATCCCCTCACCATTATGGAGTTGATGATTTAGCATACTTAGATGTTCTTATGATGCTAGCCTTGTCCCCTAAAAGAACTCTACTAGCCATTAGAATAAATCACTCCCTAATAACATTATTTTCATTATTTTCATTTTAAAGATTCATATTTTTTCCCCATCTCTAATCGGAGAAAACTTCTCCAACCAAACTTTTTAATCGGTAAATTAATAATAGAAATCATTCAAATTCAAATCCAATTTATTTCACATAAGAGAGATGCCCATATTTGTACCCCTAACAAAAGATCCTAATCCAATATCGGATGTATGGAAATATAATCCATAATCAAATATCAAACATTTTGATGCGACATAAAAAAAAAAAAAAAATAGTAGCGTTAGGAACATTATTATTTGCGCGGGATGCAGGCCCTCCAAAATTATTGGTCCTAGGAGATTTTATTTTAGAGCAGTATCAATGCACAAGCAGTAGATGGTCGCAGACTCGGACATAGAGATGGATTAATATTGTACGCATAACCCATGCACCCTTTTTTGTACACATCTCATATCTCTTACCAGTCGAGACCAGCGGTTAATTACTTGCTAAAAATAAAACTACCCATATCGGTGGCATAAGACATCGGATGTGTAGAAAAAGAGGAATTTGCTTTGTCCAACACTTGTTCTCTTTGTATTTGACCTAATTTTTCCAATGACAAATGACCAGGGAGAGAGAGCTTACCAGCCGCCCACGCACACATTTTGGTGCGGACAAAGTCCTAACTTTTGTGCTCGACCTTGACTATAGTTAAGCTTTGTCGACTCCGCTCGATCGGACTACACTCCAACACAAATCCGCGACACGCAGAGAGAGAGAGAGATTACGTCGAGAGTTAACTTTTAACCACAATGATTTATATTATATGATAAAATTAAGTGGAAGTTCGAGATAGATAACGGCACGACCCAAAAAGCGTGCACTGGCATAGTTCATAAAGGTGTTGTCATTGTGTGTACCACGTACGGGGCTAGAGAGAGAATATGAGGAGAATTGTGCTTCCAATAGAGGAAAGGCAATTTAGATCCGTGTCCACACACCGTCCGTCTGATTCTGCTACGACAACCCGTGCATGACTCATCTTCTCTTAGGGTTTCGATTGGTAGAAGAGTCCTAATCGGAACTATGAGACTCGGTTCAACTCGAAGTCAACCATATTCGTAAGTTGTCGCTAATAGGAGGGCGATGGTGTTCCACTACTAATTTCTTAAGTCTAAAAAGGACGAGCGTTATAAGCTTTTTTAAGCTGAAAAAGCAATGGACATCCACGTTGGAGCCGGCTTAATTAAACTAAATTAGGAAATCATCATGTCTGGTTTAACTTAGATGACACCAAATTCCAGCCGGATCGGGGCTCGATTCGAGGGTTCTGTGCTCCTCATAGCTTATTCTGCTCATCATATTAAGATCAGATCTTAGAACCCTTGCAAATTTGAACGGAACTGGCGTAAATATATGCAAAAGATTAAGTAATAAGGAAGCGGCACGAAACGCTTGAGAATATACAACACCATAAAGAGAATAATCTCGATCTTACGTTGTTCTTGTTCATGCGGGTGTCCACGCATGCACGCATCTTTATTTATCTCTGTATGCTTTGGGCAGTGGAGAAGAATATGCTCCACGACCGTACCTTTTTACCTAGGGCTTGGGTTTATTCCGAGAATACCGTATTAGTGTCCTGGACACGAAAGAACTGACTTCCAAAAAGTTTGCGTGCGACCCTTTTAGGATTGGTGATTGGTGATGCGAAGGGGACGCAACATGCATCGATTCCATTCAATCCAAGCGAATCCCATCAGCATTTGGAGAATATACTTCCCAACATACTTCTCCCCTTCATGCTACAGACAAGACCTTTGTTGCTTTGTCCATCATCAAACACGCAAATGAATTCTAAACATTGGATATTCGATGACATTAGCATTTGCACAAGAATTATCAGTCTCTTGTTAAGATACTCAGTTCGGTACTTCCACGGAAAAGATTAAAAAAAAAAAAAAAGGGTTCGAGAAAAGTATCAACGGATCGAAAGGAAATACAATAATGCATATTAGAACCTTAAGATTATCGCCTCAAACAGCTGAACTTACTACATAATGCAATCAAAACAGTAACTTTTGCCTTTATACTCACATGGACTCGACCGATAACCATAACAATCTTGTTTTCATGTAGCATATGAGATTAAATTTGTTCAAGATCATGGTCCCTTGTAGTTAGCATAGGGACCTTGAAATGGAGCTTGAATATGAAGCTACTTTAGGGCAAGATACAAAGCGAAGGGCAAGAACAAGCACTTTGTAGGCCGACTGAAAAGGTGAATTTCAATTAAATCTATGCACGATCTTTTTGATCCCACAGGTGGAAAAGCTAAAGCCCTTCAAAAGGTTATTAGTTAGGATTCGGTCGCTTTCATCTCTCAGCTTTCCACCTAGATTCTGCCCAGTTGATGTTTGAATTAGCTCTCTTTTTTTTTACAATTTTTTTCCTCTCTGCAAGAAGAACAACTAGAGTTGGGTTGTTGCCAAATAATCAATGCACTAATTGTGCCCTTCAATAATGGCATGCACCTAAAGGAATGCAGTTCATGACGAGATATACCGTGTATGCTCAAGTTGCAGCTTTTCATCTTACAATTCAATTGCGAGTTTCTTCACCATATATAAGCGTGACGTTCGCCTCCACATCATGAAGCACTTGCCACAATTAGTAAATACCGACGTTGTGCGTTGGAAGACAATCCTGATTTTAAATGGAGGATCAAATTGTAGCTTTGCAAGGCACAAAACTGTGGGAAGGCACATGTTTGTCTGAAAATGGCATCAATCAAGGAAGAGTGACAGAACCATTTGATGCGGATGATGCCATTTTTCTTTCCTTTTCCAACAAGTAGAGTTTGGGAAGCGATTGATAAACTAATTTAGTAAATGCCCACCAAGAAACACAAGTGCACATGACTCAGTTTTACTGGTTAAAACCCTTTTTTTCTTGGGCAATTGGGCAGTCCCTTTCTTTTGGCCAACAAGAGCAGGATCCAGTTGCGTTTTTACAAGGAATCATCAGGATCTAGCTGAGGAATCTTGGTGAAGACTTTTGGTAAAAGATTATTCCCAAGTATATTCTTGATCCTATCCAAAATTGCTCCTTTATCAGTGCAAATTCTGGTTTATTTACAAACTAAAAGTAGGACACACATGCTAAAGTTGAATAATGTCAAGCGGCAGACAATGTGAGACCCAAAACGAAGCTTGGATCACAGGAAAAAGAGGGGGAAATAGTCATTAGAAAAACGAGTCACGGTGGGATTCAACGTTCCTCGTTAGTGCACTCTTCTATTGGTCCACTTTGGGTTGTCATATTTTGCAGGTATTGATTGGACCTTAAAGTTCATATAATAGTCAGTTGTTGGCAACCGCATAAGACCGACAGTCTTATTAAAAAAAAAAATTCATACTTTCGTATAAATTTCACATTAAATTAGTCGATGAAAAGAACCACAACGGTCGGATTTTTCTTGATTTGTTCTCCTCAAAACTCTTAACTCTTTAATTATATTCTGTATGCTCGAAATCGATAAACTCAATCATAAAAACAGATTATTGTCTTCATCTCCACTGTGTAGAAAGCAAACTCAACGAAAGATTTGACCTCATAATATTATTATCCAAATGTTATATAAATTGCCCACGTTGTGTTAAGATGTGCTACACTAACGCAATATGATGAAATAGGCTAAATTGTGATTTGAACAGTCAAGTTATTTATTTAAGGGAAAATTGTTCAAAAAGTCCTAAACCTATTGTCGGTAGCCAATACGGTCCTAAACTTATTAATTGTGCTAATTTAGTCTTAAACCTTTTGACGATTTGCCAATTTCGTTTTAATTTTTTTAATTGTGTCAATTTAGTCATAAACCTTTTGACGATTTGTTAATTTAATTCTAAATATTTTGGCTATTTACCAACTTAGTAAACCTTTTGATGATTTATTAATGTAATCCTTCCGGCTAATTATCCAAATAATAGTTTTATAACTAAATTGGTATAATTGAAACGTTTATAGCCGAATTAGTCACTGTATAATAGATTTAGGACTTTTTACACAATTTTTCCAGTTTTGTAAACACTGTACTTTTTAAAGTTCAACCATTAAAAGTTATTTCCTCAAAACTCATCTACATCCCCTTCTTTTTCTCTCTCAGCTTCACATATATTGGTTTTTTTCTTGAGCTCGCGCTCTTTTTGCTAATGAATAGAAAAGTAAATTTTTCAGCCAATCGTAATCACGGATGTTCAACTATTGATCACTTGTCGATTAAGTCAATAAAAAGCTAGTTTTCCAATTCCTTGCATTTATAATCGTTGAATCAACACAATATTCAATCTTGATACTTGACGATGGATCGCTATGCCAGGGTACAATGGTCCTCCAATTTGTAATTTGACGAGAGGGGAGAGATCTGGCAAAAAAGGGAAAATCCTAAGAGAGAGGGGGGCAGTATCGTAGTTTCCGGGGTTCCGGCAGGTGTCAGTGATAAGGCAGATAAGTACAGTAGTATGTTCTGCTGACACTGTTTGGTATATTCTGTGTCTTTTTTGGTCATTATATCTCCCATTTTGGATGTGAAAGCACCCGTCTGTCTGTCTCTCTCTCTCTCTCCGCCCCCTAGAACCCAAGACTCAACCCAAGAAGCTTCTCTCTCTCTCTCTCTCTCTCTCTCTCTCTCTGTCTCGTGCAATGTTCTCCACGGACATTTATGGCATAAGGGATGTGATTCAGAGAGGACCTCAGCCTCTCTGAATTTTCCAGGAGGATTCTGGTTTCTTGAAAGAGAGCTTTCTGGGCCAAGAAAATATTCAAGAAAGAAGAAATTCTCTTCGGTTCGGTTCAGGTTCTGGGTGGCGCTTTCCCTGAGACCGAAGCTCATGAAGCTTTCATGCAAGTTCCACGTGTCCGTCCCTTAACGTCAACCATGATTCGTGGGCGGGTATGCAATGACGGAACTATGGTACTCTTTCTCCTTGCTTCGCCTGCGATAGTGTTTCTTTCATTTCTAGTGTTATCAATGTTGAATTAATGTTGGTCGTGGTGAATTGGTCGTTTTCTTTCGTGGTATTTATGTTTTCCTTGTTCAGTTTCCTCTTCTCTATGAGGTTGTGTTTGCCGTTTACCGTTTGCCGTTTGCTATTGAAATTGTGAGAGAGTTTTGGCTAGTTGAAGTTTTTACCGCAGTTGGAGGAGAGGTTTTTATTCATGCTTGTGCACGCTTATTTGCTCTGAAAATGTTGAAAAGATGAGGCAATTGAGGTTTACGCTTTCCGGGCACTGGATTTCTTGATTTGTATCACTGTTGATAAGGACGGGATCATTTGATTGTGGACTTGGTTGATGCCCCGAGAAGGAAAACGTTATTCCTGTATCCTATATTTGGTTATTGCTTCGTGTATGTTCAGCAGGGTTCTATGCTTTAAATTCGAGGAATCCGAAATTGTGTTGAACTCTTTTTGGCTTGATGTCATAACGAGCTGTAGTACTTCAACCTCTGTTTTGTTCTGTGGTACTAAAGGCTCACCCTTGAGCTTATTCCCCTGTCAATGTCATTTCGGGTGAAAATTTAGAGTCGTTTGCTCTATGAATTGAGTACTTTTATACCTCTTGCTGAGTTGTGTCATTAGTGTGGCTATCTGATGCTTTTTTCTAAGTTGATAAATGTAATGTTTAGTATCTTGAATTTGATCCAAAACTTTTTTTTAAGCAATTGAGAATCCTTGACATACTTTGTATATTCAGTTGCTTTCCTTCCTGGAAGGTATACCTATTAGATGGATATAATCGATACTAAACTAGGATGACCAAATCAGCAATCAGGTGCTGATAATTATATCTTGGTTGAGTTGGTTCTTAACTAGATATGTACAACATCATACTTGCTTTGCCATCACCCATCATGCTCATGGATCCACTTTTCTGCTTCAGTTTTAGTTTAAATTCAAGGTCCCTCATGTAAATTTTTCTGTAATTGGTGAAATTGATTCTCTAGTAGACAGTAGTTGACCATTGGGAAGTAGAGAATAACGATGGAACAAGTTGATGTGTATTCTTTCTTTGCTTTTATCAGTTTATAATTCTTGTGCTCTATCAGAATATCTGAATTGGTATTTACTTGGGTTTTTGGTGTACAGGGTTCATGGAGAGCTAAGGCCTGACTGTTGATTTCTTCGTGGAGGCTTGGAATCACGGCAATATAAATTTAGACTGGCAACAGCTTTCTTAGACTCTAGTTATAGTAGGGCAAATCTCCTTTGGCAACATATTCAGGTTTCTAACTGAAACCATTCAGGCTTTGGTGGACACTACAAACTTTCATCTGCTCAGTGAAACTTCAGCATCGCGGAAAAGCTTGAGCCTTATTTTGATGAATTATCTGACAAAGTGTTGCACATGCTCACTTTTTCCGTGACTCCATCCTTGCAAACTTTGGGAGCTTCACTCAGACCTGTGCAAGAAGTCATCGCTTGTCAGACTTCTGTGACTGGAAAACTATCTCAAAAGTTTCTGATGCTGGAAACTTCGGCTTAAAGTCCATTTTTTTGGGCAAATCTCCTTTGGCATTTCGGAGTCCTTAGTTGGCTCCATCTATCCCTGTAAACTGGGGGCAAATCTCCTTTGGCATCGGTTCTCCAGATTTAACATTTGCAGTCTCTTAAGAGATTACGACTTGTTATCTGCACCGAAAAAGTATATCTACATATATTAAAGTGTATACCAATAGATCAATCAATAAATAGTGTTGTCAAGTGAAGCATCAAGAACTCACTTGTATCTGAAGATTGAGCACAAGTTGTTCTAAAATTTCTCAAGCTAGTGCAAGTTTGGAGGTATTTCTCAGTCTCCGTCCTTCATTATCACTGATGGCATGCATTCTTTTGTCTATGATAATATTTGCTATAGTTAGGACTCTAATAAAAAATCGTTCCCTGGCTATAAAGTTTGCTGTAGCCAGCACGTCATTTTTATCAATATCTTGGCTCTTCTAAAGAAAAAATGAGCTGAGGAACTTTAAGCACACAATCTCAATCATATTTAGACCACTGTGTTGAAGCATCTGGCTTCTTTGAATAATGTTCTTGAGCTTTGTAATATCGTTTTGCCATTGTTAACTTAAGATGGAATTTCATGTTTAATGTCAGTGATGATGACAAGTTATACGCTTCTGTAGGTTTTTGAGAAATGGATTCTCCCTTCAGCGAGTCTGATTGGGATAGTTTCAGTGAGAGCAGTGAGGATATGGATATACTGTTCGGAGGTCAGGCTGTGAACCTCTTGTCTAACCTGGAGGAGAGCATCGGCAAGATCGATGACTTCCTTTCTTTTGAAAGAGGATTTTTTCATGGTGACATAGTGTGCTCTGTACAAGACCCATCTGGCCAATTGGGCAAGGTCATAAACGTAGATATGTTCGTTGACTTGGAGAACGCTCATGGGAAAGTCATCAGAGACATAAACTCCAAGAAACTAATTAAAATTTGCTCAATTTCAGTGGGTGATCATGTTGTTTTTGGGCACTGGCTTGGAAGAGTAGTTAAAGTAATTGATTCTGTCACCATACTGTTTGATGACGGGGCAAAGTGTGATTTCACTGGAGTTGATCAAGAAAAACTCATTCCTATTTCTCCAAACATTTTTGATGACTCGCAATATCTACACTATCCTGGACAGAGGGTGAAGGTTATGGCTCCAACTGCTTCTCGATCTGCAAGATGGCTATGTGGAAGTTGGAAGGTGAACCAAGAAGAAGGAACAGTGTGCGCTGTAAAAGCTGGTTTTGTGCATGTGGATTGGCTCGGGTCTGTTCTCATGGATGGTGATCTACATTTGCCTCAACCCTCAAAATTGCAAGAGGCAAAAGACCTTACCCTTTTAAGCTCTTTTCCACATGCATACTGGCAGCTTGGCGATTGGTGTATGCTTCCAGGCACAGACTATAAGAATCATCACAACAGTTCTGGAAAATTGGACAAAGGCTTTCAGAGACGGGGCATTAATTTAAGTTCTGTACCAGTGTTTATTATTGCAAGGATGAAAACAAAGGTCGATGTTGTTTGGCAGGACGGCAGTTGTTCGGTCGGAGTAGATTCACAGTCTTTGCTTCCCATAAATATTATCGACTCTCATGAGTTTTGGCCTGAACAGTTTGTCCTAGAAAAAAGCAGTTGTGATGATCCACATGCTCCAATTAGTGGGAAATGGGGTGTTGTCCGAAGCATGGATGCTAAGGAAAAGACCGTAAGGATAATATGGAAAAACGCTTCAATGGAGACACCTGATCATATTGGTGGAGAACATCTTGAGGAAACCATGAGTGCTTATGAGCTACTCGAGCACCCAGATTATTCCTACTGCCTTGGTGATGTTGTCTTTAGAGTGGCTCAAAATCAGACTGTTGTCAAAGCTACGGAGGATCTTGTGGAGAGAGAAGCTACAAAGGCTGAGGAGGCCGACCTCGAAATCGAAAAGTTTGGGAGAGATCACAGGGGTGACCCGAATAATTTTTACTTGTCCTGTATTGGCAACGTTGAAGGCTTCAAAGATGGTGCTGTCAAGGTGAAATGGGCAAATGGTCTTACAACAAAGGTACAAAGTCTGGTCATCTGATGGTTTGCTATTTTGAGTATGAACTGATTTGGAACATTACTAAGTAGTCCACAACCTGTGTTATAATGAGAGATTATGTGTTTAGTGGTATACATGATACAATGGGGTTTCTGGTCCTAAAAGAACATAAAGCAATGCTGGTATTTCATCGTTTCTAGTTGGCCGAGTGTTTGCTTCTTTAATTCTCATCTTCAAGAAGAGATGAAGTTTTATGTTGGGTTCTCATCCTTACCCTCTTATTACCTTTATTTACCCATCTTTGTCATACATTCTTGTGCAAAGTAAATGGGATGGGGTCGTGAATATCCTCTGCTATTATTTCAGGTTGCACCCTATGAGATCATGCGATGTGATAAATATGAATGCGCAACTCCATCTCCATTGCCATTTGATGGAAACATTGAGCAGATTAATCAGCAGGTGGTTGAAAATGAGATACTACCAATCCAGAAAGGGAAGGTAAAGTCTCTCCCGCCCAAAAAAAAAAAAAAAGTGCGTGCATGTCTACAATCTCGATGTTAATTATTTCTCAGATGCATTATGAGAAGATAGATACAAATGTTAGGATTAATAATTTGTACAACATAGCCTAAAATCGCATGGTCTCTCCCTTCCAAAGTAGCCTGATGGTGGTGTGTTCATGAGGATGTTATCCGCATGTTAAAGTGAGACAGAATCACCACGTGCAATTAGGATTTCAAAATTAATTACACATATTAAAGTCCATTTCTCTCGATATGTATTATTAAACCCTCTTGGCCTTATGGATTTAGCCATCTGACAGAGCACTAGAGCAAGATGAAACTCAGAATCTTTGTAGATTGCTGACGCATTCAGAAATTGCTTCAGCTGCGACTCTCTGAGCACAAACTGTATATGTCTGTTGTGCAGGATTTGGTGTTCCCTTGTACAACTGATGAAGAATGTCAAAAGCCCTCTTCTGGAAGCACCTCCCTTTCACTTCCACAGAATGCCATGCGATTTTTAACCAGTGTTGCAGCGACCCTATTCGGATCCTTCAGCTCGGTGTCAGAGTCAGGCGCTGTGCAATTTTCTCTGATATCTGAAGACGAAAATGGATGTCAAACTTCTTTTGAAAATCCAGTAGTAGAGACTTGCTGTGATACCAGTTCTGAGATTCAATCTTCTGCGGAGAATGAGCTGCCAGCGTCCGAATGGACAAGTTTGAAAGTTGAAGTAAAAGATGATCAAGAAGAGGGGGGCCTTTTAAGTTTGTCCGAGGGCAAGGATGTGGAACAATTCAAGCAGTTTGACATGGTCACAGATTGCTCCGATCACCACTTTCTCAATGGTGCTGACAAGGGAGTGGCTTCATCTCAGGTTAGAAAGAATGACAAAAAAAGAAACAAACCAATTAATTATTGTGTAGCAAGAAGACAGGATGACTGATGATTATTTTTTCCCTTTTACGTAGGTCAAAAAAGCTTGGTTGAAGAAGGTTCAGCAAGAGTGGAGCATCTTGGAGAAAAATCTTCCTGGTTAGCTTAAACTGCCTGAAATCTGTTGTGCTTCTCCTTAATATGATTTTTCTCTATTCGCTAGTCTTCGAAATGTGACTGCTCGGTTCGGCACCTAATCTTCTATTTGACTAGCATACTAATGGATTGTTCGAGTAGAATCGGACTGTCCCAATCAACCTAGTAACATAATCTCACTGACAAAATATCAAAGCTGCTAATGAAAAGGAAAATGTGCTATTTGCTGTGCTAACATGCCAGTCCTGTATCTCATGAGCCCTTGTTGTACCTCGACAGAGACAATCTACGTCCGTGCCTATGAAGAAAGGATTGATCTCCTACGAGCAGCTATTGTTGGTCCTCCAGGAACTCCCTATCATGACGGCCTTTTCTTCTTCGACATTTTCCTCCCCCCAGAATATCCGAACGAGCCACCGGTAATGATGAATCATGGTTTTTCATTGCGAACCACTTTTGTTATGCTTAAATATGTGAGTGCCAATTTCGATCAACAAATTGTCTTCCCGCAAATTAAAATTAACACATTTATGTGTTGCAGATGGTACACTACCACTCGGGAGGGCTTCGTGTGAACCCTAACCTCTATGAATCTGGAAAAGTCTGTCTCAGCCTTTTGAATACTTGGACGGGCTCGGGCTCTGAAGTTTGGAACCCTGGAAATTCCACCGTTCTTCAGGTTCTTGTGTCCCTCCAGGCCCTTGTGCTTAATGACAAGCCCTACTTCAACGAAGCCGGGTATGACAAGCAACTTGGAAAAATGGAGGGGGAGCGAAACTCCGTTAGTTACAATGAAAATGCATTCCTCATGACGTGCAAGTCCATGCTGTATCTTCTTCGCAAGCCGCCCAAGGTAAAGTAATTTCAGAGTGTCCGATCCAATTCACCATGATCCCCTCTCATGAACATTGGCTGTTAGAATGGCTAACAATGGTTATGGATGTCAAAATGTTGCCAATATCAAATAGGATATTGTCAAATTCTTCATACCGAGGCTGATTGAATTACGGTATCATGCAGCATTTCGAGGCACTTGTGGAAGAGCACTTCAGCAACCGCAGTGACGATATTCTCTATGCTTGCAAGGAATATATGAAAGGCGCACCAGTAGGATTTGCTTTCGGAGGTGGAGAAAAAGCACAAGAAACTCAAAAAGGAAGCTCCACTGGGTTTAAGATCATGCTCACCAAGCTATTCACTAAGCTCGTCGATGCATTCACAGAAAAGGGGATCGACTGCAGCCAGTTTCTTGGTGCATGAATACCGAATCTATATGGCTCCGTCGACAAGAATCACTGAACAAATAATTACTCCTATGTTATGCATAAGGTGTGGAGTTTGTCCTGTGTTTGCCTTATCGGCAATTTGTATATAGATGTTGCTCTGTGTGCGGTTGAACAAGAGTAAAACACCTTAGTGATGCAGGTGATAGCTTGCATCGGACCCCAAAAAAAAAAAAGGAAGTCGCTTGCGTATGCTTGCTGTCTTCTGATCTATCATTATGCAATGGCTTTGGTGTAAAAGCTCGAGAATAACAATGGCAGGAGGACTGTCATGTCCTGCTTCGCTGTTGCCTTGTGTCATGCTACCTGTAATAAAATTCATATGAGTGTTTTGAGTTACATGCTGTCATGTTTGAGTTACATGCTGAAAACATCTCCCTCCCGGAAATTGGTCTAGCTCGTGCTTGCCATCGCGTGCAGGTTTCGTTACAGGTTATTGCATGAGAAAACATCTACTTGTGTCTTTTGAGAAGACTGTTTAATTCTTCAGGTTCTGCGGTACCATAGTGCTTACGAAAGACTTACAGCGACTGAATTTCGTTACCTTTTAAGAGGAGAGAATGAGCATAAAATTGCCAAAAATGCCTCTCAACTGCCTTTTCTTCAATATATTAGCTTGAAATCTACAGCGGAGTTGCGGACAATATTTACAAACGCATGCTCGAGGAATACATGGGTCATGAGCTGAACACTAATCTATCAACTGCTAAAACTACATCAATTACAGACAAAACTCGTGGACAGATGAATATTAGCCCCTGCAAATCCACATTCGCTGCGAGATTATGCTGCTGAAGTAAACTTTGACAGAGGCTCCAGAATTTCCTCCCAGCAATAGCGACATTAACATGCAAGATCAAATGGACTTGCCTAGGTCGACTATAAAACCAGCTCCCTTACTCTCCATAGAATCTGAAATAAATTCATCCTGGCCAATCATGTGAACTGCCAATGAAAGACAATGAGAAGCAAGCACAGATAAAAAAGTATTATGAAGTCAATTGCAAGAGTTTGAATTTGCATGGTAAAGCTTATCGAGCGGGTTAAAAATGGCGCTCTGGTAAGAAGTACGAAACCTCGCCAAAGAAGGAATAGAGAAGAAAGCAGAGCGGGTTGAAACAAACACCACAACATAAAAGCACGACATCTTCAGATGATAAGAGGCCATTCCTGCAGCCTGTCAAGCTAAGTCCAATGTGGGAAGTCATATAAATTCAACAATCATAGCAAGAGTAAACTGAGATCTAGTTAAATACTACTCCCCTTTATAGGGCTAGATTTCACTTGTTCCAAACTTGATACAATCTTCATCCATTAGCTATGATACCACCACAACCTAATCATAGCAAAATTGGTTGAACATGTCAATTTGCAAGCTCGTTCTCAATCTCCTGTCTTGTTCTCTTTTCTCTCCTTGGTTCCTGTCACCTCCTCTTAAGTTCCTCCCCTGCTACTATGAACTCGCGCAATCAAACGACTATTGTAAACATAATTAAAAAGGCAGACCTAGCTCTGGATCAAAAGATCCTACAGCCTGATGTACATGCTAATACAATACACGCCATTGCATAATTTTTATTTGGAATAGGCTTAGGCCCCATGATAGCTGCTTGGGCAAATTGAGGAACAAGAATCTTCAACTTGCCAATGCATAGTAACTATAAGGAAGACTCATCCCGAGCTGGTTATCTTTACCCCCGAAAAGGAAAAATACACAATGGCAGGAAAAGGTATGTGGGGACAACTAGAAAGAGGAACACAAGTTAATTAAATCAACATTGCTTATTCACCTAAAATAATGGCTTAGTTTAGCTTCTTAAATAAATCGAGAACAATTACTAGCCTCTAACAAAAGAAACAAATTTAAAACCAAAAAAAAAAGTGCAAGGAATTCACATGTGACAACATGTCATTAGACAAAACTAGAAATGTGAAAGTTCAAGGACTACTTAAAGGTATTGACTTACCTCAACTTGGATCAGCTGGACTTCTTGCCTGTGAGAATACGGGATATTTGGAGGCCCCGGCTAAATGCTTCATTAAACAAGATTCTTATCTGCATTTCCTGGAATCCCGGCAACCATGAGAGCAAAGCCATGGGAGCCATCACGATAATTCCAAACAGCATATCATACAGCCGGGCCAACGAAACCACAGTCTCCCACACGACAGTGGACTGCAAGAATGGTCTAAGTACCAGGGCAATGGATATAAGGCCCCATCCTGTGGGGACAAATGCAAGGAGGCTCTTGACAAGGTCGAGGAATTCGAAAGAAGTGAACTTCAGCAATAAGATGATCACAAGAAGCACGACCACAATGACAAGAAACTGTATGAGACGATAGTATATGTGTTCCTTAGCAGCATATTTATCTCGAGCATATGCCATGATCACATGAATAGCGACAGCCACAACCATGTATATCCATGATAGCAAGTATACAGCAATGTTAGTGTTATTATGGCTTATATTCAACTGATATACAACACCATACTGAAAAAGGAGGAAACGAAGGTCTAGAATGATCTCCAAAAGCTTGCCCCAAAGTCCGGTCGTCCTCAAATGGTCTTGTTCCTCGTACCACCAGGTCTCCCAGCTCTGGTCCGCCCTAGCAAACATCCCTGCATCATTCCATATCCACTTCATGAAATCATTGTAATCATACACGGTCTTCAGCCAATCAAAGCCTGAAGGGTTAAATATAAATGGTGACATCATCCACGAGACAACTAGAAACCAGCTGGAGATGGTCATGGCGATGTAAACGAATGTGTACTTGGCCAATGGGCTTTGTGAGGCATACACTACCAGAATAACCCCAAGCTCGATGCCCTTCACAAAGTGACTGCGGGCATACATTCGATAGTTCTCACCGAAGCTTTTGCGCTCCACCACGAAACCACGGCCAGTGGCTCGGTATTTTGCACCCCCATGAAGAATAGTCCGGCCAAAAAAGTGCGCCTGAGTCCCCAAAGAGAATGTGTAGAAGAATGACGCAAGCTGCAACTGCATCGTAATGAAGTCCCAAACTGCTTGGAGGAATCCATGCTCGAGAGAGTTCTCTACAATCATTGGAAGAGCAGTGAAGATGCCAAGCTGGACAGCAAACTGCTGGTTGAGAATAGCCCCGAGAGCTTCAGCACTGACACTATCATCCTTAGCTGCCGCTTCGATGCCACTAAGAGCAAGGTACAGGCGGCCCCACAAAAATGTGTAAACGGTAATAACCACTATCAACGAGTTGAAGTAGAACCCTACAGTTGTGTAGAAGACAGACAGCATCCGGAAAAAGTCTAAGCGGTGACCCAGCCTATATATGTCTCTGCTCAGAACCTGCTCACCATTGCCGCTAGCAACCTTGGCCTCAAACATAGCTATCTGATTCAACCCAACATCCCTTCCCTTACCCACTTGGATATATTCGTGGTGTGTTACATTCCCTCCTCTCAATGTACAGTTGAAGCCGGCAAATATATCCTCACTGATGTTGATCACCTTGGAAGCCTTGCTTAGCCCTCCACGGGTTAAGAACCAAAACCTATCGAAAACATCTGGGTGACCATAATGCATACGTACCTTCAAAGGGTTCGCCAGAACACGCTGCCCCAAAGTCACGAAACTCGTTTCCTGGGAAGACATAAACCAGGCAAGAGAAGACACGGAGCCAGTGAAAATATTTTCACGTACTCCTAAAATCGTTGGCCTCCTGATCCCATAATAGTTCTTGAATTCTTCCAACAGATTACGCATTTTTAGTGCCTCCTCAAAGTAATTGTCTTGGTTCATGTCGATGGTTTGGAGCGCATCCCCCCGAGTGAAGATTATTGCATGGTTCTGATTCTCAGGCTTTCCTTCCCCAAGCTTCACAGGGCCCGGCAACTGGATCCGGTAGATCTCGACCTCCCTCTGCAGTTGCTGGTCGTACTTCACCAGAACAGAGTAGAATTCTACTTCGTCCCTCCCCGAGTGAACCTCATCAACGTATGCAACTCGAAGGGCGTCGTTCTTCTTCATAAGATACAAAATATCATTGGCACGCTGGTCTTTATTTGCCTTCTGAACGCCATAGACCTGACAGGTGATCACATACGTGAACTTCATTAGGGCGCACGCATTCTCACTCCCCTTCAACAGAAGACTCACACCACTCGGTGCTCTATCAAGCGTCCGTGAAGCCGGCATGTGGACGGAAGGAGGACCATTCAAGCTGGCATTGGACCTGAGTGAATGATGAGAAGCGATGTTTTGTATACCCATCCTTATGTCCATCTCTGAAGCGTCGTCTAGATATGAAAGCATCTCAAGAGCCCTATAGTAGTACATCATCCCTCTCACGGTGCGGGACAATGTCTGGCCCCTGTAAGATGCCCAGAGACGTAGCTCTGTTGCCTTAGAATTCCAAATATCTTCCACATTCTCCAAGCCTTCTCTGCGCATCCTTTCCAAGAAGTTCACCCACTCATCCTCGTAGACCTTCTGCAGATAAAACAGAGTTGAAATTCCATCCTCATTCTCTTTTCGAAGGCTGCCTTCTGCGTACAAGACATCTTCGTCGTAATAGGGAGTCAATACAGTGAAAGCCATCATCTTTTCCACGCAAGGGGCAAGAGGCATGTTCATGAAGAGTGAATTGCTAAAGAAAGCAATGCGACGCCTAGCCTCGAGATTCAATGGGACATTGTGCATTGAGTCCCTGGATGTAAGAATTGTCTGTACCCGGCGCAGATGTCTGTAGAAATCAGGATCCTCAGGAAGCTCGACAGCATTTTCAAAGAGGAATCCTACATCAGTGGCTTGGCCTAGGAGTGCCAGACCCTCATGCTGCAAATCTGCATTCGACTTCTTCTCCTTTGGGAATTCTCGAACGGAAAGTTGGTAGAGAGCCTGCAGTACATTAACTATCTGGCTCATATCTTTTGTTTGGCTCAACAGAAGCTGAAGGAGTAGGCTTAATTTTGCATGCATATCTGTAAGAAACGTCATATCATAAACTTTCGTGATCTTCCCATCCTGAACATGCATATCAATACAATCGAACAACTTCATGACAATAGATTTCTCTTCGGTATCGTCTTTGATAATCGTGATGATTAAGTACTTGATGCTATCATATGCTTCGATGACAGCACATCGCCTATACTCGTTGATGCAAATCTTCAACCAAAGATACCGGTCAGAAAAATCCGCCAACTCACTTGCCTGACTCAGGGCAAGAAGCAGTTCATTGCAGAGGAGGGCACAAGGCCAGCGGATTACCCTAATGTTCCAACAGTTGGGCGGTAGCTCCAAAAGCTCAAATTCTCCGTCACTAATGAGATCTTCTTCCCTGAGAGTTGTAATGATTTCATTCCAAATCAATGCAAACCTTGTCGCTTCCACTTGACTGGATTCTATCTTATTGTAGGGCTGACCAAGACCATAACGCAGTCTCAGCCGCTGGATCGCATCACGCAACTTCTTGACCATCGTCGCTTTAGCACTTAGCGTCGGCTCCCCTGGCATTAGATTAAACTGTAGTGCACTAGCAAAAACTGAAACCTAAGCCGCAGCTGCTCAATATTCCGTATTTCGCCCAAATGTGAAAACAACCCAATCACAGCACCAACAAGAGAAGAGAAGATAGAGTACCAAATTTGCAAGTCCATAAGGTATATCAAGATAACAGGAGTCCACAACAGTATCACAGCCATCCTATTAGTTTTACCGAAGAATTCGTGCCACTTGTATGTTACATTGTGAAGAGCTAAAAGAGCCTTTGTTGGAGCAACTAGAGGCTTGATTTGCAGGAAATAACTGAACGAAATTTTGCTAACCAACACCACAACCCAAAAGAGCGCATACTTTATGTTATTCACAAGCCCTTCTCTCACGCCGCGACCCACAAAAATTCGTGTGTGGAACCACCATGTAAACAGATACAATACGGTCCAATTAAACTTTTCGATCTCAATCCGGATCCAAGGAAGAATGAAAAGCGCCAAGGCCAGCAACTCTGGAATTACGTACACTAACGCAGTCTTGAGATATACAATGATCCTCCGATCAGCCTCTTGGGACCAATTGCCATCAGCATTCTTCTGACTCCATATTCTCGCATAGAACACCGAAAACAGGACTATCCAAGTCACAGCAACAAGACTCTTCAACACCATCCTCAACCCGAGAAAGAACGTCTCTCTCGAAACCAAACTATACTGCGTCCCCGCGTCGAGCACGGATTGCAGCAACCTAAGTCCACTCCAGGTGATAAACACCGTCAATAGCTTCACCTGCACATCCCTCCCCTCCAATGCCTGCCAGGGGTACTTCTTCTTCTCCTCCTCCTCCTCCCAAGCGATGATTACCATCGCCTGAAGCAAGAGAATCAACAAAACCCAGAGCCTATCGAAGCTACGGAAGACATTCCAAAACGACCTCTGCTCCACAAACCCCGTCTTCCCCACCCTCTCACTCTTGGCTGCAGTTGCAAAGTAATTGCAACTCGGCTTCAACGGCCATTGCAGCGTCTTGAAACATCTCCTTCTCCAAAAGTACTCATTCAGATCATCGTAATTCCGCCAAGCGGAATGCGGGGCGCTCCCGTTCCTACTGTCCTCGACCTCAGTCTGAATGGTCTGATAAATGGGCATCACGACGGACTTCAAGAACGCACTTTTGCCGGTGAACGAGGGCAAGAACGGCCTGCCCGTGCGCCTATCAATCCTTTCCTCGAGAAAGAGGTTCAATTCATCGGCCATATGGTGAAACACATAGCAAATGCACTCGGGCATGAACCGCAAGTTCGCGGACTCGCCCCAGATGAGCAGATAGAGAGACACGTACAGCAATTCGCGGCGGAGGGTCGGGACGTCGACGCGGAAGGCGGAGAGCCCGAGGAGTTTGTGGCGCTTGCCGAGGTAGGAGCACCAGAGGGTGTAGTTTTTGAGGAGCTTCTTGCGGAAGGAGCGGACGACGTCGGGGTCGAGGGCGTCGGCGTTCCGCGGCGGGGGTTGAGGCGCATTTGGGCGTTGGCGAGGTGGAGGACCAGGTGCTCCCGCTGGTTGCGGACGTTGTCGGCCTGGAAGCAGAAGAGGGCGGCGAGCCAGTCGAGGAGGTCGGCACGGTGGCCGGGGGACCAGTCGGGGAAGGGCGGCCGGCGGAGGTCGTCGACGATTAGGAGGGCGGCGGAGACGGCGCGCACCTCCGCAAACCGGAGGGAGGGGTGGTCGATGACGGGGCTGTGGATGGGAATGATGTTGTAGACCTCGTCCGGCGGCGGCGGCGGCGGCGGCGGCGGTTGCGCGTATAGGGGCACGCGCCCACGCCCGCGCGTGGGCTGGAGACGCTGGCGGACGTTCATGGAGGGTTGGGTCGGCTACGCGCTTGCTCGGTTATGGAGTTCGTCCGTCGCCATCATCATCATCATCATGGCGGTGGCGATGCAGAAGCAGCTGCTTGCTGCTGAGAAAGTGGAAGAGTTTTTTCAGTTTCAAACTTTTCAAGAGAGAGAGAGAGAGTATTATTATCTAAATTATTTAATTGCATGCATGTTGGAAAATGGAAAATATTTTCTCTCTCTCTTTTTTTTCTACCGTTTTCTCTTTCAACAAGAAATCCAAGAGAAAACAAAAAAGAAAAGCGACAACCCCACTTTTGTACTCGAAAGTGCTCGTGGGGCTTGCAACTTCATTTTTTTTCTTTTTTTTTTTACTTTTTTGGGTCTTGGTAAGTGCAAAAAATCCAGTCAGTACAAATTTCTTGACTCAAGTAGCTTTTTTTTTTTTTCTTTTTCTTTTTGGGGTGTAAGGAAGAGGGAGAAGAAATAGTGATTGAGCTACGACAACAATTTGCAATTTGAAACCCTTCCTTACAAAAATTTCAAACTGTCATTTATTTCTTTTAGATTTAATATCATCAAAAACCCTGACCGATACATTTTTGATAAATCTATCTTAAAAGAAAATTTTTATCACAAAAAATTCCAATTTTGTAATTTTTCTTGATATTAATCAAGTTTAATAGACGGGATATTAGTCATAAATGTATTAATTTGGGTTTTTGCAGTTAGAACATAGTATTTTGTAAATTTATCACAAGTATATCAATTTGAGATTGTCAAAAAATTAATTTATAACAAATTTATCAATTTTAAAGTTTTCATGATATTAACCCATTTCATTTTCATCCCTCGCTCTTCTTTTCATTTTTCTCAAACAAAGCATTAATCTAATGATCAATTATCAATTGCACATATGCTTCATATTATGGTATTCTCGATACCATTTAGTGAGACGATCGGAATGAACTACCATAAATAAATCATTATCTATGCATTTCAAGAATAAGGTTGCAATATAATGAGTGGGTTTTTGTAGTCAGAACATAGTTTTTTGTAAATTTATCACAAGTATATCAGTTTGAGATTGTCAAAAAATTAATTTATAACAAATTTATCAATTTTAAAGTTTTCATGGTATTAACCCATTTCATTTTCATCCCTCGCTCTTCTTTTCATTTTTCTCAAACAAAGCATCAATCTAATGATCAATTATCAATTGCACATATGCTTCATATTATGGTATTCTCGATACCATTTAGTGAGACGATCGGAATGAACTACCATAAATAAATCATTATCTATGCATTTCAAGAATAAGATTGCAGTATAACAATGACATAAATGAGTTCTTTGAGCTTCTTTGCTCCTAAACAATTACTTCAACATATCCAATATTGAGATACTTTATCGCCGTCATTATCTCGATCAAATTACAACGATAGGCTTATCAATCTAGCATTTTCGAATTACAGTGGTGGCGGAATAGTCAAGACTCGATCTCGACAATGGTGTAGGCAAATCCCCAGGCTTTCGCCCTCTTTTTTTTTTTTTTTTTTTTTTGATCTTTTTGGTCGTAAAGCTTTTTCATCCCATTTTCGCTCGTGGGAAAAAAACCTGCGGCACTTCACCTGACCGGATAACGCACGCAAGCGATGCTTGAAGACTTGAATAACGTCCGTGTCTCTTCTTTTTCCTCTTTTTTCACTTATTATTCCTCTCTTCTCGAGCGATCTTGTCGACGACGCGCCGCCAAGGGAGAGTGAAGTCCACACGCCAATAGGATAACGGGAAGTGGCGCTCGCGTCCCGGTCTCGCCAGTCGCTGTCGTGTACTATCAGGGAATAAATGAAGAGATACAGCAAATTAATTAATTAATTACAATTCCAATAAAAGACTTTCTTATCTATTTGTTTTGCCTAAATATTCAT
The DNA here is from genome assembly GCA_014182715.1 of Eucalyptus cloeziana. Classification (NCBI taxonomy): domain Eukaryota; kingdom Viridiplantae; phylum Streptophyta; class Magnoliopsida; order Myrtales; family Myrtaceae; genus Eucalyptus; species Eucalyptus cloeziana. The sequence continues at coordinate 11,333,415 of CM024637.1, forward strand.
GTCTATTCAAGATACGTATAATCATTTTATTTTCGAGAATAATTTTTATTCAGAAATAATTTATTATTTTATTTCTGAGAACAATTTTTGAGCATTTGAAAATATTTGGTAAAATCCTTAAAATTTATAATACAAATCATTTTCTTTTAATTTTTTAATAATTTTATTAAATTTTTCTCTCTTTTTCTTTACTTTCTCCCTTTTCATCTTCTCCTTCCTCTATGGCCAGCGACCTCATCAAAGCATAGCTAGCGACCCAAGCCACGGCGAGGCTACCTCAGCTAGCAGAGGCAAGGCCAAGACTCGCCAAGCCACAGTGAGGCTCGTCAATTTAAGCCTTGCTATGGCTCGGCATCTCCAACCCTCGTCTAGCTGGTCATTGGCCATGGCCAAGGCCGATTGGCCGACGGTGACTAGCCAAGAGGAGGAGGAAGAACAAGAACAAGAAGAAAAGGAAAGAGAAGATAAAACAAGAAAAATTAGACTTGATTCTATAATTATTCCTAAAAATAAGAAGTAATTTTTTTATTCTTTATTTTATTTCAAATCTATTTCCGCAAATTAAAAAAAAAAACGAATTTTTGTTCTTGAGAACAAAAAATTTATCAAACGGATTTTCCTTTTTTCAGAAAATAAAATAATAGAATCAGGGACTATCTGGAGCATTACCAAATAGGGCTTATCAACCCCGACTATGACGGCGTTGTAGCTTGCTACCACCATGTGACATACGATGGTCGTGGACAGTAGCACAAGCTCTTTTCGTGGGAAATGTTAATTCTCTCTTTCTTCGAAAAAGATCATATCAAGATCGTAAATTCTTGCACCCACAAAAAAACTCAAAACCAACTAAAATCAAATCGTCAGACCTTACTGAGATGGTTAGGCGAGCTTTCGATGTTGGGGTTTTTGTTTAGAGGCACGTGAGCTGCTTTTTAGAACAAAAATAGAAATCTATAAGTGGTTGGTGGGTTAGGCTAGACATGAAGTATGTTCATTGAATCACGTGAATTTCACGTAAAATCTACCTAATTAACCGATCATTTTGGGTTGGGCTCGTATGTATCGGGATCATGTCAGGAAATTTTCCCAATTTGTAAGCCTCTAGCAATATTGTTCATAGCTTACCGTGATTCGACTTATTTAATGTGCTATATCTAGAAACTTTTAAGAACACATATCCACATGTATATTGCATGCGAAATTTTATCATAATTTCTCGTAAAAGAACCTTCGGTTAAAAAGATAAAATTTGACAGAAAGCAACACAATTACAAGCAAGTAATGGATATAATTATTTTTAAATTCGTAATGTTACGATGATTATAATTATAAATGATTAATGATTTTTTTTTTTTTTACATTTTCTATTTTTGCTAGTTCCCAATTTTATGTGGTTCACTTGCTTAGGATTTGTTCATCATTCTTTGATTATCCAATTAACATCTACTTAATTATCGAAGTTACACAAGCCTATGCTTCAAAAGTAACTTCAAAAGAATGCGCAAATGTGATCATTCAAACCACACCTAAAGTGAGGAGAGGAAGACAAGCAGGTTGTTAAGGATCATTATAAGAAAAAAAAAAGAACGTTATTTACAATTAAATTGATGAAAGACATTACTTATTTTCACATGCAATTATTGTGATTTTAAATTATTTAATTGCATGCATGCCTGGGAAATGGATTTTTTTTTTCTACTGTTCTTTCTTTCGACATGAAATCCCAAGAAAAAACAAAAAAGGAAAAGCGAAAACCCACTTTTGGACTTGAAAGTGCTCGTAAGACTAGCAACTTCATTTTTCGCTTTTTCTTTTTCTTTTTCTTTTTTGGGGGGCTTTGCTAGGTGCAAAAATCGAGTCACTTGAAATTTCTTGACTAAGTAGCTTTTTTTCTTTGGGTGTAAAGGAGAGGAAAAAGAAATAGTGAATGAGCTACGAAAACAATTTGGAATTTGGAATTCTTTCTTGCAAAAATTTCAAGCTTTTATCTTTTCCTTTTTCGTTCCTCGCTCTACTTCCCATTTTTTCTCAAACCAAGTCTCGATCTAACGATAGACCGTCAATCATACTTTCAATAGATATACATCTTGACCATCGACTATCACTTAACATTTTCTTCTTGTGCAAATGCTTCTTATTAGGGTAATTACTATATATCGTCTGGTAAGACGACATGAATGAACTACCATAAATAAATCGTCGTCTACGAGCTTCAAGAATAAGATTACAGTATAACAATGTCATGATAGTGAATCATCACATTTAATAAAAGTCCCTATCATAAAATGAAAGTTCACGCTAGTAGTTCTAAATCATACACTCATCATCGGATGACAAAGACTAAGAAAAATATAAAATACTTGTTTCAGATTTGAGGTTCCATGTTTTTAGGTTCTAAATCTCGCCTATTTAGAACCTAGATACTACCCACCAAAATAGATTTTCCAATCTTAAGATTCTAGAGTCTACTTTGCATACATTGGAACCTATAAACGGATTGACCGTATAGATTTTCATCGGTCCGACTTTTTTATTATAGATTCTATAATGAAACTATATTCACTCCAAATGCATCCTATATAAAGATATCTCAATCGAGTTACAACGACAGGCTTATTTTCGAAATGCGGTGGCGGCGTAACGATCATGACTCGATCCCGACGGTGGCGTAAGCGAATCGCCAGCCTTTCGCCCTCCCTTTTTTTGGATCGAATAGGTTGTTCCGCCCCTTCGGCTCGTGGGAAAAAAAACCTGCGGGCGCTTCGGTTGTCCGGACAACGCACGCAAGCGACGCTTGAAGTGTTGAAATACGACGTCCGTGTCTCTTCTTCTTCCCTCCTTTTCTTAAATTATCATTCCTCTCTTTTCGTGCGGTCGTGTCGGGGACGCGCCGCCGAGAGGGAGAGTGAGGTCCACGCGCCAATGGATATACAGGAAGTGGCGCTCCCTCGGGTGGGGTCTCCCCAGTCGCTGTCGGGCACCATCAGGGAAAAAGCGAAGACATACAGCAAATTAATTCATCAATTAAAAATATATATTCTTGTCTAATTGCCAACCCCGGATACGACGGCGTCGCCGCCCGCTTGCCACCGTGTAACGTACGGCAGCCGTGGACATTAGCGCCAGCTCTTTTCACGGGAAATACTATTTTCTTTCTCTCTCACCTTATCCCAAAAAAAAATAAATATTTCGAAACTAACAAAAAATCAAATCTATTAATATTTGAATCCTCATCTTTTTAAGGATGGAACGATGATGGAAAGTTTTGACTCATGTACCTTATGAATAGACATGACAAAAGTTTGATAATGAATTAAGAGTTAAAATAGGACTGATAAAAAAAAAATTGAAAAATCGTAAAATGAGTTTACAAGGAAGGCGGTTTGGTCCTTCGGTGGTTAGGTTTTTTGTTAGGAGGTACGTGAACCGCTTTTTTTTCTATAAAAAAAAGTAGAAGTACGTATGTAGTTGATATGTTAGACTAGATGTGACGTATGTTCGCAATATTTTCCATAATCTAAAGTAAGTAGGAGACTCCAGAGCTATGTGGGGCCATTATTAGACAATCCAAGCTCAATGCGTGTGCACCATTGAATCACATAAGTTTCGCATGGAATCTACCTAATCGACCGATTCTTTTGAATTGGGCTCACATGTATCGGGATCATGCTAGGAAATTTTTTCCATTTGTAAGCCTCTCGCATATTGTTTGTAGTTCTAATTATCTTATTTTTTTCGTAGCTTAACGTGATTCAACTTATTTAATGTGTTATATCTAGAAATTTTTAGAAACACATATCAACATATATTTCTCGTAAAAGAACCTTTGGTGATAAAAATAAAAATTGACAGAAAGCGACAAATTACAAAAATGGAAATAATTATTTTAAATTAGTAATGTTATGACAATTATAATTACAAATAGGTGATAGATTTTTCTTCTTTCTATTTTTTTATTTATTTTTGCTAGTTCCCAATTTTATGCGGTTCACTTGCTTAGGGTTCGTTCATCACTCTTTGATTATCCAATCAATGTCTACCGAATTATCGAAGTCACACAAGCCTATGCTTCAAAAGCGGTTTCAAGAGAATGCGTAAATGTGATAATTCGAAACACTACCTAAAGTGAGGAGAGGAAGATGAGTGGGTTGTTCAGGAACATTATAAAAAAAATTTAAAAAATAGAACGTTATTTACAATTAAATTGATGAAAGACATTACTTATTTTCAAATGCAATTATTGTAATTTTCAAAGGGCTTTAAGTATTCCTATCACACAAAAATCAAAGTACAAAACGTGGAAACGAAGGTCACCTAGAAAAATCCAACGGTACTATTTTTTTCCTCCCCCTATAAAGTGATTTTCGTGCGTTACCCGCAACATGCGGGGGTTAAGTACTAATCCTAAAAAAAAAAAAAAGTACTAATCCTGACATAATTACGATTCCAGCGAATAGAGGAGTGCCACGTGGCACCCGCATCTGCCGTTCCTTTTTTCCTCCATTTTAGCTCAACCAAGCAAGCACTGAGCAGCTGAGCTGGCCAATTGTACGTTGCACAAAATAAATTTTTTATAAATTAAAACAACAAAAAATTTCAAATTATGCATAATTTGACATAAATACCTCGAACTCCGAACTTTTTTGAGTTCGAACTTTTTTGGTTTCATAAAAAATTTCAAATTTATATCAACATGATAAATATACCAAATGAAAATGACATAAATGGCTAGGTTTTTTCGCAAAAAAAAAAATTGATATAATTGTGCAATATTAAGTGTAATTTGAGGTGTTTGGCGGCATTTTTTCTTTTTTCTTTTTTATATATGTGATGGTATAGTTTATCTGATGGAATATTTTATCTTTCTAATAATGATGCGGTCCCCACCACGGGATATCTTTTCAAAAGCAGCAACGGATCTATCTGCTGCACACTGGAAAAGGAAAAATGGACGGGCGTGATGCGCCCATTTGAAACGTGGCCACGGATGGGGCCCACTCCTGGTATTCTTTTTAAGGCTGCTTTATGGGCTCTCTTTTTTTTTTTTTTTAATATTTTGGGGAATATTGTGGAGATAGTGGGGACTGACAGAATCTTTGCTTGGGTTTGTCCTCTCTAGGTCAAATTTGCAATTCTCAAATTGAGATCGAAGGTAAAGCGGACCGTCTTTTTGATTACGCCCTTGTCTTACTTATAATGTTAACCCCCCCTGAAAAAGCCAACCTTTTTGCACTCATTGCTCTCATGTCACATTTGCTCTCATGTCACATTATTTCATGGAAGCAAAAGGTATCTTAAAGAAAAAGCGCGAAGTCAAATAGAATCGAATTGAATCAAACCGTGCCCTACTTGAAATGTCGATTGATCGGAATCCAATACTTACTTTTAATGCGTTTTTTTTCCCTAAAGAATTTTACAGTGTTGGCTTGAATAAATGGTTGGAGCGGGCCGCCGGCCCACCAAAAACAAGCCCTAGAAAACTTCCATCTATTTCACTAATTCATTAGTGTAATTTTTTTTATTGGTCCCACTCTTTTCTTAATTTAACTCTCGCTCTCAAGTTTTTAACCTACCTCATTGTAAGGTATGAAAGTCGAAACTCACGTCTAAGTCAAGTTGTCCCCATTTCAACCCCTTGGGAGAATGTAGGAATTCATTGATGTAATTCGGTTGCTTGATTTGTGCCCATTTCATAATCCAATGAGAATTTTTTTTTTTGGTGGCAGGAGGAACCAGCTTGCACTGACAGTGCGCCGTAAACCCCCTGGTGACGCTAGCAGGGAAACCACCACCCCGACGCCACGCTTAAATCGCCTAATGATCCGCTAGCCTCCCTGCAACTTGCGTTGCAGGGGCTTCAAACTCCCGACCTCCCCGATAAGGACGTCGTATAGCCTACCCAGCGGAGCCACTTGAGCCGGTGGTATCCAATGAGAAGTTTTACATCCCATGAAAAATGGGAATTTATAGCATTGAGGAATAAAATTGTTCCAACTACCGTAAGCATGAGGCATTCAAATAAACATCTAATTGATTTGATCTACTCTTTTTGCATACCCATATAAACAAGTCTTGAGTTATACTGAGCTCATTATAGTCGCTGATTTTTCCCTTTTTTCTTACCCTATACTTCGTTGAATAAAATTTGTCTTAGACATACCTTAGAATACATCACCGAAAGTATACATCAATTGGCTCCATCGATATGTGTAGTAAAATTATAGTAAGAGATTACTCCATTAAGAGAGAGATCATATATAGTAGTAAAGATAATGTCATGAAATTTATTTAGAACGGGAACGAAATGTGTGAAATGGTTGTTTGTTTATGATTGATCAAAGCATAAATTTGACGGCATCGCAAGTTGACGTGATCATCGCCATAAATAGATATCGCAAGCCCAATGTAAACCCAGCTCGTTTGAGCCAACTAATTTAATTTGTCAAATTGCGAAAGACCCACAACAACGAAATATATTCGATCAATGGTTTTGGATGGATTGGGCTTCACATGAGCTAAACTTGGATGAGCATTTATACATCCACAAAGTGATGGAATCAGCTTATTACAGTACGAAGTACGGTGAAATATTTGCCACGTTTTACTGGAAAATGAGTTGTCTAGATTGATCAACAGGCTAATCCGTAAAACGATAGGCATGATTTGCTTGTGATAGACATTATTCAAGAGGATGGAAATATCACTCTGTCGCTAAATTATGATTGATTATATCTATCACATAGGTATTGACGGAAAAGAGTCTTAAAAAATAGGAATTTTTCTTGAACAAGATTCATTTGTTTTATACCTAATTTTTGAAAATGAACAAATGATGTTTAATCCTTTTGGCATTTTCGTACAAACCGTCTAGATGTTGATTACTTGTGGACTTTCTAGAGCAAAGCCATCATTTCAAAAGCCCTCTCACCCACTACATTTTCTAACCTTCCATGTCATTTGTCCGCAAATAGCAGCCACCTACATACTCAGCGTCAAAGCATGTACGAGGGTTCAACTTATCAATGATGGCTCGGACAAATGGTTGGAGTGGGCCGTCAACGCACCAAAAAAAAGCCCTAGAAAATTCCCACCAAATTCACTAAATCATTAGTATAATTCGACTGCTTGATCGGGCCCATTTCAAAGTCCAGTAAGAAGGTTTACACCCCACGAAAGATAGGAATTTGCAGCTACAAAGAGTAGAGTAGATTAGGTTATTTGATGATGGCCATAAAGTTGTTCGTAGTACAATAAGCATGACGTATTCAAATGTGTATATATATATTGATTTGATCAACTCTTTGCATTACTATGTAAACACGTCTAGAGTTAAAACGAGCCCATTGTGGTCACTGATTTTGCCCTCTTTTCTTACCCCATAAGTTGGCAAACAAAATTCATTCAATACATATCCATCATGCAAAATGTAATAGCCCAAGCCAATATCACTAACCCTCCTATAAGTTTCATACATCCATGGGCTCCGTCAACATGTGTAGTAAAATTGTAGTAAGAGATCACTCCATCAATGCATACAATATAGCTGATCCTTACTCATATGCATTACATAGCCCACGAGGTAGTATCGAAAGCGAAGTATACATTATATGAAATGCAAAAATTCACTTGCTAAGTAGCAGATATTACAAGAGCCTAAGGTTTTACGACGAAAAGAGAGTGGAGGAAGCATAAGAGGAGGACCAGGTAAATCACCCCCACAACAAAGCCGGCAACGAGAGTGTCGGTGACCTAGTTGCAAAAGCTGGGGACTTGACCACAAATTGGTAACCAACCGGCATGGCTATTCCCTTTCTTGCCCACCTGGCCTATTGCCATTGCAACTGAAATGCTGGAGCTCAGGAGCGTTGCAATGACCTAGGGATGGACACACGGAGAAATCATATATATATTAGGAAAGACAATGTCATGAAATTTATTTAGAATGAGAGTGAAATGTATGAAACGATTGTCTATGATCGCTCAAAGCATAGACTCGACCGTTGCAAGTTGATGTCATCATCATCGTAAATGGATGCCAGAAGCCCAATATAAACCTGGCTTGTTTGAGCTAAGTAATTTAAATTGTTAGATTGCGAAAGTCCCACGGCGATGTTATCTACCCAATCGATGGTTCTAGATGGAATGAGGTTCACACAACCATTTACAAAAGTAGTGGAATTAGGTTATTACAGGGCAAAGTAAAGTGAAATGTCCACCTTGTTTTGCTGGAAAACGAGTTGTTTAGATTCATTTCGAGAGGCTACTCCATAAAATCATAAGCAGAAGTTGCTCGCAACAAAAACTATCCAAGAGGATGAAAAAGTCACGCTATCACTAAATTATGATTGGTTCTATCGATTATGTCAAGTAACGAAATAAGTTTAGGAAATAGAGATATATATATTTTCTCTCAGATCCTATATGGACATATATCTTTTCCGAAACCCTTATCAATCAAACGTATGGAAATCAATCCTAATAACGATATTTAAATTACTAGACCTTACACATATTTTCTTGTGTAGAACAAGAAAATACATGAATTACATAACTCTGAGATATGTTAGAAGCTGTGTTCGAAGCTAACAGCTCTCATTCGCCTATTAATTTCTAAGTTGTATTCATGTTGCTTTGTAATCGTGTAAAAGATTAGGTGTACGAGAGTAAGTGCAGTTGTTGAATCCTGATAGTGTGATTTATCATCTAAAAAGGATTGGTATTTGCAATTTGTAACTTGTTATACGGATTATTAGTACAATCCAACTTGACTTATGATCGTTAGTAAGGAAAATGGAATTAGGCTTGAGAATGAAACTAGAATCACTATATATCATTGTGTGCACTTATTTTTCTTACTCTTACTGGCTTTACACAACTTAAATCACTCTCATTGAAATATTTGCTTGACCTAATCTTTGCAAAAGTTGCTAACACTTTCCACAATTTCCATGCAACCAATTCAGCCTCCCTCTAAGTTGTATTATTAGCCCCAACAAAAGGACGCTAATTAGACGATTAGTGTAACCAAGTTCCTAAACCTAAAATCTCTAATTTGAGGATGGTGAAATGCCATCCCGCATTTCACTTGGCCCTTTATTGGCCTAGGATAGGTTAGTGGCTGTTTCAAAATGAAAAAAAAATAAAAAATATGGCTAATTATAATAAACCGAGTCAACTAAATGTCACAGATTGGTAATAACTCACACATGACAACATGCTGTTAGACAAAACTAGAAATGTAAAAGTTCAAGGACTACTTAATCGTATGGAATTACCTCAAGTTGGACATCAGCGGGATCGCCGGCCTTTGAGGATACGGGATATTTGGAGGCCCCGTCTAAATGCTTCATTAAACAAGATTCTTATCTGCATCTCCTGGATTCCCGGCAACCATGAGAGCAAAGCCACAGGAGCCATCACGATAATTCCAAACAGCATATCATATAGCCGGGCCGACGAAACCACGGTGCCCCACGCCACAGTGGACTCCAAAAATGGTCTAAGTACCAGGGCAATGGATATAAGGCCCCATCCTGTGGGGACAAATGCAAGGAGGCCCTTGACAAGATCGAGGAATTCGAAATGAGTGAACTCCACTGATACAACAGTCACAAAAAGCACGACCACAATGACAAGAAGCTGTATGAGACGATAGTATATGTGTTCCTCAGCAGCATATTTATCTCGAGCATATGCCATGATCACATATATAGCAATGGCCACAACCATGTATATCCATGATAGCATGTATATAGCAATGCTAGTGTTACCCCGTGTTATACCCAACTGATATACGACACCATACTGAAAAAGGAAGAATCGAAGGTCTAGAATGATCTCCGAAAGCTTGCCCCAACGTCCTGTCATCCTCAAATGGCCTTGCTCCTCATACCACCAGGCCTCCCAGCTCCGATCCACCCTAGTTAACTTCCCTTCACGATTCCATATCCACTTCATGAAATCATCGTAATCATACACGGTCTTCAGCCAATCAAAGCCTGAAGGGTTAAATATAAATGGCGACATTATCCATGAGACGACTAGAAACCAGCTGGAGATGGTCATGGGTATGTAAAAGAATGCGTCCTTGGCCATAGGGCTCTGTGAGGCATACAATACCAGAATAGCCCCGAGCTCGATGCCCTTCACAAAGTGACTGCGAGCATACATTCGATAGTTCTCAGCGAAGCTTTTGTGCTCCACCATGAAACCACGACCAGTGGCTTGGTATTTTGCACCTCCGTGAAGAATAGTCCGACCAAAATAGTGCACGCGAGTCCCCAAAGAGAATGTGTAGAAGAATGAGGCAAGCTGCAACTGCATCGTAATGAAGTCCCAAACTGCTGGGAGGAATCCATGCTCGAGAGAGTTCTCTACAATCATTGGAAGAGCAGTCAAGAGGCCAAGCTGGACGACAAACTGTGGGTTGAGAATAGCCCCGAGAGCTTTATTGTTGACACTATCATTCATAGCTCTCCCTTCGATGCCACTTAGAGCAATATACAGGTGACCCCACAAAAATGTGTAAACGGTAATAACCACTATCAACGAGTTGAAGTAGAACCCTACGGTTGTGTAGAAGACAGATAGCATTCGGAAAAAGTCTAAGCGGTGACCCAGCCTATATATGTCTCTGCTCAGAACTTGCTCACCGTTGCCGCTAGCGACCTTGGCCTCAAATATAGATATCTGATTCAACCCAACATCCCTTCCCTTACCCACTTGAATATATTCATGGTGTGTTACATTCCCTCCTCTCAATGTACAGTTGAAGCCAGCAAATATATCCTCGCTGATGTTGATCACCTTGGAAGCCTTGCTTATCCCTCCGCGGGTTAAGAACCAAAACCTATCAAAAACATCGGGGTGACCATAATGCATACGTACCTTCAAAGGGTTCGCCAGAACACGTTGTCCCAAAGTCACGAAACTCATTTCCTGGGCAGACATAAACCAGGCAAGAGAGGACACAGAGCCAGAGAAAACATTTTCACGTACTCCTAAAATCGTTGGCCTCCGGATCCCATAATATTTCTTGAATTCTTCCAACAGATTACGCATTTTGAGTGCCTCCTCAAAGTAATTGTCTTGGTTCATGTCGATGGTTTGGAGCGCATCCCCCCGAGTGAAGATTATTGCATGGTTCTGATTCTCTGGCTTTCCTTCCCCGAGCTTCACAGGGCCTGGCAACTGGATCCGGTAGATCTCGACCTCCCTCTGTAGTTGCCGGTCATACTTCACCAGAACGGAGTAAAATTCTACGTCCCTCCCCGAGCGAACCTTATCAACGTATGCGACTCGAAGAGCCTCGTTCTTCTTCATAAGATACAAAATATCATTGGCACGCTGATCTTTTTTTGCCTTCTGAAGGCCATAGGCCTGACAGGTGATCACATACGTGAACTTCATCAGGGCGCACGCATTCTCACTCCCCGTCAACAGAAGACTGACACCACTAGGTGCTCTATCAAGCATCCGTGAAGCCGGCATGTGGACGGAAGGAGGACCATTCAAGCTGCCACTGGACCTGAGTGGATGATGAGAAGCGATTTTTTGTAGTCCCACACGTATGTCCATCTCTGGAGCAGAGTCTAGATACGAAAGCATCTCAAGAGCCCTATAGTAGTACATCATCCCTCTCACGGTGCGGGACAATGTCTGGCCCCTGTAAGATGCCCAGAGACGCAGCTCTGTTGCCTTCAAATTCCAAATATCTTCAACATTACTCACGCCTTCTCTGCGCATCCTTTCCAAGAAGTTTGCCCACTCATCCTCGTAGACCTTCTGCAGATAAAACAGAGTTGAAATTCCATCTTTATTCTCTTTTTGAAGGCCGCCTTCCGCATACAAGACATCTTCTTCGTAATAGGGAGTCAATACGGTGAAAGCCATCATCTTTTCCACGTTAGGGGCACGAGGCATTTTCATGAAGAGCGAATTGCTAAAGAAAGCAATGCGACGCCTAGCCTCGATATTCACTGGGACATTGTGCATCGAGTCCCTGGATGTAAGAATTGTATGTACCCGGCGCAGATGTCTGTAGAAATCAGGATCCTCAGGAAGCTCGACAGCATTTTCAAAGAGGAATCCTGCATCAGTGGCTTGGCCTAGGGGTGCCAGACCCTCCTGCTGCAAAGCTATAATCGACTTCTTATCCTTTGGGAATTCTCGAACGGAAAGTTCGTAGAGAGCCTGCAGTACATTCACTATCTGGCTCATATCTTTTGTTTCGCTCAACAGAAGCTCAAGGAGTAAGCTTAACTTTGCATGAATATCTGTAAGAATCACCATTTTATAAACTTCCGTGAGCTTCCCATTCTGAATATGCATATCGATATGATTGAACAACTTCGTGACAACAGATTTCTCTTCGGTATCGTCTTTGATAATCGTGATGATCAAGTACTTGATGCTATCATATGCTTCGATAACAGCACATCGCCGATTCTCATTCGCACAAATCTTCAACCAAAGATACCGGTCAGAATTTTCTGCCAACTCACTTGCCTGACTCAGGGCAAGAAGCAGTTCATTGCAAAGGAGGGCACAGGGCCAGCGGATTACTCTAATGTTCCAACATTTGGGCGGTAGCTCCAAAAGCTCAAATTCTCTGTCACTAATGAGATCTTCTTCCCTGAGAATTGTGATGATTTCATTCCAAATCAATGCAACCCTTATCGCTTCCATTGGACTGGATTCTATCTTTCTGTAGGGCTGACCAAGACCATGACGCAGTTTCAGCCGCCGGAACAGATCACGCAGGTTCTTGACTATCATTGTCTCAGGACTTTGCGTCTGCTTCTCCGGCATTAGATTAAACCGTATCGCGCTAGCAAAAAACTGAAACCTAAGCCGCAGCTGCTTGATATTACGTATTTCGCCCAAATGTGAATACAGCCCAATCGTCGCTCCAATGAGAGAAGAGAAGATAGAGTACCAAATTTGCAAGTCCATAAGGTATATCAAGATGACAGGAGTCCACAACAGTATTACAGCCATCCTGTTAGTTCTGCCGAAGAACTCGGGCCACTTGTATGGTGTGTTACGAAGATCTAAAAGAGCCTTTGTTGGAGCAACTAAAGGCTTGATTTGCAGCTGATAACTGAACGAAATTTTGCTAACCAACACCAAAACCCAAAAGAGAGTGTACTTTATGTTATTCACAAGCCCTTCTCTCGTGCCACGACCCACGAAAATTCGAGTGTGGAACCACCATGTAAACAGATACAATACGGTCCAATTAAACTTTTCAATCTCGATCCGGATCCAAGGAAGAATGAAAAGCGCCAAGGCCAGCAACTCTGGAATTACGTACACTAACGCAGTCTTGAGATATACAATGATCCTCCGATCAGCCTCTTGGGACCAATTGCCATCAGCATTCTTCTGACTCCATATTCTCGCATAGAACACCGAAAACACGACTATCCAAGTCACGGCAACAAGACTCTTCAACACCATCCTCAACCCGAGAAAGAACGTCTCTCTCGAAACCAAACTATACTGCGTCCCCGCGTCGAGCACCGATTGCAGCAACCTAAGTCCACTCCAGGTGATAAACACCGTCAATAGCTTCACCTGCACATCCCTCCTCTCCAATGCCTGCCAGGGGTACTCCGTCTCCTCCCAAGCGATGATTACCATCGCCTGAAGCAAGAGAATCAACAAAACCCAGAGCCTATCGAAGCTACGGAAGACATTCCAAAACGACCTCTGCTCCACAAACCCCGTCTTCCCCACCCTCTCACTCTTGGCTGCAGTTGCAAAGTAATTGCAACTCGGCTTCAACGGCCATTGCAGCGTCTTGAAACATCTCCTTCTCCAAAAGTACTCATTCAGATCATCGTAATTCCGCCAAGCGGAATGCGGGGCGCTCCCGTTCCTACTGTCCTCGACCTCACTCTGAATGGTCCGATAAATGGGCATCACGACGGACTTCAAGAACGCACTTTTGCCGGTGAACGAGGGCAAGAACGGCCTGCCCGTGGAACTATCAATCCTTTCCTCGAGAAAGAGGTTCAATTCATTGGCCATATGGTGAAACACATAGCAAATGCACTCGGGCATGAACCGCAAGTTCGCGGACTCGCCCCAGATGAGCAGATAGAGAGACACGTACAGCAATTCGCGGCGGAGGGTCGGGACGTCGACGCGGAAGGCGGAGAGCCCGAGGAGTTTGTGGCGCTTGCCGAGGTAGGAGCACCAGAGGGTGTAGTTTTTGAGGAGCTTCTTGCGGAAGGAGCGGACGACGTCGGGGTCGAGGGCGTCGGCGTTCCGCGGCGGGGGTTTGAGGCGCATTTGGGCGTTGGCGAGGTGGAGGACCAGGTGCTCCCGCTGGTTGCGGACGTTGTCGGCCTGGAAGCCGAAGAG